>JBBBVM010000024.1:10000000-11200000 GCA_037355625.1 Petunia x hybrida
CACCATTGACTGAAGTGATAAGGAAGGATAAGGCATTTGTATGGGGAAAAGAGCAAGAATTGGCTTTTGCAAAACTGAAAGAAGTGCTTAGTTCCACACCGCTCCTTCAATTGCCAAACTTTGATAATACCTTTGAAATTGAGTGTGATGCTAGTGGGTTAGGAATTGGAGCCGTGTTGATGTAAGATCAAAAACCCATTGCCTATTTTAGCGAAAAACACAAGGGAGAAACCACTAAATATTCCACTTATGATAAAGAATTGTATGCTTTGGTGAGGGCATTGGCTCATTGGCAACATTACTTTTGGTCCAAAGAATTTGTCATTCGAACCGACCACCAATCTTTGAAACACCTCAAATCCCAAGAGAAATTGAATGTGAGACATGCCAAACGGGTGAAGTTCCTTGAAACTTTTCCTTATATCATCCATTACAAAAAAGGGGAAAGAGAATATGATGGTGGATGCCTTGTCAAGAAAGTTTGTACTAAAATCAAGAAGGCAAGTGTTGTTGAATACCTTGGGGTCCAAACTCATGGGTTTTAAAAGTATGAAGGAGATGTATGCCAATGATCCGGAGTATGGGGAGCATTATGCTAATTGTTAATTGGAGGAAAGAGGAAGGAGAATCAATCGAATGTGTGGTGGGGATGAACCTAGTGGTGATGTGGAGAAAAAGAGGTTTCACAATTTTGAAGGATTCTTGTTTAGGAATGGGAAGTTGTGTGTGCCTCGTTCATCTTGGAGGGAGTTGCTAGTGAGGGAGGCACGTGGTGGGGGACTAATGGGGCATTTTGGTGTGGGCAAGACCATGGATATTCTTAAGGAGCAATTTTATTGGCCAAAAATTAGATTGCATGTTGTGAGGGTGTGTGGCCAATGCTTGGAGTGTTGACAAGCTAAGTCAAAGCTACTTCCACATGGTTTGTGCTCACCCCTCCCCATTCCCTTAGGTCCTTGGCTTGATATTTTATATGAATTTTGTGCTTGGATTGCCTAGGACAAAGAGGAGAAAAGATAGCATCTTTGTGGTAGTTGATAGATTTTCCAAAATGGCTCATTTCATTCCATGTCATCAGGTTGATGATGCATCCCATGTAGGCAATTTGTTTGTTGAACATGTACTTAAATTACATGGAGTCCCAAAAACTATTGTTAGTGATAGGGATCCCAAGTTCCTTAGTCATTTTTGGAAAGAACTATAGGGGAGGCTTGGCACTAAGTTATTATTCTCCACTTCTTGCCACCCCCAAATCAATGGTCAAAACCTTGGGTGCCATTCTTAGAGCATCGGTTAAGGGGAAACTTACTTCTTGGGAAGAACATTTACCTTTGATTGAGTTTACATATAATAGAACCATGCATACTTCTACTTGCATGACGCCTTTCGAGGTTATGTATGGTTTTAAGTCCCTTACCCCCTTAGATCTTACGCCTTTGTCTAGTGATGTTGTCTTAAGCTTAGATGCCAAGGTGAGAGCTCAAGAGATGAAGCAACTTCACGAGCAAGTAAGGAAACAACTCGAGAAGAAAAATCAAAAAATTGCCAAAAGAGCGAACAAAGGAAGGAATAAGGTTATCTTCGAGCCCGGTGATTGGGTGTGGGTTCATTTCCGGAAGGATAGATTTCCCAACAAGCGGGCAAGCAAATTGATGCCTAGAGGCGATGGTCCATTTCAAAGCCTTGAACGCCTTAATGACAACGCGTACAAGGTGGACTTGCCAAGCAACTACCAAATGCATAACACTTTCAACGTGTGTGACTTGTCTCCCTTCAAAGTCAAAGAACAAGTGAATCCATGGACGGATTCTTCTCAAGACGGGGAGAATGATGCAACTGATGCCCGAGCAAGCCATTTACAAGGAGCCAAGCACGAGAGTCACAACAATTGCAGGCTATGTTTGCATAACTGGATCTGTTGGGGCAAGTGTTGGATGTTTCAGGGCATTTCTGCATGCTTACTGCCTTAGAATCTGGAAGTGTTCATCGCGATCGCGCATACACAGACGCGATCACAGAAGGCCAAAAAATGACCAGCGCAATCGCGAATCATTAGGCACGATCGCGCAAGGAAGAAATGAAGACCTGCGCTATCGCGAGTCCTCAGATGCGGTTGCGCAAGAGGCTGACGACGGGTGAAGGACAATGCCTTCGCGATCGCGAGGCTTTGATTTAATGCACAACGCGATAGCGCCTACTCCAGCGCGATTTAAGTGAGACGCTGATCAGAAGCCCACTTTGAGTTAATGACTTTTGTTTCAGCCCACTTTAGGGGTAATTAAGGCGATGTTATGCCATTTTTTAGAAGCACTATAAAAAGGCCTTTAAGCCTCATTTGTAATTAGATTTTGATGACATTAAATCTAGTGATATTATTGGCTAAGCTTGTTTGCTTAAGCACACTTATTTCTTGATTTACAATTAGGCTAGACTAATTGAGGATCAGTTAGTATAGGTTCTTTTGTTTAGACAATTAAGGGGGGTGATTAGGCTATCTTTCCCTAATCAATTTTCTTAATCCTTTTCTAATCAATTAGGTCTTGCTTTAATTCTTGTTAATTTTATTTTCATGTCTTTAATTTTCGTATCATTCTTGGTGAATATTTGGTTTCATGGGGAACCAAGAGACAAAATTCAGTGGCACTTTCCACTGCAGAAGCCGAGTATATGGCATCCGCCTCATATTGTTCTCAATTGTTGTGGATAAAACAACAATTACAATATTTTGGTGTTGAGGTAGGAACTGTTCCTATCTATTGTGATAACACTAGTGCTATAAACATGACTAAGAATCCACTGCATCGTAAAAGAACTAAACACATTAACATAAGACATCATTTCTTGAGAGACAATTATGAGAAGCGTTTGATCACTATAGTTTTTTGTCCCACTGATAAATAAATTGCTGACATATTTATAAAGGCATTAAGTAGAGATCATTTTGAAAGGAACATGTTAGAATGAGGGATGATTAAATTCACATAAATCTACTTAGCTTTACTTCAAAAATTTGCTAGAAAATTTGGCTTAAAAAGGAGTTTATCAAAGTCAATTTGAAGTTTCAGCTCAGTTCCATACTTTATTGTATACTGTATGCCATGATTTCTACTTAAGTATGCTAAATTTTAATGATATTACCCTTATGTTCTTAGAATTTTAGATCGTGCAATTTGATTGAAATTGGGTGTGGAAACTGTTCCTTTATCATATTCTCAGGTATATACTTCTATATTATTAAAAAACTATTTAGAGTTTAAAGGTTGTAAGTAATTAGACTAATTTAAGTCCCACTTAAACTCTCTCTCTCTCTGAAAAACATTCCTATCAAGGAACCGTTCCACACTCCATCTCCCACTTGAACTCTTAATCATAACAGCTCTTTTTATAACATTCAAGTAACCTAAACTGACTGCACTTCTATTTAAACTAGGATATATTTAAACAAGGAAGCTGAAGGGTAAACCGTTTTACACTCAATCTAATTAGTAATTTTACTCTTATATAAACTCAAGCTCTCATCTCACATTTTTTATTCAAAGTTTTAACAAAATTTCAGAAAGAGTTGTGAATTATCTCCTAAAGTGTATTACTGCTATGTCCCTTTTACCTGAGAATACTTCTTCCACTCCCACTACTGAACAACCACCAGTCATAAACCCTACTTCACCTATGCAAACCACTTCACTGCAACCAAAAAATCCAAACCCTCAAAACCCTGAACCTGAAATTCAGGGGGAAGGATCAGTTCCATCTGTTGCTGAGACACTGGAAAAAGTGGAGGAATTGTCTAGGGCTATGATCCAGTATCAATTTAAGGTAAACTATACCGAACCTCTTAATGTTGTTTATGATCAGGGAGAAAAGGCAGAACGGTTAGGTTTTCTTGTTCTAGAGGGTGATGGAGAATATGAGGATGTGAGGGGTATAGAGGCTCCCATGTATGAGTCTCCAGGGTCTCCAGAGGTTGCTTTTAGAGCACCCATGGATGATGAAGATATGGTGGATGCTGATGAGGCTATTAGTGACAGTGATAGACCTGAGAAATGAAAAGAAAATTGGAGAAACAGGGTCCTGTTGATCCTAAAGAACTTGCTGCAATTAATGCTAGGCTTTAAAGGATTGGTGATAGCTATAATCCTGGGCTTAAGAAGAAAATCTAAGGGGAAAGTTCTGCAAAGGGTAAAGAAACTATTCATTCTAATCAAACTCCTACGAGTGGGGTTAGGATAACCAGGAGTACTGTGACGGCTGCTGATGAGAGAATGTCTTAAGCTCTTGAGAAAAGCAGGAAAGGTAAGCATAAACAGGTGTCTAAGCCTATTGTGGAAGTTGAGGATTCAGAGGAGGAAATGGAAGAAACAGTTCCTTTGACCAGAAAAAGAAGATCATCTCAAAGGAGGTCCGCAAAGACTGATGATTAATCCTCTAGTGCTGGTCCTGTTTCAAAGAGAACAAGGTCTTCTAGGAGAACTTTGGTAGATGAAAGCAGTGATTCTAAGGATGATAAAAGAGGTGAAGCTGAAAGTGAGAGTTAGGGTGATGAGGCTGGAAAAACTGTGCATACTGATTTTGAAAAAAGAAAGTTGTTAAAGGGCAGGGTACTTACTGATGTAGAAGAAGAGGGAATGGTTTGGTTGCTGCAAAAACTGGATAAACAAGGCTGGAATGACATGGTCCTTAAAATCAGAGAGAAAGTGGCCAGAGATGAGGTGGTTGAATTCTTTTTCAACTGCTCTATCGATGAAGGCAGAATCAATAGTTCTGTGAATAGAAAGGAAATTTCCTTTGATGCATAAGAGTTTGGAGAACTGTTTGATATTTCTTCTGTGGGCTATGATGATTACATTAAAGGAGAATGACCTGACCTAACAAATTTGCCTACTGCTTTGGATATTACATTTAAATTTGCTAAAAATCCTAATGAGGAGGAACCAAGGCAGTAAAGAAATGTGAGATGCAACCAAATCACCAGCTTTTGTTTGAATTTGTTAACAAAATCATGTTTCCCAGGCAGGAGAAAAGATGACTAATTAGCTTCTTGGACCTGGTCCTTATGGAGTTGTTGGACACTGAGAAGCAAATAAACTAGCCCATATTCATGGTGCATCTGATCACAGAGGTTGTGACTGGAAAGAAGAAACATGCTCTTCCTTTTGGGTTTCATTCTTACTAATTTGTTTGACAAGATGGGAATTTCTTTAAAGAAATTAAAGAATGCTACCAAGAAGGAAAGGTTTGGGGCTACTACATTGATAAGATGTGACATGATTGTCAATGCTGAGCCTACTGTGGTTGGAACTTCCAAAAGGCCACTGAAAATAAGGTTAGGTCTTTCAGGCAGCAGATTGGTGTGCAGGCTGCTGAAATCAAGAGGTTGAAGGAAGAAAAGGACTTCTGGAGAACTGAGGCTGCTAAGGCCAAATAAACAAGTGAAGGGATGCTAAAGAAAATGTTTGAGTTGATGCAGGAAAAATCTCAGGGACCTGGTCCTTCCAACACCTGATAACCAAAATCTAAAAGCCATCTTTTGTCCAGTGGGATTTAGATTAATTCTAGTTTCCTAGTCTTCTTGTCTTTAGTTTTTGACTAGTTTAGCAGTACTTGCTTTTAGTTTGTCTCCCCTGGTTGAAATCTTTTTGCTTATGATGTCATATCTTCGATGACTAATATCATTTTAATACAGTTTCTTTTTGCTGAATTATGCTTGCATTTTGAGTTGCCTAAATGGCTATGAGTTGCTTGTTCTATTGCTTAAATATAATTCTGACTTATGCAACCTTTTCAATGATGCCAAAAGGGGGAAGAGTAAGTATGATTTTGCTTGTGATATTTATACCCAGTTTAAGAACAAGATCTTTAATGATGAAATTAGTTTCTGTTAATGTTGCTTTTACGTTGCAAGTTGTGGTTCAGGACATTAAGGATATGAAGCAAAGTCTATGAGTTTGTCATCATCAAAAAGGGGGAAAATGGTAGCTTGGATAAGCATGGAGTTTTAACTGATGACTAAGGAACGGATCCAAAGACATGTTCATGTAGATCACTGCAGCTGAATAACTAATTGTGCAGAATCAATTAAGCGGGAAAATTAATTGTTATTCTAAAATTTAATGTTTATCTTGATAATTATGCAGGGGTGCATGAGATAGAAAAGATTGCATAAGATTGGGATAAAGCTAAAGGATTTCGTCTATCCTAGTGAGTAGTTCAATTAGGACTCAAATTCTGGAAGGCTTTGGAGTTCTAATTGCTCAAGACTTCTCAAAATTTCAAGCCTATGAATTGAGAAGCATTTCAGTTGTTGAAGGCACACACAAATACAAAGAGTTTAGAGCTGTAGCTTTGAAATAATTATAAATTATATTTGAGCAGTCGTTAAGCTACATGGAACTAAGTAAAGAACTTGTTCCTTAGGTTGAGTATTGTTGTTCTCAGTCTTAGTTCATATGTAGTAGGATCTATTGAGTTGTACTATTTACTTTCATAGAAGTTATGTAAGAGTACACATCATTCAAGTCTTGTACTTGAAGAAACTTCACTGATTGTGAACGGGGTCGCTATAGGACTAGAGTTAGTCCTAGGTTAGTAAGAAGGAAGTCAGTTAAAATCCTACTTGAGAGAGTAGGTCGTGGTTTTTTGATCTCAAGTCACAGGAGGTTTTTCCACGCTAAAATTCAGTGTTCATTTACTTACTTTTATCTATTTCGCACTTAACAAAGTAAAGGAACAAATATAAGAAACCGGTCGTTCAATAGTGGTGTGTCTTGAGAAATATCAGTATTCTTAAAAGTTATATTTTTTTAGGTACTTCATACTATACTCCAAAAAAATCCTTACAATTAAAACAAGGAGAAATTATAAAAAATGGGTGTTGATCTTACTATATTTGGTTCTAATTCCCTAAAACAGGCGGATTCATCTTTCCCCTGCTAGAATGAAGATTGATTATTTATACTCGCATTAAATTTATGGCGACATTACTAAAAAACTATGTAAAACAACATGAGGAATATTTACCTATCGGACTTACACAAAAAGCACATTGTGCGTCTTAAGCACTCCCAACACCCATTTCTTTACAGTCGCCTAATAGTTCTTTACAAATCATATGTACAAATCCTTAGTCAGCTTTATTGGTCCTAAATAATTTTAACTTGCTCTTGAACTTTTGAAATTTCTTTTTGCTATGTTTTAATATGGAGTTCTAGAACATTGTAAGTAAATGAGAAGTGAGAGCTCGTGAAAGTAGGTTTACATGAACTTTTGTTTTTCTTGAAATATATGCTCGAATTTCATATGGGTCATTTACATAACTATGCAAATAATATAATTTTACAAAAAATAACAATACTATATAATTTTAAAAATATATCAATTTTTTTCTTAGAATAAAATATACATAAAAAGTGGAAACAAAATCCTAGATCCCCTTTGTACCTCCACACTGCCCCCACCAACGCCAACCCCCTGCCCTCATACCGTCCCTTTAGTGGCATCCATCGTCAGTCTCCACCAACTTTCGCCGGCCGCTGACTGCTCGCTTTCGGTCACCAAAATCTTTTTTCTTTTTAAAATTATTTATACTTGTATGCTAAGTATTTCTTTAAAGCATATACAATGTATATAATAAGCATACATGTGATATAAAATAGTTATACAATTGATGTATGTCATTGCATATCACTTCTATGTTATTGATAATTTTCATTGTATGTACAGTGTATATCCAGTGTATCCTACATATAATGAAAAAATAGTGGATATACAATCCTCCCTCCTTCAAAACACTATCAATGTACCATAATCACCATTATAATCACCATAAAAATGAAAAAAAAGAGAAGAAGAAGAACTATACACACATATTTACAAGTGAAACACAAGATATAAAGCCGTGATACAATTGATGAACATGACGTACAAATCATATACAACTCAGTTACAATTGGCACGCAGTTCACATACAATTAGCATAAAATATGAAAATATTCAGATCTGCAATTTTTAGATCTGTTCCAGATCAGAAACGACAAATCAGAACGTCGTCAGAGAACTGTCGCACCCCTTTTTAACTCGGATTGAGTCAAAGTTGGATTTGACTAGGTGACTCGATTGAGTTAGTTTTGGAGTCGCCACCAAATAACTTCGTCTAAGGCGTATTTGGCCAAATATTTCTAAGGGTATAAAGTAATCTCCGGGAAGTCCTACTTATAGAGATTCTAGGAAAGAAGTCTTTATGACTCGGGAAGAAAGTGTTAGGCATTTCCCGAGTCCCACGAAAGGTGATTCCTGACCGGGTTTATATTTTGGGATTACAAGCTAAACATATAAGTTCAAACATGTAAATCAATTCTAGATTAACGCTACGAGATTATAAGCTAATGTTGCAAATCAGACTTAGAAGTGTCTAACCCAAAAATCAGGCTAAAAAATTAATACTAAATATTAAAAAGATATTCTACGCAAAATAATTCAAATTAGGCTCACTGTTGCAACAAAATTTAATAAACAAGAATGAATTTATATTTATGGCCTAAGCCCATTGCCTAATCGCAATTTTAGTCACTGATTTCAACTTTCAATTTCAGAGAGGCTAAAAATGCAATGAATACTTAAGAACAGTTTACTTTTGCAAATTTTGAAAAAAAACTGGACCAGTTGCAAAAATAGGCAACGTGAGGCAACGTTTTGAAATAAATTTTCAAGAACACAATAATCAATCTTAAGGGACAATATGAGATTATTGTGTTAAGGAAATGTTAGCCATTTTGGAGACGGTGTTTTGACATTAATTGTCAAACACTTTTCCAAACGGCTTTTGCTTTTGGGGTCATGTTTCGAAAATATTTTAGATACATACATACAGGAAAGTTCTTTTTTTTTTTTGGGGGAAACATGAAGCACATAACTAGTTAATGCACATAGAGTGGGTACCCGCACATAAATATATATATCATATTGGCAAGGAGGACATGTTTGACATGATTTTTAGCTTTAGAACATCATATAGTTATATATTGTATAATTGACCCTTAAAGATTTGTACTCCCCTATACACTATTAGTTCGTGTATAAGAGACGAAAAATCTTTTGGAAAACGTATTTAACACACAAAAGGTCTATATTTTAAAATAGGCTCAGGCCCGCATAAAAAGGAAAGGGGATGTTTCAGATTTGCAGAAACATATTTGGTTCAGGCATAATTTGCATAAATAGCCAATGTTTAATAGAATTTTCAGATTTCAAATAGCGTTTCATCAAGAACTGTTATTTTATCACTAAAGCTGCAATATATTAACACGAGCACACTGTTTAAAGGCCTTAACCCCAGCTTCTCCTAACTTTAATTTAAAAATTACTATTTTTTCATGATGCATACATATAAAGGAGAAGTTCAAGAGAAGGCCCCTGAATAGCTAAGTGAAGCAGCGAACAAGACTGCCAAACACATATATACACGTACAAATAGGGAGTATCCTAACAAATACACATATAGGGGAGTCTAAAAAATAATATAAAAGATAGAAGTGTCTTGCGTGCACTAGTGTAGACTATTAAGTTCGTGGTTTTCCAGAACTATACTCAATCAAAGATTCAATCCATCTGCACATAAACTTATTAGCATTAAGAGCCTTTTCGGCCTTCATTCACATGGTTTTTTTATACCTGCAATAAAGGACCCTGGTAGTCCTTAAGAGACTATCCAATAACCTGCATAAATTGCTAGTGGTGGCCATAAAAAGCCTACACAGATATGAACAAAGGCATACAGTAGACAAACAATAGTATAGAGGCCTAAAGACAAGTTCTTCAGTGACTATCTTAGTGTTGGTAAATAAGGAAACAAGGATTGTGTATTGGTAGGAAAACTAACAAGAATCAGTGCTCAAGAATAATGTCAAGAAAGTGATTGTTTTTCAGAGAATTTTAAAGGAAGAGAGAGAGCTTTTTTTTTTTTTGGTCAGTTTTCAGTGTATGAAGTGTCTTATAAGAAGAGAAGAGCCTAGTTTATATAGTTTTAGGAATAGAGATTTAAGGACTTAATTAGCTAGTGTGAAAAGAAAAAGAACAGGAAAAGAATAATTTTAGGGAAGTAAAGAAATAATCATTCAGTAACTCAAATAAATCATGAAAAATCAATTTAAATTAAAGTAAAACTCTAGTAATAATTTCAAAAATCAGGGAAAGGAGAATTTCCTTTTGTAATTAATTAGCCAACTTGACACGACCCGAATTCTCGGTTAGGCCGTGCGGGCACCCGACCACCTCCCCTAAACCTGTCGGGCGAACCCTATTGACTGAATCGATATAAATTGTGAAGAATTACCTTGAAATAAAAATGAACCAAACTTTAACAACATAAGATAACTCTCAAGGATAGAGAAATATACAAGCTGTCTGAATAATACAAATAACTACCCAGAAGACAGATATTTAAAGGTTTCCAGATCAAACATCTAAGTAGGGGTGGCTATCGGTCCGGTCCGGAGCCGGTACCGGAGTCCGGTTCCGGTCCGGAACCGGGCCAAAAAAATTTAAAACCGGCGGAAATCCGGTCTACCGGTCCGGTGTTCTCCGGTTTCAAATATTGGAGCCGGATCGGAACCGGGTCCGGCGACCGTTAGGCCGGTCGGTACCGGTCCGGTCCGGCCGGTTAACGGTTTTTTTGTTTTTGTTTTTTTTTTTTTTTTAGGCAAATAAAAATAAAATTTGAAAAACTTAACAATTTATTTAAACATTATTTGTGATAATTAGGTATATTATATTTTTTAATGAAACAAATTAACAAAATAATTATGTAAATTATATTTTAAAATTTATTAATGTAAAGTTTATTGAATGAGAAATAAATAATTGAACGACGTCTTCTAGTTTGTTATTTTATCAGTGTAAATTTTATGAAACAAAACAAACGTTTATTGAATGAGAAATAGATAATTGAAATGACAAAACAAACTAGAAATCGAAAAATTACAAAGATGCTAAATAAACTAGAAATTCGAAAATACATAATTGAAATAGATATTCCCTTAGCCATCTCTTCAAATTTTCAATCACGCGGAATAAAGCCATTTATTATATCCCATTCGGTTCTGTGTTTTTTTTTTAAGTGTTGCCTAAACTTTCCCGTCCCTCCATTGTTGGGTCCAGTGTAAACTTGCCACTCTTTGTTACAGATGTTACATTTAGCTTTCTGAGATTCAGTATCTTTCGTAATAAGTTCCCACACTATAGAACGACGTCTTCGTTCAGGAGCAGCGGGAGCAGCGGGAGCTTGATTGTCAGCCATTATAATTGTTTGGATTTTGGAAGAAATTTAGAAAATAGCCTTTGAGAGTAATTTGAGAGATAAATTGATAGAAAATAGTAAATTGTGTGATATAATGATGAAATAATAGTGTATATATAGATAAAAATAGGTTGGGGGGTTATGGGGGGCGTTTAGGGGGGGGGGGGGGTGATAGGCAAATATAGCCGTTTTTGGCCGTTGGCCAACGGCTATATTTGAAAGAGAGCCGTTGGGCCAAAATGCCGGTCCGGTCCGGCAGTTCGGCCCAAATAAGTTTTTTTTTTTTTTTTTTTTTTTTTTTTTTGTTTTTCCATTGAGTTTTATCTAAAGTGATGGAAACTTTGAAAAATATTACAACAAAATATTATTTAGTTTTTACTTGTATATATATTAAAGTTTAAACTTAGAATAAAAAAACTTGTAGTATTTTTTATAATTTGAACTTGTAGTTTTGAATTAATTTGTTATGTTCAATATTCAAAGTTTCAAACTTTGAATTAATTTTAGTAAATTCAAATTTTTGAATTAATTCTTTAAGTTCAAAATTCAATATTTGAACTAATTTACAAACTAGTAATTAATTGTAGTATTTTTTGCGCAAACTATAAATTAAAAATAAATAGTATGAAGACAATAGTTGTGAATTGTGATTGAATTCCAAAACTTGGAGCAATTTTATTGAATTGTTTAAGATATAAGAAGTGCAAATTACATCTAAACAAAAACTTGTAAATTCAAAATTCTTATTTAGAATATTACATTCTTTTAAACATATTAGCTAGTTTCTTGAGGACACTTGTAGGCTTTTCTTTTGGAACAGGCCGTTGTTGATCTTGTTCATCATCTCCTTCTGGTTCTTCGTCTTCTTCTTCTTCTTCATTGCCGGTTTGACTCCCTTCACTTGTTCCGTCGCTCAAAATTTGATCGATATATGCTCTGCCCCTTTCCTTAGTAAGTTCTGGTAGACCAAAGTTTCTTCGCTCTGCTCTTATCCAATCCCTGAATAAAACTCCTGTCTCCATTGCCTCCTCTCTCAACGAATATCTGTGATCTCCAATTTGAAATCTTCCTTGGCTGAAAGCGCTTTCCGATGCAACTGATGAAGCTTGAATTGTTAATATATCCCGGGCCATTTTTGCAAGAATTGGAAATTGCGATTCTTGATTCTTCCAATAATCCAACAAATTCGCAGTTCCAAAGTTGTTAAGTTTCTTTGGATATTGAATTAAATACACTTGGAACTCGCTGTATTCCTCTCCGTACTCGTCCTGTTCTGAAAGCAACTTTTCGTCAAGTCCCCCAAAAGTGCGCATTCCTGCTCCTGCCTGTGAAGAACTTTGCCCGGTGGATAGTATTGGTTCCGTTGGCTCTGCAGTGTCTGCCCAAGCTCTATACTTTGCAAAAACAGCCACGGTATCTGCATAAACTTTAGCAACAGCCTCGTCTACACTTGGATACCCATTAGTAGCAATTTCATCTAGAGTAATTTCTAAATTTGCATATACTTCTCTAACAAGTCGTTCAGTTAACTTAATTTTAAAAGCAGGATGCAACACAGAAGCAATGTAAAAAAGAGGAGGAATTGGAAAAAAATATTTTCTAAACTTTTCAATCATTAACCGTACAGCCGGTAAGTAAACTGTATATTGTTTATACATTTTCAATAATTCCGATATTCCAGCTATATAATATAACATGGTAGGAGTAGTTGGATAATATTGACCGGAAAATTCTAAAGTAGCTTGATAAAATTTATGTAAAAACTGAAGAAGATGTTGAACAACTTGCCAATCCTCATCTTTAAGGTGATAGATTTCCATAAAATGTTTATTATACATTTGAGAAATAGGCAGTCTATATTCATAAGCAACATTCAATGCCTCATATAAAGTGTTCCACCTAGTACAAACTTCCTTTGGGACTCTCCTAACTGGCATTCCTAATTCTACACATTTTCTTTCCCATTCTCGTCTTCTTTCTTGGTTTTTATTTCTAAAAATATAAGTAATAGCTATCTGCACCTTTTTGATAATGTCGTTAAACAAGGTAAGACCATCTCTGACTACTAAGTTGTAAATATGACATGCACACCTAACATGAAAAAATTCAGGAAAAGGAGGGTTCAAAATAGGTATCAAGTTCTTAAGTGCGTCTGTGTTGTTTGTAGCATTATCTACCGTAATACTAAAAACTTTGTTAGACAAACAGTACGTACGACAAATTGATGAAACTTTGTTACAAATATAATTTCCCGTGTGTGGTTCATCAACAATTTTATAAGCAATAATACGTTTTTGAAAAACCCAATCAGGATCTATCCAATGACAAGTCACAGTAATATAATCACATCCATTAGTAGAACGACCCATATCCGTAGTAAGACATACTCTAGTGTCAAAGTTATCAAACATATATCGCAAATAATCCTGATATTCGTTCTTAAATTTAATAATATCATTTTTAACAGTAGTTCTTGGAAAACCTCTAAAAGAGGGATTATATACAGCCTGAACATAACGAACAAAACCAGTAGAAGAAGGAAAACTATAAGGTAAACCCTCGAGGGCAACTAGTTTAGCAATTTCTTCCCTATCCTTTTGTTTATCATAAGTAAGAAGCCCTCCTGTTAAATGGTTAATTCTTGCTTGGATACCCGAAGAAGAATCATGCGCTACTCCCCCATGTTCGGTCCCTAAATATATACCACCCGCCCGCGTTGCCCATTCTTTAGGATGTTTATTTTGTAAGTGCTTCCTAAGTTTACCCGTCCCACCCTCATTACCCCCAGTTCTAAAAACCCACACCTTATCACAAAGCCCGCAAGAGGCCGTCTGCGCTTCAACATTCTTTGATGCAAAATCCCACACATCAGATCTATCCTTACGTTTAGCCGGTATTCTACTTCTAGTAGGAGGTTCAGGAGGCAAGTCTGACTGAACTTCGGGTGGACTAGCCTGAAATTCAGGTGTTTCTTCTAAATTAACCCCGCTTTGATTCCCATATTGTGTTTCTAACATTTCGTGATCAAGTATGTTACCAGCGCTAACATTATGATAATATTGAGAATCATCTATGTGGGTGAACTGATTAGAACTACCAGCAATTTCTTTACCCCTATTTCCCCTACGACCACGTGCCCGCCCCCCACTACTAGTTCCAATTGAACCTCGTTGAGACATAATAATAGCAAATAAAATAAATATATATGACAAAAAAATAATAAAAGAGTAGAAGTAGGAACGACCAACCAAATATAACCGTATAATTGAGGTGAAGTTGAAACTTGAGCCTCCACTTCAATTAATTAGTTGAATACTTGATAATCGGAAAATTGCAAAAATAGCCAAATTGATATTTTCAACCACGTAGCGCCTCCAATTAACCCAATACTTGATATTTATAAACTTCACCAAGTAGCACAATATAAATTTGATAGAAACTCCAAATAGAACTTGATAAAGTAGCCAAATTATAAATTTTTAACAAATAGCCAAAGTAGAACAATAGCAATATTGTAGAAAATTTGAGAGAATTAGAGAGAATTGGAAGATTTGTGTGAAAAATATGATGAAATAATGGGGTATTTATAGAAAAAAAATAGTTAGGGGTGGTTATGGGGTGTATTTGGCCGTTTTTGGCCGTTGGACAACGGCTAGGAGGTCAAAATAGCCGTTGCCCAACGGCTAGAAACGGGCAGAATTTTCCTTTTTTTTTTTTTATTTTTTTGACCGGTCCGGTCCGGCCGGTTCCGGTCCGGTCCGGGCCGGTTCCGGTCCCAAATTAATCTGGTCCTACCGGTTTTTTTTCGACCCACCGGTTCGGTACCGGGATCGGGGGCCGTTAGTGGCCAACGGTCCGGTTTCGACCGGTCCGGACCGGTTTCCGGCCCGGTTCCGGTCCGGTCCGGTCAAAACCGGACCGTTAGCCACCCTTACATCTAAGAAGGCCAAAAGATATACACATCTCCTGAAGGGAGCAAAAGTAAGGAAAACTGTAATATCTGAAGTTGGTGGCCGCAATGAACAGGATGGCTCACCGTAGACAGCTGAGAACGTACTACTCCTCAATCACGACGCGACTGGCTGGGTCCTGGTGCAGAATCTGCCGAACGAAAAGAAAACACAAGGACAAATAGGGGGTGAGTCATGAGGACTTAATAAGTGTGAACAAACTAGCAACCTCAAAAAAATAGATACGCTAGTAAGGGAAACGGAACCAGACAACAATCAACAAATATGCAATGCATATATAAGCAGAACAGTAATCATGTACAGAAAATCTACACAATAGTATGAAATGAAATGGAATGGGATGAAATGAAATAAAATGAAATGAGATGAAATGCAATGAGATGCAAAGGGTCACATGTGCCTGTAATCCCATCCCGAAGCGGAATACTCCTGCATTCGAGGGGAACCCAATCTGCTAACCAACTGGAGCGGAATACTCCTGCTCCTGGGGCGGAATACTCCTGCACCCGATATAATATAAACCAAAACCAGAGGCAGAATACTCCTGCACTCTCCTGGGGTGGAATACTCCTGCACCCGATAAAATGTAAAGCTGAGGCGGAATACTCCTGCACTCAGTATGATATGCAATGTAATGCATATGAATGCAATGTGATGCAATAATAACCCTTCACCGGCATAGGACTCTCATCAACAGCCGGGAAGCAGATGCCAACTCCAAGCCAAAGTACAATACTCAGATTCCCAATGCAATAGCAATAACATGACATAATATATATAATAGAATGTAAATCCAAAGCTAAGGCGTAATGAGTACGCCTATCGGCAGCTACACACGTAAGGAACACGTGGTAGAAAATCCACGAGGCCAAGTGCCTCCAAAGAAATGGATATAAACACTTACCGTATTTCAAAGCTAGTCCTGTTACTCAACCACTACTTTTTCCTTTGTATTAGTTGCCAAACGATCTCTTTCTATTCAATAAGCAGAAAAATTATATCAAATAAAGCTAAAGGCTTCATTCCTTATGTTTTAGGGCAATCCAGTTAGGAACCTGATACCCTATTCGCATACGCAATACGCAGGCCAGGCCTGTATACAGGGTTCAAAGTTCCATAACCAAACCCTAAATAAATTATATTTATATGTTGCCCATAACTCACTGAGTACGAATATATAATCATTTTCATCATCGGGGTCCAATTGACCCGTTAAACTATCAATTTAAGTCATTAAGGCGGTGTCTAATATCCTAAGTTTTACCGTAAAAATATATTCAAACACACGTAATAAGCTAAGATAATGAGTTAACATCATTACCTGAAGATTTGGGGTAGAAATTCCACTATTTTTCCACTCCTTTTTCCCCTTTTTCCCCTTTTATTTTCTAATTTTTCTTTCCTGTGCGTTTTGTTCTAATGTTGCTGCGTTTTGTATGCATTACTAATGCTAAGGGATTAAATCCCTTGGCATAGCCGACATACTTGGTTAATATTAATTTAATTTTAATTTTTTTTAAAGTAATAAATTTGCTGCGACGATTAAAATTAAAATAGAACCTTAGAGAAGTCGAAATGATCCCAAAATTTTCAAGTAAGCTATACAAAATATATGTAACATACTCGCGAAGACGGATCCCAAATCGGACTCCAAAACTCGAGATGCGAATTTAAAGGAAAAAGGTCAAATTATTTAACTTTCGGCATTTTTGCGGAACTAGCCGAACAACATCGAAATTCACTTTCAAAAAATCAAAAAAGTCACAAATAATCATACGAACCTAACGGCGCTTTCGGATTTCGAATCGGAGATCATTCGCCCAAACAAAGCTCAAAAATCTCTTTTTAATATTTATTGACAATAAAAACTGAAACCTTCTTCCGATGCCTACCAAACGAGGTCTGATTTGGCTCAAATTTTACAGACAGGTCCTAATGGACCTTATAAATATTTTAAAATTATCGGCACGCCAATCGGAATCCTAACTTCCGAAACGACTGACCGAGGTCGTTTCATTCTCCTCCACTTAGACTCTCGTTCGTCCTCGAACGAGCAAGAGTCTAAAATAGATTACACACCTCTAATAAAAATGCTTACACGAATTTTCAATGACATTTACTACGAAACCAAAATCATATACAATGATTAGAACTTTTAGGCTTTAAAGATCAAGTTCGAACATGAATCGTCGAAGAGGTAAGGATACCTCTCACGCATACTGGACTCAAGCTCCCAAGTGTCCTCCTCGTGAGGACGATTATTCCATCGCACTCGAACCATAGGAATCTGCTTCGAACGAAGTTTTCGGACATCACGCGCAACTATAGCAACTGGGAACTCCTCGTAGGCCAGATTCACATCTAGCCGAGCAGGGTCTAATTCGATCACTTCGGAAGGATCTCGGATACACTTCCGGAGCATCGATACATGGAAAACTGGGTGAACTAGCATAGAAGCTGGCAAGTCGAGCCGATAAGCTACCTTACCAATACGTGTACCAAAAACTTGTTGCTCCCAAACGCACACGCAAGTATACGTTGTCGACAAGTAATAAAGTGATAAGTAGAGTATCGTTCCCACGAGGACTATTCAGACTGAATTCTAGCAAACAATTTCCTAAGAACTATTCAGGGATCTTTTTCCAATAGTTGAGATTTTTACTAACTAAATGCAATAATTAAAACAAGTAATTGAGATCAAGTAACAGAGCAAATTCTAAGTTGTTATCAATAAAAGATGACGGTCCGGGGTCAGAGTTACGAACAATCCAGTTGAGTTTTCCAGTTGATTCCACTTCTTGATTTCCTAGATTGCTAACTACAGGTTAAATGTACCCATGATAACCTTTCGATTCTTCACGGTCTATGCAGGCTACTCCAATCCCTATATGTCTATGGGTTGAATCACGTGCACGCATTAACGAATTCTGTAATGAGTTAAACTAGGCGAGCAAGTATATGTCTATCCTACTCACAAATTGGTTCCCCGATGCCCGGGTTCACAAACTAGTTCTATTCTTTCTTATTGCGTAATTAAATTCCCTCTATCGAGTTCAATCTAAAAACCATAGATAGTGTTCAATTATCAGGCCTCAATAATCAAACAATTATGATCAAGAAAGAATAAACAATCCATAATGGTAAATCAATATATAGAAATCAACTTTCAAACATCAACCTTCATGTATTTACTCTAACCCGAGAACAAACAAACTATAGAATTAAAGAGAAGAATAAGAGAAAGAGAGAAAGAACTTGTGTAGAAGACATCTAGGGCTCCTCCCCTCTCCTCCAAAACTTGCTCCAAAGTCTGAACTCCTATCAAAAACTAAGTAAAAGAGTATTTATAGGGTTTACAAAAGCCTAGTAATAAGTTAGACCCAATCCCAGACGAAATAGGAAGTAAAAATCCGCACAAGGGGCGCTATAACGGGCGCCCCGCGCCTCGTAACGCGTGACTCCAACCAGAAGACGTCGAAATTCCTCCGCCTTTGGGGCGCGCCGCGTGGGCTACCGCGCCAGGCACTTGGTGCGTTGGGCGGCGCGCCACGGAGGCTACCGCGCCCAGCCAATCTACTTCTTTTCTTGCTCCTTTGCTCGCTCGTGTCGTGCTTTCGTGTGCCCGATCCAATCCTCAATCAAAAACCAATCTTTTCTTGCTCGATCATGCTCTTTAAAGCTCCAATTGCACTGCACAACAACCTACATACACATGACATAAAATTAGTGCAAAACCACATTCATAAACTATAAAACGAGCGAATAAGGTACTAAAATGTGAGGAAATATTAAGGAAATATAGGCATAAAATGCCAAACATCACCACCCCACACTTGAACCTTTGCTCGCCCTCGAGCAAGTCACAACTAACTTCCCAACCTAGGTAAAACAGGTCTGCCTATGACCATGGTTGATACCGATCATTGAACCAATGCACACATGACTACTATGGATCCACAACATGCCAACAATTTACCAAAACCAAAAATACGAGAACAACCACCCCAAAATAGCTCAAATGCACAAACTCAACTTATTGCAACTATGCTCCCACAAAATCGCACCTATCTACTCAACCAAGAACCATCAATTTCACCTATTTCATGCAAACCATGCGCCCTCACCAATATGAAGCAAAAGAGTGTCCCCCAAGTATCACACACAACCATGAATATCAAGAATAGAATGGGGACAAAAGCATAGAAAGAATTCACTCACTCTCATGAAAAGCTCACATGTCACACACAATGTACCATAGGCTTGCCCGTAGTGTAGGACTCCACTAATGTAAGCTCACTCCAATCGGGATTAACTAGGACTTTAGAAAGGTCGTAATGTAGGCTAAGGGGCGGGTAGGATACATATGGTAATAGTGACTACCTCCCTAAGCACTTTAATACATCACAATTATCTCAAACACAATTCTCATCAAAGCCACCCAATCAACACTTTCTACACATACCCCTTCTCAACAAGTAGCAATTTTTTTCTTTTAAGCACACACTAGCAAGGAATGGATATCTTTTTCTCTTTATTTCTTTTTCCACAATTTTTTTTCAACTTTGCTCTTTTTTTTTTCTTTTCTTATTTCAATTTCATCCAACCTTGCCAATGCCTTTCACTACTTCACAAATTTTCAATTATTCCCCTTCATTAGCTCCACTCAAAAACCTTCCAATTCCAACCACAACTCCAATCAACTACACAATATCAACTAAAGTGCTTAAAGAGTAAAGGGCCAAAAGAGTCAATTAAGAACAAATGGGTAGGCTCGGGGTGTGGGTACCAATAAAAAGGATCAAAGAAATCACAACAACAATTTTTTTCAAGGTATATATGTAAGGGTAGGCTAACAAAAGAAGGCCTTGTATCATTTCCCAACTAGAGCAAACCTAGGATTTCGCTTTGCACACACACGGGGCAAGTTCTAGACATTAACATGCAACATGGAGTAAACAAAGACATGCCTCACACACACATTGCACATGGTCCACACAAAAAGGTTCCATCAACAACTCTCAACTAAGCATCTAGAATGCAACTTGTGGACATTTAAGCACTAATGCACAAAGGTTCACAATCAAGTCAAGCAAATGGACTCAAGCATCTCAAGGGGGTCGTTCCAATTTTTTTTTTTTAGGCATGCATCACAATTTAAAACCAAAGGACACCACAAATAGCACATGCAATCAATTCAAGTCCACCGGTATCAAACAAATCAAAGGCACCTAGCATTCTACCTCTTTCCTTCGTCTAGGGTCATCTACAACTACTATCCTAATCCTAATAAAAATAAAAACTACCCGGTTCAAAGGTCTCCCCGTGGAAAAGAACCGAGGCCAGAAGAAAAACCACGGGGTGGATGACATGTACCACTAATAAAGACTAAAAAGAAAATCTTTTTGGAATTTTTCATTGGTTTTCTAATTTTTTTCCATATATTAAAGCAAGAAATAAATCAAAATAAAGTCAAGTGACAAAACAAAAATCCTATGGTACATGCATCCCTAACCTCAAAAATTGATAAAGGGTAGTTCCCCCACCCCACACTTAAACTAAGCACTGTCCTCAGTGCTAAAAATAAGCAAGCGCAAGGTAAAGAAAACTTCCCTGAAGATTCTAGTCCTTGGTGCTAGCATCCTCCAAGCTTCCATATAGTATGAGGTACTCAGACTTCCCTCATCAGGTCATCAATATTGGGCAAGGGTGAGGACATCCTACACTTAGCCTCGACATTACATGAACCTGCAATCCAAAGAATCACCCAAAGTAATATACAACCATAAAAAAATAAAAAATAAAAATAAAAGTAAAGCAAGCAAACTGGGTTGCCTCCCAAGAAGCGCTTGATTTAACGTCGCGGCACGACGAAAACAACTTCATCACTTTTGTCTCCACTTTGAACTAATGAATTGAATCCCCAACTTTGCCTCAAGTTTACAACTATGGTATTGGGGTGGTGGCAAAAATACAACAGGACCAAGTAAACAATGCCGCATTTTGCACTTCTTAGCCTTTAAATGAGGGATGTCGTTTTGTCTCCTCGGCATCACAAACTTTAAAATATAAGCACCTTGTTCCTCCTCCCTTGGTTTCTTCATAGGCTCGGGTGGCTCAATTTTCATGTCACCATCCCAACACAATGTTGAAAAATGATTGGAATGAGGTCCAATGCGCTTCAATTCTAAAGTTGCATCACTTTTGACACCCTCACTTGCACAAACACTAGAGTCCTCAAATATGATGTTTTCTATTTCCTCACTTGACTCTAATGTGATTTCCTCAACCTTGGCATCATCAACTACTATTGGGTCGAATGGTAGGAATTCCAATTTTTGCTCCTCAAATTGGCTTCTAAGCTCTTCTATCTCAAATCTACTATTCACGACAACTGATAATTGGGCATTAGACACCTCAACCATATCACTCAAATTCTCCTCCAAGTCGTGAATAGTCAAGCCAAATTCGTCGATCTCTTGCCTGAGCACAACCCTCTCTTCTATAAATTGCCTCGTCATATTTGCAAGTTCACTGCTGAAGTCCTCATAAGCTTCTAAGAGTTTGGCTTGCTCCATTAGCCAAGTTTCGCTAACAACCTGCACTTTATCGCTCCTGTCAAACTCACAAACATCATTAGAATCATCACCAAAATTATTGGGGGAAGGAGCATGACACTTAGGACAATCATTCCACCGACCACCACACAATTTACAAAAATTTCAATCAAAGGTGGTAGAAAATTCACATAACCAATCTCGCAGGGTTGAAAGACTCGGGCAATTTTTCCAAAAGTGATGTCCTCCACAAAGTAGACAAGAATTAATAAAATTTGAGCAACCACCATTCAACCCACTTTCATTAAAAGATGCCATGTAAACTAGTAATAAAATAATAAACTAAAAATAAAATAAAAAAAAATTAAACCTGAATAGAAAATAATAAATTGTTCAAAAAGAAAACAGTCAATTTAGTCCCCGGCAACGGCGCCAAAAACTTGTTGCTCTCAAACGCACACGCAGGTATACGTGGTCGACAAGTAATAAAGTGATAAGTAGAGTATCGTTCTCACGAGGACTATTCAGACTGAATTCTAGCAAACAATTTCCTAAGAACTATTCAGGGATATTTTTCCAATAGTTGAGATTTTTACTAACTAAATGCAATAATTAAAACAAGTAATTGAGATCAAGTAACAGAGCAAATTCTAAGTTGTTATCAATAAAAGATGACGGTCCAGGGTCAGAGTTACGAACAATCCAGTTGAGTTTTCTAGTTGATTCCACTTCTTGATTTCCTAGATTGCTAACTACAGGTTAAATGTACCCATGAAAACCTTTCGATTCTTCACGGTCTATGCATGCTACTCCAATCCCTATATGTCTATGGGTTGAATCACGTGCACGCATTAACGAATTCTGTAATGAGTTAAACTAGGCGAGCAAGTATATGTCTATCCTACTCACAAATTGGTTCCCCGATGCCCGGGTTCACAAACTAGTTCTATTCTTTCTTATTGCGTAATTAAATTCCCTCTTTCGAGTTCAATCTAAAAACCATAGATAGTGTTCAATTATCAGGCCTCAATAATCAAACAATTATGATCAAGAAAGAATAAACAATCCATAATGGTAAATCAATATATAGAAATCAACTTTCAAACATCAACCTTCATGTATTTACTCTAACCCGAGAACAAACAAACTATAGAATTAAAGAGAAGAATAAGAGAAAGAGAGAAAGAACTTGTGTAGAAGACATCTAGGGCTCCTCCCCTCTCCTCCAAAACTTGCTCCAAAGTCTGAACTCCTATCAAAAACTAAGTAAAAGAGTATTTATAGGGTTTACAAAAGCCTAGTAATAAGTTAGACCCAATCCCAGACGAAATAGGAAGTAAAAATCCGCACAAGGGGCGCTATAACGGGCGCCCCACACCTCGTAACGCATGACTCCAACCAGAAGACATCGAAACTCCTCCGCCTTTGGGGCGCGCCGCGTGGGCTACCGCGCCAGGCTCTGGGCGCGTTGGGCGGCGCGCCGTGGAGGCTACCACGCCCAGCCAATCTGCTTCTTTTCTTGCTCCTTTGCTCGCTCGTGTCGTGCTTTCGTGTGCCCGATCCAATCCTCAATCAAAAACCAATCTTTTCTTGCTCGATCATGCTCTTTAAAGCTCCAATTGCACTGCACAACAACCTACATACACACGACATAAAATTAATGCAAAACCACATTCATAATCTATAAAACGAGCGAATAAGGTACTAAAATGTGAGGAAATATTAAGGAAATATAGGCATAAAATGCCAAACATCACCTTCTCAATACGGAAAGGGCCAATGAACCTGGGACTAAGCTTTCATTTCCTACCAAATCTCTTTACACCTCGCATCGGTGACACTTTAAGAAATAACATGTCCCCGACCTCGAACTCTAACTCTCGACTCCTCCGGTTCGAATATGAAATCTGCCTACTCTGGGCGGTCCGTAAACGATACTGAATAACACGAACAACATCAAGAGTCTGACGAACCATATCTGAACTCATCACCTCGACATCTCGAGACTCAAACCAGCCAATAGGAGAACGACATCGACGACCATATAAGGCCTCAAATGGAGCCATCTGAATAGAAGAATGGTAGCTATTATTATAAGAGAACTCTGCTAACGCCAAATGATCATCCCAATAACCCCCGAAGTCAAGTGCACAAGCTCTCAACATGTCCTCCAGAATTTGAATAACCCGCTCGGACTGACCATCAGTCTGAGGATGGAATGCTGTGCTAAGCTGCACCTGGGTCCCCAACTCTCTCTGAAAAGACTGCCAGAACTGAGAAATAAACTGGGAACCACGATCTGATATAATAGATACAGGAGTACCATGCAGCCTAACCACCTGCTCAATGAAAATCCGAGCCAATCTCTGAGCTGAATCAATAGTCTTTACAGGGATAAAGTGAGCTGATTTAGTCAGTCGGTCGACAATGACCCAGACTGAATCATGGCGCCGCAGGGTCTTTGGCAGACCAACTATAAAATCCATCGTGATGTGCTCCCACTTCCACTCGGGAATGGGCAATGCCTGAGCTAACCCTGTTGGTCTCCGGTGCTCGAACTTAACCTGCTGACAGTTCAAGCAACGAGATACATAATCCAATACATCTTTCTTCATCCCCTTCCACCAGTATAGCTCTCGGAGGTCCTGATACATTTTTGTAATAACATGATGAATGGAATAACGCGAGCTATGAGCTTCACCGAGCACTGACTGCCTCAAATCCCCAACATCAGGAACACAGAGTCGACCATTAAACCGAAGAATTCCATCTGAATCAAGCTCGAAGGAGGGAAATCCTCTACTTAGGACATGACCACGCAACTCCTGCAGATGAGGATCCTCGAACTGTCTTCCCTTAATCTGATTGACTAAGAAAGATTGAGCTGCAATACACGCTAAGACTCGACTGGAGTCTGGGAGAAGAAATCTCACGCCAAAGTCGCCAAGGGACTGCAATTCTCGGGCCAATGGTCTCATATCAGCATAAAGAAAAGCCATGTTGCCCCATGGACTTCCTGCTCAAAGCATCTGCTACCACGTTCGCCTTCCCAGGATGATAATGGATAGTGAGATCATAATCTTTAATCAATTCAAGCCATCTCCGCTGTCGGCCGTTAAGATCTTTCTAAGAGAGAAGATACTGCAGACTCTTATGATCCGTATACACCTCACAAGGCTCGCCATAAAGGTAATGCCTCCATATCTTCAAAGCAAAGACCACCGCTGCCAATTCTAAATCGTGAGCCGGATAATTCTTCTCATTCGGCTTCAACTATCTGGAAGCATAAGCAATTATCTTCCCGTGCTGCATAAGAACACAACCAAGGCCCACACGAGATGCATCACAATAAACTACGAATCCACCGGTGCCCGAAGGAAGGGATAACACTGGAGCTGAAGTCAATAAGGCCTTAAGCTTCTGGAAGCTGGCCTCACACTCATCGGACCATCGAAACTGAACCGCCTTCTGCGTCAGGCGGGTCAGGGGAGCTGCAATAGTAGAGAACTTCTCCACAAACCTCCGATAATAACCTGCCAATCCAAGGAAGCTGCGAATCTCCGTCGGAGTGGTAGGACGAGGCCATTTCTGCACTGCTTCAATCTTCTTCGGATCAACCTTGATACCTTCACTAGATACCACGTGACCCAAAAATGCTACAGAATCAAGCCAAAACTCACACTTCGAGAACTTGGCATACAACTTACGATCACGGAGGGTCTGAAGAACCACGCTCAGATGATAATCATGCTCCTCGCGGCTACGAGAATAAATAAGAATATCATCAATGAAGATAATGACAAAGGAATCAAGGAATGTCTTAAACACCCGGTTCATGAGATCCATAAAGGCTACAGGGGCATTAGTCAGCCCAAAAGACATAACTAGGAACTCATAATGGCCGTAACGAGTCCTAAAAGCAGACTTCGAGATATCTGACTCGCGAATCTTTAGCTGATGATAACCAGATCGCAGATCGATCTTAGAAAAGAATTTGGCACCCTGCAACTGATCAAACAAATCATCAATGCGAGGCAAGGGATACTTATTCTTGATGGTGACCTTATTTAGCTGACGATAATCAATACACATCCGCATAGTCCCATCTTTCTTTTTCACGAATAGAACAGGAGCACCCCACGGAGAAATACTTGGCCTGATGAACCCCTTATCAAGCAAATCTTGCAACTACTCCTTCAACTCCTTCAACTCTGATGGGGCCATACGATAAGGAGGGAAAGAAATAGGCTGAGTCCCTGGCACTGTATCAATGCCAAACTCGATCTCTCGATCTGGAGGAAGTCCTGGCAAATCATCTGGAAACACATCAGAGAACTCCCTAACGACAGGAATAGAATCAAGAGATGGAATCTCCACAGTGGTATCTCGAACCATGGCAAGATACGCTAAACATCCTTTATCCATCATCCGTTTTGCCTTCAGGAAAGAAATAACATGCCCCCTGGGTGGCAAATAAGAACCCTGCCACACCACCGGTGCTGAACAAGGAAGAGACAACTGAAGAGACTTGGCATGACAATCTAACGTGGCATGACACGACGCCAACCAATCCATGCCAATAATGACATCAAAATCAACCATATCTAGGATTAGAAGATCTACTAGTGTCTCACAACCCCCAAAAGATATGGTACAAGCTGGCTAAACTCGATTCACAATGATAATGTCTCCGATAGGAGTAGAAACACAGAATGGATCACGAAGACACATATAATCAACATGAAAACCCGAAGCAAAATAAGGAGATACATATGAATATGTAGACCCCGGATCCACCAAAGAATATACATCTCGACCACAAACAGATAAAATACCTGTAACAACAGCTGGGGATGCCTCGGCATCCTGCCTGGCCGGCAGTGCATATAGCTGTCTCTGCGGCTGAGCGGAGCCGCTACCCTGACGACCACCTCTAGAGGGACCACTAGGACCACGTCCACGACCTCTACCGGGTGGTGGTGCACCTCTAGCTGGCTGAGACCCTGGAAGGGCACCCTGAGGCTGCTACTGCATAGGTGCTGGAAGGCGAGGGAAAGGGCGGCTACTACCCTGCTGAAGGAGATAAGGGCAATCCTTCTTATGATGCCCTGGATCCTGACAGATAAAACACCCTGGAGCAAATCTACGGTGATCAAACTGAGACTGATCTCGCGGGCGAAACCAAAACTGACCCTGAGAAGAAGTAGGCGCGTTCTGAGAACCACGCGTTGGAAACTGAGCTGGTCTGGCAGGAGGCCTACTCTGCTGCTGATAACTCCTACCTCCATACGAGGTACTAGAATGCCCTGAACCACGAGATCTCTTACTCTCCCGCTCTAACTCCTCCATCTCCAATCTATGATAGGCCTCATACCTTCTGGCAATATCAACAGCGATATCAAACAGAGTACCAGCCTCAATCTCACGAGCCATCTGGGACCGCAAATAAGGAGAAAGCCCATCAATAAAATGTCTGACCCTCTCAGAGGGCTTCTGCACAAGATCTGGAGCATAGCTGGACATCTCTGAAAATAAAAGCTCGTACTCCGTGACTGACAGGTTACCCTCTCCAATCCTCTCAAACTGTCTCCTCTTCTCATCCTGCTGACTGCGAGGGAAAAACTTCTCCATGAATCGATGAGAGAACTCACTCCAGGTCAGCTTAGGTAAGACCTGCCTAGCTGATCGGAGTGCGGTCCACCAAGCTAAAGCTGGACCCTCAAGCTGGAAAGCAGTATAATTAACTCCATACTGCTCACGATATCCAAGGGCCTCTAAGATACGCTGACATTGATCAAGAAACTCACGAGGCTTAAGCTTATCTGATTTCTGACCAGAGAACTTCGGAGGACTAAGTCGGGTAAAATAATGAAACCTTGCCGGATCATCAACCTGACCTGCTACCTGGACTCGCTGACCATCCTGAACAACTGGAGGTATAACACCTGCTACCTCTGGAACATGACCACCAGGAACATGAACTGCTGGGGCTACCTGTGGAGCTGGAATGGGGGCTTCCTGAACCTGAGAACCAATATCTACCGCAGCCTGAGGAGCTGCCTGAGGGATAGGAGCATCTACAGCAGCCTGAGGAATAGGAGCATCTACAGCAGCCTGAGGAATATGAGCATCTACGGCAGCCTGAGGAATAAGAGGTCCCTGGGGCATCTGCGTCGCTAAAAATCTCATAAAAGCGTCATGAAGTGCGGGGGGAACGAATAAGCCCTGCTCCCCCTGTCCGGCAAAAGCTGGCACTACCGGAACCTCTGCAGCAGGATCAACACGATCCACCATCCTCACGGCCTAGGCAACTCTACCTCTGCCTCGACCACGACCTCTACAGCGGCCAACACCACCACCTCGCGGAGCAGCAGGAAAAGGGGCGACCGCTGGCTCCTCCGCCTCTCGCAACACATTCGCGCGTGTTCTCACCATTTACTGCGGAAAATAATAATAAAAAAAATATTTAACTTCAGATAAGAAGACTCACGCACAACAGGGAAAAAAAGAAGGGAAACTGCCTAAATGCCATCATAGCCTCTCGTAGATAGGTACGGACGTCTCCGCCGATCAGCGAGACTATTAGACACTGTCATGATCTGGAAAAACTCTAAACCTCGCTCTGATACCAACTGACATGACCCGAATTCTCGGTTAGGCCGTGCGGGCACCCGACCACCTCCCCTAAACCTGTCGGGCGAACCCTATTGACTGAATCGATATAAATTGTGAAGAATTACCTTGAAATAAAAATGAACCAAACTTTAACAACATAAGATAACTCTCAAGGATAGACATATATACAAGCTGTCTAAATAATACAAATAACTACCCAGAAGACACATATTTAAAGGTTTCCAGATCAGACATCTAAGAAGGCCAAAAGATATACACATCTCCCGAAGGGAGCAAAAGTAAGAAAAACTGTAATATCTGAAGTTGGTGGCCGCAATGAACAGGATGACTCACCGTAGACAGCTGATAACGTACTACTCCTCAATCACGGCGCGACTGGCTGGGTCCTAGTGCAGAATCTGCCAAACGAAAAGAAAACACAAGGACAAATAGGGGGTGTGTCATGAGGACTCAATAAGTGTGAACAAACTAGCAACCTCAAAAAAATAGATACGCTAGTAAGGGAAACGGAACCAGACAACAATCAACAAATATGCAATGCACATATAAGCAGAACAGTAGTCATGTACAAAAAATCTACACAATAGTATGAAATGAAATGGAATGGGATGAAATGAAATAAAATGAAATGAGATGAAATGCAATGAGATGCAAAGGGTCACATGTACCTGTAATCCCATTCCGAAGCGGAATACTCCTGCATTCGAGGGGAACCCAATCTGCTAACCAACTGGAGCGGAATACTCCTGCTCCTGGGGCGGAATACTCCTGCACCCGATATAATATAAACCAACACCAGAGGCGGAATACTCCTGCACTCTCCTGGGGCGGAATACTCCTGCACGCGATAAAATGTAAAGCTGAGGCGGAATACTCCTGCACTCAGTATGATATGCAATGTAATGCATATGAATGCAATGTGATGCAATAATAACCCTTCACCGGCATAGGACTCTAATCGACAGCCGGGAAGCAGATGCCAACTCCAAGCCAAAGTACAATACTCAGATTCCCAATGCAATAGTAATAACAGGACATTATATATAATATAGAATGTAAATCCAAAGCTAAGGCGTAATGAGTACGCCTATCGGCAGCTACACACGTAAAGAACACGTGGTAGAAAATCCACGAGGCCAAGTGCCTCCAAAGAAATGGATATAAACACTTACCGTATTCCAAAGCTAGTCTTGTTACTCAACCACTGCTTTTTCCTTTGTATTAGTTTCCAAACGATCTCTTTCTATTCAATAAGCAGAAAAATTATATCAAATAAAGCTAAAGGCTTCATTCCTTATGTTTTAGGGCAATCCAGTTAGGAACCTGATACCCTATTCGCATACGCAATACGCAGGCCAGGCCTATATACAGGGTTCAAAGTTCCATAGCCAAACCCTAAATAAATTATATTTATATGTTGCCCATAACTCACTGAGTACGAATATATAATCATTTTCATTATCGGGGTCCAATTGACCCGTTAAACTATCAATTTAAGTCATTAGGGCGGTGTCTAATATCCTTAGTTTTACCGTAAAAATATATTCAAACACATGTAATAAGCTAAGATAATGAGTTAACATCATTACCTGAAGATTTGGGGTAGAAATTCCACTATTTTTCCACTCCTTTTTCCCCTTTTTCCCTTTTTTTTTTTCTAATTTTTCTTTCCTGTGCGTTTTGTTTTAATGTTGCTGCGTTTTGTATGCATTACTAATGCTAAGGGATTTAATGCTAAGGGATTAAATCCCTTAGCATAGCCGACATACTTGATTAATATTAATTTAATTTTTAATTTTTTTAAAGTAATAAATTTACTGCGACGATTAAAATTAAAATAGAACCTCAGAGAAGTCGAAATAATCTCAAATTTTTCAAGTAAGCTATACAAAATATATGTAACATACTCGCAAAGACGGATCCCAAATCGGACTCCCGAAACTCGAGATGCGAATTTAAAGGAAAAAGGTCAAATTATTTAACTTTCGGTATTTTTGCGGAACTAGCCGAACAACATCGAAATTCACTTTCGAAAAATCACAAAAGTCACAAATAATCATACGAACCTAACGGCGCTTTCGGATTTCGAATCAGAGCTCATTCGCCCAAACCGAGCTCAAAAATCTATTTTTAATATTTATTGACAATAAAAACTAAAACCTTCTTCCGATGCCTATCAAACGAGGTCTGATTTAGCTCAAATTTTACAGACAGGTCCTAATGGACCTTACGAATATTTTAAAATTATCGATACGCCAATCAGAATCCTAACTTCCGAAACGACTGACCGAGGTCGTTTTACAACTATTTCACTGATTTTAAACTATCTTTTCCTAAAACAAACTCAATTTTAAAATTCAAATATGTTGATCATATGCCATCTTTGTACTTGACCATGAACTTGACTAGCTGCGGATTAAATTTAAAGTTTCCCTCGTATGATCAAGTACTTGTACATGATTCTTCTAAACTCTAATCAAATCCCAAGAAAACATGGAAAGGAATGATAGGGTTCACAAATTGGTAAATATGATCATCATCAGAATTATAGGCAAAGTAAAGGGAATCTAAACTTATTAGTCACATCACATAGGGATAATCATGACTTGTCTTCGTCTTATTCACAAATTCAACTAAATGCATACATGTTCAAACTAGGGTCAAGAGCATTCAACATACATGTTTTAAAGGCTTTTAAGATGATCATACTCAAGCTCAAGGTTTCATAGATGATAGAAAAAGAAATCCAAACTTACACAACTGTCTCGCGTCCAAATTCATAAGCAAACATAAGGGATTAACTTAACAACTTAAAATATCATCACATTAAGCCTTAACTCATGTTCATATAACACAAATTTTGTCACAAACTTGACCAAGCAATCCATTTAATCGTGTAATAAAACTGGTAAAAGAAAGAAGTGTACCCATTTTAGCGTTAAGTCGGGTCAGATCCGACATGCTTCAGTTAGGGATTTTTGCGTTTCAATCTTAACTCTTTTGTCCAAAACATGCACAGGGTGTAAGGGTCTTGGTCTGAGTGTCCTTCGTTCTGATGTATTTCCATCGAACCCCCGTTTTCCAGCGGCAGTGATGAATGAGGAAGAAGGGGTTCGATTTTGAACCTCTTCTTTTCTTGGCATCAATTAGGGGATATTGTAGAGGGGAGTAAGAATATGTATTCTGTTTGGTATTTGGTGGCCAGAGGTGGCTGGAAATGACCTTGATCAGTGGAGGCATTAGGGTTTCGAGAGAGAGAGTAGGAGTAGGGCGGCGGATGTATGAGGGAGAAAATGAGAGAGTGTTGTAGGGTTTTTTTTTGGGGGGGGGGGGGGGTGAAGTGTAATTAAAATGGAAAGTGGAGTTTTGGCTGTTGGATCAAAGAAGTGGACAAACGAGATGGCGCCATGTGTGCGCATGTAAGGTGTGCGTATATGCAGAATATGTCATTGTGGGGTGCCAATATATATGTATATAAGTGTATATTAAGTGTATAAAATTTGTATAAAATGTGTATTAAAAGAGTAAAATTAACTTTAGAATATCAATAAAATGCCAAAAATAATTAATAAAATGTAGAATTTATTATTAGTGATTTAAAAAAATAACAAGTAATTTTTAAATAATTATGGATAAATTTAGAAAATATCGATAATTACAAAATCAGTAATTAAGTGTACAAATTTTGTAAATAGCCACAACTTGTGCAAATGCCTTTAAAAATGACTAAGTGGTGTATTGATGCAATATGAGTGCATTGAATGGGTGTCAGTATGAGCAGGAGATCAATGGCAAGGGTGACATGGGCAATTGCATGATAATTAGCGCAATTTTGTCTGAAAAATTGCTATTGCATTTTTGGAATTAGACATGAACAAATTGTTGAACCCCAAAAATTACCCTTTCTTTAAGAAAAGATAGGTTTCGGGTATAATGTTCAACAAAATGGGATTCCAAAGGGCTTTCTTTGGAGTCGCCACCTAATTTAGGAGAATTAGGAACCAAGTAATTAAATAGTGTGTGCAAGCACTCTGTTTTAAGGAAGTGGTCTATTTCAGAGATTCTAAGTAAGAGGTTCAATTATTTTCGGAAAAAGGTTTCAATTTGAAAGCACTTTCAAAAATCCACAAAACGTGGTTAATCCTTCGGTTTTCACAAAATAGCTAAATAATGCAATTTTCAAAAGTATTTAACTTTCAGTTTAAAGCGGCACTAATTGAATTTAAAATCAAGTATACATAAAAAGGTAGGGAAAATAAATGACTTTAATAAAAAAAATAATTGACTTGAAGACTTGTATTGAAGTTGTATTTTAAAAGCAATTTTAAGATTATTACGAATTGGCTTGCACGCATTATTTAACTAAAAGATTCAAAATTCGTAAATAAGATGGAGCTTCTAAAGAAATAAAATATTCACAAAATAGCTCAATAAATAACTAAACATTCATTCATAATCAATCAAATAAATTATTCTATAATAATTATCTACGGGGAATTCCTATAGACATGCAATTTCTAAGGGATAGAGGGGAGAGAGAAGGATTTAGAAGAAGAGCCCGAAAATTGCAGATTAAATGACTACTTTTATTTTTTACATTATGCCCATGAGCCTAAGTTATATTAAGCGGATCAACAAAGCACTTTCTATGATCTTCACTTCTTGAATCTTGAGCCCGGACTCGACCCCAATGTGCCTCCAATGTAATGGATTATCCCCATTTGTGAGTTAGTGAAACTCGTCCCAAGTTTTTGTCAAAGAAAGAAATGAAAAAGAAGGATTAGAAATCGATGGGGACAAAGTATATAAACGATTTGCAAATTGATAAGCAGTAAAATTAACACAAATAAGCAAGAAGAATGTCACGGGTTCTGGGACAACCAATTTCACAAAAAAAGAAACAGATTGACCTCACAACTTGGATACATAACCAAGACAAGCATCAAGTTAACATTTAAGCCACCAAATAAATTGCACAAGCCAAAATAGATAGCATGAATGTTAACCATAACCTTAACTGAGTTGGAAGGGATACACAATCAATAGTAGAACTTAAGTAAAATAAATGGCCTATTCCACTTCTCTTATACCATAACAGGAACATCTAAACTGATTTTTGCTAAATGCCGGAACCATCATAGACTTGTTTGAATGCAGTAAAGGAAACCGGGAATGTCAATATTGGATAAGCTAAAAAAAGGCAAAGAAAATTCTTACAAGGAACTCGCAACTGATGCATTCAACTTCATATTGATCCAAGCAAAGGTTCAATATTTAACTAACATCACACGCTTGCTTGAGAAGTACCAACCTGACCTAACTTTATGCATTTAACACATTCTTAAACAGTATGCGAACAACTTCAATGACAAAGCATATCAAAGAAATAAGGACTATACAACGCATCTGGATACTCACACACTTCATAGAAAAATTGGACAGCCTTCAGGACTACCTCAATTCACATACTTGCACACTACCAATTCTCTATACACATACCCCAAGCTACTCTGCTAACCATCAGACCCTGAATTACCCCCAGCCTACTCAAGACCTGTCCTCAAACCTAACTGCCTGAGGCCAATCTGAACAGAGACAGAAAAAAATATAGCACCTAGTATAACAGCTACAGCAACAGAGAAGCAAGAAAACAACCTCCCGAGCAACCTACACCTCTCATACTCCTGCAGACACATACTCCCTCTAATTCTCACAACCTCCAGGACCTGCAGCCCTTTTACAAGCCTATACCACCTCACAGATCTCCAAATACCTGTACCTAAGCCAAACAGATCACCAACACCTCTTGACCTCCCTTATACACAAATACCCCTGAAACAACTCCAAAGACTCCAAAAGAGAACACACCAGACCTGAACCTAAACCAAAACTCCTACTACTCCTATGCTTCTTCCTGAAAACCCCTTTTAACTTGCAAGAACAACCACCAGGAACTGGCCAACCACTTGCGACCCTCCTGAAGCAACCTAAAACTACCAAAAACAACCTCTAATCAACCCTGCATACACCAAAGCTCATCTAAAGCTATTGCAACTATCAGAAACCACTAACTGCATGCAGCACTTCAAGGATCTAACTCACACTACCTACAAACCAGCCTTACAAACTACCTGAGAACAACCTAAACCACCTACACAACACCCTGCACCTCTGCCTCTTTAGCACAGAACCAAAACATCTCCTAAACAGCCTCTCGACTAATCCTTACACCTGCAGCATCACTATACTCCTCTCCTGATCTCCCAACCAAACATCTACACACTCCTATGATCTGCAGTAAAACAGAGTTCCACCTGCACATCAATAACACCCTCTACTCCTTCTATGTAGCCCTAACAAACACCTTTAAACACCCCTGCACTCAACCAAAAAACACCTGCACCTAAACTAAAACCCCTGCAGCCACCTACAAGCTCGTTTTCAACTCTGGAAACAAACTCACACTGTCTATAAACCACCAAGCCTGCCTGCAGCAACAAACTCCTTCCAAAACACTTGCTAACCACTCAAAGACCACCTTCAAACACCACTTAACTATTGCAGATACTCCTCAAGCAGCAAAGAAGAAAACAGACCAGAAGAGAAAATGGAAAGGAACTGGTACTCAAAGGAACAGGGAATAAAACTTAAACTTGCAATTCAAACACATACAGACTTTGATTTCTTAAAAAAAAAAAAAAAAAAACCACATGACAGGATTTAAACTTTATACTATTAAGCATATGCAAACCTAAACTACCTTATTAGATTTATGACAAATAAGTAAATAAAAAGGATTCTTACATCAAGATACAAAGTTTACCAATAACATTTATCATATTTTGAAGTCTATGCTTTCTAACTCCTAAAACAGAGACAAGAATCATGTTTAAGAAGCAAGGGAAACAGTCATGAAACAATTTCATTTATTCAATAACAGATTCATGCCATTTTAGCGTTAACTAGTTAAATAGCACTTCATAAACACACACATACATTTATCAAATAACATTTATGCAGAACAGAGAGCTAAGACGATGCTATTACCTTTTTAGGTGCAGTGAAAAGGAGCTAGGATCCGAAGCGATACGCGACTTGATTAAGGTCGACAACTCGAACAAGTTCGATGACTCGAATAATGAAGCGATAACATAAAGCAAGAAATGAAAGAAATAGTAACGCGATGAACTAAGCAAAACTGAGGAAACTTTTGTGTATAATATGTATGCTGCTGTTTTTTGTGTTCTCTCAACCTCTATTTTCTGCCTCTCCCATTGGAAACCCCCTAGAAAAATGAAACAGGGAATGAATATATACCTGCGATTAGGGTTTCGGATCCCTTTTGTGAATTTTCCATAATCCCCAAAAAAGGGGTTATTCCCTTTACAAAATAAGGGTAAAACTTGTCCAAAATTCACATAATTTGTATAAGTTTTATCCTTACATGTAAGTATTTTCCCGTTGGGATTATCCACGGTTCGGATTAACTTTGTTTTGAAATGGACGATGGTGATTGAAACAACGGCTATGGTACGGAGATGGTGATGATAAAGCAAGGGGGGACCAGCTGACAAGGATTTGGCCTGTTATAGTGAGATTTGGGGGGAAATTGGGCAAGGAATTAGGGTTCGCGGGTCGGGTCGAACGGGAATCGGGTTGGGGGTTTTGGGGGTTTTTTTCTGAAATGGGAAGGAGAGACTGTGCTTGTGTATAATGTATATTGGTGTTTTCAAAGATAGGCCGAAGTTTAGGATAGAGGAACGAAATTAACCCCTTTTTGAATAATTAAGAAAATTGAGGGGTTGCATAGGTAGGCTAGGATTCAGGATATTTCTTGCAATTTTGGCTTCTTTTCTTCCAAATTGATCGACTAGCTTTTGATTTTAAAAAATTAACCTAACTTAAAAATAATTAGACATTAATTTTTTAAAAATTTCGGGACAAAATTGGGTGTCAACACAAATGTGAAAATGAAGAGCAAAATTGGGTATCAACAAGAACAAAAAAAAGGAGAAGATGAGTTTGGTTGTGGCTTTTGCTTTTGTTTTATACGTCATTGTGGTGGTTGCCTTGCCGGATCTAAATCTTGGTGGTGTCTTAATGTGATCAAGGTAAACCAGCGACAGCATCATCAGATTTTCTGGAGACCGAGAGCAGTGAAGCTAAAACATAATCATCATGACCACTACACCAACAACTAGGGAAAAAGACGGCGATTGTTGGTGGATGAAGGAGGGAAAATGTCGAGATATCGCCGGACAAGGAGCAGCCTCGCCGAAAAATTTGAGTTTTGTTAGAAAAAAGAAAAGCATCACAGTTGTTAGGGAGAGAAGAAAGGGAAAAAGCTATTATGGTTTCCATAGCAATATTTTTATATTTTTGCTCGTCTTGTAGTATTTCTTTATAAATGTTGCTACATTTTACAAAGTATGAAAAATATCTCTATATTTTAAAAATAAAATTCCTAAAATGACATTTAGCGTAATTTTTCCATTTCATATCTACAATGGCTAAAATGCAAAAATGTTTAACCAGGTGGCCCTTTGGTCGCCTAGTCTTGAGCAAAGGGCCCTAATCTTGAGTTGGAATTGATATTTATATTTCTGCATTCTCCTCCTTTATTTTTTTTTACAAAATTACTACTAAAAATATAATCATTAACTACATATCTCAATTGTGCATGATCCATAATTGAAAAACTATCCTGAAGCATCAAATAGTTCATGTTTGCAAGTGAATTTCACCTAGAACACCATAGTTCTTCAATTTTATGCTTGAAATCATTGTTTTGGCGAAAATTTTGAATTTGATAATTTTTCTATAGTTAAAACCATATGAGTATTTACTATTTATGCTTAAACTTGACTCCAAACACCCATTTAGTTGTTTTGCTTGAAATAATCTCAAAACTCTACTATTGTTTGTTAGAAAATGTTGAAAAAGACGGTGAATCTTCTTAATTGGTATTATTTGTCTAATTTGGTATTTGAGATGTTTTGTTTTGTGTTGTTCCCAAATGTACACGCAAGTATACGTGGTCGACAAGTAATAAAGTAGTGAGTCGAGTATCGTTCCCACGAGGACTAGTGTTAATGACTATATTCTAGCAAACAATTTTCTTAAAACTATTCAGGGATCTTTTTCAATGATGGTTGAGATTTTTACTAACTAAATGAAATAATTAAAAGCAAGTAACTGACGGCAAGTAATAGAGCAAATTCTAGATTGTTATCAATAAAAAAAAATGGTCTAGGGTCAGAGCTACGAACAATCCAGTTGAGTTTTCCTGTTGATTCTACTTCTTGATTTCCTAGATTGCTAACTAATAGGTTAATTATATTCGTGAAAACCCGTCGATTCTTCACGAGTCTATGCAAGCTACTCTAACGCCTATATTTCTATGGAATTAAATCACATGCATGCATTAAAGAACTCTGTATTTAGCTAAGCCAGGCGAATAGGTATATGTCTATCCTACCCGCGAATCGATTCCCTGATGCCTAGGTTCACAATCAAGCCCTATTCTTTCTTATTTGCATTTACAACTTCCCTCTGTCAAGTTCAACTTGTAAACCGTAGATAGTGTTCAATTATCGGACCCTAATAACCAAACAATTACGCTCAAGAAAGAATAAATAATCTGTAGTGGTAAATCAATATATATAAATAAACTTTCAAACATCAACCTTCATCTATTTGCTCTAACCCTAGAACGATATGTTTAGCTACTCATATTCATAATAACAACACAAGAATTCATGGAAGAAAGGTTAAATATTGTAATAGATGATGTAAAAGAATTAAACCCTTGGTTCAATGTGTAAGAACTCCCAAAACTTGCTCCAGAATTCGACCTCTCTCTAAAATAACGATATAATGAGGTTTTATAGTGTTTACAATTGCTAGGATAAGATAAACCAAAGCCTAATCTAGTTGGGAGAACTTGTGTTTCGTCAGCCTCAAAGCTTTCGTGGAAGCCCCACTTCCACTATAGCTCCCAACTCCAAAGCTATCTCTGAAGCCTTGCTCCCAGTATAGCTTCCAACTCTTCAGGGCTTTCTTGGAAGCCTTGCTTTCAATATAACTTCCAATGTATCCATTAACTCCAATTTGATTGTTCTTGTCTCGAATTCATCCGCACCATTCCTAAAATCACAAATACGATAAGTGAGCACAAGAAACACAATTATCACATATAATGAGTGCATAAAGTACCAACGTGTGAGAAGATATTAAGGTAAAATAGGCTAATATCACCAAACATCACCACCCCCACACTTAGATCTTTGCTCGCCCTCGAGCAATCATCAAAAACCAATTTCCCAACTAGATCCCAACACTCAATAGAATAGGTCTACCTATGATTATGGTTGATGTCGACCATTAGACAAGTGCATATACATACCATGTGACCCTCATCATGCCAAAAATCTACCAAAATTTTAAAACACTAGAACAACCAACTCAAGACATCTCAATCTCAAAAACCGACTCAATGAAACCAAGCTTTCACAAAATCACACCCATTCACTCAACCAAGAAGTCAATAACTTCACCTATCTCGCGCAAACCATGTGCCCTCACCAAATCAAGAGAGCATCTCAAATATCACACAAAGAATATATTTCAAGAATAAATGAGGGACATAATATAGGAAGAATTCACTCGCTCTCCAAAAAAAAGTTCACGTGCCACACACAAAGCGTAGTACTCCACTAATGTAAGCTCACTCCAATCGGGATTAACTAGGACTTTAAGGATTGTAATGTAGGCTAAAGGACAGGTAGGATAAATATGGATAAAATAGTGACTACCTCCCTAAGCACTTTAATACATCACTTTCAATTTTTTTCCACCATTCTTCTCAAAACCAACTAAGCAACCACCCAAAAGTCTCCTTTCAACTTTAAGCATTTTGTAATTTTTTTTTTTTTTGCACACACTAGCAAGGATTGAGATTTTTTTCTTTTCAATATTTTTTTCAACCTTGCCAATGATTCTTTTTCAAATGCACCATATTTTTCTTTCATTAGTTCCACTCAAAAGCCATCCAGTTTCTCCAACCACAACTCCACAACATCAAGTATTTCAATTAAAGTGCTCTAAGGAGTAAGGTTCAAAAAGAAGGAAATTGCGAACAAAATGGATAAGGCTTGAAATGTGGGTGCCAAGAAGTAAGGTTCAAAAAGAAGGAAATTGCGAACAAAAGGGATAAGGCTTGAAATGTGGGTGCCTACAAAAAGGTCAATAGGCTCAAAAGAGTTTAATAAGGATAGTATTAAAAGGGTAGGCTAATCAACGCTAACAAGGCTTATCAAAGAAACGCCTGTATCATCTCCCGACTAGAGCAAACCTAGGATTTCGCTTTGAACACACACATGGCAAGTTTTAGACATTAATATGCAGCACGGAACATAAGAAAGTATACCTCACATCAGACATGGCACATAGTTCACTAAAGACGGTTTCATTCCAACTCTCGGTTCAAGCAAACAAGATGCAATTTTGGAAATTTAAGCGCTAAGGAACAATAGTTCACAAAAGAGTCAGGTAGTTGAACCTAAGCGTCTCAAGAAGGTCATTCATTTTTTTTTTCTAGGCATGCATCACAATTTTTTTAAACCAAAAGGGATTCACAAAAAGTAAATGCTCAAGTCCAAATTCACCGGTATCAAACAAACCGAAGGCACCTAGCATTCTATCACTTTTCCTAAAATACTCTACTAACTACTACTACTAAACTACTCCTAAAAATAAAAATACCCGATTCAAAGGTCTACCCATGGAAAAGAACCGAGGCCATAAGAAAAATCACGGGGCAGATGACTGTACCACTAATTAATACTAAAAATAAAATCTTTTTGGAACTTTTCATTAGTTACCTAATTTTTTTTTTCATTTTTTTTAACTCTAAAGCAGGAAACAAATAAAAATAAAGTCAAGTGACAAAAATAAAAATTGCGAAAACTAAATTCCTAAAGGGTACAATCATCCATAACCTCAAAACTTGGGATTTCCCCACCACACACTTAAAATAAGCACTGTCCTCAGTGCGAACAAAAATAGAGTGCAAGAGTGAAAAGAACTTCCCTGAAGGCCCACCGGCCTAGGTCTCATCATCTGCATCATCAGAGTCCTCCCATTCTGCATGTGCGGGAGTGTCAGCATCGCGCTCACTAACTGGAGGCATAACCGCCTTGCTTCTCACAGAACACCCAGGGCGGTGGGGTGGAGTGCGTGCATCCTCCTCCTCTTCCTCTTCTTCACCATCTTCCTCTTCAGTCCACTCTCTCTCTTCACTACCGTTATCCGCCTCAACCACGTCAGAATCCGTATTCTCATCCTCCCCAGGTGGTACCTCTACGGTCTGCGTCATGCCCAATAACTGTTTGGATGACTCCAACAATGGAAGCTGGCGATCAAGGGCTGCCATATCCATCCCCGCATGCTTTGCTAAATATTCGATCATTAAGTATTTGCGGCCCTACAAATTATCGTGCACATCACGCCGCTCATCATTGGACATTTTGTAGGCACTTGCACTCGAGCCTAGCACTGTGGAAATATCAGACTTTCTTCCAAGGCTGGGACAATCCTATCACCAATGTCGTCAATAGGGACACCTTCTTTATTTAAATACTATGTGAGGACACAAGCAAAGGATAACCGCTTCGACTTGTTTGTGTGTGTCTCCTTCATAACTTTGAGCATATAATACCCAATGTTGACAGGTTTCCCCGTCTTGAAGAAGTAGACTATGAAAGCCTTCACTTTAGTCACATTAGTAAAGTGGTCAGAAGGAAACAGTCGTGCATTGATCAATTTGAGCTAAACTCAGGCTTCCTTTTGAAACATGCAAAATTGCATATATTTGTGTCGGCCCGTTTGCTTCTTTCTACCCGACCTATGAATCACATCACCACCACATAAGGTCTGCCTCAAGGCCTTGTAGTCTGGCTTGCGAATGAAATCCTTCAAGTCGTCAAGGTCATGATCCTCCACACTTAAAAAGGTGCAAAGGGCTGATGCATCTAGCCTCACGGATTGCCCTCGAACTTTCACTAGCTCCTCCGGTTGCTCAAAGTCCCAATTAGCATATAATTCCATCACAAGATCAAGATTTGCATCCCCCGGACTTTCAAAAATGGATCCCCATTTCATGGTGTAAATGACATCTCTTATATTTCTAAATCCCTTTGTCAATTTAGTTTCATCAATGGCAAGTTCGAGAATATAGCCGGCCAACTTGAAATTCTTGTACCAATCCAGGCTCTCCCCCTTCTTCACAAAAGGCAATCCAAACTTTATTTTTCCCCCGGGTCGTGGAATAGAAACCGCGCCCTTTGGCATCTTTGGTTTTGCCTTGCTATTTGCTTTGGCCTTCGCCTTGCCCTTAGGTGCTTTACTGGTCGAGGCGACACCTAGCTTTTGCCTTTGTGCAGCAGGTGTACGGAGGAAGAAGAGGCCTTTTGTGTTGTTTTCGCCATAGTAACTGCACCATAAAGTCCTACTGTTAGAATCTAATTAAAACAAGTGATAGACTCTCTTGGAATGAACATGGGCGCTTGACGCGCCTTGAAGTAGCACATTAGTGTCCTGGTACTCAGACTTCCCAGGGATAATCATGAAACAATTCAATCCATAGCTAGTTCACACTTAAGCAATGTGCGCAAACGGGGAGCGAGCACCCCACACTTATACCTAACTGTACCACAATAATTGAAACGACTTGAAAACACTAACTCAACACAACTTAACCAAGGGAAAATTAACGGGGCAATAGGACGGGGAACAAGTAGGCAGCAACACATAGCAAGCCTGACAATGGTTTATAGCTTAGTTTGCACTTTGATCAATTCAAATTCCACACAACCGCGATCAATTCTAAACATTTAGGACATCAAGTAGTTCATGTTATGCCTACTAATCGTTATGCTACTTAGACTTCGCATAATTGAACTTTTAGTCACTTAGGAAATTTATCAATCATGTGGTGTGCTCTGCATTCAATTTCAAAGTTCATTGATATTTAAAGGTATTCAGAGTCCCAGCACAACTCAACACTGATTACAATTTATAGAATCGATGTAATGCTTCACGATACACATATACCACAAGGGAGCCGTGATTAAAGGGAAGGGCGAAGGGACTGTTTTATGAGTACCAAGAACTGTGGAGAGAGAACAATAAGGAGAGAGCATACCTGATCAGCTTCGGATCAATGGAAAAAAAATTGTATGTGTAATTGATGTTGTAGACAGCATGATATTATGCCCTAGGTAAAAAAAAAAATTCTCTGTTTGTATGTGAAACACAATGAAGGAGGGAAAAAAGAGAGTGTTTTATGTTTTGATTTTTCGCGGGTCAACGGGTCAAGACCGGGTCAACCCGCAAAATAATTCTTTGAACTTACCTACGATATATGAGGCGACGCCCTGCGATCACCTTGAGCTTAGGGAGCTCACTGACTAACTTGAGGCGATAGCGGGAGCGTCGCTCTGTACCTGTTCTCGTGCAGTTGGAGGCGATGATGAAGGCGACGCTTTGCGATCGCCTAACACTAATGGCGAGCACTGCTCGACTCAAAGCGATAGTAGGGGCGTCGCTTTGCTCTCTTCTCGTGCAATTTGGGCTTTGAGGAGGGTGATACCTCAACATCGCTTGAGCATGTGCGTAACTCACTGCTTGACTCAATGCGACGCTGCAGGTGACGCTTTTCTCATGCCTATGTCCAGTTTCTCCAAAAAAAATTCTCACGTGTGCTGAAGGCGTTAGGGGAAGCGACGCCTTGCGATCGCTTTGGCAGTTCTTGAGTTCACTGTTGCACCCCTCGCGACAGTGAGAGAAGCGTCTTGGCTCTGTTTTATGTCCAGCTTCTCCCACAAGAATTTTCTAAGTGTTGTAGAGTTTGGAAGCTGTTCCCAAAGCGACGCCTTGGCGATCGCTTGAGCAGAACTGGAACAGCGTTTTGCGTAGATGCGATACTCCACGCGACGCCTTAACAACACTTGAGATAACTGGAGCTCATTGCCTCTCAATCATTCCGCACTTCTCGAAAATGCTCCACCTTCTGAATGTTCCGAGCCCTGCAAAAACAACGAGAAACTACGTAACACTAAAGAAATAAAATGACGAAAACAATAAAAATTGGGTTGCCTCCCAACAAGCTGTCACGACCCAAAATCTGGATCCGTGATGGCACCTAAACGATATTGCCTAGGCGAACCAACAGAAACAAAAATGCGGAAATAAACTGAAAGAAGAGAAACATGATGAAATATATATATATATATATATATATATATAAAATTGGAATCCAAAAGAAGGTAGACACCCCTGTCTACTATACCCAACAAACACCAATGGAGCATCTATAGAGTGACTCAATCGAAATAAAATACAACAGAAGTGAAGTGGAGTCTATCTCTATACAACACTGGCGGTACGCCACCGTGGACTGTACGGTTGGCTCACCTCAACAAAATAATACAGCAGCCTCGAACGGTCGCTACTGTCTCGATGGCTATCTAGAAGAAGTACCTGCACATGTGGCAGAGTAAGTTATGAGCCGAAGCCCAGTAAGATCACTGACAGGCCCGCTAAATCACCCTTGCGGGACAAGTCGCAAACATGCATCGCAAGCAACTAAGCACGTCGTTTCTACGTAAATAAATAGCGCAGTCGCACATATTCACAATATAATTATCCAAGTATATATAATTATATATATATATATATATATATATCCATACGTATGTACCTATGTACATACAGATAGCATATGTCACATACACATTAAGTAAGCCAGTAGTCTCAGAATATCATACACAAGTCAAAGAGGATTATGCCCACCCAACGTAAGGCCTAGATCAATCAAACAGTGGTTTGGAGGTCCAATCTCTACTCCCACGCAGACTAACCTAAACCTACGGTAGGCTAGCAACACCGCCAACGGACGTAGGCAACAATACATTCATCACTCAATATCAGCACGCACCCTGTGCGGCTCCGTCTATAGGCCATAACGCCATTGTCAACATAAACAACATACCAGTGACCCGTAGTCACTGTCTCAATCATAAGGAGGTAGACCAATGACCCGTAGTCATTGTCTCATCTCATCTATATACGACCACACCACACCCCCTGTCAAGTGTGTCGTGTCTCAACAATCTAGTGACCACACCACACCCCCTGTCAAGTGTGTCACATCTCAAATATCTAGTGACCACACCACACCCCCTGTCAAGTGTGTCACATCTCAATAATCAAGTGTCCACACCACACCCCCTGTCAAGTGTGACACATCTCATAGTATAGGCGACACCACACCCCCTGTCAAGTGTCCCTCTAACAGTATTAATATCCACGACATTAATAGCAATAACAGAAATAATAACAGAAATATTAATAACGATAATATTACACAGTCACTGTAACCAAGATTGGTTATGCTAGCTCAATGTAAAGCGGAGGTTAACCCGACGACGGTTTGGAGGTACAATCCCTACTCCCGTGTCGTCTAACCAAAGGTTACGAGGAGTCATCACTACACAACCCGTCATGATAACCATACAAGTACCAAATTCGTACATAAGCCGGCAGAAACCTCGGCAAGACATAATCAATGATATGCCGACAACATCCTCGGCCATATCCCCAGGTCCTTGCTATCTAATCATGACATAGCAAGCAATCCCACAATATAAGTCATCGCTATCTCAATGTAGCGCCTAGACCGGCACATACCTCGGTCAACTCATGTACTCACTATTTATGATCAAATAATAGTAAGCAATCCCACAATATAATTAATCGCTATCTCAATACAGCGTCTAGACCGGCACATACCTCGGTCAACTCATGTCTTTACTATTCATATTTAATTAATAGTAATATACCTAGCCAACGCTAGTCAATTCATATTTAACACATAGCCCTAAGCTAATCACATAAGAATACCCGAAGAGTACTAGCATGCTGGACGTATCCACAAGCAAAGTAGAGGTCAAGTCTCACTTACCTCGAATTCCGGTTCAAAGCTAGGAAGCAAATATCCTTTCATGCTCTTCTTGTCCTCGGGGAACTTTCCTCTAAGTCTATCAAGACAATATAGCACTCATTAGTGCTCAATTATAAGCAATTAAGCTTCTAAGCATTTTAGGGTAAAATCACCAAAATACCCTCGGGTGGGACCGAGCCCAAAATTAATAAAATATACATTTCCGGACTCCCCAAACTCCCGTGAGTGCAAATATGCAATTAGATTTCTCATACGAGCCTTGCTCGTTGATTTTCCCCAAATCTTAAAATTTAGGATTCTAACTCATTTCCTATGAATCAAGCTTTGATTCTCATGATATATGATATGAAATGAGTTATGGAGGCTTACCTTATGATTATACACGTTTTGAACCTTCCAAAATCGCCTCCAAATCGCCTCCTTTGAATAAAAATTCGGTTTCCCGAAATCTGTCCCGAAATGACCCTTTTTATAGCAGTTTTTACCACTGTAATAGCCTCTGTTCCAATAATCATAACTTTTGATAGGAATGTCCAAATGACCTGAAACTGGTGCCATTAGAACCACAACTCAAAGGGCTACAACTTTCCTGTTTTGAGTTTTTCCTAATTCGTTACGGATTGGCCGAAAAAATTCCATATTTCCGGCTGCTCGCAACAGAAACAGTAGCAGAAAACAGCAGTTCGCACCAGAAAAATCCGAACTGTTTTGGGTCCAAACGGGACCCTACAAAGCTCGGAATGACCCCAAATTTTGCACACAAGTCATAAAATACTTGTGTGACATGCTCGTCAAGACGGAACTCAATTCGGACCTCCAGAACTCAAAAAGTGGGTCCCACGGTAAAGGTTCAATTTTCGACTTTCGCCAAAATAGCGAAATTTAACCAAACGACCTCGGAATCCAATTCCGAAATATGCTACAAGTCACAAATGACTATACGAACCTAACGGAAATTTCGGATCTCTCATCGGAGCTCATTTGCTCAAATCGAGCTCGGATACCTCTTTTAACTCTTTTAAACTTCCGAAACGGGGACTTTATCAAAAGTCCTATCAAACGAGGTCCGTATTCAATTTTGAAGGTTGCTACATATCATAAATGACGAGACGGACCTAACGGTGCGCTCGGATTTTCCATCGGGGTTCGTTTACTCAAAACGACCTATCGAAACCCCAAATTCCTTTCCAGAATTTCATAAACGGATCCTTTTCTCGAAAACCTATCAAACGGACTCCGTTTCGACTCAGATTTCACAGACGGGTCATAAATGACCTAACGGAGCTTTTGGGACTGTCGACACGCAAATCGATGTCCCGGATCCCGTAACGACTATTTGAGGGTCGTTACATTCTCCCCCACTTAGACTCTCGGCCGTCCTCGGACGAGCCTAAGTCTAAGGTAGGATCCACACACTAGCCACGGAGCTGGCACGGATTTCGAGGACCCCTCGGTACCACCCGAAATCAATAAAACTTAAAAATGCAAATTCAGGCTTAGAAAATACAAGGATTTCATACCTGAATCATCGAACAAGCGCGGATGCCTCTCACGCATCTCGGACTCAAGCTCCCAAGTAGCCTCGGCAATGGAGTGATGCCCCCACTGAACTCTCACAAGCGGGATCACCTTCGATCTCATCTTACGGACCTCTCTAGCCACAATAGCAATAGGCTCCTCCGAATAAGCTAAGTCGCCATCTACCTCCACGGAAGCCATATCGATCACATGAGACAGATCGTGAACATACTTCCGGAGCATGGACACATGGAACACCGGATGAACAGACAGAGAGGGAGGCAAAGCCAGTCTATAAGCAACGGCGCCAACACGCTCCAATATCTCAAAAGGCCCAAATGAACCTAGGACTGAGCTTGCCTTTCTTCCCAAATTTCATAACACCCTTCATGGGCGACACTCTGAGGAATACCCGGTCCCCAACCATGAACTCAAGATCTCTCTGCCTCCGATCTGCATACGATATCTGCCGGCTCTGAGCCGTGCGGAGTCGATCCTGAATAACCCGGACCTTATCCAAGGTCTGCTGCACCAAATTGGGCCCCAACACCTGGACCTCACCAGACTCGAACCAACCGATAGGTGAGCGACATCTCCGACCATACAATGCCTCAAACGGAGCCATCTGGATAGAAGCCTGATAGCTATTATTATACGCAAACTCTGCTAGCGGCAAATGGCTATCCCAATGGCCTCCAAAATCAATAGCACACGCCCTCAACATATCCTCGAGGATCTGAATGGTCATCTCAGACTGGCCATCAGTCTGCGGGTGAAATGCAGTGCTGAGATCGACCCGAGTACCCAGCTCTCTCTGAAAAGATCTCCAAAACTGAGCTGTGAACTGAGCACCTTGGTCAGAAATGATAGAAACAGGAGCACCATGCAATCTCACAATCTGCTCAATGAAGATACGAGCCAGACGCTCCGAGGTATAAGTAGTCCTCACTGGAATGAAGTGAGCCGACTTCGTCAGTCGATCAACTACTACCCACACCGAATCATGCTTACCCACGGTCAGCGGCAAACCAACTACGAAATCCATAGTGATCTGCTCCCACTTCCACTCGGGAATGGGCATAGACTGGGTCACCCCGGCTGGCCTCCGGTGCTCATACTTCACCTGCTGGCAATTCAAACACCGAGATACATAATCAGCAACATCCCTCTTCATCCCTTTCCACCAATACAGCTCTCGAAGATCATGATACATCTTTGCAGTACCCGGATGAATGGAATATCTCGAACTGTGAGCCTCTGCCAAAATCATCTGCCTCAGCTCCACAATGGCTGGAACACAAACCCGGCCGTTAAGCCGCAAGGCACCATCATCACCAATCCGAACGAGGACACTCCCCCCACTCAGGACCCTGTCCCGGAGATCTCTCAGATAAGGATCCTCGAACTGCCTTTCCCGAATCTGGGAAGCTAGAGACGATTGCGACCCCACATATGCAAGCACCCGGCCTGGAACAGAATCATCAAACCGAACGCCACTAATGGACAAAACCTGCAACTCACGAGCCAACGGCCTCATATCAGCATCAAGATAGGCAAGGCTACCCATGGACTTCCTACTCAAGGCGTCGGCTACAATGCTAAATTTCCCGAAATGATAGCGAATAGAAAATATTATAATCCCTCCAAATAATTCTGGGTCCATCACGCTACCGCTGCGCCACTCTGATCCCGCCTTCAATACCGATAGCCACTGACTCGACATGGCAACCCAGTGTCGCATGACAGGATACCAATAAATCAATATCCCTAGTGACATCAAATCCGTCATATCTAAAACCAGCGAGTCTGCTAGGGACTCTACACTGCATATAAGAACATAAGCGCTGCCAATAACCCTTATTCATACATATAAAATCTCCCGATAGATATACCATCCATTCAAGGATCATCAAATAAGGGCAAATCCAATCCTTGCCCTAATAAGGGCAAACCCAGGCGATAGATATAAATAAGCAAAACCCCGGGTTCAATAAACAACGGCACTGCGACCACAAATAGAATGCATACTTGTAATATCATCAGTAGGTGCCTCGGCACCCTGCCTGGTCATAGCATAGCCTGCACCGCTCCTCCTGAACCCTGGCATGGGCATCCTCCAAGCGCCTGGCAGCATCCACTACCTTGCGATAAGTCATGCCAATCGCAACTGTGGTGACAGCAAACTGCAACAGAGGGTTAAGACCCTCAATAAATCTCAACACCCTGTCCCTCTCGAGTGCCACCATAGCTGGCGCATAACGGGACAGCTCCAAGAACCTGGTGTCATAGGCAGACACCGACATGCTTCTCCGCTGCAACCTCTAAAAATCTTCTCACACTCCTGAAGAAAATAATGGGCAGAACAAGTGGCAGATGTGCCATCAAACTGAGGAGGCCTGATCTTCATAAAAGACTCAATCCTCCAAGCTACCTCCTCGGTACCCATAACCGGAATAGGAATAGCGGAACCCGGCTGAACAACATGACCCATATCCGGAGTAGCCTCATAGGTCGGCGTACTCATAACTGGAGTGGTCGGCTGAGGTGCCGATACAGGTACTGCAGCATCCCTACTAGCGGGGGCCCGATGGCTGGCCATGCCCACTAGTCTCATATACTCCTCCGAATAAATCACAACTGCGCCCGACACGATAGTAGGCAAAGATGGAAGTGGAACAGGTGCTGATGGTGTCGCTGCAGACACCGGAGGAATAGCTGTGTCCTGCCTAACAGTTGGCGGACGACCTTTCCAGGCATTAGTAGGGGCTCGCATCTGTGCTGGTGCTGATGTACCAGCCTACGCTCCCTGAGCAGCTACCCTGGCAGAAGATGACCTCGTCTTCCTCATCTCAGCAGATATACGAAGGAAAAAAAAAAGGTCAGCACCCGTACACTACATCGCACGACAGAGATGAAACGAAGGGAAACATTTTCCTAACATGACCTCGTAGCCTCTCGCTCATAAGTATGGTGCACAACATACCCATAAGCAAGACTCTACTCAGACACTGCTCCATTGACTCCTAGGACTCGACTTAGAACCTAAAGCTCTGATACCAAACTGTCACGACCCAAAATCTGGATCCGTGATGGCACCTAAACGATATTGCCTAGGCGAACCAACAGAAATAAAAATGCGGAAATAAACTGAAAGAAGAGAAACATGATGAAATATATATATATATATATATATATATATAAAGTTGGAATCCAAAAGAAGGTAGACACCCCTGTCTACTATACCCAACAAACACCAATGGAGCATCTATAGAGTGACTCAATCGAAATAAAATACAACAGAAGTGAAGTGGAGTCTATCTCTATACAACACTGGCGGTACGCCACCGTGGACTGTACGGTTGGCTCACCTCAACAAAATAATACAGCAGCCTCGAACGGTCGCTACTGTCTCGATGGCTATCTAGAAGAAGTACCTGCACATGTGGCAGAGTAAGTTATGAGCCGAAGCCCAGTAAGATGACTGACAGGCCCGCTAAATCACCCTTGCGGGACAAGTCGCAAACATGCATCGCAAGCAACTAAGCACGTCGTTTCTACGTAAATAAATAGCGCAGTCGCACATATTCACAATATAATTATCCAAGTATATATAATTATATATATATATATATATATATATATATATATATATATATATATATATATATATATATATATATATATATCCATACGTATGTACCTATGTACATACAGATAGCATATGTCACATACACATTAAGTAAGCCAGTAGTCTCAGAATATCATACACAAGTCAAAGAGGATTATGCCCACCCAATGTAAGGCCTAGATCAATCAAACAGTGGTTTGGAGGTCCAATCTCTACTCCCACGCCGACTAACCTAAACCTACGGTAGGCTAGCAACACCGCCAACGGACGTAGGCAACAATACATTCATCACTCAATATCAGCACGCACCCTGTGCGGCTCCGTCTATAGGCCATAACGCCATTGTCAACATAAACAACATACCAGTGACCCGTAGTCACTGTCTCAATCATAAGGAGGTAGACCAATGACCCGTAGTCATTGTCTCATCTCATCTATATACGACCACACCACACCCCCTGTCAAGTGTGTCGTGTCTCAACAATCTAGTGACCACACCACACCCCCTGTCAAGTGTGTCACATCTCAAATATCTAGTGACCACACCACACCCCCTGTCAAGTGTGTCACATCTCAATAATCAAGTGTCCACACCACACCCCCTGTCAAGTGTGACACATCTCATAGTATAGGCGACACCACACCCCCTGTCAAGTGTCCCTCTAACAGTATTAATATCCACGACATTAATAGCAATAACAGAAATAATAACAGAAATATTAATAACGATAATATTATACAGTCACTGTAACCAAGATTGGTTATGCTAGCTCAATGTAAAGCGGAGGTTAACCCGACGACGGTTTTGAGGTACAATCCCTACTCCCGTGTCGTCTAACCAAAGGTTACGAGGAGTCAGCACTACACAACCCGTCATGATAACCATACAAGTACCAAATTCGTGCATAAGCCGGCAGAAACCTCGGCAAGACATAATCAATGATATGCCGGCAACATCCTCGGCCATATCCCCAGGTCCTTGCTATCAAATCATGACTTAGCAAGCAATCCCACAATATAAGTCATCGCTATCTCAATGTAGCGTCTAGACCAGCACATACCTCGGTCAACTCATGTACTCACTATTTATGATCAAATAATAGTAAGCAATCCCACAATATAATTAATCGCTATCTCAATATAGCGTCTAGACCGGCACATACCTCGGTCAACTCATGTCTTTACTATTCATATTTAATTAATAGTAGTATACCTAGCCAACGCTAGTCAATTCATATTTAACACATAGCCCTAAGCTAATCACATAAGAATACCCGAAGCGTACTAGCATGCTGGACGTATCCACAAGCAAAGTAGAGGTCAAGTCTCACTTACCTCGAATTCCGGTTCAAAGCTAGGAAGCAAATCTCCTTTCATGCTCTTCTTGTCCTCGGGGAACTTTCCTCTAAGTCTATCAAGACAATATAGCACTCATTAGTGCTCAATTATAAGCAATTAAGCTTCTAAGCATTTTAGGGTAAAATCACCAAAATACCCTCGGGTGGGACCGAGCCCAAAATTAATAAAATATACATTTCCGGACTCCCCACACTCCCGTGAGTCCAAATATGCAATTATATTTCTCATACGAGCCTTGCTCGTTGATTTTCCCCAAATCTTAAAATTTAGGATTCTAACTCATTTCCTATGAATCAAGCTTTGATTCTCATGATATATGATATGAAATGAGTTATGGAGGCTTACCTTATGATTATACACGTTTTGAACCTTCCAAAATCGCCTCCAAATCGCCTCCTTTGAATAAAAATTCGGTTTCCCGAAATCTGTCCCGAAATGACTCCTTTTATAGCAGTTTTTACCACTGTAACAGCCTCTGTTCCAATAACCATAGCTTTTTATAGGAATGTCCAAATGACCTGAAACCGGTACCATTAGAACCACAACTCAAAAGGCTACAACTTTCCTGTTTTGAGTTTTTCCTAATTCCTTACGGATTGGCCGGAATAATGCCATATTTCCGGCTGCTCGCAACAGAAACAGTAGCAGAAAACAGCAGTTCGCACCAGAAAAATCCGAACTATTTTGGGTCCAAACGGGACCCTACGAAGCTCGGAATGACCCCAAATTTTGCACACAAGTCATAAAATACTTGTGTGACATGTTCGTCAAGACGGAACTCAATTCGGACCTCCAGAACTCAAAAAGTGGGTCTCACGGCAAAGGTTCAATTTTCGACTTTCGCCAAAATAGCGAAATTTAACCAAACGACCTCGGAATCCAATTCCGAAAGTTGCTACAAGTCACAAATGACTATACGAACCTAACGGAACTTTCGGATCTCTCATCGAAGCTCATTTGCTCAAATCGAGCTCGGAAACCTCTTTTAACTCTTTTAAACTTCCGAAACGGGGACTTTATCAAAAGTCCTATCAAACGAGGTCCGTTTTCAATTTTGAAGGTTGCTACATATCATAAATGACGAGACGGACCTAACGGTGCGCTCGGATTTTCCATCGGGGTTCGTTTACTCAAAACGACCTATCGAAACCCCAAATTCCTTTCCGGAATTTCATAAACGGATCCTTTTCTCGAAAACCTATCAAACGGACTCCGTTTCGACTCAAATTTCACAGACGGGTCATAAATGACCTAACGGAGCTTTTGGGACTGTCGACACGCAAATCGAGGTCCAGATCCCGTAACGACTATTTGAGGGTCGTTACACAAGCACTTGATTTAATGTCGCGGCACGACTCTTTTTGTATTTTTATTTTTTTTCTATTTATTTATTTTTTTACATACAAAGCTCGGGTTGTCTCCCGAGAAGCGCCTTAGTTAACATCGTGGCACGACGGTCGCAATTTACGGTTCTCGCAATGACATGGAGATACGATGATCCACCAAACCTCCCCAATAGCGCTTATCTCTTTGCTCGTTCACTAAAAATGACTTCTCGGAATCTGAGGCTCTCAATTCAACCGCTCCATGTGCAGTAACACGTACTACCTCAAAGGAGGCCAACCATCTGGACTTCAACTTTCCAGGAAATAGTTTCAATCTAAAATTGAACAACAATACCAACTGGCCCGATCAAATTCACGATGCTCAATGTGCTTGTCATGCCATTTCTTTGTCCGCTCTTTGTATAACTTCGCATTCTCATAAGCGTGGAAACGGAACTCATCTAGCTCATGCAACTGAAGCATTCTCTTTTCACCCGCCACTTCCATATCCAAATTGAGCTTTTTAATTGCCCAATACGCCTTATGTTCTAACTCGACAGGCAAGTGACAGGCCTTACCATAAACCAACCTATACGGAGAGGTTCCAATAGGCGTTTTAAAAGCCGTTCTATAAGCCCAAAGAGCGTCGTCGAGCTTCATAGACCAATCCTTCCTTGAAGTATTATCAGTTTTCTCAAGAATCTGCTTTATCCTTATTCGACACCTCCACTTGGCCACTCATTTGAGGATGATAAGCAGTAGCTACCTTGTGACGCACCCCATACTTGGCCAAAAGTTTATCAATTGAAAAAATACGTGTCTCATCACTGATGATGGCCCGTGGTGTCCCAAAGCAAGTAAAACTATTTTTCATCAAGAACTTGACTACCACACTCGCATTATTGGTTGGAAGTGCAACAGCTTACACCCACTTTGACACATAGTCGACTTCTACAAGTATGTATTTGTTGCCACTAGAAGGTGGAAACGGACCCATAAAATCAATTCCCCAACAATCGAACAACTCAATCTCAAGGATGTTATTCAAGGGCATTTCGTGACGCCTCGAAATATTACCAGTTCTTTGGCATCGATCATATTGTTTACTAAGGCACGAGCATCCTTGAATAGAGTAGGCCAAAAGAACCCCGATTGAAGTACCTTCGCAGCTGTCCTATCACTACTATGATGACCACCATAGGGCGATGAATGACAACTTTGCAACACAGACTCGACTTCCTCACTTGGAATACATCTCTTCGCCAACTGGTCTGGGACAATTTTATACAAGTACGGCTCATCCCAGACGTAAAATCTACTCTCATGGAGGAGTTTCCTTCTCTGTTCAGTTGTAGCATCAGGTGGATAAACATTACTCACCATCAAATTCACCATATCTACATACCGGGGCACATTGGTTACATGCAGAGTAAAAAGCTGCTTGTCTGGAAAAACTTCATTTATCTCCGGCCCCTCATCTACATGTTTTCTATCTTCCAGCCTAGACATGTGATCGGCCACTTGATTCTCTGTCCCTTTTCGATCTCGGATCTCCACATCAAACTATTGGAGTAGAAGAAACCAATGAATCAGTCGCGACTTGGAATCTTTCTTCTCAAATAAATACTGGATTGCGGTATGATCAGTGTAGACGATAACCTGAGTGCCAACCAAGTAAGATTGGAACTTATCAAAAGCATAAACAACAGCTAGCAGCTCCTTCTCGGTGGTAGTGTAATTGGATTGGGCAGCATCAAGAGTCTTTCCTGCATAATATATAGAGTGAATAATTCTACCCTTTCTTTGACCGAGAACAGCCCCAACAATATCACTCGCGTCACACATCAACTCAAATAGTAGATACCAATCAGGGGCAATAATAATTGGTGCAGTCACCAACCTCTTTTTTAGTTCTTCAAATACCTTCAGACAGGCATCATCGAATTCAAACTTCGCATCCTTCTCTAACAATTTGCACATGGGATTTGCTATCTTCGAAAAGTCCTTAATGAATCCCCTATAGAACCTAGCATGTCCCAACTGTCATACCTCCTTTTTTTGGAACACATTGGACTGGACTCACCCAATTACTGTCAGAGATTGGAAAAATAATGCCAGAATCAAGCCACTTGATAATTTCCTTCTTCACAACCTCCTTCATTACTGGATTTAGCCTTCTTTTCTGCTCGACACTTGGCTTATGGCCCTCCTTCAAGAGGATCTTGTGCATACAAAAAGAGCGACTAATCCCTCTAATATCCGCAATGTTCCATCCAATTGCCCTCTTGCGCTCTCGCAACACTCTTAAGACCTTCTCAACCTACACATCAGACAACAAAGAAGACAGGATTATGGGCAAGGTATTACCCTCACCTAAATAAGCATAACGTAAATGAGCAGGTAAAGGTTTAAGTTCAAGAATTGGAGCTTTCTCAATAGACGGTTTAGTAGGAGCTAGTATCAGCGGTGTATCAAGCTCCTCAAACTTCTTCCACCCTAAGATGAATTGACACTCCATGTTGAGAATCTCCAAATATTCCTCAGTCTCTTCATCATTCAGCATATCATCTTCATACATTAATGCTCTTTCAAGAGGATCATCCTTAGAAGCCAAAAGTGATTTTTCAGAGGCAGTTAACTTCCTATCCAGCACTTTTACCATAGATAGCTCTTCATAGCGTGATGGAAGTTGAGTAGCCCGAAATACATTAAATACAGCTTCTTCGCCATTTACCCTCATGATCATCTTCCATGCTCTAACTCTAATCACAGCATCAGCAGTAGCCAAAAATCCTCTTCCCAAGATAAGTGGGACCTCTTGATCAGCCACATAATCCAAAAAATGATGAAATCAACAGGGAGGATGAATTGGCCTACTTGTACTAGAACATCCTCAATAGCTCCCTCGGGGCATGTCAAAGATCTGTCCGCTAACTGCAGGGTCACTATGATTGGTCTTGGTTCACCCAGGCCTAGCTTTGGAAACACCGATGATGGCATTAAGTTTACGCTAGTGACCAAGTCACATAAAGCTCGCCCAACCTCATGCTTCCCAATTTTTATAGGAATAGTGAAGCTTCCAGGTTCTTTCAATTTCTGAGGAAGTTTGCTTCTGACTCTGGAACTGCACTCTTCAGTAAGTGCATCTGTCTCGAACTCAGTCAGTCTTCTTTTGTTTGCTAGAATATCCTTGATGTACTTAGCGTATTTCGGAACATCGTAAAAGTTCCACCAAAGGAATATTCACTTGTATCCGACTCAAGATCTCTAAAAATTTCTTGCAAGCTGCATCTAGTTTCTGCTTCTGAAGCCTTTGAGGGAAAGGTGGTGGTAGTCTGACATTATCAAGCTTGGGCTGCTTCTCTACCACCTTATCAGCTTCTTTTTCAGTATTCGGCTGCAGTTCACCAACAGGCTTCCTCGGCTTTGGAGGCACTTCTTCTAGAACTCGCCCATTTCTCAAAGTAACTGCTTGCACAAATTTCTTAGGATTTTTCTCTGTGTCACTTGGCAAGGCACCATGTGGTCTAGTGTTTTGTGCTCCAGCTAGCTGCCCAATTTTGCGTTTCAGATCTTTTTGAGCATTGGCAAGATCTTTTATGGCCTGTGCTTGAGCTGCATTGTCTGCTATAATTTTCTCTTGACCTGCCAACATCTGCTTTATCAAATCTTCAACTGAACTGTTCGACTGCTGTGGTTGAGCCTGAGGCTGTGAACTCTGGTAATTATTCTGAGATCTCGTATTACCTTGAGCAGCTTGATTATCACTCCATGAGAAACCAGGATGATTGCGTGAGTTAGGATTATAGCTGTTGCTAAACTGATTTCGATTCTGTCCCTGAAACCTGTTTTGATTTTCCATATAATAGACTGACTCTGGATTAGAGAGGCAAACCTCGGTAGTATGATCCTCTCCACAGACCTCACAGAAATTTTGGAACTGCTGGACTTTTTTGACTGGTGCCACTTGTTGCTGAGTTGGTGGCAGTGCTAACTTGTTGATCTGATTAGCTATGGCATCTACCTTTGCAGTTAATGCTGAGAATGCATCCAACTGAAGTATCCCAGCAGCTTTTTGAGTTGGAGCTCTACCATCACCCTGCCAGTCGGGATTTCTCTGAGAAAATTTATCCAGTAATTCATAAATCTCATTAAAATTCAAGGCTAATACTTGGCCTCCAGCTGCAGCATCCACCACGATCTTGGTATGAGCATTCAATCCTTCAACAAAAGTGTGGGCCAACACCTCATTAGATTGGTTGTGGTGCGAGCAATCTCTTAACAATGACTTGAATCTCTCCCAAGCTGAATACAAGGATTCTCTACCTTGTTGTCTGAAAGACATAATCTCACTCCGTATTCTAGCTTTTTTGGCAATTGGATAGAATTTAGCCAAAAATTTCTTAGCTTAATCATCCTAAGTTGTGATAGACCCAGGCTTTTCAGCCTTTAACCACTTCCTTGCTGTTCCAATCAATGAAAGAGTATCAAGTGAACATAATCAGTTGAGACGCCTGATGGTGTGTATGTGTCACTAATCTCCAAGAAATTCTGGATATGCTGTTGTGGATCCTCGTGCAGTAATCCAGCAAATTGCCCAGTCGCATGCAACAGTTGTATCATGCCGGGCTTAATCTCAAAGTGTCCAGTAATTTCAGGCTTCACAATGCTAGAAGCTACTCCCTCCAGACTAGGAAGAGCAATTTCTGCCATTCCAATAGGTAGGAAAGCAAGTACTAGTGCAAGTGCTTCACGGTCCCTTGCTTCTTTCCTCAATCTCCGTAAGGTCCTTTCAAGTTCAGGATCAAAAGGTTCACGTAGTTAGTCCTTTCTCTCCTTTCACATTCAAGACCTATTACCTGAAATGGGACAAGAAACTCAAAACAAAATTTAAACCTAAATAGAAAATAACAAATAGTCTAAAAAGAAAACAATCAATTATTTAGTCCCCGGCAGCGGCGCCAAAAACTTGTTGCTCCCAAACGCACACGCAAGTATACGTGGTCGACAAGTAATAAAGTAGTGAGTCGAGTATCGTTCCCACGAGGACTAGTATTAATGACTATATTCTAGCAAACAATTTCCTAAAAACTATCCAGGGATCTTTTTCAATGATGGTTGAGATTTTTACTAACTAAATGAAATAATTAAAAGCAAGTAACTGAAGGCAAGTAATAGAGAAAATTATAGGTTGTTATCAATAAAAGAGAAACGGTCCAGGCTCAGAGCTACGAACAATCCAGTTGAGTTTTTCAGTTGATTCTACTTCTTGATTTCCTAGATTGCTAACTAACAGGTTAATTATATTCGTGAAAACCCATCGATTCTTTCATGAGTCTATGCAAGCTACTCTAACGCCTATATTTCTATGAAATTAAATCACATGCATGCATTAAAGAACTTTGTATTTAGCTAAGCCAGACAAATAGGTATATGTCTATCCGACCCGCAAATCGATTCTCTGATACCCAGGTTCACAATCAAGCCCTATTATTTCTTATTTGCATTTACAAGTTCCCTCTGTCGAGTTCAACTTGTAAACCGTAAATAATTTTCAATTATCGGGCCCTTATAACCAAACAATTAGGCTCAAGAAAGAATAAATAATCTGTAGTGGTAAATCAATATATAGAAATCAACTTTCAAACATCAACTTTCATGTATTTTTTCTAACCCTAGAACGATATGTTTAGCTACTCATATTCATAATAACAACACAAGAATTCATGGAAGAAAGGTTAATTATTGTAATAGATGATGTAAAAGAATTAAACCCTTGGTTCAATGTGTAAGAACTCCCAAAACTTGCTCCAGAATTCGACCTCCCTCTAAAATAACGAAATAATGAGGTTTTATAATGTTTACAAGTGCTAGGATAAGCTAAACCAAAGCCTAATCTAGTTGGAAAAACTTGTGTTTCGTCAGCCTCAAAGCTTTCGTGGAAGCCCCGCTTCCACTATAGCTCCCAACTCCAAAGCTATCCCTGAAGCCTTGCTCCCAGTACACCTTCCAACTCTTCAGGGCTTTCTTGGAAGCCTTGCTTTCAATATAGCTTCCAATGTATCCATTAACTCCAATTTGATTGTTCTTGTCTCGAATTCATCCGCACCATTCCTAAAATCACAAATACGATAAATGGGCACAAGAAACACAATTATCACATATAATGAGTGCATAAAGTACCAAAATGTGAGAAGATATTAAGGTAAAATAGGCTAATATCGCCAAATATCATTTTGTTTGTCTAATTTGGTGATTGGGATGTTTGGAGGGTTTGTTTTAAATTTAAAACACTTAATATATATTTGGGGTAGTTTGATCCGAATTGAATTTGTAAATTCAAACAACCATTGTTTCATAACACAAACAAAGTTATGTCAATCTAGCAAGATTGATAAATATTTTTTGAAAAATAGGTAAAACATAAATAACACGTAATGCCACCAATCCGGCGGGAAATAGTGAACAAATGAACAAGTATAAAGTAAGGCCAATCTAGCGGTAATTATGAATAATTTTAAAAAATAGGTAGAATGCATAAAATATAAAGTCACACCAATCTAGCAGGATTTAGTAAAACTTATATTGAACAAACAAAGCGCCATTCCAGTTCGATGTGATTTTTGACTGATTTAACAAATGAATATTATATTTATGTTACAATTTTCTTGAATTTTGGGTTTAGTCTTTAGTGCTCAAGGTTTAGCAGTTTAGTATTTGATTAGCATCTCAAAAGTATACTTCATGCGAACTAAAAGATTCGACAAGATCTGTAAATTATTTTATAATATATGTAAAATGAGTAAAACAGAAAGCTAAGTCACACAAACATACAAGATTTGGTGAAAAATTGAACAAATAAAAATTAAAATCATACTACTCTAATGTGATTTTAGATTAATTTAAGGAATGACTATCAGGTTTATAGGTGTTTAGGGTTTAATATTTGTATATAGTTTAGTATTTAGTTGATTTGTATGATGCTTTATGTGAATTTAAGACAATTCGATATACTTTCCTGAACAAGTTACCAATGTAGGAATATAAACACAGCGGAAGCAATTCCAGGATTATGAACTCACATGTAATCTAGACAAACTAGCAAACAATTCAGTTTTACATAAACATAAAACGGAATACCTCTTGAAGCGTGACTTCAACCTTGAAACAATCTTCAATCACGAGCAAGATCATCTACGGGATCGTCCTCCAGTTCCATGATCTTCTGTCGTGTGCCCGAATAATACCCAGACTAATAATCACTTGGGTGGAACAAGTGTTTCAGAGAGAGAAAACCTATTTAGGGTTTTTGTTGTGTTTTGGTGTATTTCCTTTTGGCCAAGACTCCTCCTTATATAGTTTTAGGGTAAAACCCTTTTCCAAAACTATCTAGGATTCTTTTCCACCAAGAAACCTCTCTCCTAGTCCTAATTGGATTCGGTCACAACAGGGACCACAGAATTAATTAATGAGGCTTCCAATTATGGAATTAATTCTTTTTCTCTAGAATTAATCTTTCCATAATAAATTACAAATTATTTCCACTAGAAATTCGTAATTGCACTCCTCAGTTGAATTTCAAATTCTTCCATCAAATCTTATTTAACTCCCCACGTTAAGATTACAGACACCAATCAATAATATCAAATTATTGACAATTTAATATATATTGACTAAATATACATATCCTTTAGAGTTCCGCTTAACTTATTCCATGTGCCGGATACAAAATCCACTGGCCAGATTTACACATAGAAACTTATAAGCTTTCATAAAGGGGTGTCATCAATCTCTATATCGAGACGTGGATTCTATCAACTAGCTATTACTTCGCAAATGCATATTATCATTATCCAACTTATCAGGAATTATTTGACCCAAATATCCTAGACCTCACCTATTGATAAATCAAGACAATGAATAATATACATCACTAATAATAACTATATCAAGATTAAGAGTATAAGTACATCTGATGAGCTAGAGAGTTTATTTTATATAGTCAGTATAAAAATACTTATCTCTACTTGGTCCGTTCAATGCACACAAAGCGCACTAGCACAAGAAGTTGGAACTATACCATTCCCATAATCAAGATAAATTATATATAATCTTGTACTACAATCATACCGATGGCTTTGTCCAATTTCCATCTTAGACTGTGAACATTACTTTATTATTTATAAGAACCGATGATTTAATCTTCCGTGTATAAGCTTGTCTCTACACACTAAATCAACTACTATATAAATAATAGGACACACATGACACAATTGATCTAAATAAATAATACTTCATTATATTTATTAAATGAATAACCAATTGTTAGACTAGGAATAATCTAACTAAAACCACATGTTTAGTATATCCCAACAATCTCCCACTTATACTTATAACCATGTCATTGTTATAATACATACTATATCTAAACACATTGTTAATAGTATATATCCCATCAAACTCCCACTTAGACTTTTAACCATGCATTTACAACTTTCACAAGCATTCCTTTTATATGAATGCTAAAAGGATCTAGCCAAGTGTATTTTCTGATGCAATCATTGTCCAACAGTGCTTTTAGATTACTAATCGGTCGGTCTTAACCTCTGCAGGATCCAGTCATGAAACTATCCCAAGAGTGCTAACCGAACAATTTTCATTCTTTTCTCCCACTACGACAAAGTACTACTACTAAGTCACACTACCATGTTCTTGTGGACAAAGCACATAATAATTAGAATCTTAAGTCTCAATATTCTTTCCTTACCTTACGGTATTAGAATATGAACAACTTTTTCTTGTAGTGTATATTAACGACTTATCAAATATTCACTCCCACTACTTTGGAGTAGTGGATTTCCAATCATCTTTTGACTATTGACATTTCTCCCACTATTTGAATACAATGGAATATCAATTCCGACAAGTGGATTGGATTTCTTGAACTTTAGGATTTTTAGGTGATCCACTTGTTATTTCTATGTTCAGTCCAGTAAATAAAATTTACTTCTAGGAACATTGTTTATTAAATAGTCATATTCTAGAAATATGGTACTCATGCTAACAAATACCTTCTTTTCATTATGACAAGGAAATAAACTTCCTTTCGTCCCCTTTGAATAGCCAATAAACGTATACACATTCATCCTTGATTCCAACTAATCAGTTTTCCCTTGTAAAAGGTACTAACATAGAAGGACTACGTTTAGAATGTAATTTAAAGTTTCTAAGGCATATTCCCAATACGAAATTGAATAACAAGTTTGAATAACTTCACATTGATCTAACCACCTCCATAAGAGTCTAATATATCCTTTCTACTACACCATTTTGTTATAACGTCCCAGGTGCAGACATAATTCCTTATTCTGATAAGTAATTAGTGAACTTTGCAAAGAGGTATCGCCACTACAGTCAGATTGCAGTGACATAATATATTTTCCATAATGCATTTTCTTTTCAGTCTTAAACTCCTTGATTTCTCAAAGTATTAATACTTATAATGCATCAAATAAATATATTCATATTTTGAGTAATCATTTATGAATGTCATAAAAAATACTCAAAAATACCTCTTGCATGTATGTTCATCAGACTATACTAATCAGAACGAATTAATTCTAACTTATCACTAGCTCTATCTCCTTTTAAGAGGAAGTATCACTTAGTCATATTTCCTTTTAACAAGAATCCACAGGGTTGGTAGTGCCTCCACTTTCAATGAACCTTAAAGATCCATCCATAACCAACCATAATATTCTATTAAAATACATATGACCTTGATATAAGAGCAACAGATAAGCGTAATTCAAATTCAAAGAATATTTTCTCTTATGGGGCAAATCAATATCGTTAAATTCGGAAGACATATAAAATAAAAGAGGCCTTGCAACATGTACCACAAGAGATAAACATTTATTAACCTCAATAATACCAAAATTATTGATAAAATAAATCGAATATCCACCTCTCATTAAGCTAAAAAATGAAATCAAATTTCTTTCTAACTCAACGTATGCATCCTTTAAATTAATATCTTATCATCACCAAAATAAATCTTTGAAATAATTATTTTGTGAGAGAATAGCACTAAGAGATTTGAATAAAGAAATATCTAATTAGTGAGATAAAACAATTTAAATAGATCAACTCAGGTCATGTAACATTGAATAATGAAATTCAAAACACATCACACATATATTTTCATGCAGCTTGAATAGCCAAATTCGTTGGGAAAGTAGCTATTCATGCACCACATACATGCAATGTCAGATTTCACTCATTAAATTAAATAATATCAAACTCAGTTGGAGAGTCTACTATTAATTTAATTCAAGTAAATATCAATTATTGAATAGCCCTAGTTTCGTTGACTCAACATGCAATTCTCAGTTGGAGAGATATATACAAGTCATCAACAACTAGTGATTAAACCTTGTATACCAACAATACATTTATCCGTTAGGGAGGAAGACCTATTGTCAACACGTAAATATATCATTTATACTAGTATTCAATCATGGATACCGTAGGGACTTTTAAGCCAAGTATACTCAACAATAAATTTATCCGTTAGGGAGGAAGAACTATGTCAACACGTAAAATTATTGTTTATACTAGTATATGATCATGGAGACCATATAGAATAATCCCTATTACCACTGGGTGCCAACCATTAACTTTTCTTAGAAAAATAATTTCCAGAAAATAGAAAAACGCCAAAAACACCACCTTAACAGCCTCAAACTGCCGAAAAACAACATGGTTCACTGCATAGCAGTGAGTTTTTCTTATTGGGCCGTTTCCAATGAACCTACCAAATTTCAGGTCAATCAGAGTCTGTCAAAATTTCTGATCTCCGAAACTATGACCAAATTTGGACAATTCTTGTTTTTACGTTTTTAGGGTTCAAAATATATCTGTTGCTTGTTCAAATCATATATCAACAAGTAATCTTTTGATATCCATGAATCAAGATCAAACAACATATTTTTAAAAATTTGTATTTCATTAAAACAGTGCAACTCTTACGTTTCTAAGAATATAAAATATGAACTACATTCTTATCATATATCAACATATATTAAATAATCATGCATTATCATGTCCCAAATTTACTATAAACCAAAATTGATATATAGAATGACTTTTCATATTTAATTCACGTTTAAATCCAGCACACTACCTAAAATTCCATCCAAACGACCTTCAAAAATGTCAAAAAAAACGACACCACTCATTGCAAAGCAGTGAAAATTTCTTACTGGATCGTTTCCGATGTCTCTTTCGAATTTCAGGTCAATCAGAGATCATGAATTCTTGATCGCAAAGCTATGACCAAATTCGAAAGATAACTTTTTAGGCGTTTTTGTGAATTAATGCAAACACGATGCTCGTTTACATTCTCTTTATAATTATCCCATGAGCACAAGGTATACATGTGTTACTTCTTTGACTAAGATACACAAAACCTCATCCTACGTCAAATTGTCCTCTCAATTAATACACATGAGAACCCAAGATATTATTTTCTCCTTTTTGAGTGAAAACCTCAATATCTTATCTCATCAATTAATTTAGTGTTTCTAGTTATCTAGAAATTAATCTCCTTTTCAAGTAGATAAAATTTCACCACTAACATACACTTACCAAGAGACAATTTATACATGGTACATTGAGAAAAATCAATGACTCAAATAAATAGATCACTTTCGCAAATCCTATTTATTAATCATAACTCTCAATTCATTCATTGACATAATTTCACATGTATAAAGCTTTAAGAATTTTCAATCATTCTGAATAAATACTCCACTTTGGAGGTAACCATTTATTCATCATAAACTCCTAATCCATATACAATATCCTCTCACATGTATAATATTTAGAATTTTCAATGACTCTCAATAAATATTCCACATAAAATGGTAACCATTTATCAATCATAAATTCTTAATCTCTAAACGATATCATCTCACATGAACAACACAATTAAAAAAAATTTCAAAGATTTTAAATAAATAAATCACTTTGATTGCAACTATTTATTTATCACAAAATTCTTAACACATTTATAAAATACTATTAAGAATTTTACCGTGATTCCAAATAAATAAATCAATTTGATTGTAACTATTTATTAATCTAAATTCTTAATTCATGTAATACATAACCATGTATAAAACTATTAAGAAATTTCAATGATTCCAAATAAATAAACTACATTAGTAGTAACTCTTTATTAATCATAATTCTTAATTTATACAAAATAATATGCATGAGAGAAAATAATACTGCTCAATTTTATGTGAATTCATATTGTTTATAGTAAAATTTAATCATAGAGAACTCAGGGATTTATCCCTTGCACCATAGGATTATTAAGAGATACGTTTTCTCTTAAAATTAAATTTCAGAAAATAGAAAAACGTCCAAAACACCATCTTAACAACCTCAAACGGCCAAAAACCGACCTTAATCATAGCGAAGCAATGTGTATTTCTCAGAAGATCGTTTCCGATGGACCCACCAAATTTCAAGTCAATCAGAGTCTGAAAATTTTCAACCTCCAAATCTGTGACCAAATCGGTTAGGAAAAATCGTTTTTCATGTTTTAGGAATCAAAATATTTTTAGTTTACAATCTAATCATGCATCAACATATTATAAACTGATATCCATGAATCAAGATCAACCACATATTTTGAAATTTCAGTTTTCACAAAAATACTGCTTTTTTTAGAAAAACAAACAATACAAGTTCATGTTTTTCAAAAAAACTGCATGCATGCAAGTAATTATTTTTATGAAACCCTAGCCATCTAGTTAGACGTGAGTAGGCTCTGATACCAATTGTAGGAATATAAACACAGCGGAAGCAATTCCAGGATCATGAACTCACATGTAATCTAGACAAACTAGCAAACAATTCAGTTTTACATAAACATAAAACGGAATACCTCTTGAAGCGTGACTTCAACCTTGAAACAATCTTCAATCACGAGCAAGATCATCTACGGGATCGTCCTCCAGTTCCATGATCTTCTGTCGTGTGCCGGAATAATACCCAGACTAATAATCACTTGGGTGGAACAAGTGTTTCAGAGAGAGAAAACCTATTTAGGGTTTTTGTTGTGTTTTGGTGTATTTCCTTTTGGCCAAGAATCCTCCTTATATAGTTTTAGGGTAAAACCCTTTTCCAAAACTATCTAGGATTCTTTTCCACCAAGAAACCTCTCTCCTAGTCCTAATTGGATTCGGTCACAACAGGGACCACAGAATTAATTAATGAGGCTTCCAATTATGGAATTAATTCTTTTTTCTCTAGAATTAATCTTTCCATAATAAATTACAAATTATTTCCACTAGAAATTCGTAATTGCACTCCTCAGTTGAATTTCAAATTCTTCCATCAAATCTTATTTAACTCCCCACGTTAAGATTACAGACACCAATCAATAATATCAAATTATTGACAATTTAATATATATTGACTAAATATACATATCCTTTAGAGTTCCGCTTAACTTATTCCATGTGCCGGATACAAAATCCACTGGCCAGATTTACACATAGAAACTTATAAGCTTTCATAAAGGGGTGTCATCAATCTCTATATCGAGACGTGGATTCTATCAACTAGCTATTACTTCGCAAATGCATATTATCATTATCCAACTTATCAGGAATTATTTGACCCAAATATCCTAGACCTCACCTATTGATAAATCAAGACAATGAATAATATACATCACTAATAATAACTATATCAAGATTAAGAGTATAAGTACATCTGATGAGCTAGAGAGTTTATTTTATATAGTCAGTATAAAAATACTTATCTCTACTTGGTCCGTTCAATGCACACAAAGCGCACTAGCACAAGAAGTTGGAACTATACCATTCCCATAATCAAGATAAATTATATATAATCTTGTACTACAATCATACCGATGGCTTTGTCCAATTTCCATCTTAGACTGTGAACATTACTTTATTATTTATAAGAACCGATGATTTAATCTTCCGTGTATAAGCTTGTCTCTACACACTAAATCAACTACTATATAAATAATAGGACACACATGACACAATTGATCTAAATAAATAATACTTCATTATATTTATTAAATGAATAACCAATTGTTAGACTAGGAATAATCTAACTAAAACCACATGGTTTAGTATATCCCAACAATCTCCCACTTATACTTATAACTATGTCATTGTTATAATACATACTATATCTAAACACATTGTTAATAGTATATATCCCATCAACCAATGCCTATAACATGAAGGTAAAACAATCCATCAGGATTTGGTGAAATGTGAACAATCACAAGGTCATGCCAATCAGGCGGTTTTTGAGAAGAACTTAACAAAATAAATAGAGTGTATATAACTCAAAATCATGCCAATCAGGTGAAATTTGAAGAATAATTGTAATTCTTATAAAATGCACATACCTTATTAATTACATGATAAAAACATATCGCACTCGACATTGACATAGATTTGAATGCATGCCAAATGTTTACACATAAAGTTCAATATTATAACTATGGTTAATTATAATAATAAGAAAGGAATTTTTTTTCTGAACAAGTTCCCCTAGATTGTGATTCCCTATTTATTTGTATTTCTTAAACTTTGAATGACAAATGTATTAATGTAACTGTTGAAGAAAGGTGCCAGAGGTTCCAGAGGAGAACCTGGTCCTTGTATAGAAGAGCACGACTGGTCAAAAAGATTTGAGGGTTGCAAATCCCTGAGGAACTAGGAGTAGTGGCGCGTGAATGAGTATGCATCCTAGTCAGAATAAAAGAGGCGGTGCCCAGGCTGTGTCTTCGAAGTACGAATAAAAGTTGAACTTGAACAAGGAAAGAGTCACAAGGAATCTTGTCTTGCCATAATTACAAGGTTTCCTTGTGGAACTCAAAGGGTTTTAATGCCCATATAAATACAAGTAGTTGATGCAGCCGTAATTCAGTTATTCACAAATAGAGAGTTGAGAGCATACAAAGGCGATTCAGCAACTTTCAACGTGAGATAACTGAGGAAGACAACTGGTGGAGCTAATGAGATTGAGTCTAGATATTTTGTCTAGGTTCTTGGTTTGTAAGTTGTCTTGTCTTTATGCGATCATTGTTATTACCTATCAGCTTATCTTAGAAACAATTGTGTTAGGTGAACTTTTGAGAGATTACTTTGTAAAGCTAGAGTTTAGCTTTGTTGAGTGATTAGGGTCTAGAGTGTAGCCCCTTGGTTACAGAGTCTTGTAATCAGAAACTTGCTCTTTGTGTTAGTGGATTGACTTCGAAAATCCCAGAGTGTGGGTTGTGGTTTTTCTCCCTTGAGCAAGGAGTTTTCCACGTAAAAATACTGTGTTCCTTGTGCCTTGTGTTTGTGTGTGTTGTTGTGTTCAAGTCCAAACTGTTAAGTCAAGAACTAGGTTCTTGACTCAGAAGAATCATACTCGTTAAGGAAAATCGGTGGACACTATTCAACCCCCCTTCTAATATCCTTAGGAGGTGCGTAGTTTATAAGAAGTGGTATCAGAGCGGGTCTTCTCGTGCTTGGCTAACACCTTGAGAAGGATCAGAATCATGAGTGCACCACCTATCATCACTGAAGGACAGTCAGTTCTAAGGCTCCCACAGTTCAATGGGTAGTACTATGCCTGGTGGAAGAACAGAATGGAGAACTACATTTGTGCTGAGGATTAACAACTCTGGCTTATAGTATCTGAAGGGAATTTAACTCCTACCAAAATAGTTGGAGAAGGAGCTGCTGCCCAACAAGAGCTTAAATCAAAAGAGGAGTTCAACGAGGCGGACTATAAGATGACTGAAAAGAACCACAAAGCCAAACGTCTGGTAATTTGTGGTCTTGGCCCTGAGGAGTTTAATAGAGTATCATCTTATAAAACTGCTAAGGAAATCTGGGATGCCTGCAAGTTGCACATGAAGGAACCACTGAAGTGAAGGACTCCAAGAGAAGAATGCTGAAAAGACAATTTGAGTTGTTCTCTATGGGAGAGAAGGAATCAATCCAGGATATGATGACCAGGTTGACCATTATCACTAATGAGATGAGATCCCTGGATATGGAGTTGCCTGAAGTGGAGATGGTGGATAAGGTTCTAAATGTGTTACCTGAGGCCTGGGAACCCAAGATGACTGCTATCATTGAATCCAAACCTCTCATATCCATCAAACTTGAAGAACTGGTGACGATGAAAGATTCAAAAACTAAACCAGCTCTCAAGAAGGACAAGACCTTTGCACTCGGAGCAACTGATGAAACTGAGGATTATGTTGATTTGCAATTAGTTGAAGCAGCAATGGTTAGTGCTTTGAGACAGGAGCTTAACTTGGGAAAGTTCAAAGGTTTCAAAAGAATAACAAGGAAAGTTCTTGAAAAAAGAACATAGTTGACAGTCCTGATTATTCAGGACGCTTCAAGTGCTTCAAGAAGGACCATGCTGTCGTGGATTGTCCAATGTGGGAAGCACAATGGATGAAAAATGAAGCAACAAAGGAGAAGGAAAAGGAGGCGTCAAAGGAGAATGACAAAGAAAAGAAGAAGGTGAGACGACCTCCAAACTTCAGAGCAGAAAGAAGAAAAAGAAAGGAAGCTTTCTATGCTACATGGGGACCTATTGACAGTGAATCTGATCATGAAAAGGAATTTGGAGATGAATCTCCACTAGCACTGATGGGATTGTCAGATGTTGGTTCAGATGAGGAAGATCCTCAGGAGTTCAGAGGAGGAAGAGATCCATCAAGGCCATCAGTGTTCAACGGGACAAACTACAGGTGCTGGAAGAAACAGATGAAAAACTTCCTTCAAGCAATGAATTACAGTCTCTAGTTGATTGTGAAAAGAGGACCTCATGTTCCTGTAAAGGGAGCAGAAAACGGGGTTCTGGTTTCAAAGTTGGTAGAAGAACTAGATCCTCAAGACCTAGACTGGTTACAGGCAAATTTCAAAGCTGAATTGTGCCTAAGGAGAGGGCTGAATACTGATGTGTCAGCAGGATACCCAAATACAAGTCCGCCAAAGAAGTGTGAGAAAAGCTGAAAGAGATGTACACAGAAGATGACCAAAAGAAGGACTCAGCTCTTATGGCAACAGATGGAGAAGAAGCTGCTCATTCAGCAGAGGTATGTCTATCTGATCTTAAAGAAAATTTGCATACATACTCTACTGAAAAATTTGATTCTAATTACTGCCACTTTGATTGAGGGTTATGAAAAGGAGAAAATTGAGAAAGATAAATTAATTGAAGAGATAAGTGATCTCAGAACTAAACACAAAAGTCTTCAAGAACAAACCATTGAACTGGAAGAAAACAATGCCATTTTGAAAGGACGGACTCTTATGTCAAACTCTAAGATCACAGAACTGGAATTGGAACTAAATCAGTTAAATGAGAGTGTCAATGGTAAGCAAGTAATAAGTGAAGTTCAAACCTTTCTTGAAAAATGAACTTAAAAGAACAAATGAGATCTTGTACCAGGAAACTGAGAAAAACGGGATTTTGAATCAAAAGGTTGAAAAATCTGACTATGAGCTTACTAGATTAACAAAATGGAATAAGTCTTCTGAGGCAATGAACTGGGTCCTTGAAAATCAGAACAAAGGAAAACAAGGGCTAGGATTCAAGAAACCACTGCCTCCATATAACCCTAAAGCAAATATGTGGGTTTGCCCTGTAACATGTCGTGTACCTTCTGTGGTAAAACTGGACATTACAGACAAAGGTGCATGAATGCAAGCAAGGCAAAGACCAAGAATAAAAGAAGTGTTCCACCTCAATGGGCTAAAAAGAATTTGATTTATCCATTCACTACAAGAAACGGGTCCTATTGTGGCGACTAAAGTCGCCATTAAAAGTTGAAAAGTCACCACAAACAAATTTTAGTGGCGACCTAATAGCCGTTGGCTATAGTCACTGGCTAATACTCATCCGTCGCGACCTAATAGGTCGCCACAATACACATTTTCTAGCGAGAATAAGGTTGCTACATATGGTCCATAGCTTTTGTTGAAACATTAGTCGCCCCAATAGTTATTCTTTATACCAAAAAAATTATTCACATCTATAATATTATTAGTCACTTAATAATTATAAAACAATCCATTAATATTCCAGTATATAAGACATTCCTCAAATTATAATTGTATTGAATCTTTACAATGCTAAAAAGTCTACGTACATGGCATAAGACATTCAATACATTTTTGCACAAACACATTATTAAAACGACTTCAAAGATATTCAATGTCTTCTACCATAAAGAAAAACAAAATAAGATTGTCTTAAAAGTACTGATGCTTGAGCAACTTCTCATCCATGTTGATTTGTCCATCATTTCTCTTGGGAGACGCACTCCATAGTTTGCCTCAACCAATAGTTTTTGGCGTCATTGGCTTTGGCATTCTGCATACATAATTGAAAAGTGGGGTTTTCCTATTATTATCAAAGTGAACTAGCACTAGTAAGATGTTTAATTCTGAGAATGACATACAAAATGAATCTGTAAAGCAAAATGAAGCAGTCATACATAGTGTATTTTACTCTTAACAGGAAATGGACATCCCAAACTGTATAGAAAGATAAGGAACCAATTTATCAAGCTAAAACCAAGTATATGTTGGTACTATTTCCAAATAGTAAGATAAGGAATTAATTTATCAAAATAAAACCAAGAATATATTTGTACTAGGAGTACTTCTAAATAGAAGACTAACTTAGCATAAAAAGATACTCTTAATTAAACTAAAGATGTCTTCCACACAAAAAGAAAGCAAAAATGTGAAAAAAAAAATTATAGGCTTAGTTTAGTTCATTTATTGAGATAGACTTTTCAAGAGTGCCAAAAGGAAAAAAATCACATGCTTAAGTAGAAAACATAATTGGGACTTGACAAGTTTTCAACTAGTTTATCAAATCACGATTTCTTTATCGTTGTAGGAAGATGAGTATTTGAAAAAGCGTTCTTTATCACTGTAGGAAGATTTGTATTTGAGAAATCAAATGCTAATTAGTCTTATAAAATATGAATGACAAGACCTAATCACAACAAAATTGCTAATGTAATGTGCAAAAAGATATGCAGGTTATTATTCTAATCTAGAAGCCAAAGGAAACCCAGAATCTTTCAATTTACTGATAATCACTCACTGAACTCAAACATGAACAGAATAAAATTGAGCTACACCAACATATCAAAGATTGAAAAACTAGCAATTGTCCAGTACCGCTAGAGTACGTCTCAAAGCAATGGCTTGACATAGCAAGTTTCTGGCCAGGTAATACACTTTGTGATGAAGCAACATTACTTGAGTATTTGCTGAACAAAGTTTCACCAAATTTATACTTAAATCATAGTATGTCAAGCTCACAGCCTTAATCCCTAAAAATTTAACCTTACCAAATCAATGCCATTGAATTACTGGTGAAACTTAGTTTTGATTGTTGCTTACTAGTGGAACTCCTCTTGCTATGAGTGAAACTACTTTTGAACTTCAGTTGTATAGCTATTACTAGTTCATTATGACTTATGAATGAAGCTCTTTTATTAAAACAATCTATGAGTTCAAGTGTGTCACTCTATGCGGACACCCTGAAATTATTGATTTAAATTTAATCCTAATCGTTGCTTTGTACATTTTGATAAGAAGAATACTATGCCTAAACACAACCAAACCAAATTTAACCAATTAAATTAATTCAAACCAAACTAGACTTGCAGATAGTTAAGCTCACAAAAATATAAAGCTTAAATGCTTCATAACATATTTACAATGCTTCAGACCAAATCATCAGCCATAAAGAAGAACCCAACATTTTGCACAGTGCTTGAAATGAGACATAATAATAAAGCCCCAATCAAAACCATATAAGAAATTTCAAAGAACTAAATAGACTATGTGAACCATCAGTATCAATTTTAACAAAGGAAGAAAGCTATGGAATACCATTTTTCTTGCTAATCTCTCAATGCCTTAATTCCCCCTGGCTCTTCGAAGAAATTTTTCGCTATTAACTTCTAGCAAATCTCTCACAACCTTCGTGCCCTGTAACTTTAATCGCACTAAGTCATAACTTCTCATCAAATGAGTACCCACGGTTCAAATACACAGAAAAAAAATGCTAGAAGAATCATTATCTCAAAAATTACCAATTTTATATTTGAAGTGAGTGAAAATTAAAACCATTCATGAGCCCTAAAATCAGAACCAGTAAAGAACCCTAAAGTCAAAACCAATAAATAGAAAAGAGAGAATCGTACAATTATAGATTGGTTAGATTGGAATGGTCAAATAATCCTTTTGCCATTCTCCGCAAAACGAACAATGTGTATGTACTGTCAACTACAGTGCTAATTGACCACTGCGTACGCAAGGAAGAAGAGTAGTTGTATGAAGAGTTGTTCTTCCGTGGAAATTAAAGAGGGAGGGGGATGGGAAGTAAATGAGAGTTAGGGTTTTTTTCTTTATTGGAGTGTAATCAAAGTCATTATTTATTTACCTTTTATTTTTATAAAACAGAAGTAGCTGGCAAGCAGCAGTGATAATACAATTTAACTCGTGTATTAAATACTTTAAATGAATAAAAAAAGAATTTGTGGTGATTGGAAAAAGTCGCCACACCAGCTTCACTTTCCGTGGCGACAGCGTCGCGGCAGAAAAACTTTTGTGGCGATTTCTCATAAGTTGCAACAAATATTATTTCAGCCAAATTCTTTTCTTCACGGGAAGAGAACATTTAAATCATATTGTGGCAACTTAAGAATGGTCGTCACTAAAACATTACTTTTTGTGGCAACTATAAAGGTTCCCACTAAAAGTACTTTATTTTGTGGCGACTCAACGGTGTCGGTACAAAAGGCTTTTCTTTTTGTAGCGACTCAAAAGGTCGCCACGGATATTTGCCACGAAAAATCTCTTTTCTTGTAGTGATTCTCTCATAAGAATGGACCCAAGCTTGTCTAGGTTCCTAAAGCTAACCCTTAATCTGTTTTGCAGGCTGGAGTGAGGGAGAACAACCCAAGCTGGATTCTTGATAGCGGTTGTTCAAGGCACATGACAGGAGATAGAAGAAACTTTCTCTCACTCGCAGCATTTCAAGAAGGCAGTGTAGCCTTCGGAGGAGGAAAAAGTGGTCAGATCGTGGGAATTGGAAAAGTTGGGAGAACTCTGGATCATGCAATTGAAAATGTGTACTGTGTCGATGGTCTCAGACACAACCTGCTAAGTATCTGTCAACTGTGCGATAGAGGAAATGAAGTGAGCTTCTCCTCTGTAGGATGTATTGTGAAGAACCTACAGAGTGGAGAAATTGTTATGGAAGGAAAAAGGGTGAACAATGTATACAAAGCATCACTGAAATCATTGCCTGAAAACAACTTAACAAACCTGAATGTGCAAGAAAGTGACTCTCAGTTGTGGCACAAAAGAATGGATCATGTGAGTCTCTCTCAGCTCAACAAGCTAGTATCAAAGGAGCTAGTTCGTGGACTGCCTAGTAAGAGATTTGAAAACATAAAAATGTGTGATGCTTGTGTGAAAGGGAAGCATGTGAGATCATCTTTTAAATCAAAGAAGGTGGTGAGTACATCAAAACTACTAGAATTGATACATATGGATCTGTGTGGACCTATGAGAGTCAGGAGCAAAGGAGGAAAGAGGTTCGTAATTGTTGATGACTACTCTAGGTATACATGGACCCTGTTCTTGGCATCCAAAGATGAAGCTTTTGATAGCTTCAGAGATTGGGCTAGTGTTGTGCAGAAAAGGTTGAGCCTGGAACTTGTCAGCATTAGATTTGATCATGGAACAGAGTTTCAAAACTCAAATTTTCTGATTATTGTGCAAAATACAGCATTGATCCCAATTTCTCTGCACCAAGAACTCCATAGCAGAATGGAGTAGTTGAAAGGAAGAACAAGTCTCTGGAGGATATGACAAGGACTATGCTGCTGTCAAGTGGTCTTGCAAGAAACTTCTAGGCTGAAGCAATAAACACTGCATGCTATTTGCTGAACAGATGCTCTATAAGAGCTATTCTTGAAGAGACTCTATATGAGCGGCTCAGAGGAAGGAAACCAAATATTCCACATCTGAGACCTTTTGGTTATAAATATTTTGTGCACAACAACGGAAAGGAACCATTGGGGAAATTTGATGCTAGAAATGATGAGGCAATATTCCTTGGTTATTCTACTCAAAGTAAAGCATACAATGTGTTTAACAAAAGAACACAAATAGTGGAGGAGAGTATGCACGTGGTATTTGATGAATCCGATAAGGCAGTAGATGAAACTGAAGTAGATGATCAAGCAATTGGCCTTACTCGAGAAGATGGTGTAGCTAACTCAGAAGGTCCAGAAGACAAGGAAGAATCATGTGAGGATTCAACTTCACGAGAACAAGGAGTCAATATGACAGGGGGAACATCAGATGAAGTTGATGATTCAACAAGTCAGGAAGAAACTACGCAAAGTGATGCTGAAAGTTCTTCTCGTCATATTCAACCCAGGCCATGGAAGCACCAAAGTTCTCATCCTTTGGAGAATGTATTATCGGAATTGGATACTGGAATTATGACCAGGTTTGCCTTGAAGAATTTTTGTGCATTCTTTGCCTTCCTATCATCTCTTGAACCAAAGAATGTAAAAGAAGCCATAGAAGATCCCGATTGGATTCTAGCCATGCAGGATGAACTTCATCAGTTTAAAAGAAGCAAAGTGTGGCACCTGGTTCCTAAGCCAAAAGACAGATCAATAATTGGAACAAAGTGGGTGTTTCAGAAACAAACTGGATGAGCATGGTAGAGTAACAAGAAACAAGGCTAGATTGATAGTCCAAGGATACAGTCAGAAAGAAGGAATTGACTATGATGAAACTTTTGCACCAGTGGCAAGAATGAAAGCCATTAGAATGTTGATTGCCTTTGCTATATACATGGAGTTCACACTGTATCAGATGGATGTGAAGAGTGCCTTCTTGAATGGGTATCTGAATGAAGAAGTCTATGTAATACAGCCACATGGTTTTGTGAACAGTGAATTTCCTGATCATGTTTACAAACTGGATAAGGCACTCTATGGACTGAAGCAAGCTCCAAGAGCCTGGTATGAAAGACTTTCAGGATTCTTATTGAAGAATGGTTTACAATAGGTAAGATTGATAACACACTATTCCTGAAGAAGAAAGGAAAGGATCTATTGGTGGTTCAGGTATATGTTGATGATATCATTTTTGGAGCCACTGATGAGGAGCTATGCAAGGGATTTGCTGAATTAATGGGCAGTGAATTTGAAATGAGTATGATGGGAGAGCTCAATTTCTTGCTAGGATTGCAGATAAAACAGACGCCTGAAGGAACCATGATTCATCAACAAAAATATGTCAAGGAACTTCTGAAGAAATTTGACATGGAAGGAGCTAAAGAAATGACTACTCCTATTGCTCCTGGAACCAAGCTGGATATGGATGAACTAGGTCCTTCTACAAATGAGACAAAATATAGAGGAATTATAGGTTCACTCCTCTATCTTATAGCCAGCCGACCTGATATTGTATACAGCGTGGGACTGCGTGCTAGATTTCAGTCCAAGCCTAAGGAGTAACACTCGACAGCTGTGAAGAGGATCTTGAGATACTTGAAAGGAACTAAAGATCTATGTCTATGGTACCCAAGGGGAGGTACCTTTGAACTAATTGGTTTTGCTGATGTAGATTATGCAGGTCACTTGGTGGACAGGAAGAGCACTTCGGGAATGACACATTTTCTTGGTCCCTGCTTAGTTTCTTGGGCAACAAAGAAGCAGAACTCAGTAGCCTTATCTACTGCAGAAGCTGAGTATGTAGCAGCTGCATCATGCTGTTCACAATTGCTATGGATGAAACAACAGTTGGAGGATTTTGGAATTAAATGTAGAGCTGTGCCCATTTTCTGTGATAACACAAGTGCAGTGAACATTGCCAAGAACCCAGTCCAACATAAAAGAACAAAACACATTGACATTAGACACTATTTTCTTAGAGATAATGTAGAAAAAGGTCTGATTACTATGAATTCTTGCAGGACTGAAGATCAAATTGCTGACACCTTTACCAAAACACTAAACAAAGTTCAGTTTGAGAGGAATAGGTTGGAGTTGAGGATGAATAAAATACACGGATGACTCAACATTTGTTCCCCAATGATCGGTTAGTTAAGTGTTCAACAACCTGTTTGTAACTATTGTTGTTATTGTCGAGTCAAAATTTTATACTTTATTAAGTATACTTGTTCAGCTGAGTAGCACCAGTTTGGGCTAATGTGTTCCCATGAAAGAACTACAGGATACGTGGAAGGAACCAAAGCAAGCATGAGGAACCATGTCCAGGTACAGCTACACAACTATTTATGTTAAGTGTCATAACTGAAATTGATTGTCAATTATACGTGTGTCAAGGAAGGCTTCCCATGTTGTTATAACCGTCCTTGATTATAGGAACAATTCTTTTTATGGTTAGACTTCTACTAGACTTTACCGGACCCCACTCATTTAAATAGACCTTATTTGAGTAAGTCTATGTAATTGTCAAATCAATACCTTTTTCCCGGTTTTCAAAACTTCAAAAAGCTGTTTTTTTTTCTTTAGCCATTACTAGTACCTCTTCTCTACAAAAACCCCTGACCCCATTACCTCTTCTCCTTACACAATTGCAAAATCGTTCCCTACACCATTCTCTTTCTCTCTTCAAAATCGAAAATTGCCTTCATTCTCTCCCAGACACCCTAACCAAAAATTCGCCATGTCTCAAGCACAATCCTCTTCTCCTTCTCCTAGTAAAACCTCAGAGACCCAAACGTCCAAGAAATTAACACCAAAACCCCCTCCCTCTACTCTCGCGGAGAGAATCGTCAAAGCTAGGGTAAAATTTCTCAAAAGGGCAGGTGAAACGACCTCGGTCAGTCGTTTAGGAAGTTAAGACTCTGATTGGCATGCTGATAATTTTAAAATATTCGTAATGTCCATTAGGACCTGTCTGTAAAATTTGAGCTAAATCAGACCTCATTTGGTAGGCATCGGAAGAAGGTTTCTGTTTTATTATCGATAAATATTAAAAAGGGATTTTCGAGCTCGGCTTTGGCGAACGAGCTCCGATTCAAAATCCGAAAGCGCCGTTAGGATCGTATGATTATTTGTGATTTTTGTGAACTTTCGAAAGTGAATTTCGATGTTGTTCGGCTAGTTTTCGCTAAAATGCCGAAAGTTAATAATTTGACTTTTTTTCATTTAAATTCGCATCTTGAGTTTCGGGAGTCGGATTTGAGATCCGCCTTCGCGACTATGTTACATATATTTTGTATAACTTGTATGCAAAGGTTGAAATTATTTCAAATATCGTAGGATTCCGTTTTAATTTTCGTCGCGAAAAGAAAAAAAAAGGGAAAATGACAAAAAGCAAAATGAATAGGCGGTGGTCAAAAGGGATCTTAATCCCTTGACCCTTACGTTTTAAAGGAAAGTGAGCAGAAGCAGAATGAAAATGAGCAGAATCAGAGAAAGTGAGAAACAGAGAAAATTATCAGAAAAAATGCCAGAAAATAAGAAAAGGGGCCGGAGAAAAGTAAAATTTTTACCCCGAAACATTCAGGTAATGATCCTAATATATTATTTGAGTTTATTACGTATGTTTGAATATATTTTTACGGTAAAAATAGGGATCTTAGACATCGCCCTAATGACGTAAATTGATAGTTTAAAGGGTCAAATGGACCCCGATAATGAAATTGATTCTATATTCGTACTCAGTGAGTTATGAGCAACTTATAAATGTAATTTATTTGGGGTTTGGTTATGTGGCCTTAAACCCTGTATATAGGCCTGACTTGCGTATTGCGTATGCGAATAGGGTATCAGGTTCCTAACCGGATTGCCCTAAGATGTGAGGAATAAAGCCTTTAGCCTAAATTGATATATTTTTCTGCTTATTGAATAGAGTGGGATCGTTTGGCAAGAAAAACAAAGGATAAAGCGGTTGTTGATTAGCCGTACTAACTTTTGGAAGAGGTAAGTGATTATATCCATTTCTTTGGAGGCACCTGGCCTCGTGGATTTTCTACCACGTGTTCCTTACGTGTGTAGCTGCTGATAGGCGTACTCATTACGCCTTTGCTTTGGATTTACATTCTATATTATATGTTATGTCATGTTATTGGCATTGCATTGAGAATCTGAGTATTGTACTTTGGCTTTGAGTTGGCATCTACTTCCCGGCTGTCGATGAGAGTCCCGCGCCGGTGAAGGGTTATTATTGCATTACATTGCATTCATATGCATTATATGTCATTCATATGCATTACATTGCATATCATATTAGGTGCAGGAGTATTCCGCCCCAGGAACAGGAGGATTCCGCTCCATTGTATCATATTGAGGGTAGGAGGATTCCGTCCCAAGAGCAGGAGTATTCCGCTCTTATGTCAGATATTGAGTGCAGGAATATTCCGCCTCTGGTTTACATTATATCGGGTGCAGGAGTATTCCGTCCCAGGAGAGTGCAGGAGTATTCCGCCTCTGGTTTATATTATATCGGGTGCAGGAGTATTCCGCCCCAGGAGCAGGAGTATTCCGCTCCAGTTGGTTTTCAGATTGGATTCCCCTCGAATGCAGGAGTATTCTGCTTCGGGATGGGATTACGGGCATATGTGACCCTTTGCATCATTTTATTTCATCTCATTTCATACATTGTGTAGACTTGTGGTACATAACTACTGTTCTGCTTATACGTGCATTGCTTATTGTCTATATATTTCTGGCTCGTATTCTGGGTTGCGGGGATTGGGTTGCACGCCGCAACGGTATAAATATATGGATCGGGTTGCACGCCGCAACAGGATGAATATATGGATCTGGTTGCACGCCGCAACAGGATGAATATATGGATCGGGTTGCACGCCGCAACAGGATGTATTTCTGATTATTGATGTGTTCGGGATACCTATATGTTTTGGTTATCTTACATTCCTGGTTGTTGATAAGTTTGTCATTCCATACGTGTTTCTAGTTATTATCTGGCTCTGTCTTTTTATAATTTAAATAAGAGGAATTTTATTTATCTGTTTCTCCTCCCTGGCTAGCTATCCTATTTTTTGAGGTGGCTAGTCTGCCCCACTTATTGAGTCCTTTTGACTCACCCTTTTTGTTGTTTGTTTCTTGTCTATATATTTCGTTTCGGCAGGTTCGCTCCAGGATTTAGTTTGCCACGTTGTGAAGGAGCGAAGACGACTTCAGCTGTCAGGGTGAGCCAGCTTTTATTCCGGATGACCACCAATTTATTGTTCATTATTTCAGTTGCATTTTGCTCCCTTCAGGAGCTATCTGTCTTCTTTTGTACTCTTAGATATTTGGTCTGGATAGCCCTAAACCTAGCATGTTGGGTAGTCAGCTGTAATTTCTTTTGTACAGCTTAGAGGTATCAGTATGTCTGTATTTTTATTTTAAGTCTTGTCCTTATTTGTAAATTGTTATATTTATTTCCTGATTTAATTAGTAAGGGTTCGCCCGACGGGTCTAGGGGAGGATGTCGGGTGCCCGCACGGCATAACCGGATTCCGGGTCGTGTCAGCAGGAAAGACAAGTATCAAGAAGAAGGTTGCCAGACCCTCGCCTCCTACGCAGGAAGAGCCAGTCTCCGACAAAAAATTGGTCGCGGTAAAACAGGACTTTACTCTATCTGATTCTGCTGCTTTAGACTCTGTAAAAAGTCCTGGAAAATTGAATACTGAAATTTTGGTTGAAGGACTAGATGAAATAGTAGAAAAGGTAGAGCCCAGTAGTATGTCTGATAGGGGGAAGGTAGTTGAAGAGAAACTACAGGTTGTCCAGGAGGAACCTAAGCCTAAGTCTAGTTCCATATGCCCTTAGTGACTGAGTGTACTGGAGGTGGATGTAGTTGGAAAAGTGCTAGAAAGACTGAGAGAAGAGGATTCTGCTGAATCCCAAAAAGAGCATGTCAACGAACCTAGTTCGGAGGCTGCTTTTGTTGAAAGAGTTTAGGGGGGTGTCTGTGCTTGCTGGTCCAGTTGTTGGAGGATCAATTTCTGTTGAAGCTGCAAAGGATTTGATTCAAGAACCTGGTTCTTGCTCAGATCCTACTGTGGCTGAGGATGCAGAACTGAATTGGACAGATTCAGGTGAAGAAGAGGATGAGAAAATTCAAGAGGGAAATAGTGAAAGTGAGAAAGTCATAAAAAAAGATGATGAAAAGAAAAGGAAGAGTGTAAAGAGGAAGTTTGGGGTGGAAGATGAGAAATTGTTGGCGGAGGATGAAGAGGAGGAGGTTGTGATTGTAAGTGAGACAAAAGTTGAAGTTGATAAGAGAAGGAGATTGTTGAAAGGTGGAAAGTATGTACCCAAAAGCAGACTTGTGGATGAAAGTAGTGAGAATTCTCAGGAGGAGAGGACTGAGAGTGATGACAAAACTGCTGCTCAGCCAGCACTAAGAAGGGTGGGAACCAGGTCTGCCCTGAAGCAGCAGTTAGAGAAGGTGGAGAAACTAGAAAAGGCAGCAAAGAATGTGAAGTCTGGAAAGCAGGAGGAAAAGAAGAATAAGAAAAAGGATGTTGAAGCCAAAGAAGAAAGTGATGAAGCTGGAAGCTATGTGGAACCCAGTGACTCAGATACAGATAGTGAACTGGAAAGCAAGAAGAAGAGAAAGGACTCTAAAGATGAGGTTGACAAAACAGCCTTCTTCGCTAGACACCAGGTACTGGCTGGGAGCATCTTGGGTGATGTGAAGGAGCACCACATGAAACCTTTACTTAGAAAGGTTGGGGGTCAAGGGTGGTTAGGTCTATTTGCCAAGAAAGACAGGTTGTTGTTTTCTGATGAAGTTGAGAGTTCTATACAAATTGCAGAGTTGCTGCCAGAAGGGTGCTTTCTGTTGTGAAAGGAAAAGAGATTGAATTTGGGAGGACAGAGTTGGGAGTGATACTTGATGTCCCTGCTGAGGGTTATTGTTGGTACATTAAGTTGAAATGGCAAAAAAAAACTGATGGAGTGACTCCCCTGAGTGTTGTGAAAAAGTTCTCAGGGAAAACCAAGCTCAGAAAAGAGAGGAAGGTTGACAAGAAGGAAATGGAGCCAACTCATCAGTTGCTTTTCGAGTTTGTTCATCGGTTCCTACTGCCAAGGGGAGAAAGGAACAGTGAGGCCAGTGCTCTAGACTTAACCTACTTGGACCTGCTGGACAGAGGTAAAAATTAATCTACCCGGTCTGATAATCAGACACATCAAGAGGATTGCAGACACTGATCAGAAGCCACACTCCTTAGTGCATTCCTACATCCTACAGCAGGTTCTTGAGCACTTTGGGGTTCCTTTGGAAGCAGGGAAAAAGCCTACTATTCATCAGATGTTTGGGCTGAATGTGCTGAAAACTTGTGATTTCTTCAAAGAGAAGAGAGCTTCCAAGAAACCAGTGCAGGTTGAGCAGGAGCAGTTGGAAGAAAGTGAGGACTATGGACCAGAGGAAGCTATAGCAGCAGTAAAAGAACTGGAGCATCATGTTCTTGAAGTAAATACAGAGAATGCTGAGCTGCAGAGGAAGCTGGAGTTGAAGGATCAAGAAATTGATCGCTTGAAAATCTAGTGTCACAAGTATGAGGCCGAGCTGGTGATGGAAAGGGCCAAGAATATGAAGAACCTTGAGGCACTTATCAAGCACTTCAACTTGAAGCCCTGAGTCCTATCTTTCTTCCTCACTGTCCTTGATGAATACCCTCCCTTATCTCTCCCTGTCCTTCCTTGATTTGTGATGTTAAGACAATCTTTCTATGTTGTGTACTTAATAGGGCTGTGTGGTTTGTTACGCCCTGGATAGTTGGTTTTAAATTTTCTTTTACTTGAATTGGGTCGGTTCTATAATATCTGGTTCTATTTGGGCCCTTAGCCTTAAATATGTGTGTTTACTTTTAGTTGACTTGCTTGCTTTGGGCACTAGACTGGATAGTATTAACTATTTCCTGCAGGTGTTTGAATCTTTTCGATGATGCCAAAAGAGGGAAGAAGGAAATGTTAGGGTGTTTGTGACCTAACTCATATGTTTTAAATATTTTAAACTGTTATTTTTGTTTTTGTGTTATTGGAAATTTTGTCTATTCATGTCCCTTGGCAACTTTTGTTTGTCATCATCAAAAAGGGGGAGTTTGTTGAAGAAGGTTTTGAAGAATGACAAACGAGAAGGACCCAGAGGTTCCGGAGGAGAACCTGGTCGTTGTATAGAAGGGCACGACTGATCGAAAAGATTTGAGGGTTGCAAATCCCTGCGGAACTAGGAGTAGTGGCGCGTGAATGAGTATGCATCCTAGTCAGACTAAAAGAGGCAGTGCCCAGGCTGTGTCTTCGAAGTACGAATAAGAGTTGGATTTGAACAAGGAAAGAGTCACAAGGAATCTTGTCTTACCATAATTACAAGGTTTCCTTGTGGAACTCAAAGGGTTTTGATGCCCATACAAATACAAGTAGTTGATACAGCCGTAATTCATTTATTCACAAATAGAGAGTCGAGAGCATGCAAAGGTGATTCAGCAACTTTCAACGTGAGATAACTGAGGAAGACAACTGGTGGAGTTAAGGAGATTGAGTCTAGATATTTTGTCTAAGTTCTTGGTTTGTAAGTTGTCTTGTCTTTATGCGATCATTGCTATTACCTATCAGCTTATCTTAGAAGCAATTATGTTAAGTGAACTTTTGAGAGATTACTTTGTAAAGTTAGAGTTTAGCTTTGTTGAGTGATTAGGGTCTAGAGTGTAGCCCCTTGGTTACAGAGTCTTGTAATCAGAGACTTGCTCTTTATGTTAGTGAATTAAGTTCGAAAATCCCAGTGTGTGGGTCGTGGTTTTTCTCCCTTGAGCAAAGAGTTTTCTACGTAAAAATATCGTGTTCCTTGTGCCTTGTGTTTGTGTGTGTTGTGGTGTCCAAGTCCAAAATGTTAAGTCAAGAATAAGGTTCTTGACTCAGAAGAATCAGGTACTCGTTAAGGAAAATCGGTGGACACTATTCAACTCCCTTCTAGTATCCTTAGGAGGTGCATAGGTTATAACAGTAACGCAATCTAATATGTCACTTCTAATTCACGCGTCATTATTTATCTTGGAACTTTGTCACATTAGTAACATGCTGAAGAAAATTTATTGCCTTTAAAATCACAGGTAAACTGTTAAAATGGAATCATGGTGCTCTGTTGAACCCAAATTAAACTGCTAGTGAAGAACCAGGGGCGGATCCAGGATTCGAAGATTGCGGGTACCACTTGCTATATTTACCTTTAGCTATAAAAACCAAATAAAAAGTTGGATCGGGTCGGGTCAGGTCGGTTATTCAATTTTTGTTACATTAGCTAGGTTGATGTTGCCGCCTTTTGTTATTAAAAGACAAATAAGTTAGCTTTAATTTAGTTATTCATTTTTGCCTTATTAGTTTTATACTATAGAAGATTATTGCAAAAATCATGAAAGAGCATCCCAATTTTAATAATTCGGTGTTAATTTTTTCATCTTAATTATCAATCTATGAAAATTTTGTCAAAAATTCTATTAATCAAGCCACTTAATTTTTTAAAATGCACTAAAAAATATAACTTAAACTATTCTCTCCAAATTGAGAAAGAGAAACAATATATTTATTAAAATTATCAAATTATTTACCAAGAGAATATTACTCATAAAATAAGGTATTATAGTACAAACAAATTAAAGAAAACAACAAAAAAAAAGAAGAAAAGAAGAGGAAGGGAGGGGGAGAGAGAGAGAGAGAGAGAGAGAGAGAGAGAGAGAGAGAGAGAGAGAGAGAGAGAGAGAGAGAGAGAGAGAGAGAGAGAGAGAGAGAGAGTGTTAACAAATAAAAAGGAAAAAGGAAAAAGAATAGAGAGATGAGTGCTGCTGGCTAGGATGGGGATGTGGGAGTAGCTATACAATTTGTGTTGAGCAAAAAAAGTTTTAAAACATTATTCTTGCGGGGATTCGAACCCGAGTATGTTGTGCCGAAACTTAAGCACTTTGCCACTGGTACCATGGCAGCCATTTGAATTGTGGGTGCCATTTATTATATTTGTAATAATGCTTATATAAATATATCTATATATATATATACAAAGCCTCCACCGAAGCTAGCGGGTGTCGCGGCACCCCCTACCTCACCCTTAAATCCGCCCCAGAAGAACTTTGAAAATGATATGATAGGGAAGAAGTTAATAAGCTTTTGAGTTTAGTCATCTGTTGCTCAAACAAATCAAAAAACTCGAATTAGGAAAGAAGAACAACACTGTGGAATAGAAGGTATTTTGTTCAGAAAATTGTTTCTCAAATCAAAAGCGTCTATTCCTAAATGTCAAAAGTGGGGAAAAAAGCGATCAAAATTTGAACACATGTAAAAGGTATTCCTTTTGTGCTAATGAATAATGTGAAAACGGGCGATTCTCACGGATATGCACTACTTGGGCCACTCAACAAGCAACAACTAGCGTTTTCTATCTTTTACAGAAGTAGTATTTGCTTGGTGAATGAACAGAAACACACTTGAGGGCGTGTTCCTGGAGCACCTAATGCAAATTTTATTTTCGTATAAATCAATTTATACATTGCTTTTACGTTTGAAAGAAAAACAAAGCACCTCACGAATAAATCACAGATTTTGAAAGAGAGAGAATACTAAGCTTCAATGGAAAAAATCATGGAGCATCATGAAAATTCCTGGAAATTTAAATTAACATACATGATAATTTACTAGATTTAGTTCAAAGTTCCAGAAAAATTTTCTCAGACTTTGTATTTTGCAATTCCAGAAAAAATCATGTAACTTTGAACTAAGCTCCAAGATTTTTTTCTTTTTTTGGAATTTTCAATGATTTAATTCAAAGTGCTAGAAAATTTTTATAACTTTCAGTGGCTATTCATCAAAAAATCAATCAATATTTCAAAGCAGTGGCTATTCTTTTACTCCCTCTGTCCCAACTGATATGATACTTTTTTGTTTTTCGAGTGTCAACAAGAAAATCTTTGATCGCAATTTCTTCATGTACCCGTTAAATATTTTAAATTGTTAAATGTGATTTAAAATACTTTTTATGTTGTTTTTAAATGTGTAAATTATTTTTAAAATTTTTAAATATTGTATGTCCGAATTACGACAATAACAAAATAGTTTGGCTCTAAGATCTGAACTGTGTCGCCTAAGGGACGGAGGGAGTAACACTTTACAAGCACTGATTGTTCCTCATTCAACGCCCTAAAAGTTGGCTACCTGACTAAATTCCGCCCTAAAAAACACGAGATTTGTAGAAAAGTATAGTTCAGGTGCCCTATCACAGTTTTTGCCCAGCAAACTCCTACAAAAGTGCGACTGTGACGCCAAATATGTCCAGAGCAAGCACACACTACCAAAAATTCGTATCTGACTAATTTTTGGGCACATCAATTAAGAGGGCCCATTAGCTATAGTTCAATTTCCTACACCTGGTGCATATGCATCTCATTAACCAAAAATTTTCACTCGGTGTCACCAAAAGTGAATGGTTCAAAGAGTTTGTTCATTTAAGACAATTTTAGCTGAATGATCCCGTTTCGTTGGTAGGAAACACTTGAAGTTATCTGAAAAAACGTGAAAAGATGTCAAGGACAAGTATTGCCTGACAAGTGTTGTCTAGGGCAACACTTTAACTTATTATGGAGAATGTGGGAATTAAGAGATTCAAGGGCAAACTTGCCTAAGAAAGAGGGTTCAAAGCAAGTGCTGCTCCTTAGGCAGTACTTACGGAGAAAGGGAAGACGGAGATACAACCGTCATTGTTAGATTCATAGGGTATTTGCTTATGAAATCTACTCATTTAACTAAGCGGAGGTTGTTTATGCTAAACCACTGTTACATGATCAAAAAAGCAAACCAGTTGCCCAAATGTCATAGTTTTTTAAATAAATCCCTCATTAACTTGCATAAAAGAACTCCACTTTTATTCTTAATAATGAATTTCCCCAATTATACACATACACACACACACAAAAAAAAAATAATAATAATAAATCCCTCATTAACTTGCATAAAAGAACTCCACTTTTATTCTTAATAATGAATTTCCCCAATTATACACATACACACACACACAAAAAAAAAAAAAAAAAAAAAAAAAGCCCTACTAAAGGGTAACACCAATTGAAGGTTCGTTTTCCTTTCATTTTCAATTGCATCTATTTTATTTCCATTTTGCATAGTACCATTTTATATTAACTTGATAATATATTTTAGGGCTGATTATACTTATATACAATACTACAACCCAATTCACATAAAATTTACAAAAATAACATATGACAAAATATAACCATATTTTCTCTACACAAATAGACAAAACTAGGTTAAACCCTAGCCTCCATTTACCATCCCACATCCCCTTGTTTCCCCCTAGTACGAGTAAGTTACCATCGGCCAGCTATCGCTCACCGGATAATATTTTTTTAAATCTAAAAGTTGATATACAGAGGAAAAAAAATAAAAAAATAGAAGATACACGTTTGATACTCTAAAAGATATAATTGATAAAAAGTCAATCTTTTGTATCAATTGTGTCAATTGATATTATTAATAATACTCATTTAATATATAGATATAGAAGAATATGTAAGATAAGATACACATTTAATACGCTAAGAGATACAATTGATACACATAAATCAATCTTTTCTATAAATTAATACACATTTTATATAGTTAGATACAACATAGAAACATAAGAAATAAATAAAATGATATAGTAGATAGAGTTTTGATACACTAGATATATACAATGGAGATCTAATTAGACACAATGTAGATGCATTAAAAGAAGAAGAAGAAAAAGAAGTAGTAGAAGAAGAAGAAATAATTAAAATAATACACTAAATGCAATGTAGAGAAATAATGCACTAAATACAATGTAGATACGTTGAAATGGGAAAAAAGAGAAGAATAAATGAAATGATACAAGATAGATAGTTTTGATATAATATATACAATGCATATATACTACTGATATAATGCAGATACAATAAAACAAGAAGAAGAACAAGAAATAAATAAAATAGATACAATAGATATTGTTTCGATACAATAGATACAATGTACATATACTACAAATACAATATTGATACAATATAAATACAATGTAGATGTCATAAAAATAAGAAGGAGAAGAAAACACCAGATCAGATCGAAAAACACTAGATCTGGACAAAAATATCAAAGTCTTTATATGAAAACACCAATCCTAAAAGAAAAAGACCAAACATGAATGAAAATAATCAAATTTACACACACAAAAACACAAGATCTGACGACACACTGGTGAAAAATTCTTTCTGTAATGTTATTCGACGCACATCAAAAGAAAAAATATCAAAAAAACTCAAAACTAGATTTGTCTCTCGAGAGGAGGACAATGTCGTCGTTGAGTAGCGATGGAGAAGTGCTTTCCTGATTAGAAAAGAAAGAAAAAGGGGTCGTGCGGTGGTAGCGTAAATTCGATAGTACTTTGGCGTAGGGAGGACGACGAGAGAAGTCATGATTATAAAGGGAGGGTGTCCGGGCTTCTATAGGAAAAGGGCAGTGACACCGATATATTAGGAGACCGGGGGGAAGGGGGGAGGGGGGGATTGGGAAAAATGGCTATAAGTTTTTTGTTGTATAGGATTTTATCTTGCCTACAAATATTTTTTCTAGATTACATAAATAAGTTCTTTCCAAGTATCTCTATATTATGTTAAAAAAGTTATCTAACTTATATTTTGTGTAGTTTTTCCTATAATCTAATACACCTTCAAACTTATTACCTCCCGCAAAAGCTAATCAAACAATCACTACCCTATCTTTAATACAACAATAATTAACCACTTTAGTATTGATGAAGCAAGTAATCTAAACAAGGGGATTGAAAAAGGGTAAATTATATAACCACACAAAGTAATATTTTACTTTACATAAAATAGTAATATTATTGGAGTTTCAAAAATAATAATACTTTTTTGGGCAATTCACAAAACTATACAAACTAACACTCTTTCTTACACTAAAATGTCAACATATTCCCATTTTCAAAACATAGCAACATTTTTTTTCAAAACATAGCAAAATGCACAAAATGGTGCTACAAACCCTAGATCTTCCTCCTACCAGTCCCAGCCACTACCCCCAGGCAGTGCTACTGCATGTGCTGTGTATTTTCAGTGTATGTCACATGTATATTTTTTGTATGCACAATGTATGTAAAGTGTGTGAATCTACATACATAAGCCATACACAACATATACAAATGCATAAACACAAGAATACATGTATACTTATTGTATAAGAGGTGTATATCTAGTGTATGTCCGGTGACATACATTGGATATACACATGAAAAACAGTTTCTTTCGCCTCCACCACCACCAACAACCACAGTGCACCGCCGGAGAAACCAACAAACAACATACATGTATATGTGTTGTATGACACGTGTATATACATTGTATGTCCGGCGTATATTCACTGTATATACAGTACATACACCGCACATACAATGGAAATACGCATGACATACATTTCATACAGTCCACAAACGCCAATCATACACCACAAACTACTTTGGTTCCACCTTATCCCACCGAAAATTTCAAAAATAAAAAAAAGAGTTGAACGAATCAGTTGCTCCACCGGATCTCCACCGGACCAGCCACCAAATCCACAAACACCAAACATACTCCAGCGCCGCCGCAATGTACAACCGGAAAAAAAAAACAGAAGAATAACAACCAGATCTATTTCAGTTTTCAAACAACCACCGGCGCCGGAAAACAATACTAGAGCAGTGAAGAAAAATAACAAATAATAATAATAATAATAATAATTAATGCAGTTGAAAATTTTCTAAAAGAATTTGTTGTTGTTTTTTTGTAAAATGTATTGAATAACGTTTTTGGTCAAACCCTTTGGCTGTTAATGGGTGAAACCCTCAATTTTAACTTAAGAAATCAACAACGTTAAAAAGATGTACTCTTGTTTGTGAAAATAGGTTGTTTAAATACTAATTGGTTCTGATGAATAATGGAAAATGCAAAAAAAAAAAAAAAAAAGTACTAGAGCAGCATACGACGAGTATCGGGGTGGGGAAGGGAGGAGGACGACGGGATCGGGGTGGGGAAGAGAGAAAGACGACGGGATGGGGGTAGGGGCCGTCGCCGGCGACGGGGAGGCCTAGCCGGCGGTGGGAAAGGGGGTAGAGTAGACAGAGGAGTGAGGGAAATGTTAGGGTTAGGGTTAGGGTTAGGATTTTGTTTAATATGCTATGTTTGGTAGCATTTGAAAAAGTATTGCTACGTTTGATAAATGTGTAAAATATTGCTATGTTTTTAAGAAAAGATCCCTAATTTGACATATAGTGTAATTTACTCTATTTTTTTATCCAAAAATAATTAATATTCATAAAAGGTTGAATCAAAATTCTAGATCCCCTTTCTTCCTCTACAATGTCCCACCTACCGTCAATCCCTGCTTGCAAGCTCCCCCTTCAGTCGGTTTCCACTCGCTGGATTTCGGTCACCAATTTTGTTTTTTTTAAACTTTTTAAAATTGTCATACTTGTATACCATGTATTTTTCTACTATATATACGCCATACATACAATGAGAAAATAATGGACATACAGTCCTTCCACCTTCAAACCACTACAAAAAGTACCATAACCACCATTATAATCACCATAAATAAAAAAATAAGAATAGGAAGAAGAAGAAGAAGAAGAATTGTGTGTGTGTGTGTGTGTGTGTGTGTGTATATATATATATATATATATATATATATATATATATATATATATATATATATATATATATATATATATATATATATTACAATCGGATCTGGCATACACAATTTAAAAATTCTATATAACTCAAATACAAATGCCATACAACTCCTATACAATTACCATATAACTTAGACACTATTACCATACATAGTTTTAAAATTTTCAAATTTGGCATACACAGTTTAAAATTTTCCATACAACTCAGATACAAATGCCATACAACTATAAAATTGATATGCAACACACAATTTTGAAATTTTCAGATCTGCCATACAACTCGCATACAATTGGCATATATTTTAAAAAATTTAGATCTGCAAATTTTCAAATCTGAGAGTATATCGGTTGACTCGCTGGAGTTTGACACCAGAATATTTTCGGTACACAACAAAAATCATAAGGGAAATACCATTCGTCACCAATGCCCTACGTCGACCAACCAGAACTTAAAATGAAGCAGAAGCTTCGGGAACTGTAACAAAATCCGATGACAACACGATACAGTTGGAGGAACCACCAGCAGCCGAGACAGAGTACTCGCGGCTATGACACAAGTAATGGTGGCGGTGTCTAGACAAAGATTTGGAAGACATGGAAAAGATTGTTTCAAACGAGGAAGAGATAGAGAGGTGTTTTGGGGGAGAGGGGGGGGGGGGGGGGAGGAAGAGAGAAGATAATGATTTATTAGGGTTAGAAATTTTATTTTATCAACAATTTTTAGTTTTTTGCTATGTTTCGTAACAAATGTTAAAAATATCGCTAACTTTTTAAGTAATCAAAGCATCTCTATTTTTGGTAAATAAATTTTATAAAATTATATACGGTGTAATTTTTCCTTAAAATGCAAATGTTATACCTGAGACTTAAGCATGTAGCCTAAAGTAATTTTTGAGTTAACTTTGTTGTTTTCATTGGAAGTTTTATTATGTGACTAGTTAGGGGATTCAACGATACATATAATAATATTTCTTTCACTTTATTTACGTATTTTTCTACGAAAAGAATCCAATTAAACCCTTTTGGGACCATGTAGCAGTAATTGTTTAAAGAAAAATGGTACTTATTAAATTACAATAGTTTGAAGTTGAGATATACTCCTTCCATCTCATTTGATTTGTTCCATTTATTTTTACACGTTTCTTAAGAAGCCAGGTCACCCCTTGATAAAAAAGAGGCTCATACAAAGAGTCGACCAAGCCTTGTAGAACCGAAGATCAATGTCCGTCCCATTTGACGAAGCAATCTTAGACACTCTTGACTAGTCTTCCACACGCCAGCGATGAGATGGAAACAACCCCCATTCAGTGGTTCCTATGCCACCACAATGGCATGGCATCGAAAGAGTGATCGGAACTTGTCCCTGACCAGCTCGTAAGCAGCATCACGAGGAGGTATTTTTGACTATTTTAATTTACCCACCATATTTCTCTCTTCAATAAATGTTAATTCTTGTTTATACTTTCAAGATCAAGTAATACTATGAGTAAAGTGGGAAAAAGATAATTAATTTTACCTTGTAATCCTAAATAGACAAATAATTTGAGACGACTATTTATAGTAAGGAGGACAAATAAAATGAAACGGATGGAGTACTTACCTAATTACTAGTATTTAATAGCTGCACAAGTAAGTTATTGATTGCTTCATCTTCCAACAACTAACAGACATGGTCCACCAGGAGTGTGTGAACGTACGTGGACCATGTGGGGATAAAATTTCTATATCTAGGAGCAATATGACCTTATATTAAAAGGGAGGTTTTATTTATCCCATGTTGTAGCATGGTCCTGGAAAGTTTCTCCAAATTTTGAAGCAAATAGAATTATATATTAAAACTTAATTATTTTTTTCCCTAGACCTCATTGGCTACTATACTGACCCCATGCCTGGGTCTTCTCCAATGCTGTTAAATATCGTATTCTTGCTCCCTTCTTGTATGAGTTCCCTTTCATACTGTGAACATTTAGAAGCTTTTTCTTGTCATTTAGTTTCCTTAGATAAGTATCTGTGTTAAGTCTTTGCATTGAAGGAACTACATTATAACAGAATTCGGAGCTACATTTAATTTCACATGCGAACTGTTAACCTACGATAGTGTCTTGTCAATATCATTCACACCAACACAGAAGAAAAGCTCCGATTGTGTTGGGTAAAGAAATATTTTTGATGGTGGTGTAGGTTGCTTTTGAAGCTTTTAAGATTTGTTAATTAAGAAAAGTCGCAACTTACAAGAAATGAGGGAGCAGAAAGCTAGTTAATGTATAAAAATATTCCCTCCGTCCCAAATTAGTTGTCGCTTTAGGAAGAATGGTATGTCCCAAATTAGTTGACACTTTAGGATTTCAAGACAAAAATTGTTAGTCTTTTCCAACTATACCCTTAATAATTAAAAAAATTCTCAACAAAATTTAATAGTCAAATATTAAATAGGGGTAACATAGTAAAACACACACTCTATTTAATAATTTTCTTAATGGGCGTGAAGAAGCTAAAGGCGACAACTAATTTGGGACGGAGGGAGTAAAACATTGATTTTTACTACACGTGTACTTCAGGTTTCGTAGGCCACGAGGCCAGTATATCAACATAACAATTTAATCCTGCTTTATGTATCGTGTTTACTCAGAAACAATATGAGGATGTATAGTGCTTTTAGCAATCATTAGATGCTTGAAATTAATGTTGAAATATCATAATTTTATCATCTGTATATTGAGAGCGGGGTGTTCACGGTTTGGTTTGGTTTAGTTGGTTTTTGATAAAACCCAGGGCCGTTTTAACTATAAAGCCACTAAGGCAATGGCTTGGGGCCCCAACTTTTTGGGGGCCCCATTTTTTTATTTAAATATGTACTCCTATATACATTATTTAAAGAAAATCGTAATGTATTAAATTTGAGAAAATTTTTTGGGAAGAAAGTGCCATTACATTTTTGAAGGTATGAAAATATTTTTGGTTCAATGGTAAACTTTTGAGATCATTAGATAATAAGAATTGTACAAAATACTATCTTAACCTTGAATTTTCTTTACCAAATAGTAATAGTTATTATGATATTGATAGTTTAGACTTATTTTTGAAAGTGCTAACAGAAATACACGAGAAAAAGAAATCATCTAATCGAAATACTCAATCAAATAAAAAGACAAGATCTTTTCCAATTACACATATTGCTTATAGACTAATGTTAATAGTTTATGTATTTGTTGTCTCAGCCGAAAGAAGTTTTTCAAAATTAAAATTGATAAAATCTTATTTAAGATCAACATTTGTCAAGAGAGATGGAATGTAATAGCTATATCATCAATTGAAAATGAATTATTAGAAAAAATCAACTATAAAACGACAATTAATGACTTCGCATCTAAAAAAATAGAAAAGTATACTTTAAATAAAAATATATACGGCGGTGTTTCTTTTTTTAAAAAAAAAAAAAAAAAAAAAAAATAGGGCCTCTCTGTGAATTTGGCTTTAGGCTCCCAATTTTGTTGAGACGACCCTGATAAAACCATAACCAAATCAATTTGTTCGGTTTTTAAGTTCTTGAAACAAAACCAAACCAAGTAAAATTAAAACCATCGGTTTGGTTATTGTCGGTTTGGTTTCGGTTTGGTTCGATTTATCGAATTTTTACAAATAAAATAGCAATGAATATAAGAATAATTAATAAATGAATGATAAAGATGACCATAAATATTTTTTTACTCTCTCAAAACGCTCATATATGTAATAGAAAGGAAATACTAGTAATTCAACAAGCACTAGAAATTAAGTATCATGTTTTGCATGTCATTAAGATAAGCGAAATAATGTAAAATAAATTTATCTGCGGCTAGTCATGCCATCTGCTAAGCTTTTTCTTATTAATGATATTATCCTATCATGAGCAATAGCATCTCATGTTCATATACAAATCAAAATGGTAATTACAATATTCATCCACACTTTTATGCAAGTAAAGTTCTAACACTAGTTACTGACGGACAAGATTAATTATACAATTAATAAGTAATACAAAGATGTGAGAACCTTGTTTACTACACATGAATCATCTTATTTTTACTAAGTTGAACCCTGTTAGATTCTTGTTGGGCTTAAGAACACAATTAGTTAAGTATCAAATTCATTTACTCTACTACAAGCTTGTTGAAAAGATATAGAAAACTTAAAATTAAAATATATATATATATATATATATATATATATATATATATATATATATATATATATATATATATATATATATATATATATATATAGTATATCAGTTCGGTTCGGTTATTTCTTCGATTATTTTTTATAAAACCAAAACTAAACCAAATATTATCGATTTTTAAAAATTAAAAACCAAACCAAAACCAATAAAATATCGGTTATTTTAATCGATTTGGTTTGGTTTTTGGTTTGGATCGATTTTTAACCAAACCGTGAACACCCCTACTTAGAGGCCATTAGTACATTTCTCATTTGACCCTAATAGAGCTTCAAGTTGAAGCATGATGAAGAGAAACTTTAACCTATAGTAATAAATATAGAGGGGAAAATTTGAATATTTTGAAGTATTTTGACACTTAGCTAGCGTTTGGACATAGATTCCCAAATATTTTTGGGCTCATTACACAAACAGCCACCATACACAAAATATTTACTAAAAAATGGCCACAACTATTCGTAGCCAATATTAATAACAAAATAATTAGAATATGTATTATTAGAAAAATAATAATATTTATTAATAAATACCTAAACATTAAATATCAAACAAAAAATATTGTATTTGTCCCAAAAAATAAGGAATATGGGGAATACACGTACTACAGCAACTACTTTCCTAGAATCCTAACTACACCAACACACTACCCCTATATTCCCATATTTATCGGAATAATATTCATTACATTTAATTTACAGAAATATTCAAAAAACTAATATTAATAAAAAAGTATTTAAAAAGAAATGGCTACATAAAGTTAATATCAACAAAAGGTGTTTATAATTAGAAAATATTTTTGATGAATGTTCATCTAGGGTAAAAAATCCAATATTTTTTGGGAATCACTTTTTCGGTGAAGTTTTATATGAAAATCAAAAAGTGTTTGGACATACTTTTTGGGAACACATTTTTTGGCTCAAAAGAGCCTTTGAGCTCTTATGAATATGAAATTTGATGTGTAAATGTTACTTTTTGGCCCAAAAACAGCTCAATACCAGTTTTTGAGTTTTTGGAACAAGTTTTGCTCAAAAAGCATATACAAACACTTTTTGGTCCAAAAACTCCCAAAAAATCCCTCCAAAAACTATGTCCAAACGGGAGCTTAGAGTCTTGAAATTTACCTAATATATAGAAGGAAAATTTAAATAAATATCCGCCCATCAATAAATATTTACTTTTAGTTGTCCATAACTTTTTCTATCCAAAAACTTAATATATAAATATATATCCAAAATTTTAAAATATATTAAATATATATCCTAAATATATATTAAATATATATATCCGAAATACATAATATTAAATATATATTAAATATATATATCCGAAATACATAATATTAAATATATATTCAAAATATTTAAATATATTTTAAAAAAGAAAAATGGTTATGGAAAGAAAGAAACAACAAAAGGTGAACAAAAACAGTAATTATTCTTTCCCAACAGTTATGTGACGTAATTTTCCCTATGTAGAATCAATGTTAACTTTTGTTAAATCGTGGACAAATACATAATAATTTGGAATTTTTACATTAACAGACGCCCATCCCATTAAAACTACTAAAAAAAGCACCTATTTCATAACCTTATCCAAAATATCACTCCCTTCCTTTTTTTTTTAATTTTTTCACTCATAGCATCCCCTATTTAAAAAAAAAAAAATCCTAACACCCATTTTCCCTCTCTTCTCCTTCCCTCCTTCCCATTTTTCCTCTCTTCTCTTCCCCTCCTTACAATACCATCGCCGCCCTCCCCCCAACCCTTCCGCTACTGGTTCACCTTCATCCCATCTCCTCCAAGCCATCGCCACCGCGGCTGTCATTGCCGCCGCCGCTATTTCTTCTTCTTCTTCTTCTTCTTCTTCTCTTTTTTTTTTTTTGAATAACAATGTCGATTTTCCGTTGTATATTCCGGTCAAAACTCCGGTGAAGGGTTTGTTTATCACGTTTCTTCTTCTTTTTTCACCTTTTCCATAAAAATCCGGTGAGATCTACTAGTTTTTTTGTTAAAACCTTTTGTACTATTTAGATCTAGTATTTTTCTTGTATAAAACTGTATAAATCTTGGATATTTGTTAAGCTTTTGTGTAAAAACTGCCCAAAATACTATATAAAATTATTTTTACGAGTTTATACATTTTTATACAAGTTTATAAAATTTTGTAAACGTATATAAAAATGTATAAATTTATATATGTGTGTATATACAGTGAATAAACATATTTCTTTACACTTCTGTAAATTTGTAATATATAAATTTGTATACGCGTGTATGAACAATAAATAAAGTTGTATAGATTTTAGATTTGTGCACTATTTATGGATGTTTGTATAAAGATTAAGTTTTTTTGTGTGTATATTTTTCTTCTTGCATACACTTTTTTCTATGTATTTACATGTATAATTTATTAATTTTTGATAGATGTGTGTGTATAAAGTTATCAAAAAATAATTATCTAAATAAAACCACCAATAATAAAGCTCCGGTAACATAAAATAAGCAATCCCAATGAGATCCGGTGATTTTCAGTTTTCCGCCGCCGCCGGCAGGTCTGTGGCAGGGAAGGGTGGGGGAATGGCACATAGGTTTTTTATTTTGAGGGAGAATTCAAAGGGGTGCTATGTTATTTAATTTTTTAAATAAGGAGGTGCTATGCCATATAAAAAAAAAATTATGGCCCCTCATTCGTAATTTCCATGCTTTGAGGAGCTACTTGAAAAGAAACCCTAATAATTTGCTACATAAAATATGAATAACCGTAAAGTGTAACGAAAGGCAAGATTAAAATATTTTGTTGCAGTAGAAAAATGAATTTGAACCTCTACCGAAATAAATCTGCCCTTTCCCCACAGCTTAACATATTCCTATATATGGTCTCGTTTGGACGTCATTACTCCTTCGTCGATACAACCCAAGAACCAAATTAAAATCTCTCAAGATGTTTGTTGTCAACTCCATTTTAAGCTATAAACTCGTCATACTTCTCTTCGATGAACCAATCTTATGGGGAACAGCACTCTTGCTAAGTCTCATATGGGGTTTGCGTCGTTTCTTCCAAATGCCATCACAAAAAGTTTTCTTGATAGATTTTGCATGTTCCAAGCCCCCACTTACTCAAATGACTACAAAAATAAAATCAATACAAAGACTGAAGATTATTGGAAATCACTCTGAAGAAATGATGGATTACATGAAGATGACAATAGAAAAAGTAGGTCTAGGTGATAAAACTTATTTTCCAGAGGCATTGCATAAAGACCCTCCTAATCCATGTTTGGCTGCAGCAAGACAAGAAGCTGAGATTGTCATGTTTGGATCCTTAGACAATTTATTTGATAAAACTAAAGTCCAACCTAAGGATATTGGCATCTTAATTGTGAATTGCTCTATTTTTCATCCAGTTCCATCTTTATCTTCTATGATAGTTAATCGTTACAAGTTGAACCACAGCACTTTGTGTTACAATCTTACTGGAATGGGCTGCACTGCTGGACTCGTAGCCGTTCGACTTGCCAACCAACTTCTTCAGGTAAGCATAAAAATAAGATGTCAATTTGATTTATGGATATATTAATTTAATGGTTAGTGAAAGTAGTCATAAAAAGTTAGTTACATTTGATTGATAAAACATCACATCTGCAAGATTTATTATTAACTTTAAATGATATACTACTACATTGTTGGTGGATTGGTGTTAACATTTTGAAATGAATTGAAAGATAAATAAGTGTACATAAATAGATCACCGAAGAACAAACATAATATGCTCATTTGGTCATAAATATTTCAGCATTTGCATACATTGGTCTGTATCAGTATTTGCAAATACTAAACTTCAGTATTTGAAATAATGGTAAAACATTAAATAATATCGTTTGATGTTTAATTCAAGCAAAATAATGATTTTCACTCACAAATTTGAACTTTATTTCTCAAGTGAAATTTATGCCAACACAATTTTCAACTTCCCAAATATTTTTATCAGCTTTAACTTCCCAAATATTAAATAATAAGGGCTTTCTTTTATTTGAGATTTCAACACTTTTAACGGGTCAAACAATCACCTACTAAAGAAATAGCACTGCGGTGTCTCCAATCAATAATATATTTTGTTAGTGTTATACATTGATTAGATATTTATTATACATTTTAAAAAAATAAAAGAAAATTAAGCGGCTGTCTAAGAGCTATTTAGATTAAGTTCCCTTCTCTTTTGGTATTTAAGCCAAATATTCTCCACAGGCTTACTATTTCTGTCTATCATCATTGTTTACCAAAGTAGAACAAGGTGATATTCAACTTTCTTTTTCTACATGGTCAACAGGTGCATAAAAATACACGTGCTTTAATATTGAGTACAGAGAACACTACAGACTGTATCTACGTGGGAAATGATGAGTCCAAGGTCATACCAAATTGCACATTTCGAGTTGGTGGAGCTGCCATTTTACTCTCTAATCGACCATTAGATAAAATAAACTCCAAGTACGAACTCCTTCATGATGTTCATACTCATGCTGCAAGACTTGATCGTTCTTATAAATCGATTTTCCTAGAAGAAGATGGACAAGGTTTTATTGGTGTATCCATAACAAAAGATCTTTTGGTCGCAGCAACAAATGCCATTGAAACAAACGTTACTTTACTTGGTCCGTTAATCCTACCTTTATCAGAAAAATACCTTTTCCTGAAAAATATATTTCAAAGGCGAGTTCTCGGTGTTGCAAAGGTGAAAAAGTACGTACCAAAGTTCAATACATCAGTTGATCATTTCTTCCCACATGTTGGGGGGTTGCCAGTACTAAATCAGTTACAGAAACTGTTGAACTTTTCTGATGAAAGTATGGAAGCTTCAAAAATTACATTACGACGATTTGGGAATACTTCAAGTAGTTCAGTTTGGTATGAACTTGCATATGCAGAAGCTAAAGGGAGGATCAAGAAAAATGATAGAATTTGGCAATTGGCATTTGGATCAGGATTCAAATGTAGCAGTTTGATTTGGCGTGCCGTAAGGTCTGTTGATACCAATGACTCGAAAAATCCATGGAATGGAGAAATTGATACTGTTGAGCTCAACCTGAATGGCGCTGAAACATTCTATGAATATTTTGAAAGACCAAACTAGTCTTAATTTTATTATTGTGTGGTTGTTCTCTCTCTCTCTCTTATTTTTTTCATTTATATGTAAGCTTGTAAGTTTCATTTGTACTAATCTTAACGAACGTGCGTTGCACATATATTTTGATTTTTTTTTAAAAAACAAATTATTGCGTTGTCGTTGTCTTCTTCAATCTTTTTAGTCTTGTTGATTTTCACCAACTGCTTTTATCTGTGTCTTCAATTTCAATTGCACAGCCAATTGATTATAATTGTTGCTGATTTGATAGCCTCCTTTTCATGCAATAACCATGGGCCATATGAAAAAAATCGCTGACAAATGTAAATGGAAGCATGACAAATGGTACAAATAATTATGCTATCTTACACAAGGATGTTATTCATAAGTCATATTGGTATTGTGGAATTATACTTGGATGTAAAACTTATTCATTCTAACTATTATATAATTATGAAGAAAGTTGATAATTTATGTCATCCTTTACAATGTTGTTTTTTTTCCTTTTCCTAAACATAATAAATCAAGGCACAGCTTTGTCTTAATATTTGATCAGTACTTCTATGGCTGCAATTACTAAGAAAATAGTTTCAAATTAACTAATATAAATTTTCTTGAAGAATATATTAAATATCGAGAGTATTAACAAAAAAATAAAATAAAAATAGAAGTAATACTTACTCCATTGGATTTCTGACGACAAAAACTAAGCAAGTAACAAAGTATCCTTTCCATTGACTCTCATAAGTTACTAAATTGCACTTTTAACCTTTCAATTTTTGTGTATGTACGACAACAAGGAAAAAAAACCCTAAGATGTCACAATTATAAGATAAATTTTCATAAACTATGACGCAAATAATAAAGTAAAGGCATTATATTCTACTAAAGTTAAATCTAGTCAAAAGCTAAAGAAAAGTGTATAAAGAATCTAGAGTATTTTATTGAGAAAGTCCAAGTCACAAAATGTAAGTCCAAACAAATTTTACATAGTATTCTACTCGTACATCTCTTCATCATTATCCATATTCTCACTCACTTTAAAATTCTTGTAAAAGTTTTCGTTTGAATTTATTAAAAATTAAATACAGTTTCAACTTTACATAAAAAAACTGAAAAATATAATATTTTATATCTGATAATGTTGCTCCCAAACGCACACGCAAGTATACGTGGTCGACAAGTAATAAAGTGATAAGATGAGTATCGTTCCCACGAGGACTATGCAGACTGAGTTCTAGCAAACAATTTATTTAAACTATTCAGGGATCTTTTTCCAATAGTGATGATTTTATTAACTAAAGAACAGTAATTAAATGGTAGAAGTGAATTCAAATAATGGAGCAAAACTTGGTTGTTATCAGTAATACGGAGACGATCCAGGGTCAGAGTTACAAACAATCCAGTTGAGTTTTCCAATTGATTCCACTTCTTAAATCCCGGGTTACTAACTAACAGATTAAATGTACCCGTGAAAACCTTTCAGTTCTTCACGGTCTATGCAGGCTACTCCAATCCCTATATGTCTATGGGTTGAATCACGTGCACGCATTAACGAATTCTGTAATTAGTTAAACTAGGCGAGCAAGTATATGTCTATCCTACTCACAAATTGGTTCCCCGATGCCCGGGTTCACAAACTAGTCCTATTCTTTCTTATTACGTAATTAAATTCCCTCTTTCGAGTTCAATCTAAAAACCATAGATAATGCGTAATAATCGGGCCCTGACAATTACACAAGTGAAATCAAGAAAGAATAAGTAACCCGTTATGGGATTCAATTAATGGAAATCAATCTTCAAACAATCAACCTTCATGTAATACTCTAACCCTAGAACGATAGATTTAGCTACGCATACTCATAATAACAACACAAGGAATTGATGTAATAATGAAATAATGATGTAATAGATTAATGAAAGGAAGAAAAACCCTTGTCTTGATGTTATGAGCTCTCAAATTTGCTCCAAAGTCTCAACTCCCATGAAAAACTAAGTTAAAGAGTATTTATAGAGTTTACAAACACCTAGTAATAAGTTAGACCCAAGTCTAGACGAAATAGGACATAAAAACGCGCACAAGGGGCGCTATAACGGGCGCCCCGCGCCTCGGAACGCGCGAGGACAACCAGAGGACGCCACAGACTCTTCCGCTTTGGGCATGCGGCGCATGGGCAACCGCGCCCAACCCCTGCGCGCTATGGGTGGCGCGGCGCGGAGCCCACGGCGCCCAGCCAATCTTCGTCTTCTTTGGTCCGAAATCGTGTCCGTGTCATGCCTTCGTGTGCTCGATCCAATCCTCAATCAAAATCCAATCTTTTCTTGCTCAATCATGCTCTTAAAAGCTCCAATTACACTGCATAACAACCTACACACACACGACATAAAATTAGTGTAAAACCACATTCACAAGCTACAAAACGAGCGAATAAGGTACTAAAACGTGAGGAAATATTAAGAAAATATAGGCATAAAATGCCAAACATCACCACCCCACACTTGAACCTTTGCTCGCCCTCGAGCAATCACCAATCACTTCCCAACCTAGGTAAAACAGGTCTGCCTATGACTACGGTTGATACCGACCATTGAACCAATGCACACATGACTACTATGGATCCACAAACATGCCAACAATTTACCAAAACCAAAAATATGAGAACAACCACCCCAAAACAACTCAAATGCACAAACTCAACTTATTGCAACCATGCTCCCACAAAATCACACCTATCTACTCAACCAAGAAACCATCAACTTCACCTATTTCATGCAAACCATGTGCCCTCACCAAAATGAAGCAAGAGAGTGTCCCCCAAATATCACACACAACAATGAATATCAAGAATAGAATGGGGACAATAGGATAGAAAGAATTCACTCACTCTCATAAAAATCTCACATGTCACACACAATGTACCATAGGCTTGCCCGTAGTGTAGGACTCCACTAATGTAAGCTCACTCCAATCGGGATTAACTAGGACTTTAAAAAGGTCGTAATGTAGGCTAAGGGGCGGGTAGGATACATATGGTAATAGTGACTACCTCCCTAAGCACTTTAATACATCACATTCAAATTAATCATCAATCCAATCAAGCCACCCAAATCAACAACTTCTACACATACACCTTCACACAAGTAGCAATTTTTTTCTTTTAAGCACACACAAGCAAGGAATGGATATCTTTTTCTCTTTATTTCTTTTTTTCCACAATTTTTTCTTTTCTTTCAACTTTGCTATATTTTTTTTTCTTTTTCATCTAACCTTGCCAATGCTTTTAACTACTTCACAAATTTTCAATTATTCCCCTTCATTAGCTCCACTCAAAAACCTCCCAATTCCCACCACAACTCCAATCAACTACACAATATCACTAAAGTGCTTAAGGAGTAAAGGGCCAAAAGAGACAATTTAGAACAAATAGGTAGGCTCGGGGTGTGGGTACCAATAGAAAGGATCAAAGAAATCACAACAACAATTTTTTCAAGGTATATATGTAAGGGTAGGCAAATCAAAAGAAGGCCTAGTATCATTTCCCAACTAGAGCAAACCTAGGATTTCGCTTTGCACACACACGGGGCAAGTTCTAGACATTAATATGCAACATGAGTAAATAAGAACATGCCTCACAACACACATTGCACATGGTCCACACAAAAAGGTTCCATCAACAACTCTCACTCAAGCATCTAGAATGCAACTTGTGGAAATTTAAGCACTCATGCACAAAGGTTAGCAATCAAGTCAAGCTAGCGGACTCAAGCATCTCAAGGGGGTCGTTCCATTTTTTCTCTAGGAATGCATCAAAATTAAAACTCAAGGACACCACAAATAGCACATGCAATCAATTCAAGTCCACCGGTATCAAACACATCAAAAGCACCTAGCATTCTACCTCTTTCCTACGTCTAGGGTCATCTACAACTAACTATCCTAATCCTAAAAAAATAAAAACTACCCGGTTCAAAGGCCTCCCCGTGGAAAAGAACCGAGGCCATAAGAAAAACCACGGGGTGGATGACATGTACCACTAATAAAAACTAAAAGGAAAATCTTTTTGGGATTTTTCATTGGTTTTCTATTTTTTTTTTCATATATTAAAGCAAGAAACAAATAAAAATAAAGTCAAGTGACAAAAGAAAAATCCTATGGTACATGCATCTCTAACCTCAAAAATAGATAAAGGGTAGTTTCCCACCCCACACTTAAACTAAGCACTGTCCTCAGTGCTAAAAATAAGCAAGCGCAAGGTAAAGAAAACTTCCCTGAAGATTCTAGTCCTTGGTGCTAGCATCCTCCAAGCTTCCATATAGTATGAGGTACTCAGACTTCCCTCATCAGGTCATCAACATTAGGCAAGGGTGAGGACACCCCACACTTAGCCTCGACATTACATGAACCTGCAATCCAAGGAAAAACAACAACTACGTGACACTATAAATAAAATAATACAAGTACAAACTCGGGTTGCCTCCCGAGAAGCGCCTTAGTTAACGTCGTGGCACGACGACACTTTTAGCTCACTTCCAGCCTTTATGTCTTCTCTTCTTACGACGAACTTTTACTTTCTTCCCTTCTTTTAGAGAACCCATCTTCAACTTCACATGTGGTTTACTTCCATCTTCTTGTTTGACACATTCAATCATAGAGCACTCTTCCACCTTAGCTATGTGCTCCTTCCCATTATAAACCTTGAAAGTAACCTTTTCTCCATACGCTCTAACAGTCATCTCACCCAGCTCCATGTCAATAATTGCCTTCGAGGTGACTAAGAATGGTCTCCCCAAAATGATTGGAGCTTCTCGGTCCTCTTCATAATCTAGGACTACAAAATCAGCAGAGAATGTAAACTTACCAACTTTTAGCAGCACATCCTCCAACTTACCATCAGGGTGAGTGAGTGATCCACCCGCCATCTTAAGAGTAACGGAAGAGGGCTTGATTGCTCCTAGCCCCAACCTTTTGCAAACAGAGAGAGGCATGAGATTTATGCTCGCACCCAAATCACACAAGGCACCAGTGATATTATTCCCTCCAATGGTACAAGGAATAGTAAACCTCCCAGGATCTTGGAGTTTTGGAGGTAGCTTGCTCAAGATTGTGCTACACTCCTCAACTAACTCAACTGTATCTATCTCTTGAGGCTTTTTCTTCTTGACTAAAATTTCTTTTAAGAACTTCACAAAGGATGGCATCAATTCAAACACATCAGTCTAAGGAATATTAACTTGAAGTTCTTTCAACATACTCACAAATTTTTGGTACTGGGCCAGATCCTTCGATTGTATAAGCCTCTGCGGGAATGGTGGAGGTGGCAGAGGTGCCTCCTTTCTCTCTTCTTTCTTTTTTACCTTCTCCACTTTTTCAACTTTTTCTATTTCAGCTCTCTCTTCAGACTTGGCCATCAGCTCTCCACCTTCAATTAAGGTCACTGCAAGACATTGTTCAGGCTCTTTTTTAACAGTGCTTCTTTCTCCCACCAACTGTCCCAACTGGTGCTCCAAGTTCTTTTGAGCATTGGCAAGATCATGTATGGCTTGTGCATGGGCTGCAGTGTCAGCTATCATTCTCTGCTGGCCTGCCATTATCTGCTTTAGCATATCTTCAACTGAACTGCTAACTTGCTGTGGTGGAGGTGGAAGTGGGTGGTAATTATTCGGGGCTCTCGTATTACCTTGATAATAACCATTACCAAACTGATTTTGACCCTGCAGCCTGTTTTGATTACCCACGTAATAAACTGACTCTGGGTTAGAAGAGCAAACCTCTGTAGCATGGTCTTGACCACAAACCTCACAAAAGCTCTGGAGTTGTTGCACTGGAGCCACTGGTTGCTGAGCCTTTTGCAGAGCTAACTTGCTAATTTGATTGGAAATAGCATCCATCCTCGCCCTTAGCTCTGAAACTGCATCTAACTGAAGTACCCCTGCAGGTTTCTGCGTAATAGCTCTACCATCTCCCTGCCAATCAGGATTGCTCTGCGAAAACTTGTCAAGTAAATCATAAATCTGATCAAAATTTAAGGCCAGTACTTGGCCTCCAGCAGCAGCATCAACCACGATCTTAGTGTGTTGGTTCAACCCCTCAACAAAAGTGTGTGCAACAACCTCATTGGATTGGTTGTGGTGTGGACAATCTCTCAATAGAGCTTTGAATCGCTCCCAGGCTGAATACAAGGATTCTCCTTCTAACTGTCTGAAGGACATAATTTCGCTCCTCAGCCGGGCTGTCTTGGCAGACGGATAAAATTTAGCCAAGAACTTCTTAGCCAAATCCTCCCAAGTAGTGATAGACCCAGACTTTTCAGCCTTTAACCACTTCTTTGCTGCCCCAATCAGTGAAAACGGGAACAACGTCAAGCGAACATAATCAGTAGGAACACCCGCTGGTGTATAAGTATCACTGATCTCCAGAAAGTTCTGAATGTGTTGCTGCGGATCCTCATGAAGTAATCCACCATATTGTCCAGTCACATGCAGCAACTGAATCATGCCGGACTTAATCTCAAATCCCCCGGTGATAGCGGGCTTAACTATGCTCGATGCTACTCCCTCCAGACTGGGGAGAGCAACATCTCGCACAGCTACAGCTTGGTCTTCTGCCATTCCTGTAAGGAAAGATCGAGCAGGACCTAATACCTGAAACAGCACAAAACTCAAAACAAAAATTAAACCTGAATAGTAAGTAATAAACTGTTCAAAAAGAAATCAGTCAAAAATTAGTCCCCGGCAACGGCGCCAAAAACTTGTTGCTCCCAAACGCACACGCAAGTATACGTGGTCAACAAGTAATAAAGTGATAAGATGAGTATCGTTCCCACGAGGACTATGCAGACTGAGTTCTAGCAAACAATTTATTTAAACTATTCAGGGATCTTTTTCCAATAGTGATGATTTTATTAACTAAAGAACAGTAATTAAATGGTAGAAGTGAATTCAAATAATGGAGCAAAACTTGGTTGTTATCAGTAATACGGAGACGATCCAGGGTCAGAGTTACAAACAATCCAGTTGAGTTTTCCAATTGATTCCACTTCTTAAATCCCGGGTTACTAACTAACAGATTAAATGTACCCGTGAAAACCTTTCAGTTCTTCACGGTCTATGCAGGCTACTCCAATCCCTATATGTCTATGGGTTGAATCACGTGCACGCATTAACGAATTCTGTAATTAGTTAAACTAGGCGAGCAAGTATATGTCTATCCTACTCACAAATTGGTTCCCCGATGCCCGGGTTCACAAACTAGTCCTATTCTTTCTTATTACGTAATTAAATTCCCTCTTTCGAGTTCAATCTAAAAACCATAGATAATGCGTAATAATCGGGCCCTGACAATTACACAAGTGAAATCAAGAAAGAATAAGTAACCCGTTATGGGATTCAATTAATGGAAATCAATCTTCAAACAATCAACCTTCATGTAATACTCTAACCCTAGAACGATAGATTTAGCTACGCATACTCATAATAACAACACAAGGAATTGATGTAATAATGAAATAATGATGTAATAGATTAATGAAAGGAAGAAAAACCCTTGTCTTGATGTTATGAGCTCTCAAATTTGCTCCAAAGTCTCAACTCCCATGAAAAACTAAGTTAAAGAGTATTTATAGAGTTTACAAACACCTAGTAATAAGTTAGACCCAAGTCTAGACGAAATAGGACATAAAAACGCGCACAAGGGGCGCTATAACGGGCGCCCCGCGCCTCGGAACGCGCGAGGACAACCAGAGGACGCCACAGACTCTTCCGCTTTGGGCATGCGGCGCATGGGCAACCGCGCCCAACCCCTGCGCGCTATGGGTGGCGCGGCGCGGAGCCCACGGCGCCCAGCCAATCTTCGTCTTCTTTGGTCCGAAATCGTGTCCGTGTCATGCCTTCGTGTGCTCGATCCAATCCTCAATCAAAATCCAATCTTTTCTTGCTCAATCATGCTCTTAAAAGCTCCAATTACACTGCATAACAACCTACACACACACGACATAAAATTAGTGTAAAACCACATTCACAAGCTACAAAACGAGCGAATAAGGTACTAAAACGTGAGGAAATATTAAGGAAATATAGGCATAAAATGCCAAACATCAGATAACAATATACACTCCTAATTCTCAGTTTGAACATGTAATTGATCAAAAAAGTTTCTTTTTCTTTCATCATGACCTATAGGTAGTGTGATTCTTTTATTGGAAAATTATGAAAAATACTTCGAAATTGTCATAGCTTGAGACATGTCGAAGACACCATCCTTAAGGATATTTCACCGGTATCGATGTATCCTCCAAGATTCAACAAACTCTTCTAGTATAAAAGTAAGAGCAGGAACAACAAAGAATCACAATTATAAAGTAGAAAACCCAACAAACATTTGGAGTAGAGGGTAAATTGTTTTCATTGTTAATCTCTTCATCTCATGGGAAAGGAGGATAATTTTATAGGTGATAAAACCAACATGTTATAATGGCTGAAATAATTATCATTAGCAGAATAACAGCTAGTAACGGTTGCAACGGCTAGTAATGTGAAATAATGACACATTAATGTGGTGTTGACTATCAGGAAGATGAATGTGGACATTTGTTTTATACTAAATATTCAAAGGACGAGTCTAGACACAATCTCAATAATAAGAAGTTCTTCCCTTTTGAGATACCACAATTACATTATTTCAACAATCCCCCACATATCTTAAAAGGGATAGAAAAGATAAATTAATAGAAAAGAAGGGTTGTTTGCTGGGTTTCTAAAATGAGCATAATGCATCAAATCTGGTGTCCGTAGACTATGAACCAGACCCTAAATTAAATAAGATTAAACTTACAGAATAATTGGTGAAGTTTAAAACTTCTACGAACCAAAAATTCTTTTGTAAGAACAGAGTCTTATCTATCACATTATACTCTCACTTTGTTGTTTGTCGCGGTTTTACGCTAATAGGCCATGCGCAGTGCCCGGTATTCATGAGTGCTCTAGAAATTTTATTAGAATATTATAGGAGCGACCCCACTCCACACTCATATAGGTCCAATCATCAAGTGTATTCTGCAGAGCAATGCACCACCTATAAAGGATATGGTTTGGATTAAGAGTTGATACTCTGCCTCACTTTGCCTTGCAGAAATTGCACTATACTCACACACCATATGAAGAGACATAAGTTTATAGTACATAGTGAGTCAACTAATGACTTATTATTACCCATATGAACCTGCTTCATGGGATCTCCAATCACATAAGTTGAGTTACTATCATTGTTGACATTTCTCTAAGTGACATTTATAAGTCTTATTCTCCTCGATGTTCTCAATTTGTCAGTGAATCAATCAAATTCACCTCTGACATCACATAATTTATGGAAATAGTTCTATTTCTAAACAGCTGTTTTATCATATTATGTTTCAAACAAATATGTCTATATTTGCCATTGAAAATTTTCTTTTTCACTAACATATATTGCTTGGCAACCACCGTTTATAGACATAAAAGGTGTTTACATTATTCCAATTAGAATACTCGCTAAAAAGTCTTTACCACTTAGCCTCATTATCAGCCAATTCCAAAACCACAAATTTAGGTAGATTTATTTGGCTGATTTTCCTGCAATTGCACCCCCACAATGGGTGAATAGTTAGCAACTAGTGGATTTTATCTCGTCTGAATCAAAGATCCAGTTATCATCATTTTATATTTCTAATACAATATAAATCCACTATATTAAATACCGGATATTATAGTACCTCTCACATATTTTATAAGACTCATGTCAATATATTCCAATAACCACAGTTAGGATTATAAGTATATCTCCTCATCCTTCACTCATAATCACTAGTAAAAAATTACCAATGCATTAGACTACCAATTATTTGAGCAAATACAATTTAAGAAGTGATATCTCTACTATTTTCCTCAAATAAAAATATTAAATATCAAAAGAAGTGCTCACTAGGACCACATCAAAATAATTAAAATATATAATAATTTTCTCTACATAATATCTCGAGCTAAAATTAGAAAATCATTATCTCTTATAATCTTTATGCCTAAGATATCACTTATTTCTCCTAAATTTTTTATATCGAATTTAGAAGACAATAATTTTTAGATTCACGAATAACTTTAAGACAATAACCAAATATAAGTATGACATCCACAAAAATGCATACAATCACTCATTACCATTAACAAGTTTTGTATAAACTTATTTATTTGTTTCAATATATATAAAATCATCACTAAATAAAACTTGATCAAACTCCTCATGTCATTTCTCAAGTGTATGTGTCAACTCATATAGTGACATCATCGATTTAAAAACTTTATTTTCTCGCCTCGCCACTATACATCCCTCAAGTTGCTCCATCAATTTCCTCCTCAAAAATCACCATTTAAATTACATTTTTAATATTCATATGGTGAATAAATATTTTTAAAGATACGCCAAACCAAATAAGATACGAGTAGAAGAAACTTTTATAACAAGATAATCAATCTTATGTATTGAGTAAAATCTGTAGCAACAAGCTTTCGTTTTTTATTAAATTTATCAATAAAGCCATTGAGAGTAAAAAATTCGTTTAAACCAAGAGTTCTCTCAAGGTAAATCAAAATATTCTCCAATATTATTATGTAAAAGATAATTTAATCCAACATTAATGGCATATTTACAAAATAATGTAGGAGGAAAAACAACATATAAAAAATATTTCACAATCAACAAGATAAGTGTAAAAATCATCACTAAAAGATTTTTCTTTTCTTGTTCTCTTATTTCTTTCTTGAATCATCAATTTCAAAATAATTTAGAAACAATAGGAACACAAAAAATATTTGCATTTTGAGCAACAACAGTATGAAAATGACACGACCCGAAATCCGGTTAGACCGTGCGGGCACCCGGCATCCTCCCCTAGACCCGTCGGGCGAACCTTTACCAATTAAATTAGGAAATAAATATAATTCAATTCGTAAATAAGGACAAGACTTAAAAAATAGCACAAACACACTGATACCTCTAAGCTGTACAAACAAAATTACAGCTGACTACCCAACATACTAGGTTTAGGGCTATCCAGACTAGAGATCTAAGAGTATGAAAGAAGACAGATACCTCTTGAAGGGAGCAAAATGCAACTGAAATAATAACCACAAAACTGGTGGCCATCCTAAATAAAAGCTGGCTCACCCTGACAGCTGAAGTCGTCTTCGCTCCTTCACAATGTGGCGAACTCAATCCTGGAGCGAACCTGCCGAAACGAAATAGATAGACAAGAAACAAACAGCAAACAAGGGTGAGTCAAGAGGACTCAATAAGTGGGGCAGACTAGCCACCTCAAAGAATAGGATGGCTAGCCAGGGAGAAAAAAAACAGATAAACCAAATTCCTCTTATTTAAATTATAAAAAAAGCAGAGCCAGATAATAACTAGAAATACGTATGGAATCACAAACTCATTAACAACCAGGAACGTAAGATAGCCAGAACATATAGGTATCCCGAACATATCAACAATAAGAAATACATCATACTGTCGCGGTGTTCAACCCGATCCATATATTTAGACAGTTGCGGCGTGCAACCCGATTCATATATTTATACCGTTGCGGCGTGCAACCCGATCCATATATTTATGTCGTTGCGGCGTGGAACCCGATCCATATATTTATACCGTTGCGGCGTGCACCCCGATACATATATTTATACCGTTGCGGCGTGCAACCCAGAATACGAGCCAGAAATATATAAGCAAACTGAGATATGTCCACAACATGGTGTACATACCGCATACATAAAACACAACACAATACACACAATAGTCAGTATGCGGTGCAATGAGATGGGATGAATGCGGTATGATGCAATGCAGTCACATATGCCTGATACCTATCTCCGGCGCGGGACTCTCATCGTCTACCAGGAGATACATGCAATAATGACCCTTCACCGGCTCGGGACTCTCATCGATTACTGGGAAGTATATGCAATGATGACCCTTTACCGGTGCGGGACTCTCATCGCCAACCGGGAAATATATGCAATAATGACTCTTCGCCGGTGTGGGACTCTCATCGCCAACCGGGAAGTATATGCAATAATGACCCTTCGCCGGTGCGGGACTCTCATCGCCAACCGGGAAGTATATGTAATAATGTCCCTTCACCGGTACGGGACTCTCATCGCCAACCGGGAAGTATATGCAATGCTCAAAACCAGAGTGCAATGCTCATATGTTCAATGCAATACCAACAACAGGGCATAACATATAATATACAATGTAAATTCAAAGCTAAGGCGTAATGAGTACGCCTATCGGCAGCTACACACGTAAGGAAACACGTGGTAGAAAATCCACGAGGCCAAGTGCCTCCAAAGAAATGGATATAAACACTTACCTCTTTCAAAAGTTAGCATTGCTAATCAACAATCGCTTTATCCTTTGGTTTCATAACCAAAAAATCCCACTCTATTCAATAAGTAGAAAAATATATCAAATTAGGCTAAAGACTTCTTTCCTCACATCTTAGGGCAATCCAGTTAGGAACCTGATACCCTATTCGCATACGCAATACGCAGACTAGGCATATGTATAGGGTTTAAGGTCACATAACCAAACCCTAAATAAATTACATTTATGGGTTGCCCATAACTCACTGAGTACGAATATATAATCAATTCCACTATCGGGGTCTAATTGACCCTTTAAACTATCAGTTGAACTTATTAAAACGATGTCTAATATCTCAATTTTTACTGTCAAAATATATTTAAACACACGTAATAAAGCAAAATAATGTATTAAGATCGTTACCTGGATGTTTTGGGGTGAAAATTCTACTTTTCTCCGGCTCTTTTTTTGTTTTTTGGTATTTTTCTGGATGCATTTCTAGTTTCCGCGTTCTCTGTTTCATTTGTTTATTTTGCTCGTTTTTTATTCTGTTCCTATATGCTACTACCATGTCCTTAGCTTGGACCCACCGCCTAACATTTTGTTTTTTTCCCCTTTCTTTTTCCTGTTTTTTTTTCCTTTAAAATTCGCTGCTACAGTAAAATTAAAACGGTACCCTACGATATTCGAAATAATTCCATCGTTTGCATACCAGTTAAAAAAAATATATGTAACATACTTACTAAGGCGGATCTCAAATCGGACTCCCGAAACTCAATATGTAAATTAAATAGAAAAAAGTCAAATTATTTAACTTTCGGCATTTTAGCGAAAACTAGCCGAACAACCTCGAAATTCACTTTCGAAGGTTCACAAAAGTCACAAATAATCATACGAACCTAACGACGCTTTCTTATTTCGAATCAGAGCTCATTCGCCAAAACCGAGCTCGAAAATCTCTTTTTAATATTTATCGACAATAAAAACTGAAATCTTTTTCCGATACGTACCAAACGAGGTCTGATTTAACTCAAATTTACAGAAAGGTTCTAATGGACCTTACGAATATTTTAAAATTATCAGTACGCTAATCGGAGTTCTAACTTCCGAAACGACTGACCGATGTCGTTTCAGAAAAATATTATTACTCTTTTAAAGAAAGAATTTTCTCAAAAATTTAGCACTCCTTCTTTCAATAATAGTGTTGCACTTACATCATTATTAATAACTAGAAATTTATATACAATACTATCATCGACATACTCAATAAAAAAATTTAGTTCCTATATTTACGCCTCTTAGGATCATGTAACATATAACCTTAGCTAGACCCCCACATTTCGAAATATTTCAAGTTAGGGAGATAACCTCTAATATTAACCATTTCTCTTCAGAATAAACTTTAAGCAAAAAATATTTGTCACCTCTGTATGATCTAACTCACTTGATCTTCTAATTCAACTGATTATACTCTAAATTTTATTACTTAAAACGTATTAAAGAGCTTATATTTAATACTCAATATGAACCAAATCTAAATATTCAGACTCACTAGGAATATATGTCAAATGATCTATAAGATTGGCAAAAGTAATGGAATTTTAGTTCATAATTTAAGGATGTAGAGTACAACTAAACCATGGTTATCGTACCCAACAAACACAAAATTAATACTTTTGGTTGACACTATCTTATAAGCTCAAATCAAACCTTCATTCCAACTTTTCCTAATAATCCCTTATAATCAAAATTGATTTGGATTTTAGGATTACGCAACCTCAATTTATGCCAATATTTTCAAATGTGAGATTGAGAAGAATTTCACCTTTGCAAGAACTTGAGTAGTTCTTGAACCATTAAAATAAAATTCTTCTCCTCCTTCAACTTGGGTGAAAACTCACAAATGTACTTAGTAGCACCACACCCAATCTCTCATATTGGCCACAAGATTTTTTTGCAGTATGACTACACAAATTATCCACTACTAACCAAATTTACATTTGGTTTAATGGGATTGTCATTTCTATCAAATCTAATCTACATTGAGGGGCATGATGACCTAGTTTGTCATCCACAAAATAATTTAATTTGAAGATTTAATATATTATTAACTTTGGACTTGTAAGCATGTTCATCATAAAAATTACTTTCACAAAAATATCAAATTGACAAGTATTTATACACAATAATACTCTATGTGTACAAATATATAGGGTTTATATCTTCATCAAAGAAATCAAATAAAACAAACATACTTACTCGGCTACTATGAGATTGAAAGATACTAACTAGGCTACTGCAGGACTATTCTGTTAGTATTACCAGACTTCACAATACATATCAAGACGCAGCGGAATTAAAGATCGAGTTACCTCCAGCCATTGTTGTTCGGACTTTGTCGACGTCGGATTTTCTCCTCCGGTGAGTCTTATAAGCACTCAATAACCTCACTAGATGGTGTAGTACTGTAAGAGAGAATTTGTGCTTAGAGACCCTTACCGATAGCTTCATCTTATATACTGTTCTTCCATCAAGAACAGTTTTTTGAACAATTAATTTGGGCATAAGTTTCTTGACATTAAGAGAGCAGTTTCAGAAATTGATGAAGGGGGAGTTTCAACTGGTCCAATTGGAAACAAACCACGTTATGATAATGTTTAATCAAAATATTAATTACATTCTCCCACTTGGTCCGTTCATGTAATGCACAAAGTCATTGTACTTGTACTTTAAAGAGAATCATAAAACATGAATCATAGCAATAGTTCCTCGAAGAGCGAGTAGTATCTTCCATGTATTACAATGTATTTGACGAGGCCAAAGTGTATAGGAATTAATGCTCGTGCTAAGTCAAATTATAATATAGTTTAAGATATCGTCCCACAGAGATTGGGTAAATCTATTCTACAGACTTATAATATTTCCACTACTATTTGAGAGAATCAAATTGATGAAAGGTGAGTTTTTTGAACTTTTAATTAATTTTAACTAAAACAAAGAACTTTCAAAAAATTTCAAATTTAAAAAGAGTTGGGAGTCATTGAATTCACTTGGTAATATTCATAATACAATCTCAGTTTTGACATGTATTTTTCTAAAGAAAAATTGCTTATTGCTAATGCAATTTTATTTTGCTCACTCAGAAATAATAATTAAATACACTCCGTGAGGTTATGTATATTAATTGATTTATGACTTTGTGATGGTTAAAACGAAATAATATCCTTGCCTGAATTGTGCTAAAAGGTAGCAAAAACTTCGTGAGAATATTTTCACTAAAACCAACAATCTTGCTTACAACAATTCCTCCGTGAGAATTAAAACTGAGGGAAACAAGATTACTGACTTGGAATGATAGGTTACTATAGGTTCCATTTTCACTCTACTATTTTATTCATCAGTCATCATATATTAATTTTGCTCCGTGAGAATTACAAAATTAATATATAATAACCTAAAAATAAATAGATGTGAAAATGAAGAGTAACAGAACTATCACTCTAGCACAGTGTGAAAATGCAGATATAAAGTTTCAGGCCAAGCATGTACTAAAACTGAGGTAGATATTATAAATATACCAAGTTTCATCAACTATCCCAACAAAAGGAAATTACTCCATTAAGGAGTGATAAAAGCAAAAAAGGAATTTAGAAGACTTTGGAAATAATTCTACTACAAAAGAGAGAAAACAAGAACAAGAGAGAAATCTTGATTTTGGCTAATGAAAAGTTGTTTTCTCTTTACAAGTTTGCTTCCTATTTATAGAAAAATCTTTGGTGTTGCGACATCAAGTCAGAACATGAGTTGGTGTTGCGACATCAAGTCAGAACATGAGTTGGTGTTGCGACTTCAAGTAAGAACATGAGTTGGTGTTGCGACTTCAAGTCAGAACATGAGTTGGTGTTCTGATTTCAACAGTTACCGTCGCGACATGAATTGGTGTTGCGACTTTAAGTCAGAACATGAGTTGGTGTTGCGACTTCAAGTCAGAACATGAGTTGGTGTTGCGACTTCAAGTCAGAACATGAATTAATATCATTTCTTTTTTCCTTTATACACCACTCTTTTTTGTTCTTTTTTCTTCTGTTTTTGCTTGTAGTCTTCATTCCTCAATTGAACTTTCACCGCAAAACTTGTTTAGAAAATATAATAAAATATAATATATTTATTTATTATAATATTTAAAATATTTAAATTTATATATAAAAATACATGAATAATTTATATTCATCAAATTCCCCCATACTTGAACTTTTGCTCGTCCTCGAGGAAAAATATATATATATATACATATATAAACTTTTTTTTTTCAAACTGATGATCTTTGTAGCATAAAAATTTTATTCAAAATAAACTTCCTTCATTATCTTTAATGCAATCATCCTTTTTAAATCACCAAATTCATTACCTTGTTTTTGAATTCCACTCTGATCAATAAGAACTTGCATTTTCTCCCCTTGAATTTTTCAGAATTGATAGATTTATGATCACTTATTCATTCAGTATCATCGTCTTGTCCATATGATTGCTCCTCATGTTTATCTCCACTAATATAGATTCAACACTGATTTTCAAAATCTTTTTAGGACTTTTCTCGGCTTGTAATGTTAGGCTTCATGCTGGTAGGGTATATGGATATATTTATAGTGACTTTTACTCTTCCAGCTTTGAGCAAACATTTCTTAATCCTCAGTATTTCCATCATTTCGTATTTTTTTTTTTTTTTTTTGAAAAATCATAACAATCATACAAACTCTTTTTTTTTTCCACAATATTTCTTCCTTTCGTTGATATCAATCTCTGCTCATTCATAGCTGGAAGAAATAATTATTATATTTAAATATGTATATACAAATGTGTATATTTAATGCATACTATATATAGTATGAGATGTTTATTCTCTCTCTTTTTTTTTTTTTTAAGAGAATTATGTTGTTCGAGAAAAAAGATTAAGGCTGAAAGAAGGGTTCTAGGAGGTAATATATGTATATTTGGATGAAAATAAAGAGGTTAGAATTGTGTATCAAAGAAGGCCTAATTTCATTTTTTGAAAATCAGTGTCGTCTATTATTTCGCCTCGAAAAACATTTAGAGCAAGTTCTAGCCAAGTTTGTTGATTCCATTTGCTTTTGTGATCATAACTTTTCTCAATTCAAATGATTACCTGAGTTGAAGATGCTTGCTCTTACTTCACAAAATAAAAATCATCAACATGACAAATCATATGGTGAGGATAAAAAGAAATAATAACAACCATAATGAAAAAAAATTTAATTTGTTAATTAAATACCTACAAATGATCATAGTTAAGAAGAAAAAAAAAAAAAAAATATATATATATATATATATATATATATATATATATATATATATAAACTAAAATAGAGAATACTCTCTTTTTTTAAAAAAAATAAAAATCTTTTTCGCTTTCAAATTTACAATCACAGAAGAAAGCTTGAAAGAAACTGTGACCACACATATTCTATGTGTAATAGACTGAACTAATTTTTCACCTTAACAGTCATGGGGTTCCGGTTTATTATAAACCAGAAAATTACCTGAGCCAACATTTGATTTGCATAATTAAATGGCTAACCAACCAGTTACTTAGGCATACCGATCACCATGGAGTTACTCCTGTGTAGGTGACTCTGTTTTTGTAGAGGCCTTCATGAGATGTTCTGGTTGCACAATAACCTGGATATTAACCAGATCAATTGGTTAAGCATTTAATTACTCAAATGTATATTGGACTTATGAGGCTCCATTGCTTCACCCTCAATGGCTACGGGTAAGAAACTGTAGTTCTGAGTTTAACGTCGCCAGCTCGACGTAGTAACTGTGATATTTATCAGATTATCATGGTTACTGATGGTTGTTTCTCAAACTGTCCTCCAAAGTATAATTTTAGCCTGTGACCATTTACTTTGAACTTGTCCCCTCCATTGATCTGTTGAATTTCAATTGCTCCGTATGGAGTAACATCTGTAACCATGTAAGGACCTGTCCATCTGGATTTCAATTTTCCTGGAAATAACCTGAGTCGACTATTGTAAAGGAGTACCTGATCTCCAATTTTGAAATTTTTTTGTCGAATCAAGTTGTCATGCCATTTTTTTGTTTTTTCTTTATAAATTTTGGCATTTTCATAAGCTTCCAACCTCAGCTCTTCCAATTCATTAATCTGAAAGAATCTATTTTTACCAGCAGAGTTTAATTCAAAGTTCAGCATTTTTAATGCCCAAAAAGCTTTATGTTCTAATTCAACAGGTAAATGACAAGCTTTTCCAAAGACTAATCTGTATGGAGATGTACCAATTGGCGTTTTGAACGCCGTTCGGTATGCCCATAATGCATCATCTAATTTTAAAGCCCAGTCTTTTCTTGAGATTCCAACTGTTTTTTCAAGTATTCTTTTTAATTCACGGTTGGAAACCTCAACTTGCCCTTGTGTTTGAGCATGATATGGTGTTCCTGTTTTGTGAGTCACACCACATTTGGACAATAAAGCAGAAAATTGTTTATTTATGAAATGAGTCCCTTGGTCACTAATGATGACTCGTGGTGTGCCAAATCTAGTAAAAATATTTTTTCTAAGAAAATTACACACGATTCGAGCATCATTTTTTCTCGTAGGAATGGCTTCAACCCATCTTGAGACATAATCCACAGCCACGAGGATATATTCAAAAGAATGAGATGAAGGAAAAGGGCCCATAAAATCTATTCCCCAAACATCAAAAATTTCACATACCTGTATTGATTGCAAAGGCATTTCATCTCTCTTGGTGATATTACCTGTTCTCTGACACCTGTCACATTGTGCAACATATGCACGTGCATCCTTGAAAAGTGTTGGCCAAAAGAATCCTGCCTCCAAGACTTTAAATGCAGTCCGATTTGCAGCATAATGTCCTCCAATTGCACCATCATGGCAATGATGCAAAATCTTAGTCATTTCATCTTCCGGCACACACCTTCTGATAATATTATCTGCACAAATCCTAAACAAAAAAGGTTCATTCCACAGATAATATTTAGCATCAGAAATAAGCTTTTTCTTTTGCTGGTAAGAGAGATCTTGGGGTGTCCATTTTCAAACCAAGTAATTTGCAATATCTGCAAACCAGGGTGGTTGAGTCACAACTGAGCTGACAGAAAAAATATGTTCATCAGGAAACTCTTCTTTTATATGACAAATCTCAAGAGGAGAGTTCTCTATTCTAGACAAATGGTCAGCAACTTGATTTTCCGTTCCTTTTTTATCTTTTATCTCAAGGTCAAACTCTTGGAGGAGTAAAATCCATCTTAGTAATCTAGGTCGGGCATCTTTCTTTGCTAAGAGGTATTTTAAAGCTGCATGATCAGTAAAAACAGTGACCTTGGTTCCTATCAGATAAGAACGAAATTTATCAAATGCAAATACTACTGCCAGTAGTTCTTTTTCTGTTGTGGCATAATTCAACTGAGCTTCATTCAAAGTCCTACTGGCATAGTATATAGGACGAAAAATCTTATCTTTTCTCTGGCCTAAAACTGCTCCAACTGCTGTATCACTAGCATCACACATGACCTCAAAAGACTGATTCCAATCAGGGGACACAACTACATGAGCAGTTGATAATTTTTCCTTAAGGGTGTCAAATGCTTTCAAACAATCACCTGAAAAATTAAACTTAACATCTTTCATTAAAAGGTTAGTCAGAGGTTTTGAAATTTTTGAAAAATCTTTTATGAACCGTCTATAAAAACCTGCATGGCCTAAAAAACTTCTAATGCCCTTAACAGTTGTAGGAGGGGGTAATCCTGCTATAAGATCAATTTTAGCCTTATCAACTTCTATCCCTTTAGCAGTGATTTTGTGTCCTAGGACAATTCCCTCTGTAACCATAAAATGACATTTTTCCCAATTAAGAATCAAGTTTGTCTCTTCACATCTCTTAAGAACTAAGGTCAAATGGTGAAGACAGTCCTCAAATGTTTTACCAAAAAGTGTGAAATCATCCATAAAAATTTCCAAAAACTTTTCGGTCATGTCCGAGAAAATTGCAGACATACACCGCTGAAATGTAGCAGGTGCATTGCATAGTCCAAAGGGCATTCTCCTATATGCATAGGTTCCACTGGGACATGTGAAAGTTGTCTTATCCTGATCTTCTGGTGCAATTGGGATCTGGTTATAGCCTGAATATCCATCAAGAAAACAATAGAAACCATATCCTGCCACTCTTTCCAACATTTGGTCAATGAATGGTAAAGGAAAATGATCTTTTCTGGTGGCATCATTGAGACGTCTGTAATCAATACAGACTCTCCATCCTGTAACTGTTCTAGTAGGTATGAGTTCATTATTTTCATTTTTTATAATTGTCATACCTCCTTTCTTTGGCACTACCTGAACAGGACTTACCCAAGGACTATCAGAAATCGGGTAAATGATACCTGCTGCCAGAAGCTTAATAACTTCATTTTTCACCACCTCTTGCATTGCTGGATTCAACCGCCTTTGGGGTTGGACTATTGGTTTGTACTTATCCTCCATGAGGATTCTGTGCATGCAAACAGCTGGACTAATCCCTTTGATGTCTGCAATAGTCCATCCCAAGGCTTCTTTGTGTGCTCTCAGTACTTCAATTAATTTATCCTCCTGTTCTGCAGTTAGTGAAGCTGAAATAATGACAGGAAATAATTTAGGCTCAAGATAAACATATTTTAAATGAGAAGGAAGAGTTTTGAGTTCAATTTTTTGTTGAACTCCTTCAGATTGAATTCCTTCATCCTCAGAATATCTTTCCAATATTTCTGCTTCACTTATAATGGTGGGATCATCATCCTGTGTTGTGCCAGAATTGGCCAAACACCTCTCAATCGAGTCTGGAATCAATTGATTATCTTTAAATTCATCTGCAAGATCACTAATCATGTCAATTGTAAAACAAGAAGATGATGACTCATCTCCTGGAAACTTTAGAATCTTTTGCATGTCAAAAATGACTCTTTCTTCATCAACTCTCAAAATTAGTTGTCCTTGATGAACATCTATGATTGCTCTACCTGTAGCAAGAAAAGGTCTACCCAAAATTATTGGTTCATCAGGACATTCTTCCATTTCAAGTACTATGAAATCTATAGGGAAGACAAATTTATCTACTCTCACGAGCACATTTTCAATAATTCCCTTAGGTTTCTTAGTACTTTGATCTGCAAACTGAAGAGAGACAACCGTATTTTTCATCTCACCAAGATCTAACTTTTTAAAAATAGAAAATGGCATTAAATTTATTGAAGCTCCAGAATCACAAAGTGCTTTTTCAATATATACCCCTCCCAATGTACACGGAATTGTAAAACTTCCTGGATCACCGAGTTTTTGTGGTAGCTTATTTTGAAGTATAGCACTGCATTTCTCAGTAAGCATTACCACAGAAACTTCTTCCAATTTCCTTTTGTTTGACAAAATTTCTTTCAAAAATTTAGCATATGAAGGCATTTGCAACAAAGCATCAGTAAAAGGAATATTGATGTGAATTTGTTTCAAAATTTCCAAAAACTTTGCAAATTGATTATCAAGTTTTTCTCTTTTCATTTTTTGTGGAAAAGGAATTGTCACTGGGAGAGCAGTCATTTTCTCAATATTTTTTTCTTCATTTTTCTTGACTTCTTCATCTTGTGACAATTCAGAGGGTGTTTCAACATTCTTACCTTTATCTACCTACTGTTCTGGCTGATTCTTTTCTCTGTCTACATATGGATCATTAAGAATCTTACATGACCTTAAGGCAATGGCCTTAAGGTGTTCCTTTGGATTTTTCTCTGTATTGCTTGGTAAAGGACCTTGAATTCTTTCTGAGACAAGAGTAGCCAGTTGGCTTAACTGAGTTTCCAAATTTTTGAGAGCAGAATTTTGGCTCTCCATTTTCTCATCAGTAGCCTTAATGTACTTGTACAAAAGGTCATCAAGACTTGGATGAGATTGTTGAGGCCTTTGCTGATATGGAGCTGCTTGCTGATAGGGCTTGAAATTTGGCTGCCCTCGGTTTTGATTATGGTACCCTGGTGGACTTTGTACCTGTTGCTTTTGGAAGCTTTGAGAGTTCTCAGCACCGTTTGGATTGCTCCATTGAAATCCTGGATGTTTTTGTGCCATTGGACTTCCAAAAGGATATGACTTGTAACCGATGACATTGATATGTTCATCATTCTGATTGGTTGCTTGGCATTCGTGGTTCAGATGGTTTCCTCCGCACATGTCACAAGTCTCAGACTGATTTGTTTGTTGCGTATTCACCTGAAAAGATTCAAACTTTTGTGCCAAAGAAGCAATTTGTTGTGTTAGTGTATTTAGAGCATCTGCCTGATTTACCGTAGCAGCTTTCTTGATGATCACCCGATCAGATGGCCATTTAATGGCATTCTCAGAAATTTCATTCAACAATTGGAGTGCTTCCTCTGTGGTCTTTCCCATTATGGAACCTCCTGAAGCAGCGTCAATCACATTTCTAGAAGAGGGTTTTAACCCGTGATAGAAAATGTATAACTGCATATGTTCAAGAATGTCATGGTGTGGACATTTTCTCAGCATTGCTTTCAATCTTTCCCATGATTGATAAACTGACTCAGTGTCAGTCTGCAAGAAACTAGATATCTCTTGTCTCAACTTTATTGTTTTAGCAGGGGAAAAATATTTGTTCAAAAATTTCTGAGTCATCAGGTCCCATGTGGTAATGGACCCTTGAGGCAAACTTCGCAACCAAGCTTTGGCCTCGCCTTTTAAAGAAAAAGGGAATAACCTTAACTTGATTGCTTCAGGAGATACTCCATTGTACTTAGCAGTTTCAACCAGTTCTAAGAAATCGATTAAGTGACCGTGTGGATCTTCACTTAGATCCCCAGTGAAAGTGCAAGATTGTTGAATTGTTTGAATCAGGCCGGTCCTGATTTCAAAGTTGTTGGCTGCCACTGGGGGTTTTCTAACACTAGATTCACAGTTGAAGTGGTCTGGCCTAGCATAATCCCTTAGGATTCTGTTTGCTGGTCTTGGCACCACTTCGTCAAACTGCTCTTCTACATGGGCTGGTGGTGGAATTCCCAATGGGTTGTTGTCTTGGTTCTCCATTCTGTCACAAGTTAATCTCTGAGAAGATGATGATTGTTCTTTCCTGCACACTCTCAAAGATCTTTCAATTTCAGGATCGTAATTGACTAACTCTTTTGTGGAAGAGCGGGTCATAAACTAGTTGGATATTTTAAAGCAATGAAAATTAAAATTAATATTTAAAGTAGTAGTAGTAGTATATGACACTAAAAGAAAAAATTAAAAGAGAAAAAAAAATATTAATACTAAAAATGGAAGAAGACGGAATTGACTAATCCAGTACTAAGAGAAAATATTTCTAGGGAAAAAGTAAATAGTAATAGTAATAGTAATAATAGCACATATTACAAAATAATAGATATAGTAGAAATATCAAAACAAGAAAAAAAATAGCGATTTAAAAGACAAGGATTACAAACTAATAAAGAAAATAATAATAATAATAATAATAATAATAATAATAATAATAATAATAATAAGTTCTCAAATTAGTAATAAAATATTTAGTCTGAAGTAGATCTGCGCCAATCCCCGGCAACGGCGCCAAAAATTTGACGAGGCCAAAGTGTATAGGAATTAATGCTCGTGCTAAGTCAAATTATAATATAGTTTAAGATATCGTCCCACAGAGATTGGGTAAATCTATTCTACAGACTTATAATATTTCCACTACTATTTGAGAGAATCAAATTGATGAAAGGTGAGTTTTTTGAACTTTTAATTAATTTTAACTAAAACAAAGAACTTTCGAAAAATTTCAAATTTAAAAAGAGTTGGGAGTCATTGAATTCACTTGGTAATATTCATAATACAATCTCAGTTTTGACACGTATTTTTCTAAAGAAAAATTGCTTATTGCTAATACAATTTTATTTTGCTCACTCAGAAATAATAATTAAATACACTCCGTGAGGTTATGTATATTAATTGATTTATGACTTTGTGATGGTTAAACCGAAATAATATCCTTGCCTGAATTGTGCTAAAAGGTAGCAAAAACTTCGTGAGAATATTTTCACTAAAACCAACAATCTTGCTTACAACAATTCCTCCGTGAGAATTAAAACTTAGGGAAACAAGATTACTGACTTGGAATGATAGGTTACTATAGGTTCCATTTTCACTCTACTATTTTATTCATCAGTCATCATATATTAATTTTGCTCCGTGAGAATTACAAAATTAATATATAATAACCTAAAAATAAATAGATGTGAAAATGAAGAGTAACAGAACTATCACTCTAGCACAGTGTGAAAATGCAGATATAAAGTTTCAGGCCAAGCATGTACTAAAACTGAGGTAGATATTATAAATATACCAAGTTTCATCAACTATCCCAACAAAAGGAAATTACTCCATTAAGGAGTGATAAAAGCAAAAAAGGAATTTAGAAGACTTTGGAAATAATTCTACTACAAAAGAGAGAAAACAAGAACAAGAGAGAAATCTTGATTTTGGCTAATGAAAAGTTGTTTTCTCTTTACAAGTTTGCTTCCTATTTATAGAAAAATCATTGGTGTTGCGACTTCAAGTCAGAACATGAGTTGGTGTTGCGACTTCAAGTCAGAACATGAATTAATATCATTTCTTTTTTCCTTTATACATCACTCTTTTTTGTTCTTTTTTCTTCTGTTTTTGCTTGTAGTCTTCATTCCTCAATTGAACTTTCACCGCAAAACTTGTTTAGAAAATATACTAAAATATAATATATTTATTTATTATAATATTTAAAATATTTAAATTTATATATAAAAATACATGAATAATTTATATTCATCAGTATTATACCTCTAAACTTTAGCCCATATTTCTTAATGAATAAACCTAATATTTATTCTAGGTCCATACTGAATAGATATTTCTCAAACTTACATAATATGTGCACAATAATAGATCTGAGAAATATAACATTAAATAGAGTTTCATTAACATTCATTACTATAACGAATGTTTACATCATGGAACCAAGTCCCATATTACCGACATGATCCTTAAATTTATATGGTGGCATGCCTTTAGTTAAAGGATCAGCTAACATCAAATCAGTACCAATTTATTCAACGGCCACTTTCTTATCTCTAGCACGTTCTTGCAAGGCTTGATACTTAATGTCGACGTGCTTATTACCAGTTCTGGTATTATTAACCAGCAAGACAACAGATGCATTTTCGCAATATATCCTCAATGGCCTAGAAATAGAATCAATAATTCTAAGGCCAAAAATGAAACTCTTCAACCATACACCATGTTCGGCAACCTCAAAATAGGAAACGTACTCAGCCTCTATAGTGAAAGTAGCAGTCAAGCTCTGCTTGACACTCCTCCAAGATATAGCTCCACCGGCCAACATAAAACTGTATCCTCATGTTGATTTGAGTGAATCAACGCATCCAGCATAGTCTGAATCAGAGTAGCCAATAAACTCCAACTTGTCTGATCGTTTATACGTAAGCATGTAGTCTTTTGTCCCTTGAAGATATTTTAGGACTTTCTTCGCAGTTCTCCAGTTGCAAACACCTGGATTAATCTGATATCTTCCCAACATTCCAACGACAAATACAATGTCAGGTCTTGTACAAACCTGAGCATACATCAAGCTTCCAACAATAGAAGCATATGGAGTATTTTTCATTTGTTCCCGCTCAAAATTTTTCTTCGGGCGCTAGTTTAGGTTGAACCTGTCACCCTGCACTATGTGAGCTATACTTGGTGAACAATCCTTCATATGAAACATCTCTAAAATTTTGTACATGTAGGTTTCTTGAGATAAACTCAAAATACCCCGAACTCAAAATACCTCGATGTCCATCTCTATGAATCTTTATGCCAATTGCATAAGATGCATCACCCATATCTTTCATATCAATTTTTTTAGAGAGAAACTGTTTCACCTTATGTAGTAATCCCTTATTATTGGCTGCAAGTAATATATCATCTACATATAGAATTAAGAAACAAATTTTACTCCTACTAACCTTGTGGTATATACATTGATCCATAATATTTTCAACAAAACCAAATGAAGAGATAACATCATGGAATTTTAAATACCACTGGCGGGAGGCTTGCTTTAATTTATATATAGATTTCTTTAGTTTGCATACCGAATGCTTACCATTATTAGAGAAGAATCCTTCAGGTTGTTTCATGTAAACTTGTTCCTCTAGATTACCATTGAGAAATGCGGTTTTCACGCCCATTTGTTGCAATTCTATGTCAAAATGGGCTACTAATGCCAACATGACGCGTAAGGAATCTTTCGTAGACACAGGAGAGAAAGTTTCAGTGTAGTCGATTCCTTCCCTTTGAGTGAACCCTTTAGCAACTAGTCTTTCCTTATATCTTTCTACGTTGCCCAATGAGTCTCTTTTAGTCTTAAAGACCCATTTACATCCAATGGCTTTTACACTATTAAGCAACTCGACAAGATCTCAAACATATTGTTACTTTTCATGGAGTTCATTTCGTCTTTCATGGCATTATACCATAATTCTGAGACTTCACAATTCATGGCTTGTGAAAAAGACTCGGGATCATTTTCGGTTCCAATGTCAGATTCTTGTAGATACACAAAATAGTCATCAGATATTGCTGATTTCTTTTCTCTAGTAGATTTCCTTAATGTTGTATCAATAGCTTCTGGAATTTCTTGAGCAACTTGATCACTGGAATATTTCCATCAGCTTGTGGAATTTCATTTGAAGTAGAAGGTTGATCTCTTATTCATATTGAATTCTGAAATTGATCGCTCCCACCAATCAAGTAATTTTCAAGAAATTTTACATTTCTTGATTCCACAATTCTGGTGCTATGAGATGGACAATAGAATCGGTATCCTTTAGACCGTTCGGCATATCCAATGAAATACTCACTAATGGTCCTTGGATCCAGCTTCTTCTCTTGTGGGTTGTATACTCTAACCTCATACGGGCATCCCCATACGCGTATATGTCGCAAACTTGGTTTCCATTCTTTGAATAACTCAAAAGGTGTCTTTAAGACAGCCTTGGTTGGAACCCGATTTAATATATACGCTGCTGTTTTAAGAGCTTCTATCTACAAGGACTTAGATAGCTTAGAGCTATTTAACATACTACGCACTATGTCCAATAAGGTTCGGTTTCTTCTTTCTGCTACACCATTTTGGTCCGGAGAACCAGACATAGTATATTGAGAAACTATCCCATTTTCTTGAAGAAACTTCGCAAATGGACCTTGTGCTTGTCCATCCTCGGTATATCTACCATAGTACTCACCACCTCTATCCATTCTCACAATCTTAATTTTCTTTCCACATTATTCCTCTACTTCGGCCTTGAAAACCTTAAAAGGCTTCCAATGCTTCGTTCTTATTATGAAGCATATAGGAGATACATATATTGTGAATAATCATCTATGAAGGTGATAAAGTATTTCTGACTATATGCGTCTATGTCAAGGCAACATATATCTGAATGTATGATTTCTAATATGCGTGAACTCCTCTAGGAACCTTTCTTTGACTTATTGGTCTGCTTGCCTTTAATGCAGTCCACACACGTATTGAAATCAGTGAATCCAAAGTAGTAAGTACTCCGACATTTACTAATCTCTTTGTTCTATCTTTGGAGATATGTCCTAATCTTCAGTGCCACAAAATAGAGGAATCTTCATTCATAACACATCGTTTTGTACCAGCTTGAACATGCATAACATTGTAAGTGGTATTATTTTGTAAATTTAAAGAGAAAAGACCATCAGATAGTGTGCCATTTCCAACAACCTTTGATTTATGATATACGTTAAAATTATTTTTTGAAAAGTTGAAGGAATAACCCAAAGGTACAAGTCTGGAAACTGAAATTAAATTTCAAAAAAAAAAAACTAGGAATATAAAAAGTCTTTTCTAACTTCAAAATGAAACCACTACTAAGCACTAAATCGCAGGTCCCAATGGCCTCCATATGCGACTGCATCTTATTTCCTGAATAGATGCTTTGCTCAGCTCCCATTGGCTTCCGTAGGTTTCTTAATCCCTGCAAGGAATTCGTAATATGGATTGTAGAACCATCGTAATATGGATTGTAGAACCAGAATCAATCCACCATGTGTTATGATTAACATCAGTCATATTAGCTTCATAAGTTACAAGCGAGATTGGATTACCTTTATTCTCAAGCCATTTCTGAAACTTGACACAATCTTTCTTTATATGCCCCTTCTTTCTACAGAAGAAACACATGGATTCTTTCTTGATGTCAGTTTCAAGGGGTACCTTTCCTTTCCCATTCTTTTTGGCATGATATGCCTTCTTTCTTTGAGTAACTGTGAATGCACTTTCACTTGTTTCCATCAGCAGTCGGCCCTCCTCGTGAACACACATGGTCAGTAGTTCATTAATAGATCATCTTTCTTTATGTGCGATATAAGAGATCTTAAAGGGACCATATTGTTATAGAAGAGAATTCAATATAAAGTGCCCAAGGAAAGTATTCGACATTTCAACCTCAAGTGTCTTTAATTGATCCGCTAAGTCTCGCATTTTCATGATGTGCTCATGTACACCCTTCACACTGGTGAGGTTCATTGACGAGAATTTCATAATTAAGGTGCTAGCAAGTGCCTTATCTGAAGTAGCATATTGTTCATCAATAGCCTTCAGTGTTACTTTGACATCATTATCTGTTCGACAGAACCACGAATACCAGCAACAATTTTGGTTTTGATGAACATAACAGTCAAGCGGTTAGACCGCTCCCACTGTTCATGAAGAGCAATTTGAGCTGGAGTACTGGTTTCAACAATAAGTGGTTTGTCTTTTCTTATAGTATAATCAATATCCATGCACCCTAAGTGAAGAAGAATTCTCTCATTCCAATCTTATAATTCTCGCCATTCAATTCGAGAACATCACAGACATCAGAAAAATTTGTAGATTGTATAACTACACAAAATATTACACGCTTAATATAGATTTGAGATAGTAAATATATATCATGATTCACCAATGCAAATCATGTACAATTAAATTTAATGACATAATAATTGCCTGTGGGCTAAATTTTTAATTCAATTAAGACTCATTCTTTATAATAGAATTATCACTTGTTATTAGTTTGATATTCTATCCTTATAATAAAACTATTAAATTCTAATTCATAATTCATGTGGGTAATTTAATATTTTATCCTAATTAATTATGCAATATATATATATATACACACACACACACACACATATAAAGTGCATAATTAATCACAATTTAAATATCAAGTTTTTCTTGATCTGATCCATAACCTTAATTTTATTTGACAAAAGTGTTGTGGCTATCTCCAATCAAATAAACTTATAGATCACTTAGACATTAGTCCTTAATGACATTCCTTATATGGTCCTATATTTAGGTATAATTTTATTTTATTGGTTTGCTGTGGCTAAATCTCAATCAAATAAAAGTTACATGGATCAATTGTATTTAATCATGTACATACACGTTATACAAAATTCTTTAAATGCTTTAAATATTTTGATATCAGTATGTAATCATTAATTAGATAATACACACAGAATAAATATATTTAAGCATGTAAATTTAAAATGTAAACATTTTGTCATTTCTTACCTTAGATAGGTGGTTGCAGGGAAAAACCACAACTTTCCAGATTCCAATATATATAATTCAAAAGCACTAAAATCAGGCCTGGGCATCGAGCGAGCGAGCCGAGCCCGAGCCGAGCCCAACCGAGCTTACTATGTTACCGAGTCGAGCCGAGCCTGAGCCGAGCCGAACCGAGCTTTAAACTATACCGAGCCGAGCCGAGCTCGAGCCGAGCTCAACCGAGCTTTGCTAGAGTTTGACCGAGCCCGAGCCGAGCCCGAGCTGACTCTTTTTCTTTTGTGTCCTCATACTTAATAATATAAAAAATAATATATTTTTTTTTCATCATTATTTGCACTGGAAACAATAGAAGATACACTTGAAGTAGAGGATCTTTCTAATTTATTATTTATTGTACTATTATAATTGGAGATTTTCTTTCACCAACAATATTGCATTAGTAAATATTTTCATGACTTTTTTAAGCTTGTGTGATTAATTTAATACACATTTTTTTCTGCATCATACACTTGTTCACTGTTTAAAAATAAATTTAATTCTGTATTTATAGCCATATCACTTGAAGCAGCAGCTCTCTTTTTATTACTAATAATTTGTGCTAGAGGATCATTATTTGCACTGGAAACAATAGAAGATACACTTGAAGTAGAGGATCTTTCTAATTTATTATTTATTGTACTATTATAATTGGAGATTTTCTTTCACCAACAATATTGCGTTAGTAAATATTTTCATGACTTTTTTAAGCTTGTGTGATTAATTTAATACACATTTTTTTCTATGATTATTTTAGATCCTATTAATATATATTTTATTTTTGGTGAGAAATTCAATATTATGGTTATAATTTTACCATGTTAATAATTAAATGGTTAAATTAAAAATATGAATTGCATTGATTTTTAGTATCAGCTATTTAGTAGGCTTAACCTTTACATTATGAGAAAATAAATTTACTTATGTCAAATAAATAAGGATAAGAGTACAAGTTTATCAATTGTTAATTATATTAAATATTAAGTAGACTTTAAATTAGTAATTGAGACTAATGAATGAAAGTTATATTTTAAAGAGAAAATTACATAATAAATCAAGTTAACCGAGCCGAGCCGAGCCAGCTCTGTCGAGCCGAGCTTTGACCGAGCCGAGCCGAACCGAGCCGAGCCCGAGCCGAGCCTCAAAATGAGCCGAGCCGAGCCGAGCTAAAGGCAATCGAGCCGAGCCGAGTTCCGAGCTGGCTCAGCTCTATGCCCAGGCCTAACTAAAATCATGGAACATTTATTTTAAAGTATTTGAACAGTGGTGAGTCAGTGACCAAAAGTTAATAATAGGATATGTCACGACAAATAATCTTCCACGTGTACATAGTTGACAGGCAACAAGAGTTTTAAAATTTCAAAGTGCTAGTTCATTATTTTAATAAAATAAGCATACAAGACTAGAGATGGTCTTTTTTCTTGCGTACAGTAACACAACTAAACTTCATCTTCAACCTTTAGACGGATCTTTATGACCCGGTTCAAAACCTAGTTCAAATTCATCATTTTTAAACGCCAAAAATATTAGAAAATCAATTTCCATATGATACATAATATTAGTTTGAATCAAAATTTTCAAAAAAAAAAAAATACAGATATGAAAATTCAGAGATTCGAAACAACCATTTTTTTTTTTGAAATCTCATGAAAACAACAAGGCAGAGGTTAAAATTTTCTCTGATACCAACTGTTCATGTTACCACACTTCACACTACATATCAAGAGCAAAGAACGCAATAGAATTAAAGATCGAGTTACCTCCAGCCATTGTTGTTTGGACTTTGTCGACGTCGGATTTCCTCCTCTACCGATAGCTTCATCTTATATACTGTTCTTCCATCAAGAACAGTTTCTTTGAACAATTAATGTAGGCATAAATTTCTTGACATTAAGAGAGCACTTTCAGAAATTGATGAAGGGGGAGTTTCAACTGGTCCAATTGAAAACGGACCACATTCTGATAATGTTTAATCAAAACGTTACTTACATATTCTTCATTGCTCATCCAAAGTAATTTGCCAAAACCATCAAGTTCTATCATTGAGAAATCACCTAGTCTTTCATGGTTAAAGAAACACCAACAGTGACATCTACATTGTAAAGTGAAGAGAGTTCTTTGGCTTTCTGTATGAGGTCCTTCCTCCGTTTTGAAAGCATCACTTATCTAGTGTCATTGTCTTAGATTTGCTCAATTTCCTTAGCCAACAGATAAATTTCCAATTGTTGACACCAGTAGCCCTAAACCAATTTCTATTATTTTGATATACTAATAACTACTCCCTCCGGTCCATTTTATTTGATTTTTTGGTCTTTTTTCTTTGGTTCAAAATAATTGATTTGTTCAAAGTTCAAGAAACTTTTAAATGATCTTTCCTAATATACCCTTGTCAATAAATGATCTAATCATATTTTTTAAAAGCCCTTATAGATTTCGATAAGTAAATTTGAAAGAGACAAAGGTTAATATGGTAAATGACCTTCTTAATTAATGCTAAAAGATAGATTTCTTAATCTTTGTGAAAATAACCAAAAAATCAAATAATATGGACCGAAGGGAGTAACTAAGAAGTTATCAGTTTAAAGGAAAGATTCTGTTATATCATTGATAAGGTTCATCTTCATCCTTCTTCGAAGCCAAATGATATAGAGGACATATGTTTTCCGTCATCTTTGTCAGAATTCTAAATCACAAACCCACATTAGTAATTCTATATACTACACCGACACACCTTTGCAGAATCATCTTTGTAAGTTTTGTATTCATGCAACTTAGGTCCCTTTGTTTGCAAGATCACGTAAGAAATCTCCCGCAAACATTCCAAATTATTGGCATCATGCCACTTGACCAGTTCCTAATATTTCTTTGCTATCAATTCCCTGAACCTTACCCTTGTTGTCAACTCGTACCAAAACATTTGCCTCCACAAACTTAAGTCTCCCCAATTTATGCTTCTCTAGTTAACCACTTTTAAAGCACAAATGATAATGTGCTATACCTATAATTGTAAGGGACATAAAAGTTTTGCTTGAAAGTGGAATTGGCAAATAATGAAGAGAAGAATGGTAAATAGCGAATAATAGTAACAGCTTCGTTGAATGGGAAACAACTTGGCTCAATTGTCATATTAGCAAATTTCATTCTTCGAAATAAAACTTGCAGTATTTCCCATAAAAATATCCTTAAGATTGTTGAAAAATTATTAAAAATACTTGGGAATTGTCATAGCTTGAGACGTGTCGAAGACACCATCTTTAAGGATATTTCACCGGTATCGGTGTATCCCAAGGATTCAACAAGCTCTTCTAGTATAAAACTAGGAGCATGAACAACAAAGAATCACAATTATAAAATAGAAAACTTAGCAAACACTTGAAGTAGAGGGTAAAGCGTTTTCATTGTTAATCTTTTCATCTCATGGGAAAGGATGATAATTTTATAGGTGATAAAACTAGCATGTTATAATGACTGAAATAATTATCATAGGTAGAATAACGTCTAGTAACGGTTACAACGACTGGTAATGTGAAATAATGACACATTAATATGGTGGTGACTATCAGGAAGATGAATGTGGACATTTCTTTTATACTAAATATCCAAAGGACGAATCTAGACACAATCTCAACAATGAGGGTTTCTTCCCTTTTGAGATACCACAATCACATTTTTCAACATATTTTTCATCTCCAATATTTTCAGCATAATATATATTTTATTCAAGAATATAAAATCAGATATATACCATGCAACCGACCTACTTCTCCTGAGAGTTAATTTTCCATTATCTATGATGGGATCTTCCTCTTCTTAAGCTTCTTTTGTTGCGGCGTAAGGATGTTAGGGTTTAAGGGGAACTGATTTAGGGGAAATGAGGAGACACAATAGGCAAACCTAGTTTAGTGATCGGACACGTGGGTTGTGAGGTGGCAGATGAGTTGGCTTATTAATTGGAGGAGAGGGATCCAGCATATACATACGTGGATGGCAGCTGATAAGGAATGTTCATTAATGCGGTGGACGGCTCAGATTAATAGTTAATTTCAACGGTTGAGATTAGAAGTTAGTAGCTTAAATGTTAAGCTTGCTGGAGAAGAGAGGCAGTTATGATCTAGTAAAGATTCCTAACTAACTTTTCTTCTCACTGATTCTATCCCTATCAAATCTCTTTCTAGTCCTCTTCCAATATTCCATGTATCTATTGGTGTCTTGGAAGCTTAACTAGGGTTTATCATTGTAATTCTGATTAGTGATTGTAATAGTCTTCGATAATAAAATTTTCAATTGTTTACTGAAATTTCAATTCAACTTCTTGGTCCATTACATTTGGTATCAGAGCCAAATCCTGGCCCAATAACAATGGTAGAAAATACGAGAATGAAAAGTAATGAGGAACACATCAACATAGTCGAGGCCCAATTACAAGATTACATATCTTCCCTAAATCAAAAATTGGAAAATACAAATATGCAGATACAAGAAACCAATAGCAAGATTGATGCACTAGGTAGTCGTATGGAATACATGTGTGAGAAGTTGATTAGCTCACAAGGATGGATAACACCACCTTCTTCAACTCAGCAACAAAATGGGTTAATAGGACATGGTCCAAGCCATGAAAATAGAGTCAATCGTGAGAGAACAGTGAGCATTCAAGAATCTCCCCATAATAGGGATCAGGTAGATTACTTTGTCCCTACATTCAAATTTCCAGAATATGATGATAGTAATAATTGGTTGAGAAAATCTGACAAATACTTTCATCACTACCATAGTAATGACCCCAATAAGAAATTAGAGATAGCAACTATGCATTTAGATGGCAAGGCAAAATCTTGGTTCTATGCTCTCCAGTTGAGTAGGGTCGTAGTGAGATGAGCTGAATTTGCGGTGGAAATTTGTAATAGATTTGCAGAAATTGGGGGGGATACAATTGTGGAGAAATTCAACAAGATTACCCAGACAGGTACAGTAGCTGAATACTTGGATGAGTTTGAGGAATTGAAGACTTGAGTACTTATTAGGAACCCTACCATCCCTGAAGAATTTTTTTTGGAAACCTTTATTGGGGGGTTGCATGAAGACATTAAACATACAGTTAGGTTATTGGCACCCTATTCTTTTGGCTAGGCAGTGGAGAAGGCCAAGTATCAAGAAAGGCAGATTACTGAGGGAAGTAAGAAAGGAAAAACTCCATGGTATAAACCTAACTCCAACCCAAACTATAATATCCACAAGCCTACCAATCATTCCATACACACTGCCACCAAACCAACTGCACCAAACACCAGAGAAGGAGGAGGACATAATTCTTCTTATAATAGCAAGTTGATAGACTATAGGAGAGCTAATGGACTATGTTACAAGTGTGGGGAGAAATATACTTACAACCATCAGTGTAAAGGGAAGCAACTACAATTAGTGGAAGGAGAAGAACTACCTGAAGGTTGTATAGTAGATGAGGAAGGACATAGGGAAGGAGAATTTCTTGAAGAAGTGGAGGATGGAGCCATAAGCTTGAATGCATTGTCTGGTACCACAGTGCCTAATACAATCATGACTTAAAGGAGAAGCTAAGAAGGTGCCACTGACTATACTATTAGATTCTGGGAGTACTCATAGCTTTCTAGACTATGATACAACTAAACGAATTGGGTGTACTAGTGTGGGAGATGTTCCCATGAGAGTCACTGTAGCTAATGGCATCACTCATGTTCTAATTTTAAGTGGAAAGTACAAGGAGTAGAGTTTCAGACTAAGGTGAGGCTGATCAACCTAGGTGGCTGTGGAATGGTGCTGGGAGTGGATTGGGTGAGGTTGCATAATCCTATCAAATTTGATTTTATAGATTGCAAGCTTCAAGTTAAGGTGAAAGGGAAGAAGGTTCGGCTGAAGGGGATCACATAGGAAGGGTCTATACACAGCATGTTAGTGAGTTCTATGAAGCAATTGATCAAGAAAGGGCAGGTAGCTTGGGCACATCTATTTACTATATCTACAGTCCAAGTGACAGATGAGAAGGCAAACATACCTGAACTAATCCAAGAACTTCTGCAACAGTACCCAAATATCTTTGAAGAGCCTAAATCTCTACCACCACAGAGGGAGCATGATCATTTTATTCCCCTGAAACAAGGAGCAACACCAGCGAGCATCACGTCATATAGATACAATTATTTTCAAAAAATGAAATTGAAAATTAGGTGAAAGAAATGCTGATGAATGGGGTGATCCAGCCTAGTCACTCCCCTTTTTCCTCACCAGTCCTTTTAGTAAAAAAGAAGGATGGTACTTGGAGATCTTGTGTGGACTACAGGGAGCTAAACAAACTCGCAATCAAGGATAAATTTCCTATACCCTTGGTGGATGATCTTTTGGATGAATTGCATGACTCTAAGGTGTTTTAAAAAATCGATCTTAGAGCAGGTCACCATAAAATAAGAATGCATGCAGGAGATATACATAAAACCAGCTTTAGGACTCATTTGGGGCACTATGAATTTAAGGTCATGCCTTTTGGCTTGACTAATGCCCCTGCAACATTCCAAAGCTTGATGAACCATATGAGGCAGTTTGTGATAGTATTCTTTGATGACATATTGGTCTATAGTTCTACAGTGGAACAACATGTACTACACCTTCAAAAGGTCTTAGATATACTCAGAAAAGAAAAAATCTTTGCTAAGCAGTCTAAATGTGCATTTGGGCAGGGTAAGGTGGAGTACTTAGGACATATAATCACATGAGAGGGTGTGTCTACTGACCCTAAGAAGATTGAAGCAATGGTGCAGTGGCCTACCCCTAGATCAATTAAAGCCTTAAGAGGGTTTCTTGGGTTAACAGGCTATTATAGAAGGTTTGTGCAGTCTTATGGAGTGATCAACAAGCCCCTTACTAATCTACTAAAAAAGAATTCCTTCCACTGGAATGAAGAAGCAGAATTAGCATTTAAAGAGCTTAAAAAAGCAATAACAACAGCCCCAGTTCTAGCACTAGTTGATTTCTCTAAACCCTTTATAATAGAGACAGATGCATGCTCTAAGGGGATGGGGCTGTCATCATTCAAGAAGGAAGACCCATTGCTTACTTTAGCAAGTCAATGGCTCCTAAGCAAAGAGGACTTTCCACATATGAAAAAAAATTTATAGCAGTCCTGGCTGCTGTAGAAAGATGGAGACATTATTTACAAGCAGAACATTTGATAATCAAGACAGACCACCACAGTCTCAAGTATTTGCTGTAACTAAAATTCACCACTGCATTGCAACAGAAGGGATTAACCAAATTGCTTGGTCTGGATTATGAAATACAATACAAAAAAGGGACTGAGAACAGGGTCGCAGATGTCCTGTCCAGAAGGGATGAAGATGAAGGAAAACTATGTGATATTTCAGTAGTAGAACCAACTTAGATTCTGGAGATAGTGGCTAGCTATGAAATAGATCAGATAGCTAAGCAACTGATAGCAGCTCTCATTGCAGATCTTAGGAGCAAACCTCCCTATACAATCCAGCAAGGAGTGCTAAGGCATGATGGTAGGATGTATGTGGGCAATTCTGCTTCACTTAAGGACAAGGTATTTGAAGCATTGCACTTATCACCTATAGGAGGACATTCAGGATAGCATGGCACCTACAAAAGGATCAAAATATTTTCTTTTGGCCAAAAATGAAGGAGGAAATTTCCAGAAAGGTAGGTGAGTGTGATATCTGCCAAACGGTTAAGGTGGAAAACATACACACCCCTGGGCTTTGACAGCCACTCCCCATCCCAGAGATTCCATGGCATGACATAGCCATAGACTTCATTGGTGGAAAACATACACACCCCTGGGCTTTGACAGCCACTCCCCATCCCAGAGATTCCATGGCATGACATAGCCATGGACTTCATAGAGGGCTTTCCAACCTCAAGCACAAAAAATGCCATTTTAGTAGTAGTGGACAGGTTGACCAAGTATTGTCATTTTCTACGACTCAGGCATCCTTACACTGATCGAGACATAGCTAAAATATTTCTAAGGGAAATTTATAAGTTACATGGGCTACCCATGTTATTTCTAAAGACACACCACTACGGAAGGACCAGTTCCTTCTATGTGTTCCTTTACTGATTAATTACGGAATTAAGTTAAACAAGAGTAAATGAACACTGATTTTAGTGTGAAAAACCCCTTGAAATCGAGATAAAAAAACCACGACCTACTCTCTCAAGTAGGATTTCAACTTCACTATTTGAAAGACTCACTCGGTTACAAGACTTCTCTCTTACTAACCTAGGACTAACTCTAATCCTATAGTGACCCCTTTCACAATCAGTGAAGTTCCTCCAAATAACAAGACTTGAATGACGTGTACTCTAACATAGCTTCTATGAAAGTAAATAGTACAATTTGATATACCCTACTACAGATGAACCAAGACTAAACTTTGACATGACTCAATCTAAGGAACAGGTTCTTCACTTAGTTCCCTGTAGCTTAATGACTACACAAATACAATTTCGAATCAACAATGCTATAGCTCTTTTCTCTCTGTATTTATACGTATCTTCAACAGTTGAAATGCTCATCTACTTATAGCTTTGAAATCTGAGGAGTCTTGAGCTTCGCACCCCACTTTAAAGCAAAGTAAGTGGTTTTCGACTTGGGGTAACTCGTTCGGAGTTAGAGGTTTTGGAGTCGCCACCTAATAAATTTCCTAGGCGTATTAGGTCACCTATTAATTCCTAATTCTATTTAAAGAATTAACTCCGGGTTAGTCTACTAATCAGAAATTCGGGTAAGTGTTCGAAATAACCTAAAAGAAAGAGGTTAGGCACCTCATAAGTTCCACTAAACGTGGTTCCAGACCGATTTCTATATTGGGTTTAACATATTGCTTATAAAAGGATAAAATCTAAATAAAATAAACAAAAGAGATATGGGATGTAAAGTAAGTAAATAGGCAGTTTAAGGTATATGCATAAACGATCTAAATAATAATTATATTGCACAAATAGCCACAAATTAATTAAACAATAAATAATTATTTAAACATTTGAATAAATAACGCTAGGTTTTATTATCCTATTCGGATCAGAACCCGGCTCTCATAAGGAACGATAGTTTTAAAATCAACTGTCAATATATAGCTCAGGTAGTTTTCATCATATCCGAGGTACTTAATTCCTTTTAACCCCCATACCCTCTTTAAGTATTTTTAATTAAAGCGCTTGCTAATATTTTCAAACGCCCTAAAGGTTTAAGCTAACGTCCCAACTTAAAGTTCTGGAGGCTATTGGAACACTACTTTAAGTATCTAGACACCTTAAGTAAATTGATGCCCCATAGCTAGACCACTAGGCGCCAAATAATGAACGGTCATGTTAAGCAATCAAGGCAAGTTGTAACAAGACATTTTTCAAAAGATAAGCCTCCAAATTAAGCAAATTAAACTAACAAAGGTATAAATTCTCTAATTAAAATATACAGGATTCGTGCCTTCAATTTCATGATTAGGTGACACACTCTTAACCAACATGTTTCTCATATTCTCGTTTCATTATTTTTTTTTTGGGTTTCACTTCATTTTTCTATTTCTTGTTTTAAAATTGTATCGACTTTGCGATTCATGAGATGAGATGTGTAAATGATAGATATAGTATTTTCTCTATATATGGATATCAATTTCGTTTTAAGATTTATTTTTTACTTAAAAATTGGATTCGCACCTCAATTGACGTTACTAGGAACTTCGACGGTATAACTTTTCGCGCAGAAAGTATGGACAACGACGTGCTCCTGAAACCTATACAGTTAAAATTGTCAAGCAAAATAGCATACCATATCTATGATATTTGTCTAAACATGCTATAGATTTTTTTCCTAGTGAATTTGAGTTCCTCTTTGTTTCTCCGGTCTTCTTCTGCAATAATACAGATGGATATTGCGAGTATGGTATGAACGTCTTCTCATGTTTCGGTTACAAACATCTTGAGGCTCTCTGCTTTTCAAAATATAAAATGATTGATCTATAGAACGGAGTAGGAGCCTACTTAAGTTGTAAAATTTTGATCTTAGCTTTATTAAATGTACAACTTCGTGTTATATAATTGAGCTTTCAACATATCCTTTTGATGTTACGACAACAGAATCCTATAAGTCACAAGTGGGGTTTGGGAAAGGTGAGATGTGTGCAAGCCTTACCCCTACTAGGTGGAGAGGAATCTTTTTGATGTTACAAAATTCTACTTTCTGTTGAATTTATCAGTGAACTTATTCATTCTATTTAAATCCATGTTAGTTGAGAATCTTGAAATAGATTTTCTCACTTTAGTATGATCACTATCGCATCTTTACTCTTTAGACAACTGTTGTTTAATTTATGATAAGTGCAATCGAACATAGTAATTGAAGAGAAATTAATGTACCCGAGACTACTGGCAACAGGCTAAGATCAACAAATTTTGGTAGTGCCATGGCCATATTTTAAATACTATTTCTTTATGAAGGAACTAGTTTATCCCATGATCTAACCGTATTCTAAAGATGCAAAGGGATTACTGGGACGCCTTTCAATACCACTATAAATTAGTCATTCCTTCAGTATCTCAAGTTTGACTATAGAATCACATTTTCTTTGAACAATGGGAAAAATATATGAAACAGCAAAGGGAGTATCAAATAGAACGAGATCATCCAGGGTGAACAAAAATTGGGGATGGGATTAAATCTTCCTTGAGGTTTTAGCAGCAATTCTTCCATCCTTGCATTTTTTTGTTTGCTTTCTTCTTTGATTGAGGTTTAACATGGCCAATTCAATTGACTACATTCAATATAAAGGAGAAAAAAAGATTTATCATTTTCCTACTTGACAATATGTGCCGTAGCTGCTTTACTGTTCTACTGTTAAATAAAAGCAAATGATAAATTGTTCTGTATTGTTTCTGAACTTACCGTCAATATATGGTCTATATGTGTTGGCAATATTGCTTTTCATACCATTAGCTCTACTGTAATTTATTTTGTTCGCTTCAAGAAGTTCATGTGAGGACTATATTGGTGGGTTTACCAATATTTTTGTTTAGTAAGTAGGAATATATAACTGCTTATATTATTGAAGATGAGAGTTGATCTTTATTTGGCTCCATTATAAGAACCATGCTAATGACTCCAGAGAGGAGAATGGCCATCTAGGCCATATATGGCGATGTATTAGCCATCTAGTACATGTACACACACACATAATTAATTGGAGATAAGTAGGAGTTCATCTTTCTTATATTTTCCTCCTCTTCTAATATACTCGAAGGGAAAACTCTTAATGATAAATTTGAAGAGGTTGGGGTTATCGCATATATGAATGAACTTCTGAATCAAAAATTTTCTCATTATGTTATGTTTAAACAGTATGGTGCAGGAGACTGATGAACTTTTTAATAGCTCAAATGTATCACATATTAATCCAACAACCTTAGATAGGTGGGATGATATGTTAGAAGATGTTTTCAGTGGGCGCCACTTTGACATGCAATAAGGCTTTGTCCAATACCATTTCTCATTTATTCAGGTTAGTTTTTCTGGTTTTATCATTTTATCTTTATCTAATTCAAAGTTCTATTATTTTTAGCTGAGTGCTTTCCTGATTGATTACTTTTATTGTTTCATCCCTTGTGAAAAATTTAGTTGAATGAATTTTTCATTTTTAAATTATTCAATGAATATTCTGAATGATCAGAGAGTTGGGATTGGAATAGCTAATAAAATTTCTTATTGCATATCTAACTTTGTAGTTGAGAAGGGTGATCCATATGCTATTGGTAATATCTAAAACATATATATTTGACATTTAGCAATGTTATTGTGAAGCTATGAATGAAGAGTCTTAAATTAATCATGCAGTTGGATTTGGGGGTGGGATAACCGCTAAAGAGTTGAAAGGTGGTAACACCTCAAATGCTACATTGTGGATGAGTTGAAAGCAACTCTAAAACAAAAGGATTCACTATAGAAAAGCATGGATGTTCTAGAGAAAGAATATGATTGGATTGAAAGTATATTGCTTCGTCAAACTTTGTCACCAACATCTTCAAGTGAAAAGTAGATTGGATCATTTAACAGGTTAGTAAACTTTATATCAACTGAGACGTGATATGTATTTATCAATGAATTTAGTGATATACTTTATTGTTAAATTAGGGCGAAACATGGATTACTGGTGCATTCTCTGCACTATTTAGTCGTAAAACCTTAAAGTCGCCATAGAAAGAATATCCCAGAATACTATTTTGATGTTGCTCTTCACTTCTTTTTACGAGTGTTAACGTACTTGAAAAGAAGTACTAATAAGCTCTCGAAGTGTCAGCATTCATCATCAAGGCAACGATAGCTTAACACTCAAAACTTCACTGGTTATTTTCAATATTTTGTTCTTTAGTTGAAAGGAAACAAATTATATATAGTTTGGGTAGATTGCACTTTTGTACATAAACACATTGTGACACCCCTTTATTACTTCCCTTAGAAACTTTCCTCTATTCTGTAGACAACTGCTATATATGTAGTTGGTAAGGTCTATTGTTGTATATGTCAACTCTCTTGGTAGAATGTAAATGTTATTGTATTGCTTTAGCCGGGTCTAGGGCTTTTGAATTGGTTTCTTCTTTTCAATATTTTGTTTTCTGTCCAGAAGATAATTTGATTTCGATAAATATGTTGTTCTCCTTTACCCTTCTTATTTTGGAGCCAATCTATGTGATGATATTTGCTTATCAGCAAAATTTGAATTGCAAATCAGACTATACCTTGGTTTGAAGATTGAGAATTATTAAACTTGATAGAGATTATACTCTAGCACTTGTTATAGGGATAAGAGCAGTTTGCAGCCTGTCATATTTGTTCTGCACCTTAGTTCTGCATCATTTTGTGTTCTATGATGTCATCTACAATAGGTCAGTGTTGACGAGCTACTAACCTCGATAGTTTCATTCCTGCTATAAATTACCTCCATAAGAATGTCGGATACTAACATTACACGGTTGAAAAATTTGCTGAGCTTTTTGAATTGTAGAATGAAGCTGCCAAGATAGTTTTGCATTTCCCTTTAGCATCTCTTATTATACCCATTTGGTTTATAGAATAATGAGAATCACTAGTCTAAAAATGGGGTCTCGCTAAATTCATAATTCTTGGTACTTTATTCGCTACTCATTTTATTCACAGTATTATTAGGTAATAAAGATTCGACATTTAACTGAATAAGGATTTCTAGTTGTGTCACAGTGCTATTGCTCTTCTAAGATTTCTTCTGTTATAGGATGAAGTCATCTAATTTTCAGAAATTATTTTCAATGAGTGCAGTTTTCAATTGTTTTCCAAACAAAGTATGAGTTTTTGTCACTAAAATGACATGAACATGTTCTTTTCACAAATGAAGAACTTGAAGTCTCAAGAACATATTCTTGAAGAAAGTGCTGAGAAAGCTGAAACAAAAGAAGTTTTTAGTTTCGTTAGCGGTTAGAAAGCCTCATTTGTATATAGGCTACAAAAATTTTGTGTATTTAGAAGTCATAATGCCATGCAATTTGGAAGCATATTTTTTTAGTAATGTAAAGATTTATTTCTTTGTAATTAACTATGAATTTTTTGATTATTTAACATATTTTGGGATTTGTGTGTGTATATATATTTGTGTGTCTGAAAGCATATAATCACATTTGATCGGAAAAAATATAAATAAATATATATTTTTTTAATCAAATTAACGAAAGAAAATCCGGTCGTTATAATTACTTGTGACCAAATTAATTTGTTGCCATGTAAAGACTTTTAGCGACTGGATCTACGGTCAGCAAAGGGAAATTACGGTCGTTAAAATGAAGAACAACGACGGGATAAGAGTGTTTAGCGACCGGATCCTAATCCGGTCGTTAAACTTTTAACGTGAAGCCTATAACAACCGGATAAAACCCGGTCGTTGTTGCCCTATAGCAACGGGATCTACATTTTTAACGACCGAATTTCCCCTCGCTAAAGGCCATATTTCTCGTAGTGTCACTTAACGGGTAAAGCAGAATCATGGTATTTTTTTTATTCATGTAAGTAGGGGTACAATAACCTCAGGTTTGTATGGTGTATCGGATAGAGGTTAGGGATACCGGTACAGCTGCAAATACAGAGGCCAACTGATTGACATGCCAAGCACCGATCCTACCGCTCCATTGCGGCTTGTTTTGCAATAAAGCTCATACATGCCATCATCGCCTATTTTGTTTTCGGAGGGACACGTAAGAGATATTGTATACATAAAGGGACGGGACATTGTATATGTATCGGGACGGGATATTTGGCCTCCAAATTGTCATTGGCCGAACGGTGTCGCATCCGTTCAAATCGGTGCCAAAGCCTCAAATAAATTATTTTCATAGGCTAGCCACATATTGCAGTATCTGTTCGAAATAAGTCATTATTTTCCAATAAATTCCACAGGGCATCAAAAATGTGTTACAATTTTTTTGTAGTATCATAACACGGTCAGATTAGCACCACCACCAGTGGGTTTCGAAGTTATCCATAAGTATTGAGCCATCACCGGTGAAACATTAGCGAACCAAACAAAATAACAGAGAGGAGCGACTACTGCCATAGTTTTCGATAAAAAGACACCGGCAGCGTCGCTTTTACTCTCTCCTTTGCCTTTCTCTTCTCTCTTTTTATCAATAGCAGTCAATCAGAACATAAGAGAAAACGACACAGGAGATCGGCGCAAAGAAAACAGGCGTGAGAAGCAGCTGCCAAACAGGGACACAAGGGTGCCTATCGGCGTTGGGGTTTTCTGGTCAAGGTCTGGGTAACAACCATCGTCACCCTCCTTCTCTTTCTTCACTGATCTGATCTCTCCTCACTGCTACTGTTACCTCCATTTTCTGACCCCCACACCCCGATATTCCCCCTGTTTCGATTTTTTGTGTGTGTGTGTGTGTGTGTTGGTTTCTGATTTTGGTTTACCAGTAATAGTGGTGGAGAGTGAGGAAAAGATGAGAGGTGGGGTGTGTGTATTGTATAGGATAGTTTGTGTATAATGGTCTCACTTTATTGCTCAATGATGGAGCAATCGAAGAAGGAGACGAAAGGATCTCTTGGTTTTCACTAGGGTGATGTATGGTGTGTGTGTTCTCACTCCCTCCCGTGTATCTGGGTATCGTGGTGGATATGTGTATGTGAGTGTATGGGCTGTGGGTTTAGTGAGGAAGATAAAGGATATATGGGAGAAATTAGAGTGATTAGGGAATCTTCTATTTTGGGAGAGAGATGTTGAGATCTTGAGAGATTGACGGAGATATTGGGAGGATGAATTTGGACGAATTTAAAGAAAAAGAGTGATTTGGAGAGATTTAAGTGTGAGAGTGATTAGTGGAAAGTGATAAAAGATATGGGGTCTTGATTTTGGGAATAATTTGTAAGGAAAGGGAATTATTGAAAAAAAATAAAGTGGAAGAATTTGAAAAGAGAAATTTGATTAAAATACAGATAATGTACTTGGACCCTTCTTTGGTCTAGGTTCAAAGTGAAGGGTGTATGTAGAAAATAATTTTAAACCTATAATAAAATTTACGAAAGAAAAAATGTGGAAGAGTTCAAATTCAATTGAATTCAATTTTGAAAGGATACGATATATGAAAACAAAAAATAGAGACTGAGTTTTTATTGGCTCGACATTTAACTAAAGGTGCAGAACTAATAGAAAATATAAATATAAATATTATATAAAAATGCACACATAAAAGACAATCATGGTCAAGTTAAATCATATAAATATACATATAAATAGTTACAAATAAATATTCAAATATTACAAATATATTGCAGAAATAGCCAATAGTCTTGACCTGTACTTAACATATAGCCTAATGATGCAAATTACATAATATAATTGCAACTAAGTATATAATGTATAAATAGTGGATAATCACAGGTAAATGCATGCTTCCTAATGCAAATTTTGCTCAAACAGTCAAGTTTGCACCTTTAGGTTAAATATAGCCAATTTTAGAAAAAAGAGGGATAAAATTGGGTGTCAACAGCTGCCCCTCTCTGCCCAGGCATGATGAAAAGAATCTTCAGTCAAAGATAGTTGACGAATTAGCCAATTTTATCTCGACGGACAGACAAAGTGAAAAGGAAAATGAGAGTTTGTGGGTGTTTTTGGCTGAACCCCGGTCTCTGAGAGTCCGATATATCTCGGGTTTCACGAAAATCAGGTCATGTGTAGTTCTAGAATGGCATATTCCTGTATGAGATGTTTATGACACACGATTTTGGATATCAAGACTAAACTTATCCAAGTATGTAAAGTTTAGATTCGTGTATGCTTTGCTTTTTGGCGAGAAAAATGAAGAATAAAGCAAATGCACATCGAAGATGAGAAAAAATCGATAGATCGACCGTGGGAAAAGAGGCTTATAATCATCCTAGTTATGAAATGTGGCGCGCTACACACCCATAAAGAGGAGTTTATACGTACATAGTTTCCATTTCATGTCGATAAATGAGTAATTTTGCCTTCAATATTGCCTTGACTGAGCTGGAAAACAATTGAGGAACGAGCTTTATAAGTGCGCATGATTCAAACAGATGGGCATGATTAAGCACGGGAACATGCGAGATTGACACAGATAAGCTTGAATAGGAAGGAATTAAACTTTGAGCGCTGTGGAACTTGGCAAAATAGGTAGCTTGCGGATGTAGCAGAAACATTGTCGATAGGGTTAGGCTTCTCGAATGGTGTTCTAGAATGGTGCATAATATGTATTTGAGGTTTTGTGGTTGTACAACTTCGCGTGCGCTAGTGATTTATGGAGAGCAAGTGTGAGAGTATGGTGCAAAGGTTTGTTAAGAGATCGCAGATTGCCCTGCAGTAAAATCAAGATAAATGCAAATAAAGATAAAGATAAAGATAAAGATAAAGTAAACTTCTCTGTTGAGCTGAGTAGTTGTTTTGTATGTTTTCGAGTCCGTTCAATGCTAGGGAATATGTGCCTCTCCTCTAGGGATATTTATTTGCTCGTCCGGAGATGCTAAGTACCTTTGGTCATAAGATAATTGCTTGTCGCCCCGGGCTGTATACACTGGAATGACTTCGCGCTGTTTCCTGCAATAAGGGTGAGCTTTTACAAATAATATTAATAAATGTAAAATAGACTTTTCTATCGTTGGATCGTCTTGCTAGTGCCTCTCGTAAAGAGACCTATGTGCTCGTCAGCATTACTACTGCCTCCTCGTAATGTGAACCTACTGCTACTGCCTCTCGTTGTGAGATGTACTGCCTCCTTGTAATGAGAACCTATGTGCTCTTCAGCACTGCTATTGCCTCCTCGTAATGAGAAACTGCTACAGTCTCTCGTCGTGAGACGTACTGCCTCCTCGTAATGAGAACCTATGTGCTCGCCAGCACTGCTACTACTGCCTTCTCGTAATGAGAACCTACTGCTACTGCCTCTCGTTGTGGGATATACTGCCTCCTCGTAATGAGAACCTATATACTCGTCAGCACTGCTACAGTCTCCTCGTAATGAGAACCTACTACTACTGCCTCTCATCATGAGATGTTTTCCTGTCGTGTCGGGCTGTGTACCCTGCGAACAAAAGTAAAGTGAATTGCTAAAAATATAGAATGATATTACCGTGCGTATAGTATTGCCTGGGCAATGTCACACTAATTGTCATTTTATTGGGTCTTTGGTGAAATTTGAGGTTTAACCTCAAAATTCTGCCTAGTGTCGGCTTGCGTCTTTTGAAATTTTTGAGGGAGTTCTCAAATATTCTGCCCCAGTTTATTTGATAGATCGGCATATTATAGTAATGCTTGCGAGTCTTATGTTTGTGTGGAAAGATCTGCTCTCAAAGAAAGATTCGTTAGTCGAAACAAAGTGGTTGCATTGCACTAAACACCAATGTATTGGCTTGAATCTACATTCGTCATATAGTGTGATGATTGGGTATTTTGATGACTCTGATTATATGGATACTTGTATACCCAGACTTAAGTTCGGTGTTTAGATTTTGCCAGATTTGGAGGTTGTCCAAAATTGTATTTGACTTGGGTTGTATTGAGGTATCTTCATGTTTCGTGCTTTTCTTTTCAAAAAGTCATAGAGTTAACTTTGATAGATTGGTGGGTATAGAAAATGTATTTGTGGTTTAGGAGTTATGGTTTCCATTTGTTGATCATTATTGTACCATTGTATTGCTTTGGTCAACTAGACTCTGATTGTTGTGTCCCAATGCTGGATGTTTTGTGGTGTCATGGTATTGAATGCTTGGGTTATGAATGTAGATCTTTGTTGGATCGAATTTTGGAATGGGTATTTAGGGAGTAGTTTGTTTGTCGGTTGCAATATCTCTTGACAGAGCCAAAGGAGTAAAGGTATGGGGTTTTGCCTTTTTGTCTGTCCTTGATTGTGTTGAACCTGATAAGGTTGTTGTTGAAACTCTTGATAGAGGGGAGGTTTTTTATTGTGTAAGTTGGGTACGGTGTGGGACTGTGAGTTTTGCTAGTTTCGGTTTGGTAATGACTGGATTTCTTTCTTGCGACTCATGTGTGGGTAAAATGCTTGTTGATTTTGGTTGTCCACGTCACAAGTTGTATGGATGTGGGACTTAGATTGTCTGAATGCCTTCGGTGTCATATGCTGGTGGTTGAAAAGGCTTTGTCCAGAGGTAAACGTTTTCAGCTTGGCTTGCCATTTCGGATTTTTTGAATGCAGATTCTTGACCAATTTCAGTGTTCAGATGCAAAGCAACCGTGATAAAGTGACAACATGCACAAAACTGTGTTTGTACTTTAGCAAAGATTTGAAGCAAAAACAACATGTAAAGCTTAAGCGAATGCCTAGACCGCGGATGATAGATTAGTACTTGAATTGTATAGAGGTTCTAAAAGATTGCTCCAGTGCTTTGTGTAGCAGTCAAGACAAGGATTTTGGTCGAAAGTAGGAGATGAGAAGTTAAATGCCAATGAAAGGTGGTAAAGATGTTGTGTAAGGAATAGGTTGTGTTGTGCGATAGAAAAGGAGGTCGGCTTTTGTCGAACACCAAGACTTTGAGTGCATTTGTCATCTTTCCTTGAAAATTTGTGTGTCATGATGCCCGTGTATCTTTGAAAGAGATACTCAACATCTTCCATACATGTCAACCAACTATTGCGATTCAATCTTTGCACCAACTTTCCTTTGATAATAATTTATTGCAGGGAGACCGAACCCGACGTAGGATGCCCACGTATCATGTATATTCTTAGATTGATGCTTCATATTGTAGTAGTTGTCATGAGAATTCGTATCACTCCAATAAAGCCTTCGACCAAAATATCTCCAAGAAGTCCATTTGCATGTGCTTTAGTATCAAATCAAAGCTTGGTCTTGTAAGTGCCTCAAATAACTCCCTCTTGAGTTCATCGTGTTGTCTTGGTTTAGTCGGTCAAGGTATGTTTCTAAATACCCATGGGATTTTTATTTCCGTCATGTAATGGGAGCTTTTGTCATTGCATCTTTGCATTCCTTTCCAAGTTGAATCAGCCTGCTAATTTCGGTTGTTGTTCATAAACCTTTGTTACATCAAGTGAGTCCCCTCTTTTTTTCACTTCCTTATTGCCTTCTGATAATCCTTTGAATGCACTTTCAACCATGAACGAGTGTGAATTTGAAAAATGCTTCGGACCACATTCATGTATTGCGACCCAATGTAGACCAGAACAACAAAGTGATCCTCGAACATTGATGTCAAAAGGCATTGTGGTAAGTCATGTGTCCCTTTGAGTTTGACCAACATATCTCTTTCCCTATCAATTTTCCGTTATGTGTGAATAGTGCTCGATGTAACAAGCCCTTCTTGTTTTAACAAATCAATGATAAATGCACTTTACTTAACCATATCTTCCGTCTCGGTATTCAACTTGAGCCAACCTTTTGGATAATAGGTTTTTGAGTTGGTAAGGGAATTATCAAGACATACAAAAGATTTTTGATATCAGGATTTAGACATAGAGTAGGGAGATGTGGTGCCTTGGTAGAAGATTGGATTTCGGAAGGGATTGAGTTAGGTAGAAAGAGGCCTAGAGCAATACAAAAATTCACGTAATGCACACATAGAAAATAAAAATGCATCATATAATGCAAAGGACCGCTTTATGCATGATGATTTGGAAAGCGTTTCGTGCCACATGTATCATTTCGTTTGCTAAAAAAAAAATATGGAGCCTAAAAAAGAATATTGCATTTACTAAACATTGATCTATATTACACTGCCTGATATTGAAGCAATGTAAGAAAAAAAAAAGACTAAACATTTTCTAGGAAATTAGATCATGGCCAAACGAACATCTTTCATGCTGATATATCTCCAGAAGATTCTTCCTCTTCTTCGGACGAGTCTCCCCCAGACAAGCTTGCCTCTGATGAGTCTCCTTGGAAGATGACATTGTCTGCATCGCTTAAGATCCCAGATATGTCGAATGTGAGATTCTTTAACATTCTCCAAGCCTTCTTTCCTTTCTTCTCCATTCTTTTGTCAGCCACAGAGTTCATTCCTTCTCTAGCCCATACGCCTATAGACTCTATGCGTTTTGTAAATAGTTTTGCCTTGTTGCGCCATTTGTCTTTCTCTTTGTCCTTTGCTTCGACCAAACTTTGCTTCTTTTCTATTTTCTCTCGTGCTCTTGCCAGTTGTTTGTATAGCTTCTTGCACTCGATTTCTAAATCATCAGCATTATTTTTTCTTTTTATTGTTGCTCTTGGTTGAACTGCCCTTGCTATGTCTTTCCTGAGCCAGTCTAGGTAATATTCATCATAGCCGGCATCAAACCTGTCTCTCTCAATAGTCTCAAATTCCAATCCGTGCCTTGCTTTCCAAAATTCTAATATCTTGTCCTCGAATGGTATCATCCGTCCGAAAACATCTGCTTTGAAACTTCTGATGTCTGCAGTTTGGGGTATAATCTGCTTTCTCCATGCTTGTCTGAGTGCCCTTAAAGGAGTGTATGAGTAAACTCCTCTAAACCCAATCAAGATAAGAAATGAAGCAACTTCCGACTGTGTCATCACTATGATACTGGGAAAGTAGTCAAACATCCATTATATATTTTCGGATGTCAACTGATAAAGTCTGTGGTGCCAGCCTTTGGCAGTTGTTGGCTGGTCCTACATTTCAAGAGTGTTGTCCATGCGAGCGGTATGAGTCAAAATGTAGTTCTCTCTTGGTATGGAGTGAAAGGCTTGGTCTGTGCAGTTCATCTTTCGCAAATGTTCCATCAGCCAAATTTGTAGAAGCAGATTGCAATCTTCAAAAAAGCTAGCACCCTTCTTGCATCTTTCTAAAGCTCGATACATTTCTACAACAATTATCGATACCAAAAGTGTACTTCTTTTCAAAGTCCTTGAGTAGGGCATCAGCAATTGATACCTTGCAAAAAGTCAATTCGTCCTTTGTGTTCTGGAAACACGACAGTCCCTAAAAAGCTGGTAACAAAGCAAGTGTCCTCTATTATTGCCAATCTGTCTTGTTAATGCTGAAATTATTTTCGAATTCTCGAAATGCTTCTTTGTACCTGAATTTGATGTAGAGGAAAGTCAATGAAATTCCCGACTGTCTTACATTGTCTGTGCATAATTCGGGCTTAAACCCTTCCATTTCGAAGAACTCCTCAGGTATAATGTTCTAAGGCATCAAGATTTCTTCACATTCAAATGGTAATTGAGTCAATCCGCCTATCTCCTTCAACAATGGTATCAACTCTACACTTCCAAAATGAAAAACTGATCGGTCTGCATCCCAATAGTGTACCGCTGCTTCTACTATCCCTTTCACTGCATTGTGTTCCATTAGTGAAATCAGATTCCCCAAAACTATTTTAACTCGGTCTTGTTGATCTATGCTTAAGTTTCCCCACCACTCTTTGAGTAACTGAGGGATTCCAGTAACCATGTCGAATGTTCTAGTGGCCATGATCTTTGGAAAAGTTAAAGGAAGGAGAAAAAGAAGAAGAAAGGAAGATGCCTAAATTCTGCTTGTAAGCAAACGATTAATGCGTGGTACGAGTTTTTGAAAACAATGCAGTATGGAATATGAAGAAAAGTGTCGTTGTGGATTGAGAACCCTTTGGAAACTTTTAAGTAAATGCAAATAAATCATGTTCAACTCTCTTTGGGGGTCAAAAAGCCGTTCGGATTGTTTGAAATGGTTGGCCTATTGGACTTGAGAACAAGTCGGCTGATGATATGTCATGATGCATGATCCTAGAGTTACCACTAAGAGCTAGGTTGACTTAGACTGAGTTTTATTATCCTCCTAAGTGGACGACTCGGGAGAGGGAACATCATGGACCTAATAGATTCCTAGTCGTTCTCCCTAAAGGATTTTTTTCTATGAGGGAGAGGTGGTTGTAACCACCGTATTTTTTTAACGCACGATTTGAAACTGCCAGGAGTGGCGGGAAATATGAGCGGTATGCACAAGTTTTAAAATATACAAGTTGTGAAAGAAAATGCACATGTTTTTTAAAAAATGTGTGAGTTTTGAAAAAGGATGCTAATGTTGATGTAATTCACAAAATACATTTAATGTAAAGAAAAACAAAAGAAACAAGTTAGTTTCGAGAAATAAGATAATCGAAGCAAAATAATATAACAAATGAAAAAAGAATCAATAAGTGAAACTGTAAAAAAAAGATTTAACAAACTTGTAGAGAATTTTAAAAATCATTGAAGTGTGAGGTGTGAAGCATTATCCAAATAGGAACTTCTAAGAGTAGGTTTCTAGAACCAGACATGGTTCCCCTGGGTGGACAACTGATGCGGGGCAAATCAAGCCAAGACACTTTCCAACATGTACCAAGCTTGGAGGGTGCAAAGGATGCAAGAGCAAGAGCTTCGGAGATGAGTCAAGCCTACTTAGGCGATGGAGCATCGGTGCTCCACCACACAGGCAGCCAGGTGCCCCGCCTAAGGCAACCAGGCGCCCCCCGCCCAAGATGAACGTGGGCGGGTGCTCCGCCCAGCCCCCTCCACTGGCCAACTTTGTGGGTGCTCCGCCCAAACGCTTGACACCCGATATTTTGAGTGTGAAGTGACTATTTTGACCTTGCATGGTCTTTTAGCTTAAAGCCTAGCTTGTGGGCATTATAGACCTTTTACTTAATGCCTAGAAACCTCTATAAATAGCTAGATAGCTTATTTCATTACTTAGTCTATTTTGAATGATGAATGAATATTGTAAAGAGTTGAACTCTTTGGGTTTATGAAAACCAACCTTGTTTGTGACTTGTCTTCTACTAGTGGATTCTAGTTGAATGTCGATCCCGCTCCGCTTATTCTACTTGCGGGTTCTAGTTAACTCGAGGGTTTCCTAGTGTAGGTGTTCCTTGAGGATCTCCCGGGGTGTATCGAAACAAGTTCTTCGGTGCTACTTGGGTTATTTGTTCGAGCCACGTCTCGCTCTTTATCTTCTTTTTACTTTCCACATTTTTCCCTGCATCAGTTTGGTATCAGAGTAAGGCTCGGGTTTTATTTCTACAAACCCTTGACCCTTGGTTCTTCGTGCCTAGTATCTTATCTTTTTAGTTTCTTGTTGTTGAAGTTATTGAAAGAAGAAAAATACAAAAAAATTGAAAAGGTGAAAAATTTAAAAAAAAAATTGGTCATAACTTTTTGGTGTGTTCGATTCTTATTATGGGTGTTGTAGGTTATTGATACTTGTTGAAACCAGTCGTTTTGATACCAAAAGCACGTGGTTTGGATTGGATTTAAGAAATTCGAAATTTGAAAACCCAAAATTGTTAAACTCTTCCAAAACCCTTGTTCTTGATGATTTGTGGTTGATTCTTAGGTTGGATGATTGTTGATTGTTGCTTTGATTATCGAGGTTTATTCTTCATTGAAAAACAAACAATTTGAAACAAATTTCATGTGAATCGGAGTTGTATAACATCAAAAGTGAAGAATCAAAACCCACTTTGAACCCTTTTTGAGAAACCCTTGTTAAACCTTTGATTGATGATTGTTCATTGCTTGTTGGGTTTTTTGATGTTAAAATAATTGGGGTTTGAAGATATTATCATTATACAACTTTGGGTACCTTGGATTTGTACAAAACACGTTGAAATCAGACCAAAAATTGGCTTGAAATTGAAGAAAATCGGAGTTGGAAAAGCAGGGGCCCGACCCCCAAGCGCTCCGCCCAGCCCTAGGGCGCCCCGCCTGACCCCTCCCCCTACTGTTGAAAACTTGAGGCGCTCCGCCTCAACTAGGGGCGCTCCGCCCAGGTACTGAAGGTGTTGGGTTTGGTAGTTTTTCCTAGTTTTTCCTATTTCTTTGTTGATTAACTTCTAGTTAGTGCTTATCTAAGTAACTTTCCTACTTAATTAGCACTAATACTTTATTTCTATTAGGTAATTCATGCCTTAGTTGGAGAGTAGAACTCCAAGAAGATTCGTAGAATCTTTTGACTCAAGTCCTTACTTTAAAGTGCTTATCGTACATCGAGTCACGTTAACTCCACTCACCCCGGAGTACACTTGACTCGTGATTTGATTGATTGAGTTGAGGATTGTCATTCAGCTACTTGAAGCTCTAGAAGTCAAGTTTGAGTGAAATATCCACCACCACTAAACGAGTGAACCGAGTGCTATACACGTGAGGTGTGTGTGAGGCGATTTCACTAACGTTTGTTGCTTTTGTAGGTACAATGGCTAATGATGGGGATAATCCTATGAAGGATTTCATGGCTACCATTATGGCCAAGTTGGAAGACATATCCTTGAGACTTGAGACCGTCGAGAGGAATCAAGTTGAGATCGGTGAGAGGAGAACCCCGAGTGTCCAAATTGAATCCAAAGAAGGCACAAGTCATAGCACTCCTATGACTCCCGGACACTTTACCGAGGTAGCCAAGAGATATGAACAAAAGAAAGTTGAAGCTCTTCAAGAGTGTGTGTTGGCAATACCCAACCCGTGGGAAATTCCCACAACTTGGGCAATCCCCAAGGAAATGCTCCACTTCCAAGACCCGTTCGAAATGTTCAACCTCTTGAGCAAATTATTGAAGCTCAAGGAGAGGAGGAAGCCGAGTATGGTGATGAAGCCTATGGGTATGAAGATCAATATCAACCGAGGCGAGGTATGAATTGGGGTCGAAATATGGATAGGGGTAGAGGCCGCGGTCGATGGCCACTCATGGGATATGTTGGAGGGAATGCTAGAAGGGATTATGGTATGTATGGAGACCACTATGGAGGCCAACCGGAGCCTTACCATGGAGGTCGAGACATTAACAATCTCAATAGTGTGAAGCTTAATCTTCCAATCTTTAAGGGAACTTGTGATCCGGAGGCATACATGGAATTGATACTACTCATGGAGAGGGTGTTTGACACAAATGAGATGACCGATGAGAAGAAGGGAACTTATGCTATTTCATCCTTTGAGTCCTGCGCTTCTACTTGGTGGGAGTCCATAAAGAGGACAAGAAGGAGAGCGGGTGTGTATGTGAATGTAACTTGGAATGAGTTGAAGGACCTCATGAATACCAAGTATGTGACTTCTAGGTATCGTCAAGAGCAACTTAAGAAGCTTTATGATCTAAAGCAAGGTGTCAAGACGGTTCATGAGTACTATGATGAGCTTGAGAAGATCCGGATGGCATTGGATATAGAAACTGAGAATGAAGAACAAGCCATGATCCGTTTCAAGGATGCTTGAGCTATGGTATAGCTTCTCAATTGAGGTTGCATTCTTATCCTTCACTCCAAGATCTATTGGAAGCCGCAATTGAAGCCAAGCAATGACTTAAGGGAGAAAAATCCAACCGCTACAAGAGTAGCACTCCTACTCAAAGACTCCAAATGCAAACTTTCCAAGTGCAAGTGGTGCAAGTGCTAGAAAAGAAGTGAAGAGAACATATGAGAAGTCTACACCACCATTGGGAGGTAATTCTAAAACTTACTCGAGCAATCCTACTTCTACTTCTACTCAATGCTATAAGTGTAAGGGGTATGGACCCATTGCTAAAGATTGTCCTACAAAAAGAACTATGATTTTTTGTAGGCAATTTGGTGTATGAGCAAGATAGTGAGCCCGAAAATGAGGAGGATGAGGAGATTGCTTGTGAGGAGGCTATAGAGGAAGGAGATGATCCTCAAAAGTTCTTGGTGGTTAGGAAGAGTTTGAGTACCTTTTTCATGAAAGATGAGGTGGAGAATGTGCAAAGGGAAAACCTCTTTCATGCTAGATTCCGAGTCATGGGTTTAGTTTGTTCCATGATTGTTGACTCGGGAAGTTGTGCCAACATAGTGAGACAAACATTGATTTCCCAGTTGAAGATACCCACCTTGAAACACCCCAACCCATATCGATTACAATGGCTAAGTGAGTGTGGGGAGTTGAAGGTGGTGAAGCAAGCATTGTGTCACGACCCAACCTAGGGTCACGACGGATGACCAACACTAAGTGTCGATCATCATTAATTCTGCTGATAATCTGCTAACCATGAATATAACTGATAAATGGAATAAGTATAAACCTAGCTGATAAGAACTATGCAATGAAAAAAAACTGATAAGGCTAACACAAGCTGACATACATAACATACTGACAGAACCACACAGGGACATATCTACAGGCCTCTAAGAGTGCTGAACTGAATATACAAAGGACGAGACAAGGCCCCGAGATACCCAAGCTGGCTGACTGTACATATACCAAAGGATAAGTAACTCCGGGAGTAAGCGGAGTGACTCCAATAGCTGATAGATGGCCTACTAACATGGTCCAAGCGTTGATCTATCTGCACCTGCGCGGCATGAAACGCAGCGCCCCAGAAAAGGGCGTGAGTACGATATGTACCAAGTATGTAAGGCATGAGCATATAATATATCATAGCTGAATGAAACTGTAAGGATGGAATATAAATATGTAAATATGAGCTGGAGCATAGCAATATAGCTGGAAATCTGAAGAACGTACTAAACGTGATCTGAATATAAACTGAAGTCTAGCTGAATCTGGAACTGAAGACTGAGCTGAACTATACTGATAAATAACTGTAATATGACTGATAGCTGGTTACTAGAAACTGGAACTGATAACTGTCAACTGATACTGACGCTAAGAACTGGTGGCTGATAACTGAGAACTGATAACTGGTACTGAGCTAAAACTGAACTGTTATCTGAACTGGTACCTGTCTGGTGTTATGGGCTATATCCCCCCCAAATTAGGTAACTGAACATTTGAACTAGTACCTGTCTGGCGTTATGGGCTGTATCCCCCCAAATCAGGTAACTGAAAAACTGAACTAGCCTCATGTATAATCATGCAGTGCATAATGTGGCTATATACGCGTATATAACAAACCTGGTGGGTGTTATGGGCTATATCCCCCCCAGCCAGTAATATCTAGTCTCTCTGATCAGAGTGTGTGAATGACACCCAGTCACACTAGGTGTTTCAACTCCCGCCTGAACCAGAAGGGCTGTATCCCCCAGACGGGTAGTATCACACGCGACCGGACTGTGTGTCCAATGTCCAGCCTTTATGGGGGACTCTAAATCACACATAACATGATCACAATATAAGCATAAGCATGTATGAGGCATAACACATGTGGCAACAATATATATGGACTCAAAGGAATGATAAGAAAACTCTGGATGGAACTGTAGACACAACCTGAAACTTAGAATTTGTCTAACTCTTTGATTTTTATAAAAATTTCGGCAGAGTTTCCTCTGAAACTGGATGATCCGCAAAAACAGAACCAGCACTATACTATACATGGGAATGGATACCCGGATAAACTGATAACATAAACAAGTTAGCTGGATAACAAGATGAGAGTGGCATAACAATTTCACGGATGTACAGAATTTCTAGACAGTACCAGCGTCCTGTATTGCATCATAGTTTTGAGGATGCAAATAAAAGTTATAGACCTCATGGTCTTCATAAAAGTTGTAGATATATGTCTTAGAATTCTAAAGATTCTTAAAGCATCTAAATATCAATTTTTTACAAGGAGTTATGATCAATATACTAACAGCTGTCCAAAGATCAAAATGATTTTTCAGATTTTGAAACATTTTGTCGTGCTGATTTGGACGTCTTTCACCTTGGATTTTAGTACAAAAAGCTAAAAGATACATGCCTTGCCAAAAGAAAGGTTTAGTCTTACATACCTTTGATGTTTCTTGCTTCTAAACTTTGTTTCCTTTGAATTCCACACCTTCTAAAGCTTAAACAAGCTATAACATAGAATTTAGGTACTTTACTTAGCTATGAAGTAATTCTAAAACTCAAACTATAAACGAAATTGAAGGTAGCATAATGTTACCCTAATCGCGTAGAGCGTTTTGACGCAATCTGTCTTCAATTTCGAGCTAAGATCGATGCTCTTTCTTCAAAACCATCAAAATATATTTAGCACCCAAGAGCACACTGCTTCTATCACTAAGTTTCTGGAAATGACGAGATGGAGGAGTATTTGTCCTTTTATACTTGAAATATTTCAGTTTTAGTCCTCTTTTACGCTTATGGCCCTTTTTCTGGCTTGACTTCTGACGCTCATATCTTTTAATCTATAAGTTGTATGAACAAAACGTTAAAAGTGTTGGAAACTACACTCCAAGACCTTCAATTTGATATATCATATGCCCCTAAAAGACTTCATATAACACATGAAATTAATTGCTGAAAAAGCTTCGTTACAAGGCAATTCCTTAGTTGGTTTTTCCGCAACTTAAATCCGACTTTTCCCAAACTTTATATTCAATATATAAACATCTTATATGGTAATATTATGACTTTAAACTCACTTAAATAATTCTTAACATGTCATTAGAATGATATACGTCACGTTAGACATATGGGGTGTAACAATCTTCCCCGATAGGCACGAATTAGGAAGGAATACGAAACTGACACCCAATCAACAAGGAAGGATTAGGTAGACCACTGGTGTGAGTATGGAAATGTAGCTTGGAACCCAGCAAGATAGGTAGCTTGCGGGTGTAGCAAAAGGTAATATATGTAGGGTAAGGCTTTGCTTTGTATGTTTTTGAGGTTTTGCGGTTGCATAATTGGTAGTAATGTTGGGAGCAAGCGTGAGAGTATGGCACAGGGGTTTGTCGAGAAATCAGGGAGTATCCTGCAGCAAAATCATGATAAATGCAATAGATATAAAGATAAAGATAAAGTCGACTTCCCTGTCGAGCCGAGTGGATGTTTTGTATTGTATTTGTTTGATTGATGTCTCATCCCAATATCTTTCCAATGCTATGCCCACCGATGCGGACCTTGCTCTGCTCCAAATTGTTGTCATGTCCGCCACTGCGAACCTCATATATCTGCCAGCGCAGATTCTATGCTTCTCAAATTGATGTCATGCCCACTGATGCGGACCCTATATATCCACTAATATGTATTCTATGCATGTCATGCCCACAGACGCGGACCCTATATATCCACCGACAAGGATTCTTTGCCATGGATTCTATATATGTCATGCCCACCGATGCAGACCCTATATATCCACCGACATGGATTCTATACTTGTCATGCCCACCGATGCAGACCCTATATATCTACCAACATGGATTCTATATATGTCATGCCCACTGATGCGGATCCTATATATCCACCGACATAGATTCTATACAATGTCATGCCTACCGACGCGGACCCTATATACCCACCGACATGGATTCTATGCATGTTATGCCCACTAGCGCGGACTCTATATATCCACCGACATGGATTCTATATATGTCAAGATGATGTATGTGCTTTGCAAGAGTTGTTAGGTATACTCGGTACCTGTGTAAACCTGCAATCAAAGAAAATTTGTGAGTTTTGGGTGGAGGTTGACTTGCGCATTCGTTGTACTTCGTTGCTATATCTTGTATAATTTTCTCCTTGTAATATCTCTCTTTTCGAGCGTCAAACCTTAGTCGAGCTGTGGGCAAAAAGGGAGAACAAAAGGGAATATGCATGTGTTTTGAGAAAAATAATGTTTAAAGGGTAATGTGAATTTATTCCATTGAATCATAGACTGCGACGCGTTGTTTGGACATGATCTCCTCCGTATCCATTTTTTGTTCAAAGATCTTTCATCTTGAAATTTTGAGGGAAGCTCAAAATTTCTGCCCCAGTGTGCTACTTGTATTTTCCTTGAATTTTTGAGGTCCCTCAAAAATTCTACCCCAGTGTTACAATGTACTCTTTGAATTTGTTTAAGGAAACTCAAAAAATTCTGCCCCAGTGTCTTATAATATAGTCTTTGAATTTTTTTGAGGGAAACTCAAAAAATTTTGCCCCAGTGTCTAATAAAATTCTCTTATGATGTGACCGTGCTTTGAGTAGGCTGCCTACGTATCCCCTTTTGGGAATCAGTTCGCTACGTAGTTCAAATCCAGTAAAGATGAAGGTGGCTTGACTTATAGTATCTCTTGATTGTATCTGAGTAAGGGATCCTGTCAATTTTGTCTTGATTTAGAGAATTGTATTCTAGGACCAACTGTCTTGCCCTAGCTTTCTTGGTAAATGCCTTTGTCATTCCATTGCTTGTTGTGCTCATTCTTTGCTATCCATGAGCGTCACTTGCTCGAGTATACTTTCAGTCCATTTGGGATTGTCTAATTATGCTCCTTATATGCATTTCTACTATTTTGCCTTGAATTGTAAGTCATCTTCCTAAAATATGCTCTTGCCTCAGTTGTCTGCTATAAGGTCTTCATGAAGTTCCTCAAATGTCTTTCACCAAAGCCTGGTTTGTACTCGTCATTTTGGATTGCTTTCTCGCATCGCAGTCATAGATTCAATGGAATTAAAATGATTTTGCAGAAAGTGAATGATGCATAAAAAGAGGGAATGCTTTTATTATTTGACTTAAGAAACAGTCTTCAAAAGGAAACGACGACGAAACAAATTTGATAAACAAAGAAAGCAAAAGCTAACGACTCGGAGTCGTGTTTTATTTAGGAAAACAACTATTGCACCAGCTCCACTAAGGTTCTCCGCATCTTCGAAATGTGTTGTAGGTTTAGTTGTTCGTCATAACTCCAGTTTCAGCCTTTTGGACGTTCAGGGCTTCAGTATGCTTTCCAGTGACTGCATCATATTCTTCCATGAATAGCTCCTTCAGACCGGTCAACTCATCTTCTATATCATGAATTTCTTTGGCAATTCCTCCTCCTTCAAGAGCTTTCATATAGCTTGAAAAGATGGATGTCTTTTTCAGAGTTGGAATAAACTGCTTTAGTGAATGATAACCTCTTGAATCCTTTGTAGTACTTTTTCCTTTGCAAACCAGGATGTACCCCATGTCAAACTTGTATTAATCAGACACTATTTTTGTCTTTACGATTGTATCTTCCAAATTGCATTCTTCGCCGACGTCAATGATATTCACCTTCTCATCTCCATGATTGGGTAGGGGATTATTGTCCACATTTGGCGTCTTCAAATGAATGACCTTTTCATCTATTAGGTCTTGAATTCTATCTTTCAATGCAAAACATCTCTCTGTTTCATGCCCCGGTCCACCTGAGTGGTATGCGCACCTTTTGTACCATTTCGGTATTGTACCCAAATGTTTCGAAAAAGTCTGCTGCCATATCTTCCCAACCGAGCCATGTGCCTGGTTTTTGTTTAGAAAACCAACTTAAAGCATCTCCAGTCAGGCTTCGGCTAAATAGCTTTACTCGTATCTTCTCCTCTTCCCCTGCTCCAATCAACTTGTCACAATATGTTCTCAAATGAACCATCGGGTCTCCAGTGCCATTGAACAAATCGAACTTTGGTATCTTGTACCCCTCAGGTAATTTCAGAGTAGGATACATACACAAATCTTCATAAGCTAAAACTTTAGTGGTTTTTCTTGACTCAAACCTTCTCCTTTGTTCTATCATCATTGGCTTCATCCTCCGCCCATTCATAGTTTTCATGGTCTTTGACGGGTGAAGTGAGTTGTTTGGCTTCAACAGTGAACATAGGATTGTAAGGTAGCGGATTTGTGACTTTAGTATGAGGTAGGCTTGTGTTTGGGTAAGTAGGGTATGCAGAAGGTGGTGCTTGATAAGTAGATGGTAGTGCTGGATATGTAGCAGGTGGTGGTGCTTGGTAAGGAGCTGGTAGTGTTGTTTGGTAAGTAGCAGGTGACGCTACTTGGTATGTGGCTAGTGGTATTGTTTGGTAAACAACAGGGGTATCAGTTGGATGTATAGGGTCCTTTCCATTAGGGGGGGCCGACCCACTTCGATTGACTGATTCCCTTGAATGGGCGGAGTTACCAACGGGTAAACTGGCCATTGTCAGTTTCTCTTCAAGTTCTTTAATTCTTTGCTCTAAGGTAGCAATATGTTCATCATACCCAACCAAATCAAGTTTGCGGGGTGTCCCATTATTCCCAATGTTATCGTCACTAAGAGCAGCATTATTCAACTCAGACATGATGTTTCGCTTTCCCTTTCTTCTAGTTTGTGAGAGGGAGGAGTTGTAACTGGTCCCTTGGCTTTCTTCCGGTACTGATGCTCGGCCAGAATGCACAAGTCAACCTCAGGAGTGGGAGTAAATCTTAAACATGAAATCAATAAATTAGTGTCGAGGTAATAATTACCAAATGCAAAATATATCACTCCTTATAATGCAAGGGACCTCTCATGTGACGGAGGTTAGGCCTAACAAGATCAACACACACAATATGCATGATAGGCGTCATTTGGACGAAGTTGGCTAATGGACTTTTAACATGCCAAGGATGTTAAGTCTTAGTAAGTTTGAGTATGATATTTAAAATTAAACGTGTATCGTGCGTCATCCCATTTGTTCTCATATTCCTAAAATTAATAGAAAAAATAATTTTATAAAATAATTGATTTTATTGTATAAATGTAGGATAACATCTTTTGGGTAAATAGGAATACTAATTGATCTTGCTAGAAATTAGTGTAAAGTCTATGATTTGGTTTTCATAAAAATAGAAAAATTAATTTTGTTCGTAATTCAAAAAAATAATTCTTGTAGAAAATAAAAAAAAAATTCCATATGTAAATAGGAATAAAGAATTGATTTCTATAACGATTTCCATATATCGAAATAAATAATTGATTTTGTTACACAAAACTAGAAAAATCAATTTAAAGTCTATTTTATTTGATCTTCCAAATTTTCGACTTGTGGCATCCTCCAACAAAAATAAATAATTGGATGATCCATACTTTTGAGAACAAACGGTCTACATTATATACGTTCAACTTAAAATAGATGCACACGTAACACATTTAAATCTCCCTTAAGGTCGAAAACCCGTTTGGTTCATTCAGATATGGTGAATTAGTAGACTTTGACATGAGCCGAAGTCAAAATGGTCATAAATATGAGATGATGAATGATTCTAAACATAGTGTAACTAAGAGTTGGGTAATCTAGACAAGGACATGGTTCCCCATGCGGACAACCAAGGGGTGGGAACGTTTAGAATTGTTGGCTATACCACGGACCAACTAGATTCTAACTGTTCCTCCTAAAGGGTTTTTTGTGAATGAAACGACCATGAGATCCACGTAGTCGTTCGTGTGTGTGCAAGTGTCAATTTTCCAGAAGTGGAGGAGTATGAACAAAATGCAACAAATAATTCAACGAAATGCAGCAAATAATTCAACAGTATACTAAATATCATATTATCAAAAATTGCAAACATATAAAGGCTGCCCACCTGCAAAGAGAAAAAGTTAGTATTGAATACAAAATAATAAAAGAAATAATAAACCCAATAAAAAAATCGTAATGGTTCGAACATTTAATCCCCAGCAGAGTCGCCTTTCTGTCATACCCGATTCTGGACTCGACTCGAGGCGAGTCGGGTTTCGGATTTGACTGGGTGAACTCATTTGAAGTTAGAGTTTTGGAGTCGCTATAGTTTTCTAAGGTGTATTAAATCACCTAAAAGTATTTCTAATACAAATTAAAGAAATAACTCCGGGTTGGTCTACGAGTCAGAGATTCGGGTAAGTGTTCGAAATAACCTAGAAGGAAGGGGTTAGGCACCTCTTAGGTTCCACTAAACGTGGTTCCCGGCCGACTTCTATATTGGGTTTAACATATTGCTTTTAAAAGGATAAAATCTAAATAAAATAGACAAAAGAGATATGGGATGCAAAGTAAGTAAAATAGGCAATTTAACACATTTGGATAAACAATTTGAAATAATAGTCATGTTGTATAAATAGCCACAAAATAATAAATAGATAACTAATTAATCACTTGAATAAATAACCCTAGGTTTTATTATCCTATTCAGATCAGAACCCAGCTTTCGTAAGGGACGATAATTTCAGAATCCACTATCAAATATAGCTCGGGTAATTTCCATCATATCCGAGGGGCTTAATTTACCCTTAACCCCCATACCTTCTTTAAATATTTAACTAGAGCGTTAGCTAATATTTTTAAACGTCCTAAAAGTTTACTAGCGTCCCACTTAAAGTCCCGGAGGCTTTTGGGACACTACTTTAAGTCTCTAGACACCCTAAGTATATTAAGCTCCCCATAACTAGACCTCTAAGTGTCAAATAATGATACTGTCATGTTAATCACACAAAAACAAGTAATGGCAATATACAAACTTAAAAGAATAGTGGGCCTCCAAGTTAAATAAGTGAAATGGATATAAGTTTAAACTCAAATTCAATTACTGCCTATATCCAGTATATCCAAATTTGCAGAAATGCACCCACTTTCAGCACTAATTGCATTTTTAGCCCCTTTCAATGAAACAAGATATATTAACGTTTTAGAATGTAATTTACAGAAATAAACCAATTTTAACATTGTCACGCATTTTCAGCCTGTTTCACTAAAATAAGAGTAGCGTTACGTTTTCAAATTATCCTAATTGGAAAAATAAGCCACTTTCTGGTACTATTATCGCCTTTAGGCACTTTTAACAAAAACAAATTATACTTCTATATTATCAGAGTATGCAACTTACAGAAACAGTTCCGTTTCAGATAATATTGCAATTTTAGCCTACTTTCAGAGAATAATCCAATTACAGAGTTTAAAAAAAAGCATAAACAGTCTAAATTGACATCAAACTTTCAGTTTTACACATGTTAGGATACTGTCTTAATTCTCAAGCTTTAATATTTGCACATTTAGACTAATTTCTAACTTATGCTACGATTTTAGCCTTTAGCACATAGAAAAATAAATAGAAAGGTTAGATATGGCCCCTATTAGCCAATTTCATTGCTTTAGCAATGCTTACAAGCCGATGTACCTAATTTGCACCTTACGGTGCGTATACAAGTCATATAATTCCTAACAAATACATAGTTTGACATTTAAGTCTAGTTACATAACGACTCTATGAAAAAGAGAGAAGGGCCTTGTCCCTTTTAGAACATTCTGTGAGCTCTTCAAATTGAACCAGGAATGGACTATCATCCATAGACAACTTGTAAACACATTATTTTATAGGTACGACCTTTTAGCCATCCTGTTTTAATTGGACACCTGCACAAAGGGTTAGAGGATGGCCCTAACAGATCCAGGCAGCAGTTGATACCAACATAAAACAAACAAAGGCTAGGCAGTCATGTAAGACAGTCAAACAAATTCGATTAGCAAAGATCAAGCATTAATTTTTATATACCTGGGAGGATTCAATAATAACTGTGAGTAGTAAATTAAGTAGCTAATGGGAACTCAATGGCCACAAGAAACTTGCTTTGGCTCACCATTCAACAAAGATTCAGCATACCAGAGAGTGAAAGATGAGGGGAAATGTTTAGCATATAACAGGACAGAAAAGAGAATAGGCTACGCAAACTGTGTGTGAAGTTGTGTAGTCCAGATAACACAAAAGGAGTGCTCTCTGTTGTGTATTCCAGCCTGTAAAAAGGTCTAAGAGATGGAGTCTGATACTGTGTTTGTGAGATGTGTAGAGAGTGTCTGTATATTCAGCTTCTGAAGGTATAAGGTCCAGTGTCGTCAGCTTGTATTCAAGGACATATCAGTGTCTAAATCCTGAGGTGCAGAGGAGAAGAAGGGAGTCTGAAGGTGCTTTGCAGCCCTGTGTTTGAGGTATAGAAAGTGTCTGGATGTGTGTTTCAGTATGTATCAGTGTGTGAGAGGTGTAGAGAGTGTAAAGTGTGTGAAAAAGTGTTCCAGACCTGTCCTAAAAGTCTGAGAGAGTGCTGATATTTATAGTGTCAAATAGGTTGATTCTAGGCTAAATTATATGGTAAATTGTCTAAATAAGGCAAGAGGATTATACTTGTCAATAAAATTTGAATCCTAACAGCTATAAGTCTAAATAAGGAAGCCTATCCACCTATTTTAAAAGTTCTATCAACCAGCCCCAAAAATGAGAAAAGAAGAGATCTATGTGAAAATTCAAATGTGTATACAACATGACCATCGTAAATTTGAGCACCACTACACTGAAATACAACTTTTAACAGTGAATCAATTAAACAGGCAGACGTTATACTAATTCGAGCGATATGTCCAGCAAGCTGAAGTATGAATGATTATGACCGTAGGAAATATTTCAAGTAGCTAGACACTTTGGACTCAAAACTGAATCAATATCAACATTAAACATCAGCCTTTTAACAACAAATTACCAGTCGAGCAAATGCTTTGGACTCAAATTGACATCGTCGAGTCTAGAATTTATTTAACACGTAATCAAAACTAGAGAGTCCTCAGATAACTGTGCACTTATGCGAATTCAAGCGATTACGATAAACACCATTTAACTGACCTAAAATTACTATGCCGATGCAAAAATTCAGTTAAGCATACTTCAGGATGTCTTCGATACCAAAACAGTAGAAGAATCAAGGGGAAAAAATTAAAATAATTAAAAATAGAAGGATGTTACCCGTGTTTGAAGAACAGTCAGGTCAGGTAGACAAGAAGTGGGTCGGGTCAATCCCGTTTGACCCGCTTTTGCTTGATTTGTAGAGATTCTTTCAAATCTTTCCTTTTCTTGCTTTTTATATTCCAAATTTTGACAAGATTTGCCCGATTTCCTTGTTCCTATTTCGGATTCCACGGGGTAAAAGGAGAGAGTGAGAAAAGGGGATTCGTCCCCGTGTAATCCGAGATAGGAAAAAGGAGAGGGGTTCGCAGCAAAGATTTGCCCGATTTCCTTGTTCCTGTTTCGGATTCCACGGGGTAAAAGGAGAGAGTGAGAAAAGGGGATTCGTCCCCGTGTAATCCGAGATAGGAAAGAGGAGAGGGGTTCGCAGCGAAGTTAGTGGCGTTAATGGCCGATGGAGGTATTGATTTGGTGGAACCTGGACGGATTTTAGAGGTAAAGAGGAGAGGGAGCTTGAGGGGTCGACGGCTGGTTTGTATAAGGGGATATGGGGGAAATGATTTAGGGTTATTAGTTTGGGGGTGGGTTTGGATATATTAAAACGTAAGAAGTGTTCTGAGCCGTAGGATTAAAGGGATAAACGGCCACGATTTAGCCACGTAGGCACACGTGTATATATGTGTATAAGTAGTATATCCGAGGTGTAAGGAGAATGGAGGCTTTGAGGGGTTGTACCATACGCTGGAGTGAGTTGTACACGTGCTTTGGAGAGTGGTACTACACGCTTAGGATGAGTTGTACGTGTAGTATAATTGTGTTGTAGGCTTAGGTGGAGCTTGGGTGGCGTGCACGTGGATAAAATGTGATGATGGGGACTAAATATAGTAGAAATGAGTTGTGAAATAGCAAAATGGCTAGTATTTAATTAAAATACTTATAAATAGAAATAATTAGCACAAAAAGAGGAAATTTTGTAAATAATTATAAATAAATATAGATGACCACAAATAATACTATTTAGATATGAATAGCCACAAATAATTATTAAATAATGTCGTAATGCATTAAATTGCATAAAATAGCGCACGTATTTTAGAAAATAGCCTAAATAAATGCAATTACGTAATTATAATCGCAATTAAATAAATATTATATAAATAGGGGATTAATAATAGTATCACGCACATAGATGCAGGTTATCTAATGCAATTTTGTGTGGAAAATTACTATTATCGATTTTAATTAAATATAGCCAAATTGCGAAAAATGGAGGGACAAAATTGGGTGTCAACAACAGATTACTGGATCAAGGTCGTCAACTGTAGCTTAAGTCGGCTGATATTCTTCCTCCGGGTTGGAGGGTATGATAGTTGGGTGGTTGGATCTAGTCACCTCATGGACTCCGTGTCCTAAGGGTACGCTAGTGACCAGATTGCGCCCAAGCAACTTGTCCAGTTTCTTCTTTTGATTTGTGGTCTCTTTTTGGCAGGATTGACCGCTGCAGTCGTGTAACTGCTCCGAGATAGCTTCTGTTCCCCCTAAATTTCTTTCACCCCCCAAGGAGTCAGGTACTTGAGGACCTGGTGCAGTGTAGATGGCATAGTATTTACTTCGTGAATCCTGGGTCTCCCAAGGATAATGTTATACGAGAGGTCGCATGTCATTACTTAGAAAAAAGTCAACCGCCCTGCTACTGGGAGGTGTACCTAGAGGAGCTCCCAAAAACTTCTCGCTGGAACTGTTAAAGCTGGTTATGGTGTACGAGCTAGGGATTACCCGACTCTGCATCTCCATATGACAAACAACCTTCCAGTGAATGATATTGACTCCACAGCCAGGATCCACCAACACACGCTTGACTCGAGTATCATGTTCCTGTAGAGTAATTATTAAGGCATCGTCGTGAGGGTGGTGTTCTCGCTGCAAATCTCCGTCATCGAACTCGATGGTGATGAGGCATAGCTTTTTGGCTATTTGTTGGTGAGCTTCACAAACTATGATGGCTTTGGTCTCGTTGCTTCCGACCCTGGGCCCTCCAAAGATCGTGTTGATGGGTATTTTATCTACCGACTAAGCCTTTTAATGAAGGTCAATATGCTGGTACAACCCTGACCTTGACGACGAATGACTGGATTTTGATATTAGATAGTAGTTCACAATTTCAGTTCTGCTGACTGAGCCATGGATTATCTGTTGGATCTCATTATCAATGCGCTGTATGGAAGTAATGCGGCTTGACATGACTGCGCCTTTTCCTTCGTAGGATACCTACAATTTCATGAGCCCCACGGTGAGCGCCAAACTGTTTATGCATAAAATATATGTCTAGGTTAAATAATTAATTACGAATGAGGTCACTTTCGACACCCCTTTTTTCTGAACCGGTTAGAGTTCAAAATAGGAATTGACTTATTGGAACTCACGGGTAAGACTTGGAGTCGCACCTAACATATATTTTAACTAGGCGTATTAGGGAACCTACTTTGTTTCTAGCCAATTTTAATATTAACTCCGAAACTTGATCTACGAACCGAAAATTCTAAGTAAGGGTTCAAATTTATCCAAGAGGAAGGTGTTAGGCACCTTTCAGATTTTACTAAGTGTGGTTTCTGGCCGGACTAAATAATTGGAATTCAATAACAAACTAAAAGCAAATAAAATAATTTCTACTATGATATACAGTTCAAATACAAATAATTGCATAAGCAATAAATAAATAAATATTCAATCTTTTCCATGGACTTTATTCTTTAAACTAACTCCGTCTGAATATACCTCGCAAGTAAAACAAATTAGTTAGTGTACCAAAAATAAGTTAAAAAAAATGATAAGATGAAAAATTAAAACAACACAATAGTAAATTGAATTTAAAACATTTTCGGAGTGTCGCCTCTCACAATTTCCATCAAAGTTTACCTTGCAAAAAATACAAAAAAAAAAAAAAGAAGAATTAGTACGACAATTGATAAAAATGAAGATAAATGAAGTAATAATAATAAAAATAGTAGTAGTAATAATAATAATAATAATAATAATAATAATAATAATAATAATAATAATAATAATAATAATAAAGGAAATATAAATTTGTGAAAGTTTAGGCTCAGATTGGGTGATAGGGGTTAAGGATATGTCGCAACTGCAAATACGCCGGCCGGTCGCGTTTCCATGCTAAATGCGGATCTTGTTGCCTATTCCGCTTGTTTTGCAACAATGTATATTGATATATCGTCATTGCCTTTTGTTTTTGGAGATACGGGGCAACAAATATGTAACAGGATGGAACTGTTTTGGCCTCCAAACATCATTAGCCTAATGATGTAGTATCCGTTCAAATCAGTGTAAAGCCTCAAAAGTATTTTTCATAGGCTTGTAACAAGATGCAATATTATCAGAATCGGAAGCAACTTGTACACAGTAAATAGATCAACAATGGTCAAAACCAGCCAAAGAAAAGTAAAGCTATAACCAAAAGGTCACCACCAGCCAAACAACTGTAAACCAATCCAATACACAGTAGCACCAGCCAACATTATCAGAAACTTGTAACCAAATACAATCGAGTAAGGAAACAGTATGATCAAGATGCCAAGGGCAGTGAGGAACTCGATATAAGATCCGAGAGGAGCGAGTACAATCGTTGAGATAACGATGGTAAAAGCTCTAATAGCTCCCGATTCGACAACCAAATAGGACAAAGCCCCATTATCGTGGAATCAAATTGACGCCGCTTCCGCAGTGATGGTGACAATAATGTAACAGAGCAATAACAGACAGGACGAGGAGCGATAACCGATTTGCCTTTTTTGGTGAGATTTGCAGCGGCAACGCTGCAACTCGCCTTTGCCTCCATCTCCTTTATTCTATCTTTTCAGTAACATATCGACAAACCAGTTGAGAACATGAGAAAAATTAATGTCACCGATGCTAGTAGTTTTCCGGTCAAACTTCCAGCGGCGATGGCATCAAACCACTGCCTGTTTGTGCCTCAGCTTGTGTATCTCCCTGATCCCCTTCTATTTCCCCACCATCGTTAGTGTTGTGTGATGTACTGCCCCTTCCGCGATCTCCCCTCTTTTTTCCCTATTTTTTATCTCGTTTGTGCGTGTGTGGATTGTATTGGTGTATGTATATGCTGGGGTTTGTGGTGATTTTCACCACTGATTCCCAATCTCGTTGTGTGTGTTTCTACATTGTGTTGGTAGTATGTGTATCTCCTTGATGGTATTGTATATATATGAATAGAGAGAGGAGAGGGAGTGGTATGCATGTGTGTGTGTCTTCCCTTTTTTTCACTGGTGGTGATCACCACCATTGGTTCTCGATTTTCTCTCTCTTTTCACTGTTTGTGGCCTTGTGTATTTTAGAGGAAAAGAAGTGGAAAAGAGCCGTTGGACAAACAAACCCACATCCCGAAAAATCTGGCATGAATTTGTCAAGAGATTTTGTGATTTTATCAAAAATTGAAGAGGGGAGGGATATAGGGGATTTTGAAATTAGTGGGGTTGTGTAAAAATGGAAAGGGTGATTTTTTAGATTTTTATTCAAAATAAATGAGAGAAAAGACAAGATACATGGAATAATTAACTTTGGAAATGTATTTGGTTAGAAGTTTGGTCTAGGTTCAAAATGAAGATAATTAGGTAAGAAAAGAATAACCAAATAATTTAGGATAAAATTTGAATTGAGTATTTTAATAAAATTACATTTAATTAAAGGTGCATAATAAATAAAAATAAAAATATATGTATTATATGAAAGAAGAGAGAAAAAAGAAATGCACACATACAAAAATGATTTGGCGACAAATTAATTTAATTGAGTATAGATAATCACAAATAGTAAGTACAATAATACAAATGCATCAATTTGCGTAAATGACAGCATTTTGCCACGTATATAGTAATATAGCCCACAATTATAAAATTGTATGATATAGTCACAACTAAATATATAGTGTATAGGTAGGGGATAACTCAAATAAATGCATGCTTTCTAATGCAAATTTACTCAAAAAGTTAAATTGCACCTTTAAGTTAAAATATAGCCAATTGTGGAAGAAAGGGGGACAAAATTGGGTGTCAATATATGACCCTCTTTGCCCGTGGATGATGAAAGAATCTTCGGACAAAGATAGTTGACAGAATAGCCCATTTTGTCACGATGGGAAAATAAAGTGGTGGAAAACGAAAATGAGAATTTTGGGGTATTTTCGGCCGAACCCCAGTCTTCGAGTTGCCTATATATCTTGGGTTGTACGAGAATCAGGTCATGTGGAGTTCTAGAATGGCATGTTGCCTGTGTGAGATGTTTATGACGCACAATTTTAGATGTGAAGAGTAAATTTGTCCAAGTATGTAAAGTTTGGATTTGATGTGCTTTGCCATTTGGCCACGTAAATAATTGCTGAATATAGCAGTGACATTGTCGAAGACCAGATAACATCAATAGATTGAGCTTGGGAAAAGATGCTAGTAATCATCCTGGTTATGAAATTGTGGCACACTACATACTCATAAAGAGGAGTTTACACTAACATAATTTCAACTTCATCTTGATAAATGAGCCATCTTATCTTCAGTATTGTCTTGACTGAGCTGGGAAATATTAAGGAGTAAAGCGTGATAAATACGCACGATTCAAACAGGTGAGCATGATTAAGCATGAAGAACACACACGATTGACACATATAGGCACAAATGCGAAGGAGTACGAACTGACATCCGATCCGAGATTATAGATCAGGCAGACTATATGTGCAAGTATGAAAATTTAGACTTGAGCGTTTTGGGACTCTGCAAAATGGATAGTTTGCGGGTGTAGCGAAAGCATTGTCTAAACGACTAAGCTTCTTGGATGGAGTTTTGGGATGGTTCCTGGTATTTCTTTTTGATGTTTTGTGCAAGATTCTTGTATATACGAGTGATTTTTGTATACAAGTGTGAGAGAGCAAGAACTGGCTCGAGGGATTATCGGAAAATTGAAGAGTGCCTTGCAACATAAGAAAGATAAGTGCAAATAGAGATAAAAATAAAGTGGACTTCCATGTCTCTCTGTGTTCGAGAATGATATGTAAAAGATAATATTTTGTGATGTTGCTGAGATGCCGGATCGTTTCTTGCAATAAAGGTGAGCTTGTTGCAAATAATATTTATGAACATAAAGTAGATTTTCCTGTCGTTGGATCGTCTTGTCAGTGCCTCTCGTCACGAGATATTAATATGCTAGTCAGGATCTGCTAAGTACCTCTCATCAGGATATTTTTATTTGCTCGTTAGGAGCTGCTAAGTGCCTCTCGTCAAGATATGTTTATTTGCTCGTCAGGAGCTGCTAAGTGCCTCTCGTCAAGAGATATGTGCCTATTGCGCCAGGCTGTATACCCTGCGTACAACGAGTAAAATGAAGTGTTAAAAAAACTAGAACGATGTTACCGTACATGTAGGATTGCCTGGAACACTGTCACGCTGATTGTCATATTTATTGCCTCTTTGAGCCTTTGATGAATTTTGAGAGAATCTCAAAATTCTGCCCTAGTGTCAGCTTGCATCTTTTGAAAATTTTGAGGGGATCCTCAAAAATTTCGACCCAGTTTATTGCCTACAAATAAAATATGTGTATGTCCAATTCTAAGGCGGACGGGCCTATTACAAAAGCGCCTGCAAAATAAAATAAAATATATGTGTATGTCTAATTCTAAAATAGATGGGCCTATTATAGTAGTGCATGCAAAACAAAATATATGTGAATGTCCAATTCTAAGGCGGACGGGCCTATGGCCTGCAAAATAAAATATATGTGAATGTCCAATTCTAGGGCGGACGGGCCAATTGCCTGCAAAACAAAAGTATATGTGTATGTCCATTTTGAGGCGGATGGGCCTAATTGTCATATTCTAAGCCTAACGAGGGCAATCGTCATATTTTAAGCCTGACGTGGCTAGAGTGCTTGCCTGCGAGTCTCGTATTTGTGTTGAATGATCTTTTCTCAAAGAAAGATTCATTAGTCTAAACAAAGTGGTTGCCTTACGTTGAACACCAAAGTATTGGCTTGAATCTGCATTTGTCCCATTGGTGCGACGATTGAATATCTCGGTGATTCTGAATATATGGATACTTGCATTCTCAAACTGAGGTTTGGTGTCCGGATTTTTCCGAATTTTGAGGTTTTCCAAAATTGTATTTTTCTTGGGTTGTGCTTTTCAATTTGAATGCCTTAGAGCTAATTGTAATGGATTGGCCTGTGTGGAAATGTATTTGTGGTTTGAGAGTTTCTGCTTCCATTTGTTGGTTCTTATTGTACCATTGTCTTGCCTTGGTCAATTAAACTCTGAATTTTGTGTTTTAGTGATGTGTATTTTGCATCGTTATGACCTTGAATGTTTTGAGTGATGGGTGTAGATCCTTGTCGGATCAAAATCTGGAATATGTATCTAGGGAGTCATTCATTTGTTGGTTTGATTCAGCTAAAGGAGTAAAGGTGTGAGGTTTTGTCTTTCTTATTTGTTGACAATAGTGTTGAGCCTGATAAGGTTGTTTTTGAAAGTCATGGCAGAGGGGAGTTTGTTTATTGTGTAAGTTGGGTGCGGTGTGAGGCTGTGAGTTTTGCTAGTTCTGATTGTATAGTGATTGGATTTCTTTCTTGCGACTCTAGTGGGTATATTGCTAGCTGATTTTGCTTGCTCATACTATAAGTTGTATGGCAGTGAAATTGGGATTGTCTAGGTTCTCTTGGTGTCATATGCTGGTGATTCGAAAGGCTTTGTTCGAGAAGTAAATGTTCTCGTCTCGGCTTGCCATTTCGGCTTATTCTTAATGCAGATTCTTTACCAATTTCGGTGTTCAAATATAAATCAATTGTAATAAAGTGACAACATGCACGAAATAGAGTTAGCTCATTAGCAAGGATGTGAAGCAAAAATAACACATAGAGCTTAAGAGCTTAAGAGAATGCCTAGACTGCGGATGATATATTCTCCTTTGAATTTGGAGATTATGACAAATTGTATAGAGATTCCAAAAGATTGTTTGAGTGCAATGACTGATGCTTGTTTAAGCAGGAGATGAGAATTGAATGTCAATGAGAAGTGATAAAGATGTTGTGTAAGGAATATGTTGAATGTTGTATGATTGAACGGGGGGTCAGTTTTTTGTTGAACACCAAGACTTTTGGAGAAACCACCATTTCCTTTGCAAATTTATCTGTTGTGATGCCTATGTGTCTTTGAAATAGATACTCAGTATCTTTTGTTCTTGCCAACCCAGTGCTGCAATTCAATCTCTGCATCAACTTTCTTTGTTGGGTAAGATTTTGTTACAAAGAGACTGAACATGGTGTATCATGTATATTCTTAGATCACTGATTTAATCAAGAAAATTTTAGAGGTTGGTCGTGTTGCACTTATCCCTTTTAGTAGGCTATTGTATGAGATCCTAAATTGCTCGATAAAATCTTGGGCCAAGAAGTCTAGTTATTCGTGTCTTGCTCTATGTAGGAAATCAGCGTCTTAACAAATAATTTCATCCATTGCCCTGCCTTATGCTTGCTAGTGAGTAGAGATATGCTTCCAAATTCTCAGGAGGTTTCCAGGTCTATCATATAATGAGAGCTTTGTCATTGTGTCTTTTCCTTCCTTTTCAAGTTGAATCGGCCTGCCAGTTTTTGGTTGCTGTGCACGAGTCTTTGCTATATTCCTTGTTTTCCAATTCCTTATTGTTTTCCACTTTTCTTTTGACTGCCATTTCGATTATGATAGAAGTAAGTTTGGAAAATGATTTGGATCACACTCATGTACTGGAAGTGGTGTGACTGTGTAGACAAGAGAAATAAAGTAATCTTCGGCTTTTGTGTCAAAAGGTATTGTGTGTGTGTGTGCCTTTGAGTTTGACCGACATATCTCTTGCTCCGTCAATATTGTGCATAGTGCTTGTTGTAATAAACCTTTCTTATTTTGACAACTCACTGACAAGTTCAATTTGCTTAACCATATCTTCTGCCTTGGCATTCAACTTAAGCCAACCTTTTGGATAATAGGTTTTTGAGTTGGTAAGGGATAGGGAATTATCAGGATATGCGAAAGATTTTCGATATCAAGATTTAGGAATAGAGTACGGCGCTGAGGTGCCTTGGTAGGAAGATTGGATTTTAGGAAGGGATTCCTGTAAGCAGAAAGTGACCTAGAGCAACCGACAAATTCAAGTAATGCGTGTACACATAGTAAATAAAAACGCACCCTGTAATGCGAAGGACCGCTTTATGCACGATGATTTAAAAAGAGCTTTGTGCCACATGCATCATTTCGTTTGGTAACAAAATGCGGAGCCTAAAAGAGAATATTGTATTTATTGAAATATTGGTTACATTGGCTGATATTGAAAAAATGTAAGAGAAGGAAAAGACAAAATATTGCTAGGAAATTAGATCATGGCCAAGCGAACATCTTTCATGCTGATCCATCCCCAGAAGATCCTTCCTCTTCTTCGGATGAGTCTCCCTCGGACGAGCTTACTTTTGATGAGTCTCCTTGAAAAATGATATTGCCTGCATCAGTTAAGAGCCAGGATATGTCAAATAAGAAATTCTTTAACATTTCCAAAGCCTTCTTTCCTTTCTCCTCTATTCCTTTGTCAGCCATAGAGTTCATTCCTTCGCTCGTCTATACACCTATAGATTCTATGCGTTTTGTCAAGAGTTATGCCTTATTGCGCCATTTGTCTTTTTCTTTGCGTTTTGTTTCGACCAAACTTTGCTTTTCTGCTATTTTCTCTTGTGCCTTTGCCAGTTGTTTGTGTAGCCTCTTGCACTCAGATTCTAACTCATCAGCATTTATTTTCCTTTTTGTTGTTGCTCTTGGTTATACTGCCCTTGCTATGTCTTTCCTGAGCCAATCCGCGTAATCCTCATCATAGCCTGCATCAAACCTGTCTCATCCAATAGTCTCGAATTCCATTTGGTGCCCCTTGCTTTCTAAAGTTCTAATATCTTGTCTTCTAATGGTATCATTCCTCCAAAAATATCTTCTTTAAAACTTCTGATGTCTGCAATTTGGGGTACAATCTACTTTCTCCTTGCTTGTATGAGTTCCCTTAAAGGAGTGTATGAATAAACTCTTCTAAACCCTACTAAAACGAGAAATGAGGCTCCTTCAGATCTTATGATCATAGTGGTACTGGGAAAGTAGTCAAACATCTACTGTATATTTTCGGACGTTAACTGACAGAACATGTGATGCCAACCTTTGGTAGTTATTGGCCGGTCCCACTTCTTGAGAGCGTTATCCATGTGAACGGAGTGATTTAAGATGTAGTCCTCCCTTGATGTTGAATGGAAGGTTTTTTCAGTGTTGTTCATCCTTAGAAAATGTTCTATTAACCAAATTTGTAAAAGCAAATTGCAACCTTCGAAAAAGCCAGCGCCCTACTTGCATCTTTCTAAAGCTTGGTAAAGTTCTCAAACAATCATAGATATGGAAGTTGAGTCAATCCACCTATTTCTTCTAGCAATGGTGTCAACTCTACACTTCCAAAATGAAAAACCACTCGGTCTGCATCCCAATAGTGTACTGTTGCTTCTACTATCCCTTTAATTGCAGTGTGCTCCATTAGCAAAATCAGATTTTCCAACACTATTTTGACTTGATTTGTTGATCTATTCTTAGGTTTCCCCACCAATCTTTGAGCAACTGAGGGATTTCAGTTACCATGTCAAATGTTCTAGTGGCCATGATCTTTAGAAAAAGATGAAGGAATGAGAAAATGGGGAGGAAGATGCCTAAAATTCCGCTTGTAAGAAAATGATTAACGTGTGGGGTGTGTTTTTCTAAAGACAATGCAGTCTAGAATATGAAAAGTGTGTCATTTCAGGTAGAGAAACAATTGGACACTTTAGACAAAAGTTTGCTAATGGACTTTTGACATACCAGGGATATCAAGTCTTTATATAATGCCTAAAGGATATATGTGCATTATGTGTCATTCCGTCTATCAAGCGGTCATTTCTGCTTCAATTTGGGCTTTTAATGCCTCTTCTGTTACCTTTTGCGCCTTTTCATTGAATACAAAATGATTCTGACCCTTTGGAAATAAACGATCAATTCTATTTTAATTTGGGCTTTTAATGCCTCTTCGATTACCTTTTGTGCTTTTGAATAGCATTTAATACAGAATAATTTTAATCGCTTGAAAATAAATGGTCTACATTTTGCATGTTCGATCCCTTAAGTAAATACAAATAAATCTTGTTCAACACTCTTTTAGGGGTGAAAACCCCATTCGGATTGTTTGAAAAAGTTGGCCAATTGGACGTGAGAGCAGGTTGGCTAATGATATGTCATCACGCATGGTCCTAGCTTCACCACTAAGAGTTGGGTTAACTAGACCATATTTTATTATCCTCCCAAGCAGACGACTCGGGAGCGGGAACGTCACGAAACAACTAAGTGCCAAGTCATTTCCCCCTAAAGGACTTTTCATGAGGAGGAGGCGATCATGACCACCGTATTTTCAACGCACGATTTGAATGGCCTGGGTTGGCGGACGGTATCAGCGGAATGCACAAGTTAAAAAATGCACAAAGTTTTAAAAGAATGCACAAGTGTTTTTTTTTTTCAAAGAATACACAAGTTAAAAATGCACAAGTTGAAACAATTTACAAAATAATTTTAAAGAGGAGGAACAAAAGAAAAACAAACGAAACATGTTAGTCCTGGTATTATGCAAGATAATGTTAAAGTTACAAATAGAGTCATCAATGAAACAATTAAATAGAAGATTTAACAACCTTGTGGAGGATTTGAAAGTCGTTAAACCATGGGATGTCAAAGAGTGGGTTTTTCTAGACAAGGTTTCTCCAAGCAGACAACTTGGAAGTTGAAAACATGCAAACCACTAACAGCCCCGCTAGTTAGCTAAATTTTGCAAACTTTTCCTAAATAGTTCTTTGAGAGTGGAATGACCGCGAGGTCCGCATAATCATTCTTGGTGTATGAAAGTGTAAATATTCCAGATATGGAGAAAGTATAAACAAAACAAAAAGTACAAATAATAAATTAAAAGGAAGTGCCAATGAAAATAGTAAGCTATGCTTCAAACCTGCAGCGAAAAAAAGAAGAAGAATAAGAACTATTAGTCTCGAGAACGAGAAATAAATACAAAGAATCCCAATTAAAAGTTCGTTATGGTTAGAACCTTGCTATCCCCAACGTAGTCGCTATTCTGCCGACACCTTTTTTTTCCGAACTGGTTAGAGTTTAAAATAGGATTTGACTTATTGGAACTCAAGGGTAACACTTAGAGTCGCCACCTAACATATTTTTGAACTTAGGCGTATTAGGGCACCTACTTAGTTCTAGCCGATTTTAATATTAACTCCCAAACTTGATCTATAAATCGAGAATTCTGAGTAAGGGTTCAAATTAACCCAAGAAGAAGGTGTTAGGCACCTCTCAGATTCCATTAAGTGTGGTTCCTGGCCGGACTAAATAATTGGGATTCAATAATAAATTTAAAGCAAATAAAATGATTTCTACTATAATATACAGTTCAAATACAAATAATTGCATAAGCAATAAATAATTAAATATCCAATTTTTGCCATGGACTTCATTCTTTAAACAAACTCCGTCTGAATATACCTCGCAAGTAAAACAAATTAGTTAGTGTGCCAAAAATTAGTTAAAAAATGATAAGATGAAAAATTTAAAAAATACAATACTAAATTGAATTTGAAATATTTCCGGAGTGTCGCCCTTCATAATTACCATCCAAGTTTACCTCGCAAAAAATACAAAAAAAGGAATTAGTATGACAATTGATAAAAATGAAGGTAAATGAAGTAATAATAATAATAAAAATAGTAATAATAATAATAACAACAACAATAATAATGAAGAAAATGAAGGAAAAATAAATTTGGGAAAATTTAGGCTCAGATTGAGTGATAGAAGTTAAGGATACATCACGGCTGCTAACATGCCGTCCAGTCATGTTGCCATGCCAAATGCGGATCTTGTTGCCTATCTCGCTTGTTTTGCAACAATGTATATAGATGTATCGTCATTGCCTTTTTGTTTTTTGGGATACGGGGCAGCAAATATGTAACGGGACAGGACTGTTTTGGCCTCCAAATGTCATTGGCCTAATGATGCACGTAGTATCGGTTCAACAATGGTCAACACCAGCCAAATAAAAGTCAAGCGATATCCAAAAGGTCACCACCGACCAAACAACTGTAAACCAATCCAATACACATTAGCACCATTCAACATTATCATAAACTTGTAACCAAGAACAATCGAGTAAGGCAACAGTATGATCAAGATGCCAAGGTCGGTGAGGAACTCGATAGAACAAGGTCCGAGAGGAGCAACTACACCTGGCGAGATAACAATGGTAAAAGCTCTAATAGCTCCCAATTCAATAACTAAATGGGACAAAGTCCCGTCACCAGGGAATCAAATTAACGCTGCTGCCGGGGCGATGGTGACGATAATGTAACAGAGCAATAACCAGACAAGACGAGGAGCGACAGCCAGTTTGCTTTTCTGGTGAGATATGCAACGGCATAGCTGAAATTCACCTCTACCTCCATCTCCCTTATTCTATCTTTTTCAGTAACAGATCGACGGACAAGTTGGGAACATGAGAAAAATTAATGTCACCGGCGCTAGAAGATTTTCGGTCAAACTTCCCGCGGCGATGGCGTTAAACCACTGCCCTTTGTGCCTAAGCTTGTGTATCTCCCCGATCCCCTTCTATTTCCCCACCATTGTTAGTGTTGTGTGATGTACTGCCCCTTGTTGACACCCAATTTTGTCCCTCCTTTTTCTAAAATTGGTTATATTTAACCTAAAGGTGCAGTATTGGCTGTTTGAGCAAAATCTGCATTAGGAAGAATGCATTTACATGTGATTATCCACTATTTATACATTATATACTTAGTTGCGATTATATTATGTAATTTTACATCATTTAGGCTATATGGTAAGTACACATCAAAACTGTTGGCTATTTGTGCAATATATTTGATTTGACTTGACTTGACCTTGATTGTCTTTTATGTGTGTATTTTTATATAATATATATTTATATTTTTCATTCGTTCTTCACCTTTAGTTAAATGTCGAGCCAATGAAAAATACACAGTCTCTATTTTTTGTTTTCATTTATTGTATCCTTTCAAAATTGAATTCAATTGAATTTGAATTCTTCCATATTTTTTCTTTCATAAATCTTATTATAGATTTAAAATTATTTTCTACATACACCCATTCACATTGAACCTATACCAAAGAAGGGTCCAAGTACATTATCCATATTTTAATCAAAATTCTCTTTTCAAATTCTTCCACTTTATTTTTTTCCAATAATTCCCTTTCCTTACAAATTATTCCCAAAATCTCTCATCACTTTCCACTAATCACTCTCACACTTAAATCTCCTCAAATCACTCTTTTTCTTTAAATCCGTCCAAATTCATCCTCCCCTTATCTCCGTCAATCTCTCAATATCTCAACATCTCTCTCCAAAAATAGCAGATTCCCTAATCTCCCTAATTTCTCCATTATATCCTTCATCTTCCTCACTAAACCCATAGCCCATACACTCACATACACAGATCCACCACGATACCCAGATACACGGGAGGGAGTGAAAACACACACACCATACATCACCCCCAGTGAAAACCAAGAGACCCTTACGTCTCCTTCTTCGATTGCTCCATCAGTGAGAAATAAAGTGAGACCATTATACACATGCTATGCTATACAATACACACACCCCCACCTCTCGTCTTTTCCTCACTCTCCACCACCATCACTGGTAAACCAAAATTAGAAACCAACAGACATACAAACACAAAAATCGAAATAGGGGGAAGATCGGGGTGTGGGGTTCAGAAAATGGAGGTAACAGTAGCGGTGAGGGGAGATCAGATCAGTGAAGAAAGGGATGGAGGTGATGATGGTCTTACCCAGACCTTGACCAGAACACCCCAATGCCGATAGGCACCTTTGCGTCCATGCTTGGCAGCTGCTTCTTACGCCTTTTTTGTTTGCGCCAATATCCTGTTTCATTTTCTTTTTTGTTCTGATTGACTGCTATTGATAGAAAGGCAGAAGAGAAAGGCAAAGGAGAGAGTGGCAGCGACGCTGCTGGTGTTTTCTTATCGGAAACTATGGCAGTAATCGCTCCTCTCTGTTTATGCTTGGTTCGCTGGTGTCTCACCGGCGATGGCTCACTGCTTATGGATAACTTTGAAACCGACTAGTGTTGCTGCTAATCTGACCATGTTATGACACTACGAAAATATTGCATTTCTTTTTTGAAGCCCTGTGGAATTTATTGGCAAATAATGATTGATTTGGAACAGATACTACAATATGTGGCTAGCCTATGAAAATAATTTATTTAAGGCTTTGGCACCGATTTGAACGGATGCTACACCATTCGGCTAATGACAATTTGGAGGCCAACTGTCTTGTCCCAATACTTATACAATGTCCCGTCCCGTTAGTATACAATATCCCTTACGTGTTCCTCCGGCAAAAAAATAGGCGATGAAGACATGTATGAGCTTTATTGCAAAACAAGTCGGCAATGGAGCAGTGGGATCGGTGCTTGGCATGGCAACCGGCTGACACCGTGTTTGCAGCCGTATCGATATCCCTAACCTCTATCCGAGATACCATACAAACCTGAGCCTACACTTTTACAAAATTTCACTTTTCTTACTTTATTATTATTATCATTATTATTGTTACTATTATTATTAGTTTTTATTATCGTACTAATTCATATATTTCTTGCGAGGTACAATGTGGCGGAATCACAAACGGACCACGTGTTTAAAATAAGGACAAAATATTCACTTTTACTTAATTTTGTTTTATTTTAAGTAATAATTTTGTTAATAATTCTCACTAACTTTTTCGTTCATTTGCGAGGCACATTTGGATGAAGAGGAAAATAGAAAGTTGAATATTTATTGTAGTTATTTGTATACTATAGTTTAATATTCAAATATTTTATTGCTTAGTTAGTTTAATCATTTTCTTTTAGAATCCAAATTATAGTGTTCGGATGGTAACCACATTTGATGGAGCCTGAGAGGTGCTTAACCCATTCCTCTCGGTAACTTGAACCCTTACCTAGAATTTCTGATTCGTAGACTAAGTTTCGGAGTTAATTATAAAATTGGCTAGAAACAAAAATAGGTGCCCTAATATGCCTATTTAAAAAATATGCTAGGTGGCGACTCCAAGTCTTTACCCGTGACTTCCAATAAGTCGAGACCTGTTATGAACTCTAACGGGATTTGGGGGGAAATGGGTGTCGACAGAATGGAGACTCCGTTGGGGATATCGAGGTTCAAACCATAATGGACTTCTATTGGGATTCCTTGCTTTTATTTTATTTATATTTTTTTTGAGACTAACTCTTTTCTTTTCCTTTTTGCAAGAATTAAACTTAGTTTTCTTGGCGCATTTTTTATTGTATTGGGTTGTGTTTACACTTCCTCCACTCCTGAAAAGTTTTACACTTGCACACACCATAAACAGTTACGTGGATCTCACGACCATTTCACTCTCAAAAAATCCTTTAGGGGGAATGATTTGGAATCAAGTTGTCCGTGGTACAATCAGTAATTCTAAATGCTCCCACCTCTTGGTTGTTGATGCAGGGAAAAACGTAAAAAGTAAAAACAAGATAAAGAGCGAGACGTGGCTCGAACAAATAACCCAAGTAGCACCGAAGAACTTGTTCCGATGCACCCCGGGAGATCGTCAAGGAACACCTACACTAGGCAACTACCCTCGAGTTAACTAGAACCCGCAAGTAGAATGATCGGGGCGGGGTCGACATTCAACTAGAATCCACTAGTAGAAGACAAGTCCCAAACAAGGTTGGTTTTCATAAACCCAAAGAGTTCAACTCTTTACAAAATTCATTCATCATTCAAAATAGATTAAGTAATGAAATAAGCTATCTAGCTATTTATAGAGGTTTCTAGGCATTAAGTAAAAGATCTATAATGCCCATAAGCTAGGCTTTAAGCTAAAAGACCATGCAAGGTCAAAATAGTTACTTCACACTCAAAATCTCGGGTGTCAAGCATTTGGGCGGAGCGCCCACAAAGTTGGCCTGTGGAGGGGGCTGGGCGGAGCGCCCCAAGCTTGGGTGGAGCGTCTGGCCCCTGTTCATCTTGGGCGGGGCGCCTGGTTGGCCTAGGCGGGGCGCCTGGCTGCCTGTGTGGTGGAGGCTCCATCGCCTAAGTAGGCTTGACTCACTCCGAAGCTCTTGATCTTGTATCCTTTGCACCCTCCAAGCTTGGTACATGTTGGAAAGTGTCTTGGCTTGATTTGCCCCGCATCATTCTCCCCTTCTTGAAGAGATTTCGTCCTCGAAATCAATGCATTCACGTCCATGGCATCATCTCTTCGGGATGCCCAATGCTCTCCTCTCTTGTAACCCTTGATCGTCACTTTGACATAGGTCTCTTCCAAGATCTCCCTTGCCTTAACATGGAGCTTTGAACCTACAAGCAACGACAAGCAAACACAAGATGTCCTACTTTAAAAGTAGGTTAGTGCAAGAAGTGTGGAAAACACACTCTTGTGATATAACCAAGCATCAATATTAAGCACAAATACCAAATCTCCAAGGAGATCATCAAGTGCTTGGTTCAATGAGAATATGCACTCAACACAATAATGAGCAAATAGGTCATGGGGACATGGAAAATGCAAGATGAAGCTATCAAAATCCCCTTGAACCTTAAGCTCAAGATCAATAAACCAATCCCTCCTCAAAGTGTGATCAACATGTGGAGTGAAGTGAGTCAAATAACCCAACATGCAAGTAACATCAAGTACTCCACTCCCCTTCTTTAGAGCATACCTATTTACACCAAGGGATTCCTTCTCACCTCCAATTTCATCACCTAAGCAACCCTACTCAAAAGATAAGCTCCCAAGGAAGGTATTGATAATGGACTCTTCTGCATCATAATCCAAACAAGAAATAGTCGGGTCACTCAAAGAGTCATTTACCTCATTCAAATTCTCACACAATGGGTTGCCTAAGGAGTCAAACCCTTCACACCATAGAGGTTCCATTTTACTACTCACCCTAGTCCGATATAAGTCATTACCACTAATGAAGATGCCTTCAAATAATGGATTAGTAAAAACATGCATCTCAACATCATGATCAAGCATAGACAAGTTATCAAGACTAGGTTCACTTGAGGAGTCATCATAGACAACCTTGTCCAATTCATAAAATTTGGACTCCTCAAGGTCACTATCCTCACCATAACACATTGGTCCACCAAATAGAAGCATATCAATAAGGGTATGATCAACTATCTCATCTACCCCTTTATCAAAGATTGGCGGTGTGTCATAGCAAAGGTCACAATCATTGTCAACTATCAAGTCTACACTAGTGAGAGATTCATTGAACAATGAGCTCACATCATGATCTGGCTTCGCAAGGCTCTCAACTAATGTTACACAAGCACACACAAGTTGACTTTTAGACTCTTTACTAGTGGCATATTCACTAGATGCATCACAAGCTCCAACTAGTGTTAAGTCATCACAAGACAAATAGCTAGTAGGCTCATGAAAAGGTGGAGCAACACTTACATTTGTAGTGCTTCCTTGATTACTCATCGTGCGTATTTTCGTGCTTAATCGTGCCCGTCTGCTTGAATCATGCGCATTCATAAAACTTGCTCCCCGAATGTTTCAATGCTCATTCAAGGCAATATTGAAGGCAAGATGACCCATTTATCAAGATGAAGTAGAAACTATATCCGTGTAGACTCCACTTTATGGGTGTGTCGTGCACCACATCTTCATAACTAGGATAATTATAAGCCTCTTTTCCCACGCTCGATCTATCGATGCTATTTCATCGCCGACAATACCTTTGCTTTATTCTTTATTCATCCTGCCAAAAGGCAAAGCATACACGAATCTAAACTTTACATACTTGGATAAGTTTAGTCTTTACATCCAAAATCGTGTGTCATAAACATCTCACACTGGCAACATGCCATTCTAGAACTACACACGTCCTAATTCTCGTGAAACCCGAGATATGTAGGCAACTCAGAGACCGGGGTTCGGCCAAAAATACCCCAAAACTCCCATTTTCCCCTTTCAATCATTTCGCCTTTCAGTCGTGACAAAATTGGTTATTCTGTCAACTATCTTTGCCCGAAGTCTCTTTCATCATCCCCGGGCAAAGAGAGGCAGCTGTTGACACCCAATTTTGTCCCTCCGTTTTTCGCAATTTGGCTATATTTAATTAAAATCTATAATAGTAATTTTCCAAATAAATTTGCATTAGATAACCTACATCTATGTGTGTGATACTACTATTAATTTCCTATTTATATAATATTTATTTAATTGTGATTATAATTACGTAATTGCATTTATTTAGGCTATTTTCTAACATACTTGCGCTATTTTATGCAATTTAACGCATTACGACATTATTTAATAATTATTTGTGACTATTTATATCAAAATAGTATTATTTGTGGTCATCTATATTTATTTATAATTATTTACATTTATTTATAATTACTAACAAAATTTCCTATTTTTATGCTAATTATTTGTATTTATAAGTATTTTAATTAAACACTAGCCATTTTGCTATTTTACAACTCATGTCTACTATATTTAGTCCCCGTCATCACATTTTATCCACGTGCACGCCACCCAAGCTCCACCTAAGCCTACAACACAATTATACTACACGTACAACTCATCCTAAGCGTGTAGTACCACTCTCCAAAGCACGTGTACAACTCAGTTCAGCGTATGGTACAACCCCTCAAAGCCCCCATTCTCCTTACACCTCAGATACACTACTTATACTCATATATACACGTGTGGCTACGTGGCTAAATCGTGGCCGTTTATCCCTTTAATCCTACGGCTCAGAACACTTCTTACGTATTAATATATCCAAACCCACCCCCAAACTAATAACCCTAAATCATTTCCCCCATCTCCCCTTATACAAATCAGCCGTCGACCCCTCAAGCTCCCTCTCCCCTTTACCCCTAAAATCTGTTCAGGTTCCACCAAATCGACACCTCCATCCGCCATTAACGCCACTAACTTTGCTGCGACCCTCTCTCCTCTTTCCTATCTCTGATTACACGGGGACGAATCCCCTTTTCTCTCTCTCTCTCTCTCTCTCTCTCTCTCTTTGCCCTGTGGAATCCGAAATAGGAACAAGAAAATCGGGCAAATCTTGTCAAAATTTGGAATATACAAAGCAAGAAAAGGAAAGATTTGAAAGAGTCTCTACAAATCAAGCAAAAGCGGGTCAAACGGGATTGACCCGACCCACTTCTTGTCTACCTGACCCAACATTTCTTAAACACGGGTAACATCCTTCTATTTCTAATTATTTTAATTTTATCCCCTTGATTCTTCTACTGTTTTGGAATCGAAGACATCCTGAAGTATGCTTAACTGAATTTTTGCATCGGCTTAGTAATTTTAGGTCAGTTAAATGGTGTTTATCGTAATCGCTTGAATTTGCATAAGTGCATAGTTATCTGAGGACTCTCTAGTTTTGATTACGTGTTAAATAAATTCTAGTTCTCGACATTGTCAATTTGAGTCCAAAGCGTTTGCTCGACTGGTAATTTGTTGTTAAAAGGCTGATGTTTAATGTTGATATTGATTCAGTTTTGAGTCTAAAGTGTCTAGCTACTTGAAATCTTGCCTACGGTCATAATCATTCATACTTCAGCCTGCTGGACGTATCGCTCGAATTAGTATAACGTCTGCCTGTTTAATTGATTCACTTTTAAAAGTTTTATTTCAGTGTAGTAGTGCTCAAATTTACGATGGTCGCGTTGTATACACATTTGAATGTTCACATAGATCTCTTCTTTTCTCATTTTTGGGGCTGATTGATAGAACTTTTAAAATAGGTGGATAGGCTTCCTTACTTAGACTTATAGCTGTTAGGATTTAAATTTGATTGACAAGTATAATCCTCTTGCCTTATTCAGACAATTTACCATGTAATTTAGCCTAAATTCAACCCTATTTGACACTATAAATATCAGCACTCTCTCAGACTTTTAGGACAGGTCTGGAACACTTTTTCACACACTTTACACTCTCTACACCTCTCACACACTGATACATACTGAAATACACATCGAGACACTTTCTACACCTCAAACACAGGGCTGAAAAGTACCTTCAGACTCCCTTCTTCTCCTGTGCGCCTCAGGATTTATACATTGATATGTCCTTGAATACAAGCTGACAATACTGGACCTTACACCTTGAGAAGCTGAATATACAGACACTCTCTACACCTCTCACAAACATAGGATCATACACCATCTCTTAGACCTTTTTACAGGCTGGAATACACAACAAAGAGCACTCCTTTTGTGATTTCTGGATTACACAACTTCACACACAGTTTGCGTAGCCTATTCTCTTCTCTGTCCTGTTATATGCTGAACATTGCCCCTCATCTTTCACTCTCTGGTATGCTGACTCTTTGCTGAATGGTGAGCCAAAAGCAAGTTTCTTGTGGCCATTGACCTCCCATTAGCTGCTTAATTTACTACTCACATTTATTATTGAATCGTCTCAGGTATATAAAAATTAATGCTTGATCTTTGCTAATCGAATTTGTTTGACTATCTTATACGAATGCCTAGCCTTTGTTTGTTTATGTTGGTATCAACTGCTGCCTGGGTCTGCTAGGGCCATCCTCTAACCCTTTGTGCAGGTGTCCAATTAAAACAGGATGGCTAAAAGGTCATACCTGTAAAATAATGTATGTACAGGTTGGCTATGGATGATAGTCCATTCCTGGTTCAATTTGAAGAACTCACAGAATGTTCTTAAAGGGACAAGGCCCTTCTTTCTTCTCTCTTTTTCATAGAGTCGTTATGTAACTAGACTTAAATGTCAAACTATGTATTTGTTAGGAATTATATGACTTGTATATGCACCGTAAGGTGCAAATTAGGTACAACGGCCTGTAAGCATTGCTAAAGCAATGACATTGGCTAACATGGGCCATCTCAAACCTTTCTATTTATTTTTCTATGTGCTAAAGGCTAAAATCGTAGTGTAAGTTGGAAATTAGTCTATTTGTGCAAATTAGGATAATTTAGAAACGTAGCGGTACCTTTATTTTAGTGAAACAGGCTGAAAATGCGTGACAATGCTAAAATCAATTTATTTATGTAAATTACATTCTAAAACGTTTATCTATCGTGTTTCATTAAAAGTGGCTGAAATGCAATTAGTGCTGAAAGTGGGTGCATTTCTGCAAATTTGGATATTCTGGATATAGGCAGCAATTGAATTTAAGTTTAAACTTATATCCATTTCACTTATTTAACTTGGAGGCCCACTCTTCCTTTAAGTTTGTATATTGTCATTACTCTTCTCTGTCCTGTTATATGCTGAACATTGCCCCTCATCTTTCACTCTCTGGTATGCTGACTCTTTGCTAAATGGTGAGCCAAAGCAAGTTTCTTGTGGCCATTGACTTCCCATTAGCTGCTTAATTTACTACTCACAGTTATTATTGAATCCTCCCAGGTATATAAAAATTAATGCTTGATCTTTGCTAATCGAATTTGTTTGACTGTCTTACACGAATGCCTAGCCTTTGTTTGTTTTATGTTGGTATCAACTGCTGCCTGGGTCTGTTAGGGTCATCCTTTAACCCTTTGTGCAGGTGTCCGATTAAAACAGGATGGCTAAAAGGCCATACCTGTAAAATAATGTGTGTACAGGTTGGCTATGGATAATAGTCCATTTCTGGTTCAATTTGAAGAGCTCACAGAATGTTCTTAAAGGGACAATGTCCTTCTCTCTTCTCTCTTTTTCATAGAGTCGTTATGTAACTAGACTTAAATGTCAAACTATGTATTTGTTAGGAATTATATGACTTGTATATGCACCGTAAGGTGCAAATTATGTACAGCGGCCTGTAAGCATTGCTAAAGCAATGACATTGGCTAACAGGGGCCATCTCTAACCTTTCTATTTATTTTTTCTATGTGCTAAAGGCTAAGATCGTAGCATAAGTTGGAAATTAGTCTATTTGTGCAAATGTTAAAGCTTGAGAATTAAGGCAGTATCCTAACATGCTGAAAATTGAAAGTTTGATGTCAATTTAGACTGTTTATGCAATTTATTAAACTCTGTAATTGGATTATTCTCTGAAAGTAGGCTAAAATTGCAATATTATCTAAAACGGGACTGTTTTTGTAAGTTGCATACTCTGATAATATAGAAGTATAATCTGCTTTTGTTAAAAGTGCCTAAAGGCAATAATAGTACCAGAAAGTGGCTTATTTTTGCCATTAGGATAATTTGGAAACGTAACGGTACCCTTATTTTAGTGAAACAGGCTGAAAATATGTAACAATGTTAAAATTAGTTTATATCTGTAAATTACATTCTAAAACGTTAATATATCTTGTTTCATTGAAAGTGGCTGAAAATGCAATTAGTGCAGAAAGTGGGTGCATTTCTACAATATATACTGGATATAGGCAGTAATTGAATTTGAGTTTAAACTTATATCCATTTAACTTATTTAACTTGGAGGCCCACTGTTGACATCCAATTTTGTCTCTCCATTTTCTAAAATTGGCTATAATTTAATTTAAAGGTGCAATTTGATTATTTGTGCAAAATGTGCATTAGAAAGCATGTATTTATGTGCATTATCCCCTACTTATATATTACATACTTAAAGGTGGCTATATTATGTAATTTTTTCATCATTTAGGCTATTTGTCAAAATATGATCGTTCGTGCAATTCTAGTGCAAGTTTATCATTTAATAGATAATTGTGACTTTTGTGCAATTTAATGCATTTAATAAATATTTATGGTTATTTATATTTTATTAATTTAATTTGTATCTTAATTTACTTTTGTGTGTGCATCTTTGTGTGTGTGTGTGTGTGTGTGTGTGTGTGTGTATATATATATATATTAATTAATTTGCACCTATTAATTTAAGGTTGGTCCAATTTTATTACTAATTTCATTGCATAATTTAAAGTTTTAAATCTTCTTTTGAACCTAGACCAAAAGCTTAGATAAATACATTCATGTTACAACTTACAAAATCAGTCCAAATTCATTATTACTCCTGAACCCCATTTTTAATACCAAATACATTATTCCCTAATTTCCTCCAAATTATCTCCCCAATCTTCTCCAATATTTTGAATCCCCTAAATCTCTCATCTAAATTCCAAAATCCCTTTAAACTCTCCCCATTACTAACGGCTGATTTCTCTCATTTTGGTATATATCACACTTACACAATTACAAAAGGGAGATCAACATCAGTACTTCCCATGACTTAAAAAACAAAGATCCAACACACACACTCCACAGTACAGACCCACCACTCCATACACCAATTCCCTCATCTTCTCACCTCTCTCGTCCCCACACCAGAAAACCACACCACCAATACCCGTATACACAAAACCAAATTGGGAAAGGGAATTAAGGAGATCGGGATAGGGGGCTTCGAAACAGAGCCACGCCAGTTGCACCGCTAGTCGCCATCGCCGAAAAACCTATTTTCCGATCGCCTTCGTGTTTATAACCAGTGGTGGGGCACCATCGTCAATGGAAACTCCCATCGCTTCTTGTTTGGTCTCTGATTACGAGCTACTGAATCAAATCGGAAGAGTGCAGTGGGGTTGGCAGCGTTGCCGCTGATTCCAGTCGATGGTCGCTCACCCCTCCCTTCCGTTTGTTGTTTGGTCGTCGATTATCGAGCTGTCCCTCTTCCCTCACTATTTATTCAGTCACTGTTTATGCTATCTCTTTGATTTGATGGTTCTTTTTTTTTTTTGGCGATTATGCTGTGGTGTTTGCCTTTGCAGGTCTCGATCCCCATCGTATGGGTTGATAGAACGGGGAATGGCTGGTTTGGTCTACCGATTGGTTTTGTTGTTGACGCTGATGTTGTCCTCTTTTTGCTGAGCATCATCGTTTGTGGTCACTATGGTGGACCAGGTTTTGGTTCATACTGACTATTACAAAAGTGTGTTTGACTGGTTTTTTATGTTTATGATAGGATTTCACTGTTATTCTAATTTGTTTCTGTTGCCAAATGCTATGTTTGCCCTGTTAATGAGTATCACTGATTATTTTCGAGGTTTTGCAGTGCCAGGCATTTAATAGGTTGACAAGGCCAATGAAAAAATATATTTTTACATATATTGAGGCCTACACAAGGAATTGGCGGAAATACAATGAATTGACGGACTAATTACGGCCAAGGAAAATAATTATTTATTTGAGGCCTATTGATAAACAATCTCATTCCCACATCCCTAAAACAAAGGCTATGATGACGTGTATAAGCCGTTACTATAAACGAGCCGGTGATGGAGTGACGAGACCGGTACTTGGCAAGGCAACACGATCGGCCGGCGTGTTCGCAGCCGTATCGACGTCCCTAACTTCCATCCAATACACACCTGAGCCGACACTTTACAAAAATCCCTTCCCCCATTATTTTAAACTATATTTACTATTATTATTATTATTATTATTATTATTATTATTATTATTATTATTATTATTATTGTTATAATTATTATTATCATTATTCTTATTATTATGATTATTATTATCATTCTTATTATTTTCATTATTGTTATTCACTAACTCATTTTTCTTTATATTTTTTGCAAGGTACATTGTGGTGGAATTACGAAAAAGACGACACTTTCATAAAAACTCATCTTTTCCTTTATTTTATTATTCATTATTATTGCTTTCTTTTTATTATCATTATTGTTTACTAACTTAGCTTCATTTGTTTTTACGAGGTACATTTGGATAAACGTCTTCAAAACAACACTCCAAAAATACCTCTAATTTTAATTATTATTGTTTTTCTCTTAATTTATATTATTGTTATTCACTAACTAATTTGTTTTATTTTGCTAGGTGCAAATCCTTAAGGAGGAAGCCTATTAGGACCTTTTATTTAAATTATCATATTATCTGGTTATTTGTCTATCTCTAATTAGTTAGTTTAAATTGCTTAGTTATTTATTTCGAATTTCAATTATAAAGTCCGGCCGGTAACCACATTTGGTGGAGCTCGAGAGGTGCCTAACCCCTTCCTCTCGAGTTAACTTGAACCTCTTACCTAGATTTTTCTGGTTTGTAGACTAAGTTTAGGAGATAATTGTAAAAAATGGTTAGAAACAAAATAGGTGACCTAATACACCTTAGAAACTATATTAGGTGGCGACTCCAATTCTTAAACTTCAAACGAGTTCACCCGGTCAAATTCGAAACCCGACTCGCCCCGAGTCGAGTCCAAAATCGGGTATGACAGAATGGCGACTTCACTGGAGATATCAAGGTTCAAACTATAACGGACTTTAAATTGGGATTCTTTACTTGTTTTATTTTTATTTATTTCGATACTAACTTTTTTCTTCTTTTTCCTTTACATGATTAAGGTTTAGTTTTTATTTATGTGTTTTATCTTTGAATTATGTGATTATATTTTATTATTTGTTCATGTCACTCACACCTTCCCCACTCCTGGGAAACGATACTTTACACACACACGGCGATTACGTGGATCCCACGGTCGCTTCACCACCAAAACACCTGTTAAGAGGGACATGTTGGAATATAGTTGGTCCGTGGTACAGCAAACAATTTCAAATGATCCCACTCCTTGGTCGTCCGCCTTGGGGAACCGTCTCTAGAATTACCCCACTCTTAGTCTAGAAATCATGCATCATGTCATATTTAGGACCATTTTGACTGCGGCTCAGGCCTAAGTCTGTTAGTTCACAATATTTGAACGAACCAAACGGGTTTCCGACTCTAAGGGACGTTTAAATGTGCTACGTGTGCATTTATTTAAAATTGAACGTGTCTAATGTAGACCATTTGGTCAAATAAAAGTGTGTTCTCCTAACAAAATCAATTATTTACTTCTAAAATTGTTATTTCTACATTTATTATGAAATTATTTTTGGGTTATGAACGAAATTAATTTTTCTACTTTTATGTAAAGCAAATCATAGATTTTAAATTAATTTCTTCTACTTTTTATATAGCAAGATCAAATATTATTTCTACTTACCTAAAGTAAAAATGTTATTCCTACATTTATACAAAAAAATTAATTATTTTGTAAAATTAGTTTCTGTTAATTTTGGGTTATTAGAACAATTGGATTAATATAAAATACACGTTCAATTTTAAATACCATAATCAAATTAGGAAGGCTTAACATCCTTGGTATGTTAAAGTCCATAAGTCAACCTCGTCCAAAAGCGTCATCATATGACGCCTATCATGCATATTATGTGTATTGATCTGTTTTGCATATGAAATTATTATTCCATGTGTTAGTTTTACTCCCACTCCCGAGGTTGACTGGTGCATTTTTGAACTTGTGCATATCATGCATACCTTCCACCACTCCTGGCACCTTTCTAAATCGTGCGTTGAAAGCATGGTGGTTACGACCACCTCTTCCCCCACATAAAAAAAATCCTTTAGGAGGAACGACTTGGAATCCATTCGGTCCGAGACGTTCCCGCTCCCGAGCCGTCTGCTTGGGAGGATAATAACACCTGGTCTAGCTAACTCCATTCCTTAGTAGCGGTGCTAGGAATCATGCATCATGACATATCATTAACCGATTTGTTCTCAAGTCCGATAGACCAACTTGTTCAAACAATCCGAACGGGTTTTTAAACCCGAAGGAGCGTTGGACATGATTTATTTGCATTTACTTAAAGGATTAGACGTGCAAATGTAGACTGTTTATTAACATTGTTCTGCATTCAGTGCCATTCAAATGCACAAAGGTTACCTAAGAGGCTTTAAAAGCCCAAAGCGAATCAGAAATGATTGTTTATTCCTACACGGTCGGAGTTACTCTATATTCCATGTCATTCAAAGGCACAAAGGTCACCCAAGAGGCGTCAAAAGCCCTACTTGAATCAGAAATGATTGCTTAAACAATAAGAGGTACTCCGTATTTAATGCCATTCAAAGGCACAAAGGTTACCCAAGGGGCGTCAAAAGCCCAAATTAAATCAGAAATGATTGCTTAAACAATCAGAGTTATTCTGTATTCAATGCCATTAAAAGGCACGAAGGTAACCGATGAGGCGTCAAAAGCCCAAATTGAATCAGAAACGACCGTTTATTTGTTAAACAATTGGAATCATTCTATATTCAATGTTATTCAAAGGCATTAAATGGTAACCAAAGAGGAATTAAAGGCCCAATTTGAAGCAGAAATAACCACTTGATAGACGGGATGACACGTAACGCACATTTATCCTTTAAGCATTATATAAAGACTTGACATCCTTGGCATGTCACAAGTCCATTAGCAATTTCCTCCTAAAGTATCTAAAGAGTTCTCAACTCGCAACGACACATCTCTTCATATTCTTTGTCACATTGTTTCAAAAGCTTGTGCCACACAGTGATCGTTTTGCTCGCAATAAAACGAATCTTAGGCATTTTCTTCTCCCTTTTTCTATCGTCCTTCACCTTTTCCAAAAGATCACGGCCAATAGAACATTTGACATGTTTGCTGAAATCCCCCATCTAGAATCTTCTGGGGATGGATCAACATGAAAAATTTTCATCTGGCTATGAGCCAATGCAATAAATTCCAAATAAATACATTCTCCTTTAGGCTCCGCATTTTGTTAGCAAACGAAATGACGCATGTGGCACAAAGCGATTTCTCAAATTCATCAAGCGTAAAGCGGCTCTTTACATTATAGGATGCATTTTCTTATTTGATGAACTTGTGTGTTGTTCTAGATCTCCAAAGGAATCTCTTCCACAGTCCTATCTCCTCCTCGGGCAGGCATCTCATCTCCCTACTCTACACCCAAATTCTGATATCTAAAATCTTTCACATGTCCAAACTATCTCTAATTCACTACGGAACTCAAAACCTATTATCCAAATGTTGGGTTAAGTCGAATATTAAGGCAAAAGATATTTTCTGTCGCACAACACAGTCTATTCCGTACACAACATCTTTACCACTTTGCATTGACATCAACTCCTCATCTCCTGTTTAAACAAGCATCGGCCATTTGATCAAAATCCTTGACTTGACTGCTACACAAAGCACTTAAACAATCTCTTGTGATACCTGTGCATTCTATCACAACCTCCAAATTCAAGCGCTAAGCCATCATCCGCGGTCTAGGCATTTTCTTAAGCTTACGTGTCATTTTTACTTCAAGTCTTTGCTAATATGTCCACACAGTTTTGTGCATTTCACCATTCTATTACGGTTGCGTCGTACTTGAACACCGAGGTTGGTCAAGAATTTGTATTTAGAAAGCCGAAATGGCAAGCCAAGCTGAAAACATTTTTTTCTGCAACAAAGTCCTTTGGACCACCAGCATATGAAAGCAAAGGCTTTCAGACAAACCCAATACCGTACGACCAAGCTCACAACCTCACATTGCACCCAACTTATACAATAAATAACATCCCTTCTGTCAAGACTTTCAACGATAACCTTAGCGAGCTTGAAAGACAAAACTTCACGCCTTTGTTCCTTTAGCCCAATCAAATGACATTGCAACCAGCAAACAAACTACTCCCTATATGCCCATTCCTAAATTCAATCCAACGAGATCAACACTCATCACTGAAATATTCAATACCATGACACCATAAAATATCCAGTACTAAAACGCAAAGTTCAGAGTCTGATTGACCCAAAGCAAAACAGTGGTACAACAAAAATCAACAAAGGGAAATTGCAACTCCCAAACCGCAAAAACACTTTTTGCACAAACCAATCCATCAAAATTGGCTCCACGACTTTCGAAAGCACAAAACATGAAGACACCCCATCACAATCTAAGACAAATACAATTTTGGGCAATCTCCAAATCCGGAAAAATCCAAACATCAAACCTCAGTCTGAGTATGTAAATATCCACATACTCATAATCGTCGATATGCCCAATCGTCACACCAAAGGACGAATGCAGATTTTAGACAATACATTGGTGTTCATTGCAATGCAACCACTCTTTCTTGGTGATTTGGCATAGACAATAAACTGGGGCAGAATTGTTGAGGAACCTCTCAAAAATTCCAAAAGGCACAAGCTTGACACTGGGGCAGAAATTTTTGAGGTCCCCTCAAAAATTTTAAGAAAAGTCCTTACAAGAGCAACATGATAGTCTTCTTAGCACATTTCATGACGTAACAATAGCATTCTATTTGTCCCACATTACTTTACTTTTGTCTGCAGGGCATACAGCCCGAAGGGTAGACAACCCGATGAAGAAACGACATGACAAAGGGACAATTATACAAGATATAGCAGCAGAGTGCAACACAATAGATACACAAGTCGACGTCCCTTAAAAACTCATAAATTTTCTTTGATTGCAGGTTTACAAAGGTACCGAGTATACCTAACAACTCTCGCAACGCAAAATATCACATCAATGTGAAGGGCATAGAATCCATGTCGGTGGATATATAGGAACTCATAAATTTTCTTTGATTGCAGGTTTACAAAGGTATCGAGTATACCTAACAACTCTCGCAACGCAAAACATCACATCAATGTGAAGGGCATAGAATCCACGTCGGTGGATATATAGGGTCCGCATCAGTGGACACGACAAGCATAGAATCAATGTCGGTGGATATATAGGGTCCGCGTCGGTGGGCATGACATTGCATAGAATCCATGTCGGTGGATATATAGGGTCCGCGTCGGTGGGCATGACATATATAGAATCTGCATCAGCGGATATATAGAGTCCGCGTTGGTGGACATGACATGCATAGAATCTGCTTCAGCGGATATATAGGATCCGCATCGGTGGGCATGACATTGCATAGAATCTGCGTCGGTGGGCATGACATTGCATAGAATCTGCGTCGGTGGATATATAGGGTCCGCGTCGGGGGGCATGACATATATAGAATCCACGTCGGTGGATATATAGGGTCCGCATCGGTGGGCATGGCATTGCATAGAATCTGCGTCGGTGGATATATAGGGTCCGAGTCGGTGGGCATGACATACATAGAATCCACGTCGATGGATATATAGGGTCCGCGTCGGTGGGCATAGCATTGCATAGAATCTGCGTCGGCGGATATATAGGGTCCTCGTCGGTGGACATAATATTGCATAGAATCCACGTCGGTGGATATATAGGGTCCGCATCGGTGGGCATGGCATTGCATAGAATCTGCATCGGGGGATATATAGGGTCCACGTCGGTGGGCATGACATTCCATAGAATCTGCATCGGCGGATATATAGGGTTCGCGTCGGTGCGCATAACATGCATAAAATCAATGTCGGTGGATATATAGGGTCCGCAATGGTGGACATGACATCAATTTGATATACATAGGATCCATGTCGGTGGATATATAGGGTCCTCGTCGGTGGGCATGACATATATAGAATCCATATCGGTGGATATATAGGGTCCGCATAGGGGGACATGACATGCATAGAATCCATGTCGGTGGATATATAGGGTCCGCATCGGTGGACATGACATCATTTGAAAGAGCATAGGATCTACATCGCCAGATACATAGGGTTCGCAGCGGTGAACATGACAACGATTTGCAGTAGAGTAAGGTCCGCATTGGAAAGACATTTGGATAAGACATTAATCAAACAAGTACAAGACAAAACAACCACTCGGCTCAACAGGGAAGTTTACTTTACTTTATCTTTATATCTATTGCATTTATCATGATTTTTCTGCAGGGTACTCCCCGATCTCTCGACAAATCCCTGTGCCATACTTTCACGCCTACTCCCAAAATCACGGCCAATTAGGCAACCACAAAACCTCAAACACATACAAAGCAAAGCCTAACCCTACAGACAAAGCCTTTGCTACACCCGCAAGCTACCTATCTTGCCGAGTTCCAAGCTACAATTCCATACTCACACCAGTGGTCTACCTAATCCTTCCTTGTCGATTGGGTGTCAGTTTCGTATTCTTTCCTATTCGTATCCATCTGCGTCAATCATGCGTGTCTTTGTGCTTGATCGCGCCCATCTATTTGAATAGTGCGCTTTTATAAAACTCGCTCCTCAAATGTTTCCTAGCTCAGTCAAGATAATACTGAAGGTGAAATTACTCATTTATCGAGTTGAAGTGGAAACTATGTCCGTGTAAACTCCTCTTTATGAGCGTGTCGTGCACTACATCTTCATAAACTAGGATGATTATAAGCCTCTTTTCCCACGCTCGATTTATTGGTGTTATTTCATCTCCGACAATACCTTTACTTTATTTCTCATTCAACTCGCCAAAAGACAAAGCATACACGAATCTAAACTTTACATATTTGGATAAGTTTAGCCTTTACACCCAAAATCGTGCGTCATAAATATCTCACACAGGCAACACGCCATTCTAGAACTACACACGGCCTGATTCTCGTGAAATCCGAGATATGTAGGCAACTCAGAGACCGAGGTTCGGCCAAAAAACACCCCAAAACTCCCATTTTCCCCTTCCAATCCTTTAGCCTACCAGTCGTGACAAAATTGGTTATTCCGTCAACTATCTTTGCCCGAAAAATCTTTCATCATTCCCGGGCAAAGAGGGGCAGCTGTTGACACCCAATTTTGTCCCTCTTTTTTTTAAAATTGGCTATAATTTAATTTAAAGGTGCAATTTGATTATTTGTGCAAAATATGCACTAGAAAGCATGCATTTACGTGAATTATCCCCTACTTATATATTACATACTTAAATATTGCTATATTACGTAATTTTTGCATCATTTAGACTATTTGTCAAAATGTGGTCGTTCGTGCAATTCTAGTGCAAGTTTATCATTTACTAGATAATTGTGACTTTTGTGCAATTTAATGCATTTAATAAATATTTATGGTTATTCATATTTAATTAATTTAATTTGTATCTTAATTTGCTTTTGTGTGTGCATCTTTGCTTTTTATTAATCTTATTTTATACAATATATAAAATATAAATAGGTGTGTGTTTTTTTGTGTGTGTGTGTATGTGTCTATATATATATATATATATATATATATATATATATATATATATATATATATATATTAATTAAATTACACCTATTAATTTAAAGTTGGTCCAATTTTATTACTAATTTCATTGCATAATTTAAAGTTTTAAATCTTCTTTTGAACCTAGACCAAAAGCTTAGACAAATACATTCATGTTACACTTACAAAATTAGTCCAAATTCATTATTACTCCTAAACCCCATTTTTATTACCAAATACATTATTCCCTAATTTCCTCCGAATTATCTCCCCAATCTTCTCCAATATTTTGAATCCCCTAAGTATCTCCTCTAAATTCCAAAATCCATTTAACCTCTCCCCATTACTAACGGCTGATTTCTCTCATTTTGGTATATATCACACTTACACAATTACAAAAGGGAGATCAACATCAGTACTTCCCCTGACTTCAAAAAAACAAAGATCCAACATACACACTCCACAGTACAGACCCACCACTCCATACACCAATTCCCTCATCTTCTCACCTCTCTCGTCCCCACACCAGAAAACCACACCACCAATACCCATAAACACAAAACCTAATTGGGAAAGGGAATTAGGGAGATCGGGATAGGGGGCTTCGAAACAGAGCCACGCCAGTTGCACCGCTAGTTGCCATCGCCGGAAAACCTATTTTTCGATCGCCTTTGTGTTTATAGCCAGCGGTGGGGTACCATCGTCAATGGAAACTCCCATCGCCTCTTGTTTGGTCTCTGATTACGAGCTACTGAATCAAATTGAAAGAGTGCAGTGGGGTTGGCAGCGGTGCCGCTGATTCCAGCCGGTGGCCGCTCACCCCTCCCTTCCGTTCGCTGTTTGGTAGTCGATTATCGAGCTGTCCCTATTCCCTCACTATTTATTCGGTCATTGTTTATGCTATCTCTTTGATTCGCTGGTTCTTTTTTTTTTGGCGATTATGCTGTGGTGTTTGCCTTTGCAGGTCTCGATCCCCATCGCGTGGGTTGATAGAACGGGGAATGACTGGTTTGGTCTGTCGATTGGTTCTGTTGTTGACGCTGATGTTGTCCTCTGTTTTGCTGAGCATTATCGTTTGTGGTCACTATGGTGGACTAGGCTTTGGTTCATACTGACTATTACAAAAATATGTTTGACTGGTTTTTTGTGTTTATGATAGGATTTCACTGTTATTCTAATTTGTTTCTGTTGCCAAATTGCTATGTTTGCCCTGTTAATGAGTATCACTGATTATTTTTTACGTTTTTCAGTGCCATGCATTTAATACGTTGACAAGGCCAATGGAAAAAATATATTTTTACATATATTGAGGCCTACACAAGGAATTGGCGGAAATGCAATGAATTGACGGACTAATCACGACCAAGGAAAATAATTATTTATTTGAGGCCTATTGATAAACAATCTCATTCCCACATCCCTAAAACAAAGGCTATGATGACGTGTATAAGCCGTTACTACAAACGAGCCGGTGATGGCGTAACGAGACCGGTACTTGGCATGGCAACACGACCGACCGGCGTGTTCGCAGCCGTATCGACGTCCCGAACTTCCACCCAATACACACCTGAGCCGACACTTTACAAAAATCCCTTCCCCCATTATTTTACACTATATTTACTATTATTATTATTATTATTATTATTATTATTATTATTATTATTATTATTATTATTATTATTATTATTATTATTATTATTATAATATTCTTATTATTATGATTATTATTATCATTCTTATTATTTTTATTATTATTATTATTCACTAATTCATTTTTTTTTATATTTTTACAAGGTACATTGTGGTGGAATTACGAAAAAGACGACACATTCAAAAAAACTCATTTTTCTCTTTATTTTATTATTCATTATTATTGCTTTCTTATTATTATCATTATTGTTTACTAACTTTGCTTCATTTGTTTTTACGAGGTACATTTGAATAAACGTCTTCAAAACAACACTCCAAGAATACCTCTAATTTTAATTATTATTATTTTTCTCTTAATTTATATTATTGTTATTCCATAACTAATTTATTTTATTTTTCTAGGTGCAAATCCTTAAGGAGGAAGTCTATTAGGACCTTTTATTTAAATTATCATATCATCTAGTTATTTGTCTATCTCTAATTAGTTAGTTTAAATTACTTAGTTATTTATTTCGAATCCAAATTATAAAGTCCGGCCGGTAACCACATTTGGTAGAGTTCGAGAAGTGCCTAACCCCTTTCTCTCGAGTTATATTAAACCTCTTACCTAGATTTTCTGGTTTGTAGACTAAATTTAGGAGATAATTGTTAAAAATGGCTAGAAACAAAATAGGTGACCTAATACACCTTAGAAACTATATTAGGTGGAGACTCCAATTCTTAAACTCCAAACGAGTTCACCCAGTCAAATTCGAAATCCGACTCGCCCCGAGTCGAGTCCAAAATCGGGTATGACACCCACTATTCTTTTAAGTTTGTATATTGTTGTTACTTGTTTTTTGTGTGATTAACATGACTGTATCATTATTTGACGCTTAGAGGTCTTGTTATGGGGCACTTAATATACTTAGGGTGTCTAGAGACTTAAAGTAGTGTCCCAAAAGCCTCCGGGACTTTAAGTGGAACGCTAGTAAACTTTAGGACGTTTAAAAATATTAGCTAACGCTCTAGTTAAATATTTAAAGAGGGTATGGGGTTAAGGGTAAATTAAGCCCCTCGGATATGATGGAAATTACCCGAGCTATATTTGATAGTAGATTCTGAAACTATCGTCCCTTACGAAAGCTGGGTTCTGATCCGAATAGGATAATAAAACCTAGGGTTATTTATTCAAGTGATTAATTAGTTATCTATTTATTATTTTGTGGCTATTTGTACAACATGACTATTATTTCAAATTGTTTATGCAAATGTGTTAAATTGCCTATTTTACTTACTTTGCATCCCATATCTCTTTTGTCTATTTTATTTAGATTTTATCCTTTTAAAAGCAATATGTTAAATCCAATATAGAAATCGGCCGGGAACCACGTTTAGTAGAACCTAGGAGGTGCCTAACCCCTACCTTCTAGGTTATTTCGAACACTTACCCGAATCTCTGGCTCGTAGACCAACCTGGAGTTATTTCTTTACTTTGAATTAGAAATACTTTTAGGTGACCTAATACACCTTAGAAAACTATATTAGGTGGCGACTCCAAAACTCTAACTCCAAACGAGTTCACCCAGTCAAATCCGAAACCCGACTCACCTCGAGTCGAGTCCAAAATCGAGAATGACATCTGCGATGAGAAATTTCCAGACAAGAAATTCTACGTAGAGGCCAAGATCTCTACCAAAGCAAAGCAAGAGTATGCTAACTTTCTACGCGTTTGGTCGGGCACCTTCGCCTAGACACACACTGACATGCTATGAATATAACCTAGAGTTACCACGCATAATCTAAATGTTGATCCAAACTTCAAGCCAATCAAGCAGAAGCAACGATCGATAAGCCGCGAGAAGGGGCAAACGATTCATGAAGAAGTCGAGAAACTCGAGGTTCAATACCCCGACTGGCTATCAAACGTCGTAGTGGTTTCCAAGAATAATGGCAAGTGGAGGATGTGCATCGACTTCATAGATTTGAATAAAGCATGCCCAAAGGATTCGTTCCCACCGCCTAACATGGATCAACTCATCGATTCAACGGCAGGGCATGAGGCTTTGAGTTTTTTAGATGCATACTGAGGATACAATCAGATCCTCATGAACCCAGATGATCAAGAAAACACTTCTTTCATCACGGGTAGAGGGACTTATTGTTATAGAGTGATGTCTTTTGAACTGAAGAACGCAGGAGCGACTTATCAAAGATTAGTGAACTTGATGTTCAAGGAGCAGATTAGCAAGACTATGGAAGTTTACATCGGCGACATGTTGGTCAAGTCAGAATTTTTCAAAGATCACATTGGCTATCTAGAGATAGCGTTCAATATCCTGGACAAGTTTGGAATGAAGCTCAACCCCGAGAAGTGTGCCGTTGGCATATCCTCCGGGATGTTCCTTGGGTTCATTGTTTCTAACAGGAGCATAGAACTGAACTCGGTGAAGATCGAAGCAATCGAGCCAATACCGGAGGTCCTAAAGAGTGAACTGGAAGTTAAAAGGCTCAATGGTCGAATCGCTGCACTCAACTGCCGTTCATCTCACAGTCATCAGAGAAGTGTCATCAATTTTTCAATGTCCTGAAAAAGAATAAAATCTTTGAGTGCACGGAGCAATGCAGCAAGGCGCTAAAAGAGCTAAAACAGTATTTGGCAAATTCCTTGTTGCTTAACAAGCCACGCGAGGGAGAACCATTATTGTTGTACCTAGCTGTATCTGAAGTCGCCATTAGTGCTATCCTGGTACGAGAGGGAAAGGGGGTGCAGTCACCAGAAATAAGGATCAACATCTAGAGAAGCTTGCACTTGCCTTAGTCATGGCAACAAGGAAGTTGCAGCTGTACTTTAAGAGTCACACCATTGTCGTGGTTTCCTCCTTTCCATTACGGACCATACTGCAAAAACTCGAGTTGTCAGGTAGGTTGGCAAAGTGGGCTATCGAGCTCGGCGAGTATGATATCTTTTATCAGCCAAGAATGGCCATCAAGTCACAAGTTCTCGCGAACCTTGTCTCCAACTTCAGCAATGACTTAATGCCAAAGGTTGAGGGAGAACACAAGCTGATAGAAGGCGTTACCCCCGGCGAATGGGTTATCCACACTAACGGTGCCTCGAATATAAAAGGAGTCGGGCTTGGTTTAATGATCGAGTCGCCGACGAAGAATATGTTCAGGAAAGCTGTCAGCTGCTCCCAGATGACGAATAACGAAGCAGAATATGAAGCTGTAATTCAAGCCCTAAAATTAGCTTACATATTGGGGGCCAGGGAGGTCCGCATCAACTACGAATCTCAGCTCGTGGTGATCCATATGATCGGAGCATACACCATCAGAGACGCCCGCATGCAAAAGTACCTGGCCAGAGTGGAGAAATGTCTGAAGAATTTTGAAAAATAGAGGATTAATCATGTACAAAGAGAAGAAAATGTGGATGTTGATGCCCTAGCAAGCCTATCGGCCACTATAGAATTAAACATAGACAGCCCGGTTTCTACCATTGAGTTAACTTACGCAGATGTCAAGTGCCGTGAAGTCAATGCAGTAGGGTCATCATGGGACTAGCAGCACCCAATCATTGAATATCTCAACAAAGGAACGCTCCCAGAAGACAGGAAGGAGAGCAGAAGGCTAAGAGCTCAAGCGGCTCGCTACATCTTAATCAATGGAGAGTTGTACTGGCGAATGTTTAGCGGACTTTTGGCTAAATGTTTGGGTCCTTCTCAGGTGGAATACGCACTCAGAGAAATCCACGTAGGACAATGCAGAAATAATTCTGGTGGGCGGTCTCTATCTCGAAAGTTAATCAGGGCGGGCTATTTCTAGCCCCGAATAGAAGACGACGCGAGCAAGTTCGTCCGGGCATGTGATAGCTGCAAAAGGTTCTCCCATGTACTTTATCATCCGACAGAGTTATTAAATTCAATAATATCCTCATGGCTTCCATGAAATGGGGAACAGATATCGTTGGGCCTATGCCTAAAGAGCCCGGTGGTGTTAAGTTCGTTCTTATCGTAACAGACTATTTCACCAAATAGATCGAGACGGCCGCATACACTTGGATTCTAGAGCAGGAAGTCATAGAGTTTATTTAGAAAAACATTATGTGCCGATTTGGGATTCCAACAGAAATCACCAGCAATAACGGTCCCCAGTTCATAGGCGACAAGATCATTGTTTTTCTAAAAGAATGAGAAATCAAGAGGATAACCTCAACTCCTTACCATCCTTCAGGCAACAGCCAAGCTGAATCCTCAAAAAAGACAATAGTGGAGAATCTGAAGAAGCGGCTCAAGGAGGCTAAGGGAAGATGGCCCGAAGAACTGCTTGGAGTCCTATAGGTCTACCGAACTAGATCCAAAGCCAGCACAGGAGAAACACCATTTTCGCTGACGTATGGAACAGAAGCTATGATTCCTTTGGAAATCAGAGAGTCCATTTTACGGCGGACATTCGCTGAAGAGGAGTCCAATGAAGAAGCCCTGAAAGCCTCCCTTGACCTCTTGGATGAACAGCGGCAGATAAGAGCCATTCGTCTTACAGCCCAGAAGCAGCAAGTGGAGCAATATTATAATGCGAGGAAAATTTTATGGTCCTTCAACATCGGGGATCTGGTCCTTTGCAAAGTTACTCTGAACACCAAGCAGGCCGGAGAAGGAAAGCTCGCTCCAAATTGGGAAGGACCGTACAAAGTGCAGGGTATCATTGGAAAAGGTGTGTATGTTCTCGAAGACATGTAGGGGATAGCCATTCCAAACAACTGGAATGTCCCAAGGCTGAAGAAGTACAACTCTTGAAAGGTTGACTAAGCGTGAGTACTCGAGACATGTATTTTTCTTTTTCTTGGTTTTCTCAAAATTATTTACAACGGGCTCTCAGCCCCGTTCTTTATTTTACAACGAGCATTTAGCCTCGTTCCTTATTTTACATGGCTCCGCGCCGTATCAATAAAACTACTATTCTAACTAGTCATTTTTGTCCAATTATATAGATCCATCTACGATCCAACTACTCATAGCGCCGGCTAGACCTAAGTTGAAGTAATGCACTCACTTTCCGCTATAAGAAAGTAGAGTACACTAATCGCTTAGAGTTAGACCACCAGACATTAATCGATGGCTGAACTCGCTAAATCAACAATTGCACCTACACGCCGATGGGAACGCCTGTTCGTGTAGTGGCAAAAATTCTTAAATATTCGAGTAACTAAGCAAAGACGTATTGTCTCAGAACACAAAAAGACCGTCACCACACGGGCTAAAGTCGTCCCATTGTGGGCACAAATAGCCATCTGCTACGGATGCAACCTAGCCGTCGTCTTTTAGTGCACAACAGACGTAATTTCTCAAGGCAAGCACACTGACACAGGTTCTTAAATAGCTAGAACAATCAGGACGACTATAAGCCATCTAATTCTTAGGTGCAAATGCCCACAGAGGCATAACTTAGCATTACTTATTATTTTCGGAGAAAATTTAAAAATGTCACAAACGAAGGCACAAGTAATTTAAGTCAACACGCCACAAAACGGGCCCAAAATATACATTTAGTTCTTCTTGAATAAAACATTTGTTTATAACAATCTTAGAAGGAAAAAAAAGGAAAAGGAAGACTAAAACTGTAAGTTCCTCTGAATTTGCACCCTTGGAGATTCTTCATCTTGATTGTAGCTCTTGAATCGAAGTCTCTCCCGGGATTCGAAGGCAAAATTTCCAACCTGGCACCCAAAGCAGCAACATCTTTGTGATACTGCGTCATGGGGGAGAAAAATCAGCCCAACTGAGGAATCTCTCAGTAGAAAAGCGGAGGCAGCAGAACGGGCACTGAAGACTTCACTTGGATTCACTTGGAGAGACTCCAATAAGGAATCCCCATGAATCTCGGAGATGCCTCATACTCTCTCCTCCCCGTACGATTGGAAGCTTATGAAAACTCCAAAATCAAGGAACAGGCTAGAGCTATACAACCATCCTGAATGCTGTTGGTATGGAGAATGCTTTCGGGCGTCAAACGCTCGAAGAATGAGAGGATATCCCAGAATGCACTCCTCGTGCAAAAGAAGTTGCTTTGGGGATATCTTACCAAACAACTAGGAGATAATCGAACTACAAGAAGCCCAAAAGGGATGGCATTCCTCTGCTGGCACGCGCCACATAAAAAGAAGAGTATCACAACAAATCACCATGCGTGATATGGAACGCATTAGAATTGATACGACTACCACAATGAAGATCTTCCGAAGAGCATCACCACTAAAGTTCCGGCCATGAATCATGGCTCGGGGGACTTCTTTCATTCCTTCACGAATGAAGAAAGAAAAGAAGATAATTGCAGATGAGTCTCCCCTTGTAATCTTTTCATACCTCGTCCTCACAAAATGAAGAAGAATTTCTGGGAGTATTATACCAGAATCAAAGGCTACGCAGAGATAAGTTTTTTGAAAAGGGATGGTATGTTTTCTGAAATAGTGTGATTCCTTCCACTATCATAAGATCTCTATTTATAGGATTATTGGAGATACGAAACGATTTGGAGCAATCATTAGTGTCCTTTGAAAAGGTGCATGGAATCAATATCAACCAATCAGATGGAAGCATATGAGGTTCTCAAAGAAGTCATTATTATTCTTGGTCAAAAAGACTGCGAGTCTCAAGGAGTCAGTGAGATATCTGTTCACTTCCACGCCGCTTTCACTTCCCGACTGCTTGCGTCAGCACTCAGCAAGTGGGGGGGACTAACTGTGTGAGCAAAAATACGCCACATATTGTTACGGGGTACAAGTCAAACTGGCAAGACTATACTTATCCTACAAGTCACCGAGCACTGAGGATATACACCCGCTCCTAGAGCCAACAACCATTTAGGCGGTTTGGTCACAGGGCGCAGGGCACACATACCTAGGGTTTACAATCTCCTAGCTAGGGTTTAGTATACCACCACCTTGAGTTGTAGGCCCATGGCCTTATTAGTATTTGTATTTTCTCTTATTTAGGACTGTGTATCACTACTATAAATACCCCTCCTTACATTGTATTGTACACGAGACACAATTTTCCACCGAAGTCGGTTACTCTCAAGGAATAAGAGTTACTTTTCTTTCTCTATTATTTCTTGCTGAATTACTTGTCTTTATTTTCATCGTATTTACTTACTTTTTCCATCGTAATTTACCGTCTTGCTTGTGACCTCATTCATAATTAATTGTTTAACGTAGACGTACAATTTTAGGCATAAACAGAAAGTTAGGAGCTAGGGTGGACCAGAGGGTATGTGAGGTTTGTGAGAGGTGGCGTAGGGTGGGTGTAAGGTAGAATGTGTAAAAGTAGGGGGTATAAGAGGTGGGGTGGAGGGTGGACACGAGGTGAGTACTTTGTGAGGGGTGGGGTTGGCGGTTTGAAGTGGGTGCGGAGATTAGGGTTGGGGTAGGAGGTGAGGGTTGGGGTGAGGGTATAGGTAGGGTGTGGGGCTAGGGTAGGGTGATAGGGTAGAAGGTGGGGTAGATGATATTTCGATATTAAAATGAAAGTGAGGAGGTAAGGTGGGTAAAAGGTGGGGAGGTGAGAGTGGGTAAAAAGAGGTTTGGACTAGGGGGTAGGGGTTGGTGCAAAATGAGGTGGGTGGGTGTGAGGCGGAAGATATGAGGTAGACTAGGGCGGCCCTAGAATGGGGGTAGGAAGGTGAGGTGGGTGGGTATTTTGGGGTTGGGGGTAGGAGGTGAGAGATGGGGTGGGGTATGGTAGGAAAGGTTGGGGTGAATAATATTTTTATGTTAGATGGAGATAATGAGGGTGAATTATCGATTTTGAAAAATATTGGTACGGAAAATATTTTTCAAAATATATAACCTAACCAACTATGAAAATTTTGAAAAATATTTTTCAGAAAATATTTTTGTCATACCAAACAAACCCCTTAATGCTTTATGAAGAAAAATAGTTATGGAATGTTGAAAGAATATCCTATTAATCAATGAGAGTAATTTACAAAAAACTGAACCGTTTTTAGTTCAAATTAAAATTCACTATATACACAGGTAAAAATCTGTTTATTGTATTGAAGCTAAGGCTGTCTAATAGCCCGGTTTGGGAACCGGTCCGGACCGGCTCAAATCGGGCCAAATATATAAAAAAAAAGTCAACCCGATTTCGATCCGGCACGTCCAAAATGGACCGGACGAACCGGACCAAAATGGACCGGAACCGGACCGGACCGGATGACTGATGGGCTTAGCGAAAAATAGCTGTTGGGCAACGGCTATTTCACGCACAGCCGTTGCCCCAACGGCCAAAAACGGCTATTTTGGCCCCCCCACCCCCCTAGGGCGCCCCCATACCCCCCCCCCACCTATTTTTTCTATAAATACCATCATTTTTCATCAATTTATTCACAATTTCTCTAATATTCTCTCTAAATCTCTATCAATCTCTCTTATTTCTACTAAAGGCTATTTGCTAAATTGCATATTAAAAAAATATTTGGAGTAAAGTGGAAATATTGTTCGGTGCGGTTCCGGTCAAGTTTCAACTTTCACTTCCTAAGTTCTACATTCTAAGTTCACGATATCAAGTAAACTCGTTCTTAGTTTTTATTATCTATTTTATTTTTGTGCAATATTATTGTTTGTAGCATATTTTAGTAATTTGTTTGAAGCATATTTTAGTAATTATAAAAATGTCTGGAGTGTGGAGAGCACTTACGAGTAGCGGTCGTAGATCACGTGCTTCTAACCGAGGGGGGGATGATAGACGTAGTCGTGCTTTAGGTAAAAGACCAGTTGGTACTTCTAGCGCTCCTTCTCTTCTAGATGATTTTACTCAGGAAGATGACTCGCAATTTTTGCATGATATAAATCTTGATGCACCACTAGATAATGATATGTTAGAGACACAATATGAAGAGTTTACCGAAGGGGCTAATTTAGATGAAACACCCACTAGTCAATTTCAAGGTGAACATGAAGAAACTGAATTACCACCTATGCCTCCTAGTAGAGAACGATATGCACGACCCGAAAGATCGGATGTGTGGAAATTTATGACTAAAGATATTCTGGCTCAGAAAGCTAAATGTAATATTTGTAAAAAAGTTTGGGAATTTAAAACCGGCAGCCATAATAGTGGGGCGGGAAAGTTGAGAACACACTTAGAAAACCATCACAAGGTTGTATGGGAAAGGAGTGAGGGTGGCCCTCGTTCAGGGAATAGAATGGCTCCATCGCAAGGTAGTGGAGTCCAACAGGAAATTAATCCAGTGACGGGGGGCTTTTGCATTATGATAAAAAGAAAGATAGGGAACAAATGGCAAAAATGATTGCGGTAGAGTTCTTACCTTTTACATTTGCTTCTTGTCAAGGTTTTATTCGTTATATTCAAACCGTATATAATCCATCTTTTCAAGGTTTTCCAAAAATTACGGTTAGAACTGATATTATAAAATTTAAAAATGAATATAGACAATATTTACGATATATATTTTATCACTTTGATTGTAGAGTTTGTCTTACTTCTGATTTGGGTCGTGGTGTTAATGGGTATGAGTATTTAACAGTTACTTGTCATTGGATAGATCTTAACTGGGTAATGCAAAAAAGAATTTTAGCATATTCTGCTGTCGATGAACCACACACGGGAAATTTTATTAAGGGAGAAGTTTCGGATATTTGAAAGGCGTATTATCTTAGTGATAAAATTTTAAGTATAACTCTTGATAATGCAACTAACAATGATTATGCTATTACTAAGTTAATACCCGCATTGCATCCCCCTTTTGAAGAATTGTTTCATGTTAGATGTGCATGTCATATATATAATTTAGTTGTAAAAGATAGCCTTAAGTTATTTGATCCTACTATTATGAAGGTTAAACTCGCAATTAGTTATATTTTTAAATCTAAAACCGGATAGATGGAGGGACTTTCAAGTAGAGTGTGTGAAAGAAGGTATAGCTCCTAGAAAAGTTCCCAAGGAAGTTTCAACTAGGTGGAACACTGTATATGACTCTTTGACTGTTGCTTACACTTTACGAGTGCCTATTACTAATTATTTTAATCGCAAAGTAGCTGACGTGTATCACCTAGAAGAAACAGATTGGCAAGATGTTGAGCGTCTTCTTCAATTTTTAGCAAAGTTTTTTTATGCTACTAAAGAATTTTCCGGTCAATATTATCCTACAATCACTACCATGTTGTATTTTATAGCTGGAATAGCAGAATTACTTAACGATTATAGAGTAGTGACTGGTTATGAAGTTGCGGTAGAAGCAATGATTGAAAAATTTAAAAAATATTTTTTTCCGATTCCACCACTTTATTACATTGCATCTGTATTACATCCATGTTTTAAACGTTTTAATACAGAAATGCTCATTAGAGAAATTTATCGGAATTTGAGAATTACTGATGAAGAAACACCAAGTGTAGAAACAGTTTGTGCGCAGGTAATTGTAGATTGCCAACGGATTTATGAAAGGTATAGGAGTGCAGCTGATAATGTTGTTCCAAGTGTTCCAAGTGGAGCTGGATCAAGTTCAACGCAGGCTCCCAAAAGAGCTGCAACCGGATTGGGAAGTTTTTCCAGCCTTAATCAAAGGCTTTCTAGCAGGCAGTCGAGTAGCAGCGGAGGGATCAACGAGCTGGATGTTTATTTACTTCATGGTTGCAAGGAAATTGAGTATTTTGGAAGCGATCAACTACTGCCATTTTGGAAGGATCAACAAGCACAGTTTCCAGTTTTAGCAAAAATGGCGCGGGATATTCTAACTATTCAAGCATCATCTGTTGCTTCAGAAAGCGCGTTTAGCCAAGGAAGATTACAAATTGGAGATCATAGACATTCATTGAAGGAAGAAGCAATGGAGACGGCCGTATTATTCAGAGATTGGATTAGATCGGAGCGAAGAAATTTTGGATTTGCAGAAGATAAAGTAGCCGATTCAGAAGCATCATCAGAAATTTTATCAGGCGATGGAAGTTTGGACAATGAAACTGAATATGAACAAGATGACTCTTTGCCACCGGTTCCTCCAGAGGTGCCAGACGAAATTATTCAGAAAATGAGAAGTTTTTTTATTAATATGTAGTTTTTGCAATTTAATATCTATGTACTTTGCAAAAAATCAACCATTATCCATTATTCAATAAAATGCGTTACGCCTTGCTATTAAGTAAATCCTTTGTTATATTCTCAAGTATCCTTTGCTATTAAGTTACCTCTTTGCAATTCAATACTAAAATACTAAATACTAAATACTAAAATACTAAATACTAAAATACTAAAAACTAAAAACTAAATACTAAATACTAAAAACTAAAATACTAAAAAATAAAATACTAAAATACTAAATACTATTATACTACTAACTTAGTATTAAGTTTGAAAAAATAACAATTTACTTACATTATACTAGATTACTAAGTTTAAAAAAAATACTCAATTATACTTTTATAATACTAAAATACTACATTACATAATAGTTAATATTTTAATACTAGATTACTAGTATTATATAAAAGTTATTACATAAAACTAAAATTTAAACAAAACAAATAACCAAAAAACAAAAAAAAAAAAAAAAAAAAAAAGCTAAAACGACAAAACCGGGCCGAACCGGACCGGACCGGAACCGGACCGGACCGGCCCACTTCAAATTTATGTCCAAATCCGCTCCATTTTGAAAAATAGCCGTTGGCAACGGCCATAAACGGCTATTTTTCCCACCCCCACACCCATAAACGCCCCTACAGCCCTCCAATACCTATTTTGCCTATAAATACTCCCATATTTCATCAAATTAATCACAATTCAATATTTTCTATTCATTTCTCTTTAAAAAAATGCTATTTTATTAAATTTTCTATCAACATGGCTGCAAATGCAAATAATGCTAATCAAGTTTAAGGTGCTACTACAGCAGGTCCGTCTGGTGCTCCAAAAAGAACTAAACGATCCGAAGTTTGGGAATTTATCACAAAAAATAATGATACCGGCAAAGCTCAATGTACTCTTTGTGAGAGAGTTTGGAATTGGGAAGATGAAACAAATACTGGAGGGACAATGAGGTTTAAGACCCACTTGGAAAACCATCATGAACCCGAATGGGCAGCTCGTGCTGGTGGCAAATATCTGCAACCACGTGATGATTGAGTTGAGTCAGTGTTGAGTCGCTGAAGTTGAAAATTTATGTATTTTTCTAATTTCTAGTCTATTTTCATGTTTTTATTTTCTAATTATACATTTTCATTTTCCAACATAATGTACTGTGTGTATTGTTGAATAATATATGTGTTTTGTGTTGTTTATTTAGATTTTAGTATTTTAAAAAAAAAAATTTAATTTAAAACAAAAAAATAATAATTAACGAACCGAACCGAACCGGATCAAACCGGACCGGGACCGGTACAATATTCGGCTGCCGGTTCCGGTTCCGATCCGGCATTGGTGCAATTGCACCGGTGCACCGGACCGGAACCGGGCCGGTGACGGATTTTTTTTTCACCAAAGCACCGGACCGGACCGGACCGGACCAGCCGAACCGGAACCGGACCGGACCGGGCCAATAGACAGCCTTAATTGAAGCCCTTGTTTTCATCTGTCTCTCAGTTACCACTTCAATTCTCGCCATACCGAAATTAATTCAAACGGCTCGCACTTATCACATAAACTCCCAATAGATACTTTTTAAGGCATAATATTTGGTATATAATACTCATTGATCTTAATAATACGATTTTGCTCTTGATAAGACTTATTATTTTATCATGAGTTTTTTCCTTCCAAGAAGTGATTCTAGGACTTCCGCATAAGGGTCGAGATCTTATCAATCATACTACACCCTTTGATAATTTCTTTTAATAGTAATCACGAAAATTTAAACGCTAATCGCAGAACTGACGAATGCCATATATAAAATGATAAAAGCTTTTTTAGTTTAGAAAGTCAATCATGAATCAATTGATCCAGCAAGAGTACTGCAAGAGATACAGGATGATCAACCTATGTTGTGAGACCTTTTCAAAATGAAGTACATTCGTGTCATCTCCAATAGAGATTGTACAATGTACGACAATGAATTTGAGAACACAGAAGCTTTTTGTTCGAAGGTATCGCACGCCTCTTGTTAATAGGATCGACCATACCATTGAGCTATTCATTTTCAGTATAATCGTCAAACTTTTTGAAGACAAGATGGGAATAATTTAATGAGCATGTGAGGCCAACCTTCCAAACTATTTATTTTGAAAACTATGTCTTGCCTAATAGGATTTAAAAAATGAAAAAAAAAAAAAAAACTCCTAGATAATAACAGCATATATTTGGCGAAATCATTTTTTTTTTTTTTTTTTTGCGTTAGCATTATTGATGATGCGATATGTTTTTTTCTTTTTTAAACGTTAGCATTATTGATGATACGATATGTTTTTGTTTTACAAGTTTTTCTAAAAAGACCTATAATTATAAGTGTCAAATTACATTGAATGACTCACTATACAAATAGTATTACTATTTAACTTAAGATTAGTTATTACGAGAGATTTTAAGTATTTTTCAAATTTTCATTTAACTAAAATATAAAAATAAACTAGTGAGAGGAAACATGTTCATGAGATTTTGTCAAAGTTAAATCCCTTAATGAGGATCCATTAGAGGGCAAGTCTGGTGCCAACAGCCGTGGTAATTCCAGCTCTAATAGTGTATATTTAAGATGTTGCAGTTAAAAAGCTCGCAGTTGGACTTTGGGATGGATCGGCCGGTCCGGCCTAGGTGTGCAGCGGTCGTCTCGTTCCTTTTGCTGGCGATGCGCTCCTGACCTTAATTGGTCGGGTCATGCCTCCAACGCGGTTACTTTGAAGAAATATAAGGTTACTTTTTTTTCTTCTCATCTAGTGTACGGTATCTTTATTGGAGCCCCGACTACTCCAGATTCGCACCGTGCAAGGATCATTTCTGGGGCCGAGAAGCGCTCCATACCAAAATTTTTTTTATTCCCAGGACTCGAACCCGAGACCTCTAGGTAAGAGTGGATGGATTCTATCATCCCACCGCAACCTTGGTGGTACTGTTCGGATATTTTTCGCTAAATATATTTTATCCTAACAAAAGTTAAAACAATTTCTAAAAACTTATGCCGAAATTGCGAGCTGAAACTATACGAAATCAAACCGAACCAATCGATTTACAGGCCAAAGGGGAGCTAAATGAACTTGTTTTGGTAATAATATAAGATGACATTGCCATGCTTTAAATCTACATTGTAATCTAAGACACCAACATAGCGATTATCATATCACATCGATTGCGTTAAAGAACCATGCGCTGGCACTACTAAACAAAATTTCCATTAAAATAGCAATACTATATGGATATTTTTTTTTTCTCGGGTTGGGCCAGACCTCATAGGGAATATGTCTAGGATACAATTGGACTTTCAGAAAGTTCACATGGAAACATAAATTAACATATTTAGATGATTTTTTTCTATTTAGAAGCAACGAATAAGTCCGAGAGTGTTCCAATCTCGCTAACATCCACAGGGAACTCATCTATTTCGTCGCGCCATGGATTCACTTCATTGCGATCAATGGATCGAGTCGCCCGCCAAACCACACTAATGCACTTGAAACCTGACCCAAATGACATTTGCCATAATATATCTCCCTTTTTCACCTTACCTTTGGCTTCAACATACGCCACTTCATACCATATCGAACTATTAGAAGTGTTACCGAACCTGTACAACGTCATTCTTGAAGCTTCCATTTGTTCATCACTAAATCCTAATTTCTTCTGCAAATCATCCAATACTGGTTTCCCGCCAACATGCGGGAAGAAGTGATCAATGCCTTTGGAAAAATCAGGATTATAAGGCTCCACCTTACTTCCTGTACCGAAGCGTTGCATTATAATATTCAACGCGTAACGTAGTTTTTCAGCTACAGGAAGGACTAAGGGAGCTACAGTGGATATATTTGATCGAATTGTTTTCATAGCTGCGTACAAGAGATCTTTGTTAATGTTGATTCCTCGGTGTCCTTCTTCATCTTCTTCCATGAAAATACAGTTGTAGGAGCGATCATTGCTCACTGTTTGAGAACGGATGGTGTGGATGAGCTCATACTTGGAGGTATTCTGATCGGACGGTTTGTTGGAGAGGAGAAGGGCGACCGCACCAACACGGAATATGCAGTTTGTTAGCAATTTTGAGCGGTCATTGCCTTTGTATACATTGTCTGTAGTGCTCTCGGTGGTCACTAATAGAGCATATGAATTTTCATTCACCTGCACCACAATATACTATGAATTGATAAATGCACGGAAAAACAAATTATGCACTCTCTATATATTCTGTTGACCGAAAAATAAAAGTACTATATACATAAATGAGAGGGCGATACTGTAGACCTAGTAATATACTATAATACTAGTAGGAAAGTGTGTACCATATGTAATTGTTCATATATCTCAAAGAGTCAAACCAAATGATAAAGTGACATTAGAGTGCATTTATACAAATCGAGGAGGCGGGCGCCAAGTACGAAAATATCACTGAGGATATTTTAGTCGTCCTCTTCTAATCTATATGTGGATTCGAACTTGTCGAAAAAGGAACGTGAAGGACCAAACGTGTCAAGACGTCCCCCACCCTTGAAATTCTGTTTCCAAAAAAAGATGTTAATGGAGATTTGGTTAAACTGATCATTGCAGGCTACATGTTGGTTTTGAAGGTGCATGGAGTTAGAGAATTAAAAATCCATATATAAATATACCCATAATTTAGTTGGATAATAACAAGTTACTTTTTTTATTTTCCATATAACCACAAGTTTAATATGAAGAGATATACTTTATATATGTTTCAATTTATATGATAATACTTCCTTCTTAAAAGAACATATCTTTCTAAAAGTTGAAATATTTTAACTTTAACTTCCAAATTTTATTAGTAATAAGAAGTTTGTAGGTATACAAATACTATAATATATGTGTTTAAAATCACAAGTTACCAAAAGTCTTACAACCACATACATTTAAGGCTTCTTTACTACCACAAATTTTAAAAATCTTTATTTTTTAAAAAACTTCGTACGATCATTTTATCTAAAATCTTAATTGTGCTTGAGAGAACAAATTTAAACCTAGGATATTTGTGCATCATTTTTTGAAATATGTGATCATTAGATCAAATAGCCAAGTTTATGTCTTCAATTCCCTTAATTATATCTTTACCATAGTTAAGGAAAAAAAAGGAACATCATGAAGAGATCTAGTTAAAAGAAGAACCTTGAGTAGATTTTGGACAAGGGTTATGGCGATGAGACCAGCACTGCAACCCATTCCTGTGAGATTATAGCTGCGAATATCATCTCTAAGCTTGTAATGCTTCACTACAACACTAGACAATGATGGCATGATATTGAAGACCCCACAAACACAAACCAAAATTCCTATATCCTCATATCTAACTTTAGTTTTTAGCAAAAGTTCATCTATGGCTCCAAACACTGACATCTCCACTTCTTCCTTAGCAGCTTCCAAGCTCATATCCATCGGATCTCTTGTCAGACTTTTAGAAATATATGTATGATCTCCTAAACCAGATCTCTGCAATATCCTGTCCATGAATTCAAGTGTCTCCCTTTTAAACTTTAAATCTCTGCTGCTTTTATCAAGAAAGGTTCGCTTGCAAAGTTGCTGGTTTTCCGGGGGCTTGTAACATGCAAAATTTACTAGGAAAATTCTTTCCCTGGTGCCTTTGTGGAAAACATACCAAAATAATACCAGTATTAAGGCTGGCAAAATTAAAACGAGAAAGAACTTAGGGTACAACTGATCATCCTTCATCATGATGATCAATTCAACAATGAGATGGATCATTTTAAAACATGGTACCACATCTCGATATGACTAATTTATAGAAGGATTCCCTTTCCACCTCACTTTGCCTAATGCTCTTTATGACATAATATTCGAAAAAATGAAGAGGAACGTGGACTGTTGGTTAATTAAGGAATCCGAAGCCGAAGCCGAAGCCGAAGACGAAGCCGAGCCGACCGACGACGGCGGCGCGAGGCTTCCTATTCTTTCCAACTCTTTTAAGAGCTCTAAGAAGTCGTTGTGTATATATACACACACAAGTGTAGTTGCCCCTCACCAATGTGGGACAAAGTTCACTTGATTCATATTTACATTTCTCTCCATTTCATTTTTCCACCATTTCCCAATTCACACTTCTTATCTTTAAAGCCCAATGGCTTAAAGTCCAATAATATCTTAGTGCTCTTGAGCTTATTACGTATTTTTAATTGTGTAGGAATGAATTTGAAGAAAATTGATAGATGTGGAGCTGAAATGAGAAGAAATGGAGCTTCGAAGTCTGAGTAGAAGCCCTGGACTTGACTTGAAACCAATGCGTGGATGAAAAATAATGAAAAATATGGAAGAGCAGTGTATTAAGCATGTCGCGTTGCGCAAGGCACCGCATGACGCAATGCGACAGGGTCGAGTTCAAGAGAGTTGAAATTTTGAAAATCCTGCATAAAAAGACCTGCCGCACCGTACCGCACCGCGCCATGCAATGCGATGCGCAACGCAGTGGGCTTAATTTCGTGGCATGTTGACTCCGGATTTATTTAGATTTTCGGGTTATGTGGGTCTTTTGGGACAATATAAAAGGCATCAAACATGCCCAAAAACAAAACTTTTAACCAGGAAAGGAGCAAAAGGAGACTAGAGTTTTGGACACTTCAAGAACTTAAGCGATTTCTTGAATTCTTTCTTTCTAGTAACTTATTCATTCATGATTATTTTGACATGATTGTTATGAACATGAGTGACTAAGTTACCCCATCTAGGACGTGAAGAAACCACTATAGAATGATGTATTGAGTATTTCATTAATTTAATCGAGCTTGACATAATTAGTCTTGATTATTCAACTATGTTTTGATTGCTTTTGATTGTAGAGCTCACAATTGAATGTGTTCTTTATTCTTGTAATCCTGTAAGAGTGTTTTGAGTTATGGTTAGTTGATAGCGATACTTTAACCCAAATAAAGAATTGTTTAGCGAAGAAGAGTTGGGTTAGTTCGAGAACAACGAACCCTTATCGTGGTCATGTGGATGGTCTATCCTTATTATCTCATGTTAACTTAGAAAAGTAACTCAGGGTAGTTATTGCTTGTTATTGAAAAATACTAGCAATAAATTAGGAGCTCACAATCATTAGGGATAGTCAAACGAGATTGAATACGTAGTATTCGGTGTATCACTCCTATAATTGGGAAAGTCATGTTCTAGGCGTTTTATTCTTGAAATCTTCTCTAGTATTTACTACTTATTTTTAGCTAACTGTTATTTCTTTTTAGTTTACACATCAAAACACTTTTTAATTTGTTCTTGAAATTGGTTGAACATAAACTTAGAAAAAATAAGGTTACGAATTATTGTTGCTCTCTAGAGGATTCGACCCCGAATTTATTAAATCGAATTATATTTGCAGCGATCGCCTAATATTTTTTATCAGACATAGTTGGAGGTGATCAGTGGCGTAAGGAAAATGATTTCCGTTCACATGCAAAAGAAGTCATTTTCAGCTTTGCCTTAATGTCTTCCTTGGGAAAAAATTCAAGTAACAAAAAAGTACTGGTACTTTATTAACAGTCCATATTTGCATGTACCACGATGGGAAAAAATCAAATGCTGTAAGTGGTCCTACGTCGGATGCTGAAATACTTTTTTTTTTTTTTTTAAAAATGCTGAAAAACTGACTTAAGACGGAAGAGGAAAAATATAAATCCACCAATCCAGGAGATGGAAATTAAAAACATACAATTAAACCATAAGGATGTGGACATTCTAAAGTTTGAGCTAACTATTCCTACTCTCAAGGTTTGCACGGACCATTCAATTAAAGCATAAGGATGTGGACATCCTTCTAAAATTCGAGTTAAGATTTTATAGCTAGTCCTACTCTCAAGGTTTGAAGGGTCGTGAGTTTGGCACTACAAAATTCATTTCTTATAATAAAAAATAATTTTCATGAAAATATTTTAGAAAAAATCTTTTTGGCTAATTTGATGGCGAATGAAAACAGTTTCTCCACCTTGGTGAGGGTAAGATCTGCGTACATTACATTCTCTCCAGACCCCACTTGTAGAATTACATTGAGTTTTTGTTGTGGTGGTGGCGGTGGTGGTGGGGTTGAAATGTTGATCAATATTAAAGATACGTTGATATTAACGTGTAAGTTTTGCTTGGATCGATTGATATGAATTTTAAAATTAAAATAGTGTTGAGGAAAATGACTTTCATCATAAATGAGGGAAGTGATCCCCCATCCCCGATATCTCTTCCTTGGGAAAAAATTAACAAAACTTTAGAAACTAAGTCACTTTCACATGAACCTTAAATCTAAGAACATAAGAACATCACTTTCTGTCATACGAAAAGCAAAGACATATTTCGTCTGAAATTTAGTTATTGAAGATCAATTTAATAATTGTTTAAAGCTAAGTAAGATTAAGTTAATTCATTGCTTTTTTAATTAAAGTTTTGACGTTCAACATTTTTTCAGAAGATTAACATAATTTGCAATTTTACTAATATATACACAATGAGAAAAAAGTTGCATGCTAATGGAGGTGTCAAAGTTCATTTAGTTTAAAGCTCGAAAAAACAAAAACAAAAAAGGCATGAGGATGATTTTTTCAATCCATAATAATTCATATAATCGATCCCAACTTGTTTGGAATTGAAGTACTGTACGTTATTGACGACAAATAATAAGTAGTTTGGAATTGAAGTACTATACGTTATTGACGACAAATAATATACTTAAATTCAGTGCTAGCCTTAGCATAATTGGCAAAGGGAAAATTACTCCACAAGCACACTATTAGGACTTATTTACCATTCATAAACACGTTTTCTCATTCATTTCTTTCTATAGTCATCCAAACTATTTTATAAATTTATTTTCATATTTTTATAGATATATTAACTGTAATTATTTATCCTTTAATTCTAGAGATTACTTAATTAATGTTAATCACAAATCAATTTTCATTTATCCCTTAACTTTAGGGATATCTATCACTAATCTCAATTAATTAAATTAATTTATTTAATAATCTTGGATCTAAAAAACTAGAAACATAAGCTTCAAACAAAAATATATAGAAAGGTTTTTGTTAAAGAAAAAACTAAGATCTCTTATCAAAGCTCGGCTTTAGGCCATCAATTTTATTTGGTCACGCCTGCTCAAAAAACTACCACCCACATGCAGTTCTTTTTAATAATGGAGTTTTGTTATTTAATACGAAGTAGATGGATAATGTCTTTTAATAAAATTTGATGTTAATTGGAGGGCGAGGCTATTTCCATAAACTTCATGGGATCATCTATATTTTATTTTCGCGTAGTTAACCAAAACAAAGAAAGTTGTACTCCACTATAGGAAAACAGCAGCCAATAGAGACAACAAGGTATTGTCTTTCAAAACTTCTTGGCGACAAGATAAGACATAGGATGTGCATTTAATAGCGTAAACCTACTGAAAGACTGAACTGAGCATGGGTCTCTAGGAAATTTAGGTAGTGAACTTATTATTCAAGTTTGTCACATATTATTACACTGTTTTGCAACAATATCTGTGGACTACGTCACTACGTACGTACATTTTTCTATTTTTGTGGTAGAATAGATATATTACATTAATACTCAGCTGAAATATTAGATGCTTAATTAGTCTATCATAGTTGCCCCACTGAGTTAAAATATTATTCCTCTGTTCCAAAAAGGATGATATGATGCGAATTTCGAGAGTCAAACGAGTTCATTTTGACCGCAAATTTGAATATATAATCTTTAAGTTTTTTGGAATGATATTTATATATTTAGAAATTACGTAAAAAGTGTTATAAGACACAATAATTAATAATTCAAAATATTTAAAAGACATATAACAATATAGTGGTCAAAGATAAACTCATTTGACTCTCGAAATCTGAAACTTGTCATCCACTGTGGAATGGAGGGAGTACATGACAGAGTAGATGTTCTAGTGCAAGGGCAAAGATAGAAATTAATGGAAAAAGATTTAAGAAAATATTAGAATATTACATCTGATATTTAAACTTATGGTCTAAAGTAATTTTTGAATCCCCTTTACCACTTTACTAACAAATTTGTTTGTCTCAATGGAGTTTAATAGTTTGTATATCACCAAAAAATATATTTTTATTCTATTTATGCGGTATAATTATTCGTACCACTTTACTAACAAATTTGTTTGTCTCAATGGAGTTTAATAGTTTGTATATCACCAAAAAATATATTTTTATCCTATTTATGCGGTATAATTATTCGATAAAGGGGATTCAATTGAACGGTGCCTCGGCTAGTAGTAGTGCCTCTATCAGAATCAAACAGTAGCATGGATTGAACAAAACGGAGAGGGATTGACAGGATAACTAAAGTAGTAGACTGGTACTTCATTTCTTCCTTAGCTAGTAGGTTTGTAACTTGATTCTGCTCTCAAAAGTTATGCCTGGTGTTCTGGATCCCTAGTTGGAGCATCAATAACCTACAGTCGGTAACAATCGAAAAGTGTTGTTGAGTCATGGTTGTTTAAGAGATTAATGGATCAGTGGCAACATCAATTTCTTTAAAATTCATCACGAAAGCCAGATTTAGTCCCTGAAGCAATGTCATAATTAGCTCTGCAAAGGCATGTTTAACATGTTGATAGAAGCCTACCATCCAGTTACCAAGAGAATTCCTGACTCCTCATATTCCAGCAGCACCATTTAAATCTTTACACAAGCCATCCACGTGGAACTTGAGACTGTCATGGATAGAACGCCTCTATTTAAGATGAAGGGTGAATAATAGGACTAGACTGAGTTTCAAAGCTGTTAGGTAAATGAACTCATCTGCTTTACTAACACTTCTAGTTGGAACAGATCATTTGAAAGATTTTTGTGATGGTTGTTATTTCTATTAATCCAGCGGTACCAAATAAAAATTGGAATGAGAGCAGACCAATATAAGATGATTATCCGGGATAGAATTATGGCTTGATCGGAGATAGTTAACCTAATGGTCATAGTTGCTCAATGGAACTGGATTCTGCAGTGCAATTTGTTTCCAAAATTGCTTGGCCACTAAGCAAGGGTTAAAGATAAGTGCAGTGGTTTCATCAACAAGCTTACATATTGTAAAGAAGGCTCTAAATGTCCGCTAAATTAAATCAAAAATTAAGTAAGCTGGTATGTCAGGTCTTGACCTATCATTCTGTTATTGTGCCTTGATTGTGCATTGGCAGACGCAAAGGCGAAGGCAGATTTTAAAGTTTTGGGATTCATAATTCTAATCCTTTTAAGTTATGGGGTTCAAAATTAATAATTAATACGTATTAAATATTTTTTCAAGACAAATATACATAGTTTGGCCAAAGTTACGGGGTTCGGCCGAACTCCGGAGTTGTACTCTAGCTCCGTCACTGGGCAGACGACTTTAAGTATGGGAAGTCTGTTATGGAAATAAAGTTATAAAGAACTTAACTTTGTTCTCTACTGCACATAAGGAAAGGGTAAGATCTGTGTACATCATACTCTCCCTAAATCCCATTTGTGGGATATCACTACTATGTTGTTTTTATTTTTTTTGTTGTTATTGAAAGAACTTAACTTTGTTAGGCACTTTTAACTTCCAAACCCACTCGAAGTTTGAAGAGATAAGGGAGAGTTAGGCATGACAATAGTATATACTAACTTTGTAGAAAATTTTTCATTAGAAGAACACTTCCAATATGGGAAGTAAGGCTTGTCATTACAATCATGTTATTTTCAAGATACAACACTATTACACAAGAGGGGGTTGATTTGTATAATACCCGATTTTTATTAACTTGCTTACTTTAAGGACCAATTCCACGGATGTATTCTTTTACTTTATTAAGTGCGGCATAAATAAAGATCAAGTAAATGAATAGTGTATTTTAGCGTGGAAAAACCTCGACAACTTGGGAAAAAAACCACGACCTACTCTCACAAGTAGGAGTTCAACTTCACTATTCAAAAGATTCACTTGGTCACAAGACTTCGCTCTTGCTAACCTAGGACTAACTCTAATCCTATAGTGACCCATTTCACAATAGGTGATGTTTCTTCAAGTAACAAAACTTGAAAGTGTGTGCTTCTTACAGGACTTCTAAGAAAGTAAATAGTACAACTCAATAGTACCTACTACCGAAAACTAAGACTAAGTAAAATATGACTCAATCTAAGGAACTGGTTCTTCACTTAGTTCCCTGTAGCTTATGACTGCTCAAATACAACTTAGACTTGCTTCAGTACTTTTGCTCTAAACTCTCTATATTTGTGCATGTCTTCAACTCACAAAATGCTTCTAAATTTATAGAGTTGGAAACTTGAGAAGTCTTGTACAATTCGAACTCCAAAGGTCTTCAGAGTTTGAGGCCTAATTGAATTCCTTCTTGGATAGATGATAGCGTATTTAATTTACCCCAATCTCTATGCAATCTTTTCAATCTCGTGCAACCCTGCATAATTATCAAGATAAATATTAGAATTAGGATAACATTAACTTTTACCACTCAATTTATTTTGTATAGATATTTATTCAGTTACAAAGATTTAAAAGAACATATCATTTGATCTGTTCCTTAGTCATCAGTCAAAACTCCAAGCTAACAGATCAATTATATAAATAGAACCTAACTTGCTAATCAGATCTTTAGGTAAGAAAAGAAATGCTATTAGTTTACAAGGATCCATTATGGACAAGGTAACTAAGTTGAATCTGTTAGATGTCTGCACTTTCGATAATGACCAGAAATCAGAAAAAGATGAAATAGAAAATATTCCGAGCCAACAGTCTATACTGCCTCTCCTTAAGAAATCTAATCCCCACACAGTTACCCAATGTTAATGGATTAATTTCTTCCAGGATAGAACGGAACAACGTTACTGTGATAGCGGTAATACAAATCACAGTAACCAGCGAACACAAAATATGGCAGCAAATCACACTGACTCAAACTTACTTTTTGTTTTGGAAAACAAATGTAGAAAGCAGAGAGAGGGAGAAGAATTTTTTGGATGATGAAAATGAGGCAGAATGCCTCTCTATTTATAGCCACAGGATTTGGAATGAAAAGGCATGATTTTGGAATGAAGAGGCATAAAGGTGTCTTTTCATTTTGGGTTAAGTGACTGTTCATGAAAAACAGCCTACTAAGTGGCTATTCAATGAAAACATCTTTCATTTCATGACAGTTTCCACAACCATTGGAATATTTTCTTCAATAATCCACTTCTTAATTCCATTACGAAAATGGCCCAAATTAAATATCAATATAAAATATTAAAATTTTAATAAATAAATATTAATATAAAATATTAATATTTAATAAATATTCCCTTCATTTCCCATTCACACCACTTTATCTTCCTCTTCCAAACCCAAGAATCCCCCACATGAATGGGGAATGGCTATGTGAAGAAAACATGCAGAAAACTGTGTGATTGCAAGTAAGAGCTAATTGCACCTGGATAAGTAGGTTTCCCTTTGAACTTTCCGTAGTGAATATATATTGGATATACTCGGTCTATCGATAGATTTGATATCTTTGAACCGTCGAGCTTTGATGTATACCTAGACAACATATGTCACACAATTAATCCTTGACAATTTTTGGTTCTCATTGTTGTGTTCGTTTCAGCCATGAACACCACCTGGTTCATGAGTGTTTAGAGAATTGACCTTACGAAATTCTCCTTGAAGCGGCTTCCACTTCACACTCATATAGGTGATTTCTAAACGTGTAATCCCGTAGATCTACACTGTTTGACAAACCCCGTATCAAACTTAGATAATCATTAAAAATCATCTTTAACGTTTTATCCTTGGTACTAAACATTGTTTTATTAAGAGGGTGGGTCGAGTTGTTTGACAATGTTGGAGCGGTCGTACACAACTTTGTTTGAGCTACTTGAACCTAGATCTTGGGATCTCTAGTCTTCTAGGTAGAGTTACCGCCATGATGACTTGTGCTCGGCCAGAGTCCCATTCCTCTTGATGATCTCTCAACATCATCTCTAGTTAAGCCTTTTGTTAGCGGATCCGATATATTATCCTTTGACTTTACATAGTCAATTGTGATAATTCCTCTAGAGAGAAGTTGTCTAATGGTTTTATGTCTTCGTCGTTTATGACGATTTTTCCCATTATACATAAGGCTCCCAGCCTTTGAAATTGTCGATTGACTATCACAGTGTATACATATAGGTGTCAAATACCTAGGCCAAAATGGAATATCTTCCAAGAAGTTTCGGAGCCATTCAGCTTCTTCACCGGCCTTGTCTAATGCTATGAATTCAACCTCCATTGTAGAACGAGCAAGCAGCGTTTGTTTGGATGATTTCCAAGCTACCGCTCCTCCACCTATCGTGAAAATATATCCACTTGTGAATTTTGATTCCTTTGAGCCAGTGATCCAATTTGCATCACAATATCCCTCTATAACAGTGGGATATTTATCATAATGCAAAGCATAGTCATGTGTACTCCAAATAACCCAAGACTCGTTTCATTGCCATCCAGTGATTTTGTCCAGGATTACTTGTGTATCGACTCAGTTTACTTATAGCACAAGCGATATCTGGTCGTGTACAATTCATGGTGTACATTAGACTTCCCAAAATCTAGCATAGTCTCGTTGAGACGTACTTTGTCCTTTATTCTTTGTAAAGGCAAGATTCACATCAATTGGAGTTTTTGATGTTTTGAAGTCTTAATACTTGAATTTTTCCAGGACATTTTTGATGTAATGAGTTTGAGATAATGCATAACCTTGAGGAGTTTTATGGATTTTAATTCCCAGAATTAAATCCACAACTCCCAAGTCTTTCATATCAAACTTGCTTGTTAGCATAGTAGCATTTATGTCACCAATATCTTTACTCATTATTAACATGTCATCCACATATACACAAACAATGACTATATGATTTGAAGTGTTCTTAATGTGGACACATTTATCACACTTATTAATCTGAAAGCCATTTGACAACATTGTACTGTCAAATTTCGCATGCCATTGTTTAGGTGCTTGTTTTAGTCTATAAAGTGACTTAACAAGTCGACATGCCTTCTTTTCTTTCCCAGGAACCACAAATCCTTCAGGTTATTCCATGTAGTTTTCTTCCTTTAAATCTCCATTTAAGAAGGATATCTTAACATCCATTTGATGGATTTGAAGACCATACACGGCAGCTAAAGCTATTAGCATTCGTATGGATGTAATTCTGCTTACCGGCGAGTATGTGTCAAAATAATTAAGGCCCTCTTTTTGTCTATAACCTTTAATGACCAGTCTTGCCTTGTATTTGTCAATAGTACCATCAGCTTTCATTTTCTTTTTGAAAATCCATTTGTAACCTAAAGGTTTATTTCCAGGAGGAAGATCAACCAACTCCCAAGTATGATTGCTTAAAATGAATTCTATTTCACTATTGACTGCCTCTTTCCGATAAAGAGACTCTGAAGAATCCATTGCTTCTTTAAAAGTTTGAGGCTCATTTTCCCATAGAAAGGTCATAAAATCTGGTCCAAAGGAAGTAGAGGTCCTTTGACCTTTACTACGTCTTGGATTTTCATTATTTCGCATACTTTCTTTGGTACATTCCCTTTGTCGTTTCGTGCTAACACTTGATGATTCACATTCATTTTTATACGGATTATATATTTTTGAAGAATTCAACATTATCTGATTCAATAACCATATTAACATGAATGTTGGGATTTTCTTGCTTATGAACCAGAAAACTATATGCCTTACTATTATTGGCATATCCTATGAAAACACAATCAACGGTTTTTGTCCTATCTTTTCCCTTTTAGGTTTAGGAACTTGCACCTTTGCCAAACATCCCCACACTTTGAGGTAATTCAAGCTTGGCTTTCTTCCCTTCCATTTTTCATATGGAATAGATTGTGTTTTGCTGTGGGGTACACAATTAAATATTCGACTAGCTGTAAGAATAGCTTCTCCCCACAAGTTCCTGGGGTAAACCCGAACTTATTATCAAGGCATTCATCATCTCCTTTATCTATAGTCTCGTCTTTACTACTAAGTAAATAAACATATAGCGAGTGCTATCGTCAATAAAAGTTATGAAATACTTCTTTCCACCGCGAGATGGTATTGACTTCATATCACAAATATCCGTACGAATTAAGTCTAAAGGTTCGGAATTCCTTTCAATTGATTTGTAAGGATGTTTCGCAAATTTAGACTCCACACATATTTGACATTTTGATTTCTCACATTCAAATTTAGGCAATACTTCCATATTTATCATTTTTCGCAAGGTTTTATAGTCAACATGTCCCAAACGTGCATGCCACAATTCATTTGACTCAAGTAAGTAAGAAGAAGCTTGAACTTTATTATTGATAGAAACAGTCATTACATTCAGATTGAAAAGACCCTCACTTAGGTAACCTTTTTCCTACAAAACTATCATTCTTACTTAATACAACCTTATCAGAAATAAATACACACGTAAACCCGTTCTTGACGAGAAGTGATGCTGACACCAATTTCTTACGTATTTCTGGAACGTGAAGAACAATGTTGAGAGTCACAATCTTGCCCGAGGTCATCTTTAGGCCTATCTTTCCATAACCTTCAACCTTTGCTGTTGTAGAATTTCCCATAAAGAGTGTGTTATTAGGTCCAGCGGGAGCATAGCCAGTAAACGCATCTTTATTTGCACAAACATGGCGGGTGGCTCCAGAATCAATCCACCATTCTTTGGGATTTCCTACCAAGTTACATTCAGAAATCATTGCACAAAGATTCATCTCTTGCAGTCCTTGGAAAATAGTATCTTCTACCATGTTTGCTTGACCTCTATTATTTTAGGCATTCTTTGAGGCACGACAGTCTACAACCTTGTGTCCATATTTGCCACAGTTGCGGCAACTGCCCTAGAATTTCTTCTTTTTCGGCTGATTGTTTGGTCCAGAAGGTTTCTTCCTTTTTTTTTTTTGTTCTTTGGTGCATCATTTGTCTCAACAATATTTGCTCCCATTACTGTTGAACTTCCACGAGCAACCTTCTTCTCCGCAATCTTGTTGTCTTCCTCGATCCTCAAACGAACAATGAGATCTTCGAGTGACATCTCTTTGCGCTTGTGTTTCAAGTAATTCTTAAAGTGTTTCCACAAAGATCATAACTTTTCAATTACCGGCCACTTGAAACGCCTCATTGATGACCAAACCTTAAATGAGAAATTTATTATTAATAGGGTAATCAATACTTCTAATATAAGTAATTTGGATCTTACCTTCAGCAATAAAAGAACATTTTTTGTTGTCACCTTTTGAAGTCAATCCAGCCAAACTTTCCCGGCTTTTCAGCCGGTGCTGGTGCAGGGGCCGGTGCAGATGCAGGGCGGCTAGAGCTTGTACCAATGGAAGCATTTGGTGTACCAGAAACACCGTTGTTATTTCCTGTGTTCTTCGTTAATCTGTAATAAAAAAATAACACAGTTAAATTCAAATAATCTGATTTAATGTACAGTGAAGATTTTATATCTTCAAACTGATTTAATGTACATTGAAGATTTTATATCTTCAAACTGCAAATAAGAATATAAATAATATCAATAATTCATTGAAGTTTTTAATGTTCAAAACGGAATATTAAAATTGGAGTAGAAAATCTTTTCAGATTTTAGTCTCCAGAAACAGCAACAGTTTGGAGTAGAAAATCTTTTCAGATTTTAATCTCCACTACCAGTTCAGTATCGATTAGCAGACCAAAGAAACAAATTAGATTTCTTAAGATTGTTAGATATCTGCACTTTCGATAATGACCAGAGAAACAAATTAGACTTCTTAAGATTGTTAGATGTCTGCACTTTCGATAATGACCAGAAATCAGAAAAAGATGAAATAGAAAATATTCCGAGCCAACAGTCTACACTGCCTCTCCTTAAGAAATCTAATCTCCTCAAAGTTACCCAAGGTTAGTGGATTAATTTCTCGCAGGATAGAATGGAACAACGTTACTGTGATAGCGGTAATACAAATCACAGTAATCAGCGAACTCAAAATATAGCTGCAAATCACACTGACTCGAACTTACTTTTTGTTTTGGAAAACAAATGCAGAAAGCAGAGAACGAGAGAAGAATTTTTTGGATGATGAAAATGAGGCAGAATGCCTCTCTATTTATAGCCACAAGATTTGGAATGAAGAGGCATGATTTTGGAATGAAGAGGCATGAAGGTGTCTTTTCATTTTAGGTTAAGTGGTTGTTCATGAAAAATAGCCTACTAAGTGGCTGTTCAATGAAAACATCTTTTCATTTCATGAGAAACGTCGTGCGGCAGTTTCCACAACCATTGGAATATTTGCATCGATAATCCACTTCTTAATTCCATTACGAAAACGATCCAAATCAAATATTAATATAAAATATTGATATTTTATAAATAAATATTAATATAAAATATTAATATTTAATAATATTCCCTTCATTTCACATTCACACCACTTTATCTTCATCCTCCAAACCCAACAAAATCTTGTCCTTATCTAAGAGTAGAGGGCCAGAAATATGGAAATGTATAGGATCGATGCCAAGGATCCAATGGGAATTCCAGAAGTTAATATTTACTTGATTCAACATTCCAAATGATTCCCTTTGAACATATAGCTCGACCATGAGAATGTTACGCTATAGATAGGGTTCTTTTTATAAGCGTTCCATTAGTATATAAATATTTATAAATGAAAAATTAAGCCCTTAAGTATGAAGGATTTTTAAGCACTCTCGAAGGAACAGTAAATAGCAAAGCTGAATTTTTATGGTCATCCGACACAATACCTAGACCACCCTCAGGCTTGCTTTTCATCATAGTATCTCATTTACCAAATGAAGCTTGGGTTTTCTTCATTGGAACCCAAAATGAAGTTTCTTTGAATCCTATTAATTTTGGCTTTTCTTGACTTAGGTAAAGATGGTATTGCATTTGGTGATTAGGAATAGAATTCAAGATAGACACTGCCAAAGTGATTTTTCTAGCAATGTTCAAGAACTTTGTCTTCTATGAGGAAAGTTTATTATTCATCCTATCGAGAATGAATTGAAACTCTTTAGCTATAGGATAAGCTTACATTGACCTTTTAGCATGATTGACTTTAAAAGGATTCTAAGATAGTAGTAATAGAGTTGCAACTCAAAGGATTCGCCTGGGAAAATAGAATCAACTCATCCGCAAAAAATAAATGAGATAGTAGAGGACAATTTCTAGGGCTCTTGATTGTTAGACTCAGCACTTTCACAAAATATTACTGAGATAGTCTCTCAATATATAAAATAAAAATATGGAGTGACAAGGAATCAACTTGCCGGAAACCTCTTGAAGATTCAAAGAGTCAGTTCTAACCCCATTGATCAAAATAGAGGAACTACTTGTAGAGATGCAAGACATTATGCAAATCTCTGTTTTAGCATCACCATTATTTAGCCAATTGACTCTAAATTTCAACTTCCAAAAATATATCCTCTTGTTACAAAATGCAATTGAAATCATAATTCAGTTGTTTTTCCAAATTTTGAAAGTAAAACTTTTGCAATAATCTGGAGACGTTTGAAGTCAGGCTAAAATTTTCCTTTCTGATATCAGAAATGTTTCCAAAAATTATTTACATTTTGAATTTGGCATGTGGGTGTTGAACTCCAAAAATTATCGATTAAAATAAATTTTGTGTTAATGTTCAACAATATGATGATTCCAAAGAGTTTTTTTTTTTTTAAGTCGCCACCTAGTTTAGCAAAGTTAGGAATCAATTGATAATTAATGAGCGCAAATTTCTCCCTTTTAAAAAGAGAAATATATTTTAGAGATTCTGAGTAAGTGGTGTAATTATTTTCGAAAGAATGTCTTTATTATTTACGAGCACTTCCGAAAATCCATCAAAATGGTGGTTATTCCGATGATTTTCACGAATAAAATAAAATAAATAACTTACATTTTTTAGAAAAATAGGATAAGTAAGTAATTGAAGAAATAAATAACAAATAAATAAATAAGTAAATAAATAATTTATTAAATAGATAATAACTATTACTTAAAAATAAATCATGATTTAAGGGAAGTAACATTTAATTGTAACTTTATTTGCGCTCATTATTTAACAACAGTTCTTAATTAAATTCGTATATTAATTGGTAATTCCCAAAGAAACAGGAACATATCATTTATAAGGCAATTCTAATCATGCGATAATCATGGATTTGTAATACAATACCTCTATCCTATAGTGTTCTTAGTGCATTCTACAAGATTCCTATAACATAGATTCTAAAGGAAATGTGGAGAAGAGAATTAAGAAAGTAGAACCCGAAAATTTACATACTTGCAAATATAGACAATGCTCTAAAAGTTTTCATCCACCCAATGCAACTGTAACCATCCCAGATTTGAGTTTTGCCAAACTCGTCCCATGATTCATGCAAAAGAACAAGAGAAAAAGGATTAGAAAATGGTCTACTTTTTGCAACTCAACATTTTAAGGTGATTGATTTACAGATAGAATCTTGAACAAAATTATAGATTAATCTGGAAAATGGACACGACCCGGAATCCGGTTAGGCCGTGCGGGCACCCGACATCCTCCCCTAGACCGGTCGGGCGAACCCTTACCAATTAAAGTAGGAAAATAAATATAACAATTCATAAATAAGAACAATACTTAAAAAAACACAAACATACTGATACCTCTAAGCTGTATAAAAGAAGTTACAGCTGACTACCCAACATACTAGGTTTAGGGCTATCCAGAATAGACATCTAAGAGTACGAAAGAAGACAGATAGCTCCTGAAGGGAGCAAAATGCAACTGAAATAATAAACATAAAACTGGTGGCCGTCCTAAATAAAAGCTAGCTTACCCTGACAACTGAAGTCGCCTTCGCTCTCTCACAACGTGGCGAACTCAATCCTGGAGCGAACCTGCCGAAACGAAATAGATAGACAAAAACAAATAACAAACAACGGTGAGTCTAAAGGACTCAATAAGTGGGGCAGACTAGCCAGCTCAAAGAATAGGATAGCTAGCAAGGGAGAAGAAAAACAGATAAACTAAATTCCTCTTATTTAAATTATGAAAAGGCAGAGCCAGATAATAACTAGAAACATGTATGGAATCACAAACTCATTAACAACCAGGAACGTAAGATAGCAAGAACATATAGCTATCCCGAACATATCAACAATCAGAAATACATCATGTTGCGGTGTGCAACCCGATCCATATATTCATACTGTCGCGGCGTGCAACCCGATCCATATATTTATACCGTTGCGACGTGCAGATGTGCAACCCGATCCATATATTTATACCGTTGCGACGTGCAACCCGATCCCCGCAACCCAGAATACAAGCAGGAAATATATAGGCAAACTGAAATATGTCCACAACATAGTATACATACCGCATACATAAAACACAACACAATACACACATTAGTCAGTATGCGGTGCAATGAGATGGGATGAATGCGGTACAACGCAATGCAGTCACATATGAATGAGAAGTGATGAATGCGGTACGATGCAATGCAGTCACATATGCCTTATACCTTTCTCCGGCGCGGGACTCTCATCGTCTACCAGGAGATATATGCAATAATGATCCTTCACCGGCTCGGGACTCTCACCGATTACCGGGAAGTATATGCAATGATGACCTTTCACCGGCTCGGGACTCTCATCGATTACCAGAAAGTATATGCAATGATGACCCTTCACCAGCTCGGGACTCTCATCGATTACCGGGAAGTATATGCAATAATGACCCTTCACTGGTGCGGGACTCTCATCGCCAACCGGGATGTATATGTAATACTCAAAACTAGAGTGCAATGCTCATTTGCTCAATGCAATACCAACAACAGGGCATAACATATAATATACAATGTAAATTCAAAGCTAAGGCGTAATGAGTACGCCTATCGGCAGCTACACACGTAAGGAACACGTGGTAGAAAATCCACGAGGCCAGGTGCCTCCAAAGGAATGGATATAAACACTTACCTTATTTTAAATTACTACTCAACAACAACTTTATCCTTTGGATTCAACGGCAAACGATCTTGCTTATTCAATAAGCAGAAAATATATTAAATTAGGCTAAAGGCTTCATTCCTCACATCTTAGGGCAATCCCGTTAGGAACCTAATACCCTGTTCGCATAGGCAATACGTAGGCCAGGCCTATTTACAGGGTTTAAGGTCACATAACCAAACCCTAAATAAATTATATTTTTATATTGCCCATAACTCACTGAGTACGAATATATAATTAATTTAATTATCGGGGTCCAATTGACTCTTTAAACTATTAATTGAACTTATTAATACGATGTCTAATATCCCAATTTGTACCGTCAGAATATATTCAAACACATGTAATAAACTCAATTAATGCATTAAGATCATTACCTGAATGTTTTAGGGTGAAAATTCTATCTTTTTCCGACTCTTTTCTCATTTTCTGGTACTTTTTCTTTGTTGCGTTCTCTCCTTTTTGTTTCTGCTCTTGTTTCTATTACTGTTCTTGTTTTGTTTCTCATGATGCTTGAACATGTAGCCACCGCCATTGACCTTTTTCTTTTTCTTTTTTAAATTTCTTTTCTTTTTATTTTCGCGACGAAAATTAAAACAGTACCAAACGATATTTGAAATAATTTAAAGAGATGAAGGTCAAATTATTTAACTTTTACATACAAGTTATACAAAATATATGTAGCATACTCGCTAAGGCGGATCTCAAATCGGGTTCCCGAAACTCAAGATGCGAATTTAAATGGATGAAGGTCAAATTATTTAACTTTCGGTATTTTAGCGAAAACTAGCCGAACAATATCGAAATTCACTTTCGAAAGTTCACAAAAGTCACAAATAATCATACGAACCTAACGACGGTTTCGAATTTGAAATCGGATCTCATTCGCCAAAACCGAGCTCGAAAATATCCTTTTAATATTTATCGACAATAAAAACTGAAACCTTCTTCCGATGCCTACCAAGCGAGGTCTGATTTTGCTCAAATTTTACAGATAAGTCCCAATGGACCTAGCGAAGATTTTAAAATTATTGGCACGTAAATCGGAGTCCTATCTTCCGAAATGACTGACAGAGATCATTTAAAAAATGAAGCTTAGAAAATTGGTTTCCTATGTCCAAGCAGTAGCAACCGACCTATTTTGATATCATACTTGCAATCAGTAATTGGTACACATAAGAAAGGATTTTCAAGATAATAAACAACATACTTGAACATTCAGAAATGTATCTTCAAGCAATTGAACCCTTTTTCTTCAATATTTGAGATTGATCAACACATAGGAACTAAGGACTAAACTTCTCATTTGACCAACTCATATGTTAGTTTCTCCTATGCTTACACTATCAGCTCTTTCCTTCACCATGTCATCAAAAGCAATTCAAATTAGCTAGAAGACCTCATATATATCTTACTTTACTAGAATATTCTAAAGAGCCATGACAAACCAAAAGATCTCTTTTAAGAGAATGAACCTCTATCAATTAACCGAATCAGAGCAAGAATTAAGCACAAAATAATTATAATATAGGCTGGACTTGGGAAAGAAATGGAAATCTTCACCTGACCTCTACCCCAAAAGATTTAAAAAGCCTTAACCCCTTTATCTTATTCACAACCAGACATGAAAGACAACAGAAGATAGAACCAGGAAGAAACATGAGCTGGAACTATAGATGATGTATAAGAGAACTGCCACTATAGAGATGATTTAAGAAAGAAAAGAAAGTTGTTAATATGCACCCAGAAGAAGTAAACAAGAGCCAAAGAATAGGAAAAAAGTCTTCATGAAAACTGAAACAAACAACACACTCCAGAAGCTGAAAAGAAACCAGAAACTGACCTAATGAAACTGGAAATAAACTGCCCTGCTACTTCTCCATTAAGAGACAAGAACCCACTTTAGAAAAGACATGGTGTTCACTACAGCTTTCCCCTCCTTAATTCTTCCTCTAACGGATAGGAAGCCAAGCTCCTTTGCTCCAGAACACCTTTCAGAATTTAGAAACCAACTAACCTCCCGTCAGCACTCCCTCAAACAAGTAGAGAACCAGACAAGGGCAAAGCAAGAATAAATTTCAGCCTAGGCACCACCTTACACCCTACTCCTCCCAGCTTTTAAAATCAGGAAAAAAAGGCAGAAAAAGATTTTGCATTACTCAACTTAATGATGCAAACAACCAGGACTGAAATGAAACTCACACATAAGCTGAACCCACCCCAATGATTGCTTCAGAATTTCCAGATCAGATCCAAGCTTAATATTGATCCCTCTTGCCATTACAAGCCTAGAGGACAATCTACATCCCCAAAATTCCAACTTAGATCTTTCAGAATGACATGATCCAAATTCTCGGTTAGGTCGTGCGGGCACTAAACCACCTCCCCTATATCTATCGAACAAACCCTATTGACTGAGTCGATATAAATTATGTAGAATTACCTTGAAAATAAAATGAACCTAACCTTAACAACACAAGATAATTCTCAAGGATAGACATATATACAAGCGTTCTGGATAATACAGCTAACTACCCAAAATACACAGGTTTAGAGGTTTTCAGATCAGACATATAAGAAGTCCAAAAGATATACACATCTCCTGAAGGGAGAAAAAATAAGATAAACTATAATATCTACAACAGGCGGCCTCAAGGAACAAGCTGGCTCAATGTGGATAGCAGGGAACGTACTGCTTCTCAGTCATGACGCGGCTGGCTGGGTTCTGGATTAGAATCTGCCGAAATAAAAAACACAACAAGAACAAAGAAGGAGTGAGTCATAATGACTCAATAAGTGTGGAACAACTAGCGAACTCGACAAATAGCTACGCTAGCCAGGGAAACAGAAGCCATAGCAGTCAATCAAACAAGTCGTACACAAATAATCAATACAACAAATCCATACAACTCAGAAAATACATATAAATGTTGAAATGAATATATGATGATGCAATGGGGTCACATGTGCCCGAAACCTATCTCTGGCGCAGGACCCTCATCGTCTACCAGGATATATATGCAATAATAATCCTTCATCAACGCGGGACCCTCATCGACTGCCGGGAAGTACATATCAAGCTCAAAACCAGAGTACAATGCTTCTATGTTCAATGCAATACCAACAATTATACATTGTACCTCCAAAGCTAAGGCGTAATAAGTACGCCTATCGGTAGCTACACACTTAAGGAACACGTGGTATAACATCCACAAGGCCACAGGCCGTCAAAGAAATGGATATTATCACTTACCTCAAGCCCTAGGTCAATATAGCTACTGAATAACTTCCTTTCCTTTTTGATGCCTCTTAGAATAATCCTTTTCTAAGACAAAGAAACATATTCGCACTTATAGGTGCCCAAAGAACGGGTATCTAACCTTTATACAGAAAAGAAGGAAAAATTATAAAAATACTTCGGGGTCAGGCTTACCAGAATCCCATAAATTTTACATTTTCGGACTCTTCATAGTACCACGAGTTCAATGGTATCATTAGTTTCATATTTTGATGTCTTATACCCATTCAATTTCATAAAGTAATAATTTCTATATTTTGGTTTCAAACTCTAATTAACCTTTCAATCTTCTGAATAATAGTTTAAATCAAACTAAACATATGTAATCATCATAAGAAAATACTGTAGAAATAATTACCTTAATTTAATATGATCAATTTTGCCAATTTCTCTATTTCCTTTTCTCTTTTCTTTTCTTTCGTTCTCTCACTACACTTGCTTTGTATAAGCTTTTATTGGATAAGTCTCAAATGCTTCTAGGTGATTCTGATATTTATGTTTCAGCTAAGTGAGTGAGGAGCTTATGGGCCAAACTCCATTTTGGCCCATTAACGGAAGTATTCTTTTGATTTATGAAAAGACTAATATAAATTGATCTGATCCATTTATTTTCATCATTTTTTATCATATATCAAATCCAACTATTTTCTTCATGTGACCTATAGGTCATGGGTTCAATCCTTGGAAACAGCTGCTACTGCTTGCATTAGGTTAAGCTGCGTACATCACACCCTTTGGGGTGGGGCCCCTTCCCCGGACCCTACGTGAACGTGGGATGCTGTGTGCACCAGGCTGCCCTTTTTTATCAAATCTAGCTATTAATTTCTTTTTCAATAATTGTAATAAGAAATTTTTGCGAAGACAGATCTCGAATCTGATTCCCGAAGCTCAAGATACGAATTAAACGGAAATGATCAATTCTTGACTTTCGGGACTTAAGCAGAAACTATCCGAACACCCTCGGAATTCCCTTCTGAAAGTTTACACATGTCACAAATGACCATATGAACCCTAAGGACGCTTTCAAATTTTGAATCGGAGCTCATCAACCAAAATCGAGCTCGAAAACCTCTTTTAAGATTTACCGACAGTGGAAACTGAAACTTTCTTCCGATACCTATCAAACATGGTCCGATTCAGTTCAAACTCTACAGACAGATCCTAATGAACCTTACGAAGCTTTTAAAACTTTTGGCACACCAATCGGAGTCCAAACTCCCAAAATGACTAGCCAAGGTTATTTGACAAACTTAGATAGAAACAAAAAAAGAAGAAAATAAGGCTGCAACAACAACCTTTAAACCTGAAGCAAACTAGGCACCCTAGCAGACATCAAAAATTGCTCTACTTCAAACATCTCATACATTTCATACTCTAGGCATCACCTAGACTGATTATTAACATAAGAAAGTGGTTGAAATTGAGAAAAGAAACAAAAACACTTATCCAGATTTAAAGAATAAACCATAACCTTCTTAGTCAAGTTAAATTGATAAAAGGGCTGACTTGCAACACACAAATCTATCAGAATTCCTGAAAGAAAGGCTCTCAGCTTAACAGAAAAAGACACGCATAAAGCTATAATTGAAAGCCGTAGAAACCCTTTGCATTCTACTCAAAACAAAAGAAATCTTAACAACAAACTCAGGATATGCTATCTAAAAAACAAAGCTACCATCTTTATTACTAAAGCTTTATATGAACTACTGATCTTCTTTTTACATAATTTGTCATTAAGAAACTAAAGACTCGATTTTTAAACTAGGATACCCCTTTAAAAGTGTCAATCATGACTCTTAAATCATTCCAGGTTCTAAAAGCTTAACAGATTTAGTTATACTACTTTCTGTACATAAAAGCTAATCAAGACATCACTAACTATTTAATCTAGTTTTCCAGTTATATACTTTTCAACATATCAGGATTTAAATTAACAATCAAGCTAAGAAAGCTAATCAAATAACTACACTGCATAACAACAAATAAAAAATGAAAAGGAAATCACTGAGCTTTTGCGAGGCAGTGAAATAGGATTTGCGTTTCTCCCGACACTCAAACAAGCAAAATGAGCCCAGAAACAGCTTGAGTACAGGCGATAATACACTAGATAAAATTTTAACTATAATTCCAAAATGGTTAGGGTTTCTTGAAATTTCAAGACTCCCTTTTAACTTTTGTTTTTCAACCCCTTTAAGCCACTGAATTTTGGGGTGTTTATAGGGGTTCTAAAGGTGTAAAAACACTTGGATTTTGATGTGGTATACAAGGTATTTCAAGGCCGTAAAAATAATGAACAAAGAGCAAAAATTACCTCACACAACAATCTAATGGTGGGAATAAATTCTTTTTTGATTTGGACGGATGAGATGGACGAATTATACTCATCTCTTCTCATTTATTTAGCGCAATAGAGAATTGTACTGAAAAACAAATGAGAGAGGAGAACAATGGAACGACGTCGTTGGTGGTGGTATCGCGGGACCACTGCTGATTGAAGCAGATTTGGCACGTTCTGTTTTAGGGTTTCATGAGAGGGGAATTGAAGGGGGCGACAGGGTTAATTTGGGGATTAGGGCTTTAGAGAATGAGATTGATTTTGGGTTAAGGGGTGGGTTGTGTAATGTTTAGATATAAAGATGATTTGCATAAATAAGCTGAAAGAGAGGTTATGTAGTGCATATTTTCCTTTTTGGTCAAAATCAATTGTTTCCTTTTTTTTTTTTTTTTTTTTTTAAATTTCAAAATTATCTCTACTTATAAATTCCCCGTAAATAATTATCAAATTTTAAAAAACATAATTTCGGGACAAAATCAAGTGTCAACAGCCGCCCCTCTTTAAAAGAACGAAAGAGCTTTAGGGTAAAGAAAGTTGACGTGAAAGTCAATTTTGTCACGATGAAGCAAAAGACTTTCGATTCAAAAGGCCAAAATGCGAAGCTTATGGATATGACTGAACTTCGGTCTCCGAGTTGCCTACATATCTTGGGTTGAACTAGAATCGAGCCATATTTAGTTCAATGAAGATTAGACACGAAGATAGGCACGATTGACAGACACACACACGATTGACAGAAAAGGATGCACGAATAGGAAAGAATATGAACTGACACCCTAATCCGGAACAAGAGATTAGGTAAGAATTGCTTGTTTGAGTGTGGTTCCTCAGATCTTTGTCGACGAGTCTAGCTCATATCAACAATTGTCTCATTCGCTGCTAAGAAAATTTTTTACATTATGCTCCAAATATTGTTGCGGTCCTGCTAATAATTCTTGTAAAATCTCGATAAACAGTAAGCGAATAACAGTAAATAGAGCCTAATAATCAGAGTAAATAATAAATAAGTAACAGTAATGCAAATTCAGGTTGCGATATCATTGATAAGTTGTCTTTCAATCAACTAGAGAGATGCTCCGCCCGAAGAACCTCGGGTATTAATGGAAATTACAGAAAAATAAGGCAATGCAGGGCTTTAATCGATAGAATTGTAAATTCAACTATAGTTAAAATCATAAAGATAAAAAATGCCGCCTTTTCTGCAATAAACCATGATAAAGCATAATGCTTTAAATCTTGAAGGGGCAGTTTTCTATGCAATCTTAGACTGTGCTCCAATCAACTTATAAAACAAATGAGCCATCGGGTCACGAAACATCCAACGTCCCAAAGCAACTTGAAGTAAACAGGCATATCCTATTTGTGGGTAGATGAACCCAAGAAAATCCTATTATAGGGTGGATGGACCCGGATTGTTCATTTATAAGGTGACAAGCCTAAAATCGTTCACTTTTAAGACGAACAAACCTAAAAATTCATATATAAAGAAAAAATGCGATAATATGTTCATTTATAAAGCGCACAGACCTAACTGTTCATTAAGTTGATCAAACCTAAAACTAATTTATAAAGCAAAAGTGCGTAAAATTTTGCATTTATAAAGCGAACGGGCCTAAATGTTCATTTATTAGGCGAACAAACTTAAAAGCAATTTATAAAGTGGAAATACATAGAATCGTTCATTTATAAGGGGAATGGGCTTAAATGGAATTTATAAAGCAGAAATGCATAGAATGTTCATTTAAAAAGCGAACAGGCCTAAATATCAATTTATAAGACGAACAAAACCTAAAAGCAATTTGTAAAGTAGAAATGCATAGAAATATTCATTTATAAGGAAAACAGACCTAAATATTTATTTATAAGGCGATCAAACCTAAAAGCAATTTTATCAAGCAGAAATGCATAAAAAATATTCATTTATAAGGCGAACGGGCCTAAGTTCACTTATAAGGTGAACAAACCTAGGTCGTTCATTTATAAGGCGAACGAGCCTAAAACGTTCATATATAAGGAGAACAAACCTAAATAAAAATTTATAAATCGAACATACATCAAACATTCATTTTAAATCAAAATTCATAAAACGTTCATTTAAAAGGCGAACGAGCCTGAATCACTAATTTATAAGGCGGACTAGCCTAAATCATTCATTTGTAATGCAAACGAGCCTTAATTTAAAAGCAAACGGCTAAATAAAGTTGCAATTCAAATTAATAAGGCGAGATAATGAAAATATAAATAAGCAAAGCTAGGGTCGTCTTATTTGTGTTGATAGTGCTGCAAAGCGTAGATTGCTGTCCTTGGTCCATATAAAATCTGATGCTCAGTTCTTGTAAAATTCAAAGTAAAGTCGTTGAAAACAAACAAATCATGAAGTAAAGGCTAAAAATGAAAAATAGAGAAATCTATTGGTTCTGCATATGCGATGAGGCAAACAATTATCGAGGAACTGATGGTTGCTTGTTCCCCTTATTTTGCTGCTTTTTGAAATTCCTGCACACAAAGAAAAATCATGAGTTCTTAGAAAATTGGCACGGAACCTCAACACTCTGCTTTGCTTCTTTCGTCTTTATGGTGAACTTTCCTATTTATTCAAAGAAAATAGTTAATTTTGAACAGATAACAGCCGGCTTGATTGAACACTTAATGCAGCTTCAAATCTGCATCTTCTTGTATGGCGATCAGATGTGTTGCTGCTGTGAGAATCTGACATTCTTGTGATTCTTTGTTTTGCACAAAAGATATCATCTAAAACTACCTTGACTTGGCTCATCGACAAATGGATTTTTTATTGATTTTGGGGACCAAACCCAATAAGGGTAGCAAAACATAAGATAGTTCATTACATAAAATTGCAAAAGAGTAGCAAAATATAAGATAGTTGGGCAGGCATGACACGACTTGAATTTCGGCAAGGCCGTGCGGGCACCCGACAACCTCCCCTAGACCCATCGGACGAACCCTTTTCACTCGAAATAACAAATTAAGTACAAAACTAACTCAACGAGAAGTAATAAGGCTTAGAAAACATAAAAATGCTTCATAACAAATTTATGCTATACAGAAGGAACCACATCAAACAACCCGATATACTAAGTTTAGAGTTATCCAAATCAGACATCTAAGAGTACAAGAAATATGTACATCTTCGGAATGGAGCAAATATGAATAATATGAGAAAACTAGAGTTGGTGGCATCACAGAAAAAAGTTGGCTCACCTTGACAGCTGAACACGCCTCCGCTCCTCAATCACGCCTCGAACTTGGTCCTGGAGGGAAAAATGCCGGAACAAAATAAATAGAAAAGGAACAACAAAAGGGCGAGTCGAAAGGACTCAGTAAGTGGAGCTGGCTAGCCACCTCCAAGAACAGATAAACCAGCCAGGGGGAAGAGAGGAGCAAATAGCAACCATATATATATATATAAAAAACCAGTGACTTAATGTTCAACAGTCTGTGCAATGAAAATGAGATAAATGCATTATGATGCTATGGGGTCATATGTGCCCAAATGACTGATAACATCGACACCTTCAGATATATAACTCAACATTATCCTACCCCGGCTCGGGACACTCATCGAATCCGGTGGTATAATATACAATATGAGTGGTACTCTTGTCCTCTTGAGTGGAATACTCCTACTCCTAATATGTTACCAAGCTTAATCATGAAATATAGGATGCAATGCAATGTGGTCCAAGCCTAGGCGTAGAAAACGCGCTCTACAATCCTACAAGGATTCATACTTAATTGAATACTTCTATTCCCAAGTTTCATTTCCATAATCGCATCAACTTCTATCCTCATCGTAATCAAGCCTTAAACATAACAATTGATGTATACGATAACCTTAGAATACCTTAGTACTTAACTAGATACTAAATCTAAAGCAACACAATCCAATAAAAAACACAAACAAGAAATAAACAAGCTATGGCATAGTAAGTACGCCTAACGACATGCAGCTACACATGCAAGAACGTGTGGGTAGAAGTTCCACAAGGCCGAAGGCCATCAAAAGAATGGAATAAATCACTTATCTTAACCCTGTTGAGTACTTAATACCTTCCAAGAAACTCTTCAAAGAACATAACTTAATCTACAATAGCATAAGGAAATTCATAATCAGTTCTAAGTAAAAGCCAAGTCCGTAACTTAAGCTTAGTAGCTCATTTGTGTATACTTGGGCAGAATCTCCCCTATAATGAGGGCCTCCTCTAGTACTATATACCAAGAAAAAACAACAACTAGAGCAATCCAGCAACATATAAGCATCAATAACAATACACCATATAACAACAAGCCACACCTATTTCACGATGTGTGGCAAGCTCGGATTTGAATCCGTATACACCATATTATCCCTTATAGACTTCTTACCTTACTTCAAAATTACTCACAATATGATGAAAAGTATTTCCATAAAAATATCCAGCCCCATATAATTCAAAAATATCAAGCAAATAGCCCCTAAACTCAACAATTTTCAAATAGCAACTCCACTCACTAGTTCATGTTTATTCCAACCGTTTAGCTTAACCAATACAAAGATAATATTAAGAACAAGGAATATCATGATTTAATTACCTTAGGTAGCAGCCACAGCTCGAAATCAAAGCTTCCTTAGCTTACAACAATCCTTAACTTCAATACAACACCGTACAAGTGCTATCCTTCACATCTAGAATAATTTTAGTGAAAGCTTAGGAGGTTTAGCCTTGGTTTGTGTTTGAACTTTTGGGATATGCATAGAAATGGTTTATAGGTGCTTGAAGGTATGCTCTGTTCGAAATCTATCTTAATTGTTGACACCCAATTTTGTCCATCCTGTTTTTAAAACCAACCGTTCTTGAATTTACACGTACTTGTGCATCCATTCCTACCTTGTCTATTATCTTCAAAATTACCTTCTCATAATATCCCGGCAATTGGGGCCATTTTCAAAGCATCATCCCAAACCATAGCTATTTTTACAATCTTCTATAATTACTTCTGTTTTTGAAAAAAATCATCCAAAACTGTTTTAAGCCTCAAAATTAAAATTTGTATACATTTTAGCCTTCCTAACACTTTAAAATTAATTTCCTAATTTTTCTATATTTTTTAGTCCACTTTACACTATTTTTATACCTATTTATGCCCATTTATACACCAAATATACAGTACATATATATAAATATATATATATAGACACACACACACACACACATATATATATATATATATATATATATATATATATAATATGTGTGTGTGTGTGTGTGCATATATATATATATATGTGTGTGTGTGTGTGTGTGTGTGTGTGTGTGTGTGTATATTATACATTACGCATCAGCCTATTTTGCCACCTCCCTGTCCACGTGGCTCGATCCCGACCCTCCAATCCCCTAATCCAACGGCTAGAAGTAATATTTCCTATTTTAATTATACCCGACCCCCCAAAACCCTACACTCCTCACTCATTTCCCTCACACACTCCGCCGCCATCCTCACTCTCTTCTCTCTCAACGGAACCCTAGCATCATCACTGCTCTCTCATTTTCCGGTCACCTCCGTCGGCGAAACCCATAACAAATTACACCATTACACTCCTCTTGTACTCCGATACAAAACCCCTATGGGGATTCATTATTTCGACAAAGGTCAAGAATCGACCTATCGCCGATCGACGCTACTGTTGCCGGAAAAAAGCCTCCAACCATAGACAAACGATGGTAATAGGCTTTACCACGATAAAATAAAGGGGAGTTCTCTCATGCAAGTACATTTGAGACGGGTCAAGTCGACCCGACTCTAGTAAACGGGTAACTCTGTTCCTTCTTATTGTTCTTTGAACCTACGTGACACTGTGCCTAGTTTGCTTAATTTTCACAAGTAAATTAGCATGTTCTTTGTTATTTTGTGAATCAATTAGGACAACATCTTACATGATCACCAATTTTGTTCAATACACTGTTTAGTTTGAGTGGATTTTTAAACCAACGATTGCTTAAGTTTTCATACATATTTAGTTTATGCCTTGTGTTTCATTGATCACACTCCGATGAGCCTATGACTGTTTGAAATTCAACTATTATCCCCACGTATATTTTTGCAATGTACTTGGTCGCCTATCTTGTTTAAATGCACAGTGCCCATGATTAAGCAACTGCACCTAAATTGAAAATTGTTTGGCATGATTTGAATATCTTAAATTAGTTACGTTTGAAATTCTGACTAAAACTAGATTGAAATTGATTGTGTGATTGATCTGATAATTGATTAGGGTCTTTTGAATCTGTAAGGACATATGTGTGTGGTTGACTTTGAACCTAGACTCTATTTGGGATAAGGGAATGGATCTTTAGCGGGTTTAGCATTTGTTTTACCCTAAGATTGTGGGATTGATTAACCCATATATGAAAAGGGGTACTCGACTGATTTCCTTAACTTAGGGGGTCAATATTCTCTTACCATTTTTGGTTTCCTCCCGTTATAACTTAAGTGAAATGACCTCGGTTAGTCGTTTCGGAAGATATGTCTCCGATTGACGTGCCGATAATTTTAAAATATTCGTAATGTCCATTAGGACCTGTCTGTAAAATTTGAGCTAAATCAGACCCCGTTTGGTAGGCATCGGAAGAAGATTTCAGTTTTTATTGACAGTAAATATTAAAAAGAGATTTTTGAGCTCGGTTTTGGCGAACGAACTCCGATTCGAAATCCAAAAGTGCCGTTAGGTTCGTATGATTATTTGTGACTTTTGTGAACTTTCGAAAGTGAATTTCGATGTTGTTCGGCTAGTTTCTGCTAAAATACCGAAAGTTAAATAATTTGACTTTTTTCTATTTAAATTCGCATCTTGAGTTTCGGGAGTCCAATTTGAGATACGCCTTCGCGAGTATGTTACATATATTTTGTATAAGTTGTATGCAAAAGTTGGAATTATTTCGAATATCATAGGGTACAGTTTTAATTTTCGTCGAGAAAAGAAAATAAAAGCAAATGAAAAAGGAAAAAAGAAAGGGTAAAAGAGAAAGAACATGGGCGGTGGCCCTTGGTCAAGATATATATTGGAACAGAGACAGGAAACAAGAGAAAAGAGCAAAAAAGGTGGAAAGGAAGGAAAAGGGAAAGGAAAAGGAGCCGGAGAAAATTAGGATTTTCACCCCGAAACATCGAGGTAATGATGTTAACTCATTATCTTAGCTTATTACGTGTGTCTAAATATATTTTTACGGTAAAAATTGAGATATTAGACATCGTTTTAAAAAGTTCAATTAATAGTTTGAAGGGTCAATTGGACCCCGATAATGAAATTGATCATATATTCGTACTCAGTGAGTTATGGGTAATATATAAATGCAATTTATTTAGGGTTTGGTTATGTGACCCTGTATATAGGCCTTGCCTGCGTATTGTGTATGCGAATAGGGTATCAGGTTCCTACCTGGATTGCCCTAAGATGTGAGGAATGAAGCCTTTAGCCTAATTTGATATATTTTTCTGCTTATTGAATAGAGTGGGATCGTTTGGCAATGAAACCAAAGGATAAAACGGTTGTTGATTAGCAATGCCAACTTTTGGAAGAGGTAAGTGTTTATATCCATTTCTTTGGAGGCACTTGGCCTCATGGATTTTCTACCACGTGTTTCCTTACGTGTGTAGCTGCCGATAGGCGTACTCATTACGCCTTAACTTTGAATTTACATTGTATATTATATGTTATACCCTTTTGTTGGTATTGCATTGAACATATGAGCATTGCACCTGGTTTTGAGCATTGCATATACTTCCCGGTTGGCGATGAGAGTCGCGCACCGGGGAAGGGTCATTATTGCATATACTTCCTGGTTGGCGATGAGAGTCCCGCACCGGCGAAGGGTCATTATTGCATATACTTCCCGGTTGGCGATGAGAGTCCCGCGCCGGTGAAGGGTCATCATTACATATACTTCCCGATAATCGATGAGAGTCCCGAGCCGGTGAAGGGTCATTATTGCATATGTCTCCTGGTAGACGATAAGAGTCCAGCGCCTGAGATAGGTATCAGGCATATGTGACTGCATTGCATCATACTGCATTCATCCCATCTCATTGCACCGCATACTGACTATTGTGTGTATTGTGCTGTGTTTTATGTATGCGGTATGTACACCATGTTGTGGACATATCTCAGTTTGCCAATATATTTCTGGCTCGTATTGTGAGTTACGGGCATCGGGTTGCACGCCGCAACGGTATAAATATATGGATCGGGTTGCATGCTGCAACTATATAAATATATGGAATGGGTTGCACGCCGCAACGGTATAAATATATGGATCGGGTCGCACGCCGCGACAGTATGAATATATGGATCGGGTTGCACGCCGCAACAGGATGGATATATGGATCGGGTTGCACACCGCAACAGGATGTATTTCTGATTGTTAATATGTTCGGGATACCTCTATGTTCTGGCTATCTTACGTTCCTGGTTTTAATGAGTTTGTGATTCCATACGTGTTTCTAGTTATTATCTGGCTCTGCCTTTTCATAATTTAAATAAAAGGAATTTTGTTTATCTGTTTCTTTTCTCCCTTGCTAGCTATCCTATTCTTTGAGGTGGCTAGTCTGCCCCATTTATTGAGTCCTTTTGACTCACCCTTGTTTGTTGTTTGTTTCTTGTCTATCTATTTTGTTCGGCAAGTTCGCTCCAGGATTGAGTTTGCCACGTTGTGAAGGAGCGAAGACGACTTCAGCTGTCAGGGTGAGCCAGCTTTTATTCCGGATGGCCACCAGTTTAGTGGTTATCATTTCAGTTGCATTTGCTCCCTTCAGGAGGTATCTGTCTTTTTTTGTACTCTTAGATGTCTAGTCTGGATAGCCCTAAACCTAGCATGTTGGGTAGTCTGCTGTAATTTCTTTTGTACAGCTTAGAGGTATCAGTATGTCTGTGTTTTTTTTAAGTCTTGTCCTTATTTATGAATTATTATATTTATTTTTCTAATTTAATTTGTAAGGGTTCGCCCGACGGGTCTAGGGGAGGATGTCGGGTGCCCGCACGGCCTAGCCGGAATTCGGGTCGTGTCAGTGGGTATCGGAGCCCGATTTAGAGTCTACCCAGACTAAGACAGTGTCTAGTAGAGTCTCGGTGACAGGTACATAGACGTCCGTACTTATCTACGAGAGGCTGTGATGGCATTTAGGAAGTTTCACTTCCTTCATTTCTGATCGTGCGTCGGTCTAGGATTCAAAAGTATTTTTGTTAATTTGTTAATTCCTTCGTGGTGATTGTGAACCCTCTTGTGACAAATCAGCAAACGGTATGAGTTCAAGACGAAGAAGTCTAGCCTGGGGTTAGCACTGACGAAGCCCCAAAAATTTTTAATCGTGCTGATGATGTAAATATGGAGGTCCCAGCTGTACGAGCTCGCGATGGGCAAGGGAGCAGGGCATTTTGTTTCCCTTGGCTCTGTACGATGCTTTTTAGAGAATCTTGGCGATGCAAATACCGCAAGCACCTATTATTCGTTAGGTAGCTTATCTGGTCGCCGCACATGCAGATGTTCGGACTTAGAGAGCTCTTGTTCCAGTTCTTGATGTTGCCCCAGTAAAATATGTTCCACAGGCAGCATGTGTTGCGCCACTAATTATTCTAGTTGGTTAGCCAACCGATGTAACAGTTCGGTCCGAGTGCCAAAAGAGGTTGCATTATTTTATGCGGTTGAACCTTCTGATATTCTTAAGCAATACATCAGATAAACCCCGTGAATTTTTTTTAAAAATAATGTCAGGGTATTTGTATCCTTCAGGCTCTTGATTATATCGAGCAGTATGGTGTTGATTATTCTGCTTTCCAGTTTTAAGGTCCAGCCCTGAATTGGTGGGCCGCTCTCTTATTAGCTAACTTAGTTCGGTTTTTCTTCTAGATTCGTGGAAAAGTTCCTTTCGAGTAGCGAGCGAGATGAAAAGTGTTGCCAGTTTGAGTGGATTGGACAGGATAGCCTGTCGGATAGCCTGTTGGTGTTTCAGAATATGAGATTGAATTCTGTAAAATGGCTGAATATACATTAAAACTAGTCCATGAGCCTTCCGAGAATGTTCAAAAATTTATTGGTGACCTTTCTCCTTCCTTTAGATCCCAGATGGCTCGAAAAATTGAGGTTGGGACTTTATTTGATGTTGTTGTTGATATTGGTCAGAGCTATTAGGCATAGCATAAGTTAGAGCGGGAAGAGTAGAGCTGGAGAGCAAGAAATCCCATGGCCCTAGTGGGCAACCGTGGTACCTCATTTGGAGGTAAGAGTTCTGATTATTTTGGAAGGTCACCTTCCAGGTTATCTTAGCTTGTGTCACGTGATTCTTAAAGTGCGCCAGTACTTCGTCAAGATCAGACCTAGTTTTTCTTTTTATAGCTATCAACAACCTGTCCAGCTTCCATTTTCACTGAAAAGGTGTTATCTTTATCGTGAGCCTGTCATTTTTGGTGGAGTTCTCCCTTACTCCGGCCAGTAGGCAGTCGTCCTTTCTCTCGTCATCAGACACCTGCACAGTCGCAGGGATTTCATTTAGATCTCAATCAGCCAGAGAAATGCCACCATCCAGTAGAGGTTGAGAGCGTGGTGGCAGTGGCTCTTCAGAAGGTGATTATTAGAGTAGTGGCTTAACTCAGCTGCAGAGGCAGTCCTATGAACTGCTAGTCTGGCAGGATGCTGAGGTATCCGATGTAGTAGACCCTGAGATTTCTTCTTCTCTTAAATATGAGTAAGATTTGATTCTTTCGATCGATCTGGAAATGGTTGTCTTATCATGTTCCCATGGTTTTCTTGGATATCGTTTTTATTAAGAATCGGTTGGGTAGAGTGGTGAGCTTCTTGTATGATTTATTCCTGGCATTTTTGAGATCCTCTTGATTGATCTGGTTTAAATGTGAGATATTTGGCAGTAAGTGTCGGTATTGTCTACCTGGCATCTTATTGTGCCTCATTCTGTTATAATGCCAAGTCAGTCTACCTCTCTTTGGAAGTCAGTATTGGTAGGATGATGGGATTCTTATTTGTCACCATCAGAAAGTGTCATTGTTTCTTCCGATGTAAAGTGGTTAGTAAGTAATACTCGATCTATGTGTCTCCTCTTGGTTCGAGACGCTAGTAAAGTCATGTTATCCCATGAGCTTATCTGAGTTATAAAAAAAGGGTTTTCAGGTAAATTTTCGGAGTTTCCTTTTATAGGAAGGTTAAATTGATCTGGATGTCATTCCATAAAGCTTATTTAATGTCTATCTCTTCAATTGCGATTCTTGGGCTACTTTGACTCGCCGGTAGTCTAACTTTGGTAGCCAAGCAAATAAGAAGATGAGCTTCCTGAAGCTCTCATTATTTCTGTCCTCGGTCTATTTCCCTCTCTTCTTTGTTCGGCACTGGTGAGCTTAGGCGGTCAGTAACCTATTGTGATGTTCCCTGTGTTGAGCTAGAGTGCGTGCCAAGGTAGCCGGGTAAGCACATTTTTGTTTTTCAAGGCTACTAAGGGCAATGAGAGGCGTCCTTTTACCTTTGATTTGATCCATCAGGCGGTAGTGCTTATGACAAAAATATAGAGTTGTGAACTCGGGAGTTGTAGTCGCTTGGCAACTCGAGAGGGTAATTTGGTAGCTCAGGTCTGAGCCGCATTCTATTTTTAGCTATGTCTTCCTTAGTCCGGTAGACTGTGCGAGGATGACTATTTCTATTCAAGTTAGCGGTATGAGTTAATGCTCTAAGTGGAGGAGTCTTCCTCCAATTGTTACCGAATCATAATATTAAATCTCTAAGGCGTTGCTGAAGCGTAAGCTAATTCTTAGTTCCATCGACTTGTTCCATATCGAAAGTATATCGACGAGGTGATTTGTCGGCAGAATCATGTTAATCCATCCAGAGTTTCGTGTATCTTTGTTTTGAAAATATAAGAACTCTCCTCTCGTGATCGAGGAAGGATTAGCTTAGTCAGAATAAGCTGGGCAACGATGTGAGGATATTATCAAGATATATTTTATTCCAAGAGTTCGGTATGCGTGTATTCTATAATCAGAAGATAATGCCCGTGGAGTAGTTTATGAAGGTCATGCAAGTTCTCTTGTTATCTATATGAATTTTTCTTTAGACTTAGGCTCGTTCGAGGACGAACGAGAGTTTAAGTGGAGGAGAGTGAAACGACCTCAGTTAGTCATTTCGGAAGATAGGACTCCGACTGGTGTGCCGATAATTTTAAAATATTCGTAATGTCCATTAGGACCTGTCTGTAAAATTTAAGCTAAATCAGACCTCGTTTGGTAGGCATCGGAAGAAGATTTCAGTTTTTATTGACAATAAATATTAAAAAGAGATTTTTGAGCTCGGTTTTGGTGAACGAACTCCGATTCGATATCCGAAAGCGCCGTTAGGTTCGTATGATTATTTGTGACTTTTTGAACTTTCGAAAGTGAATTTCGATGTTGTTCGGCTAGTTTTCGCTAAAATGCCAAAAGTTAAATAATTTGACTTTTTCTATTTAAATTCGAATCTTGAGTTTTGGGAGTCCAATTTGAGATCCGCCTTCGCGAGTATGTTACATATATTTTGTATAACTTGTATGCAAAATTTAAAATTATTTCGAATATCATAGGGTACCGTTTTAATTTTCATCGAGAAAAGAAAATAAAAGAAAATGAAAAACGAAAAAAGAAAGGGCAAAAGAGAAAGAACATGGGCGGTGGCCCTTGGTCAAGATATATATTGGAACAGAGACAGGAAACAAGAGAAAAGAGCAAAAAAGGTGGAAAGGAAGGAAAAGGGAAAGGAAAAGGAGCCGGAGAAAATTAGGATTTTCATCCCGAAACATCGAGGTAATGATGTTAACTCATTATCTTAGCTTATTACGTGTGTTCAAATATATTTTTACGGTAAAAATTGGGATATTAGACATCGTTTTATTAAGTTCAATTAATAGTTTGAAGGGTTAATTGGACCCCAATAATGAAATTGATTATATATTCGTACTCAGTGAGTTATGGGCAACATATTAATGCAATTTATTTAGGCTTTGGTTATGTGACCTTAAACCCTGTATATAGGCCTGGCCTGCATATTGCGTATGCGAATAAGGTATCAGGTTCCTACCTGGATTGCCCTAAGATATGAGGAATGAAGCCTTTAGCCTAATTTGATATATTTTTCTGCTTATTGAATAGAGTGGGATCGTTTGGCAATGAAACCAAAGGATAAAGCGGTTGTTGATTAGCAATGCCAACTTTTGGAAGAGGTAAGTATTTATATCCATTTCTTTGGAGGCACTTGGCCTCGTGGATTTTCTACCACGTGTTTCCTCACGTGTGTAGCTGCCGATAAGCGCACTCATTACGCCTTAGCCTTAAATTTACATTGTATATTATATGTTATACCCTGTTGTTGGTATTGCATTGAACATATGAGCATTGCACTCTGGTTTTGAGCATTGCATATACTTCCCGGTTGGCGATGAGAGTCCCGCACCGGCAAAGGGTCATTATTGCATATACTTCCCGGTTGGCGATGAGAGTCCCGCACCGGTGAAGGGTCATTATTGCATATACTTCCCGGTTGGCGATGAGAGTCCCGCACCGGCGAAGAGTCATTATTGCATATACTTCCCGGTTGGCGATGAGAGTCCCGCACCGGCGAAGGGTCATTATTGCATATACTTCCCGGTTGGCGATGAGAGTCCCGCGCCGGTGAAGGGTCATCATTACATATACTTCCCGGTTGGCGATGAGAGTCCCGCACCGGCGAAGGGTCATTATTCCATATACTTCCCGGTTGGCGATGAGAGTCCCGAGCCGGTGAAGGGTCATTATTGCATATATCTCCTGGTAGACGATAAGAGTCCCGCGCCGGAGATAGATATCAGGCATATGTGACTGCATTGCATCATACCGCATTCATCCCATCTCATTGCACCGCATACTGACTATTGTGTGTATTGTGTTCTGTTTTATATATGCGGTATATACACTATGTTGTGGATATATCTCAGTTTGCCTATATATTTCTGGCTCGTATTCTGAGTTGCGGGCATCGGGTTGCATGATGTTTGGCATTTTATGCCTATATTTCCTTAATATTTCCTTACGTTTGAATACTTTATTCGCTCGTTTTATAGTTTATGAATATGGTTTTACACTGATTTTATGTCGTGCGTGCGTAGGTTGTTATGCAGTGTAATTGGAGCTTTTAGGAGCATGATTGAGCGAGAAAAGATTGGATTTTGATTGAGGATTGGATCGAGCACACGAAGGCATGACACGAACGAGCGAAGGAGCAAGAAAACAGAAAAAGAGGCTGGGCGCCGTGGGCTCCGCGCCGCGCCCCTTACCGCGCGCCCTGGCTGGCGCGGTTTCCCATGCGCCGCGGAGCCAAGGCGTGTGAGTTTCGACGGTCACTGGTTGTGTCAGCGCGATCGTGGGCGCGGGGCGCCCGTTATAGCGCCCCTTGTGCGCGTTTTTACGTCCTATTTCGTCTAGGATTGGGTCTAACTTAGTACTAGATGTTTGTAAACTCTGTAAATACTCTTTTACTTAGTTTTTCATAGGAGTTCAGACTTTGGAGCAAATTTGAGAGCTCATAACATCAAGACAAGGGTTTTTCTTCCCTCCATTAATCTATTACATCATTATTTCATTATTTCATCAATTCCTTGTGTTGTTATTATGAGTATGCGTAGCTAATTCTATCGTTCTAGGGTTAGAGTATTACATGAAGGTTGATGTTTGAAGATTGATTCCCATTAATTGAATCCCATTACGGGTTACTTATTCTTTCTTGATTTCACTTGTGTAATTGTCAGGGCCCGATTATTACGCATTATCTATGGTTTTTAGATTGAACTCGAAAGAGGGGATTTAATTACGTAATAAGAAAGAATAGGACTAGTTTGTGAACCCGGGCATCGGGGAACCAATTTGTGAGTAGGATAGACATATACTTGCTCGCCTAGTTTAACTAATTACAGAATTCGTTAATGCGTGCACGTGATTCAACCCATAGTCATATAGGGATTGGAGTAGCCTGCATAGACCGTGAAGAACTGAAAGGTTTTCACGGGTACATGTAATCTGTTAGTTAGTAACCCGGGATTTAAGAAGTGGAATCAATTGGAAAACTCAACTGGATTGTTCGTAACTCTGACCCTGGACCGTCTCCTTATTACTGATAACAACCAAGTTTTGCTCCATTGCTTGAATTCACTTTTACCATTTAATTACTGTTCTTTAGTTAACAAAATCCTCACTATTGGAAAAAGATCCCTGAATAGTTTAAATAAATTGTTTGCTAGAACTCAGTCTGCATAGTCCTCGTGGGAACGATACTCATCTTATCACTTTATTACTTGTCGACCACGTATACTTGCATGTGCGTTTGGGAGCAACAAGTTTTTGGCGCCGTTGCCGGGGACTAAATTGACTGATTTCTTTTTGAACAATTTATTATTTTCTATTCAGGTTTAATTTTTTTATTTTTTTATTTTATTTTTAGTTTATTATTTTATTACTAGTCTACATGGCATCTTTTAATGAAAGTGGGTTGAATGTTGATTCTTGTCTACTTTGTGGAGGACATCACTTTTGGGAAAATTGTCAAACTCTTTCAACCCTGCGAGATTGGTTATGTGAATTTTCTATCACCTTTGATTGGAATTTTTGTAAATTGTGTGGTGGTCGGTGGAATGATTGTCCTAAGTGTCATGCTCCTTCCCCCAATAATTTTTGTGATGATTCTAATGATGTTTGTGAGCTTGACAGGATCGATAAAGTGCAAGTTGTTAGCGAAACTTGGCTAATGGAGCAATCCAAACTCTTAGAGGCTTATGGGGATTTCAGGAGTGAACTTACAAATATGACGAGGCAATTTATGGAAGAAAGGGTTGTGCTCGGGCAAGAGATCGACGAATTTGGCTTGACTATTCACGACTTGGAGGAGAATTTGAGTGATATGGTTGAGGTGTCTGAAGCTCAATTATCAGTTGTCGTGCTTAGTAGATTTGAGATAGAAGAGCTTAGAAGCCAATTTGAGGAGCAAAAAGTGGAATTCCTACCATTCGACCCAATAGCAGTTGATGATGCCAAGGTTGAGGAAATTACATTAGAGTCAAGTGAAGAAATAGAAAACATCATATTTGAGGACTCTAGTGTTTGTGCAAGTGAGGGTGTCAAAAGTAATGCAACTTTAGAATTGAAGCGCATTGGACCTCATTCCAATCATTTTTCAACATTGTGTTTGGATGGTGACATGAAAATTGAGCCACCCGAGCCTATGAAGAAACCAAGGGAGGAGGAACAAGGTGCCTATATTTTAGAGTTTGCGATGCCGAGGAGACAAAACGACATCCCTCATTTAAAGGCTAAGAAGTGCAAAATGCGGCATTGTTTACTTGGTCCTGTTGTATTTTTGCCACCACCCCAATACCATAGTTGTAAACTAGAGGCAAAGTTGAGGATTCAATTCATTAGTTCAAGGTGGAGGAAAAAGTGATGAAGTTGTCCTCGTCGTGCCGCGACGTTAAATCAAGCGCTTCTTGGGAGGCAACCCAATTTGCTTGCTTTACTTTTATTTATTTTTATTAGTATTTTTATAGTTGTATATTACTTTGGTTGATTCTTTGGATTGCAGGTTCATGTAATGTCGAGGCTAAGTGTGGGGTGTCCTCACCCTTGCCTAATATTGATGACCTGTTGGGGGAAGTCTGAGTACCTCATACTATATGGAAGCTTGGAGGATGCTAGCACCAAGGACTAGAATCTTCAGGGAAGTTTTCTTTACCTTGCGCTTGCTTATTTTTAGCACTGAGGACAGTGCTTAGTTTAAGTGTGGGGTGGGGAACTACCCTTTATCTATTTTTGAGGTTAGGATGCATGTACCATAGGATTTTTCTTTTGTCACTTGACTTTATTTTGATTTATTTCTTGCTTTAATCCATGAAAAATGAAAAAAAAATTAGAAAACCAATGAAAAATTCCAAAAAGATTTTCCTTTTAGTTTTTATTAGTGGTACATGTCATCCACCCCGTGGTTTTTCTTATGGCCTCGGTTCTTTTCCACGGGGAGGCCTTTGAACCGGGTAGTTTTTATTTTTTAGGATTAGAGTAGTTAGTATAGGTGACCTTAGACGAAGGAAATAGGTGGAATGCTAGGTGCCTTTGATGTGTTTGATACCGGTGGACTTGAACTTGATTGCATGTGCTATTTGTGGTGTCCTTGGGTTTTAATTTGATGCATGCCTAAAAAAAAACATGGAACAACCCCCTTGAGATGCTTGAGTCCGCTTGCTTGACTTGATTGTGAACCTTTGTGCATGAGTGCTTAAATTTCCACAAGTTGCACTCTAGAAGCTTAGTTGAGAGTTGTTGATGGAACCTTTTTGTGTGGACCATGTGCAATGTGTATTGTGAGGCATGTTCTTATTTACTCCATGTTGCATGTTAATGTCTAGAACTTGCCCCGTGTGTGTGCAAAGCGAAATCCTAGGTTTGCTCTAGTCGGGAAATGATACAAGGCCTTCTTGTTGTTAGCCTACCCTTACATATATACCTTGAAAAAAATTGTTGTTGTGATTTCTTTGATCCTTTCTGTTGGCACCCACACCCCGAGCCTACCCATTTGTTCTAAATTGTCTCTTTTGGCCCTTTACTCCTTAAGCACTTTATTGATATTGTGTAGATGATTGGAGTTGTGGTTGGATGTTGGGAGGTTCTTGAGTGGAACTAATGAAGGGGAATAATTGTAAAAATTGTGAAGTAGTGGAAAGCATTGGCAAGGTTGGATGAATTTGAAAAAGAAAAAAAATAGCAAAGTTGAAAAGAAAGAAAAAAATTGTGGAAAAAGAAATAAAAAAAAAAGAGAAAAAGATATCCATTCCTTGCTAGTGTGCACTTATATGAAAAATGCTACTTGTGAGAAGGTGTATGTGTGATACTTGTGATTGGGTGGTTTGATGAGAATTGTGATTAATTTGAATGTGATGTATTAAAGTGCTTAGGGAGGTAGTCACCATTACCATATGTATCCTACCCGCCCCTTAGCCTACATTACGACCTTTCCAAAGTCCTAGTTAATCCCGATTGGAGTGAGCTTACATTAGTGGAGTCCTACACTACGGGCAAGCCTATGGTACATTGTGAGTGACATGTGAACCTTTCATGAGAGTGAGTGAATTCAATTGCTATTGTCCCCGTTCTATTCTTGATATTCATTGTTGTGTGTGATATTTGGGGGACACTCTTTTGCTTCATATTGGTGAGGGCGCATGGTTTGCATGAAATAGGTAAAGTTGATGGTTTTTGGTTGAGTAGATAGGTGCGATTTTGTGGGAGCATGGTTGCATTAAGTTGAGTTTGTGCATTTGAGCTATTTTGGGGTGGTTGTTCTCATATTTTTGGTTTTGGTAAATTGTTGGCATGTTTGTGGATCCATAGTAGTCATGTGTGCATTGGTTCAATGGTCGGTATCAACCGTAGTCATAGGCAGACCTGTTTTACCTAGGTTGGGAAGTGAGATGTGACTTGCTCGAGGACGAGCAAAGGTTCAAGTGTGGGGTGGTGATGTTTGGCATTTTATGCCTATATTTCCTTAATATTTCCTTACGTTTGAATACTTTATTCGCTCGTTTTATAGTTTATGAATATGGTTTTACACTGATTTTATGTCGTGCGTGCGTAGGTTGTTATGCAGTGTAATTGGAGCTTTTAGGAGCATGATTGAGCGAGAAAAGATTGGATTTTGATTGAGGATTGGATCGAGCACACGAAGGCATGACACGAACGAGCGAAGGAGCAAGAAAACAGAAAAAGAGGCTGGGCGCCGTGGGCTCCGCGCCGCGCCCCTTACCGCGCGCCCTGGCTGGCGCGGTTTCCCATGCGCCGCGGAGCCAAGGCGTGTGAGTTTCGACGGTCACTGGTTGTGTCAGCGCGATCGTGGGCGCGGGGCGCCCGTTATAGCGCCCCTTGTGCGCGTTTTTACGTCCTATTTCGTCTAGGATTGGGTCTAACTTATTACTAGATGTTTGTAAACTCTATAAATACTCTTTTACTTAGTTTTTCATAGGAGTTCAGACTTTGGAGCAAATTTGAGAGCTCATAACATCAAGACAAGGGTTTTTCTTCCCTCCATTAATCTATTACATCATTATTTCATTATTTCATCAATTCCTTGTGTTGTTATTATGAGTATGCGTAGCTAATTCTATCGTTCTAGGGTTAGAGTATTACATGAAGGTTGATGTTTGAAGATTGATTCCCATTAATTGAATCCCATTACGGGTTACTTATTCTTTCTTGATTTCACTTGTGTAATTGTCAGGGCCCGATTATTACGCATTATCTATGGTTTTTAGATTGAACTCGAAAGAGGGGATTTAATTACGTAATAAGAAAGAATAGGACTAGTTTGTGAACCCGGGCATCGGGGAACCAATTTGTGAGTAGGATAGACATATACTTGCTCGCCTAGTTTAACTAATTACAGAATTCGTTAATGCGTGCACGTGATTCAACCCATAGACATATAGGGATTGGAGTAGCCTGCATAGACCGTGAAGAACTGAAAGGTTTTCACGGGTACATGTAATCTGTTAGTTAGTAACCCGGGATTTAAGAAGTGGAATCAATTGGAAAGCTCAACTGGATTGTTCGTAACTCTGACCCTGGACCGTCTCCTTATTACTGATAACAACCAAGTTTTGCTCCATTGCTTGAATTCACTTTTACCATTTAATTACTGTTCTTTAGTTAACAAAATCCTCACTATTGGAAAAAGATCCCTGAATAGTTTAAATAAATTGTTTGCTAGAACTCAGTCTGCATAGTCCTCGTGGGAACGATACTCATCTTATCACTTTATTACTTGTCGACCACGTATACTTGCGTGTGCGTTTGGGAGCAACATTGCACGCCGCAATGGTATAAATATATGGATCGAGTTGCATGCTGCAACGATATAAATATATGGATCGGGTTGCACGCCGCAACGGTATAAATATATGGATCGGGTTGCACGCCGCGACAGTATGAATATATGGATCGGGTTGCACGCCGCAACAGGATGGATATATGGATCAGGTTGCACACCGCAACAGGATGTATTTCTGATTATTAATATGTTCGGGACACCTGTATATTCTGGCTATCTTACGTTCCTGGTTTTAATGAGTTTGTGATTCCATACGTGTTTCTAGTTATTATCTGGCTCTGCCTTTTCATAATTTAAATAAAAGGAATTTTGTTTATCTGTTTCTTTTCTCCCTGGCTAGCTATCCTATTCTTTGAGGTGGCTAGTCTGCCCCACTTATTGAGTCCTTTTGACTCACCCTTGTTTGTTGTTTGTTTCTTGTCTATCTATTTTGTTCGGCAAGTTCGCTCCAGGATTGAGTTTGCCACGTTGTGAAGGAGCGAAGACGACTTCAGCTGTCAGGGTGAGCCAGCTTTTATTCCGGATGGCCACCAGTTTAGTGGTTATCATTTCAGTTGCATTTGCTCCTTTCAGGAGGTATCTGTCTTTTTTTGTACTCTTAGATGTCTAGTATGTTGGGTAGTCTGCTGTAATTTCTTTTGTACAGCTTAGAAGTATCAGTATGTCTGTGTTTTTTTTAAAGTCTTGTCCTTATTTATGAATTATTATATTTATTTTCCTAATTTAATTTGTAAGGGTTCGCCCGACGGGTCTAGGGGAGGATGTCGGGTGCCCGCACGGCCTAGCTGGAATTCGGGTCGTGTCATTAAAGCCCTTACCCCTGCCTATATAAATCAGTCTTTCTTATTCTTTTGACACACTGGAAAGACAGAGAACAATTAGCATTTTCTCTATCCTCTTCTGCTTGTCTTCCAACATCACTGAAAGACCTGTGCCTTGTTGATTCTTTGGTTTTTGCTCTACAAGTGCTAAATATTACTCACATCTCTGTTTGTTTGCTTTTACATCACCTGAAGGTATTCCTTACCCTTTTTTTCTTGACTGCATATTGCCTTTTCGTTAGAAACTGGTCTTCTATTCTTGTTTGTCTTCGTTTGAAGCAGCTTGTGTGGTTACCTTTTATGCTCTGTATATGCTTGATTGAAAGGCTGTACTCTTGCTCTTGTTAGTACCTATTCAGGGCTTCCCTGTTGCCTTTTGTGCTCTGTATACACTTGATTGAAAGGCTTCACTCTTGCTTTTGTTAATGCCTGTTCAGGGCTTCCTTGTAACCTTTTATGCTAATCCTTTCATGCAGGAACTATGAGAGTATCTCTCAGGGGTATGTCAGGATCTTGTCACAAGTTTTTACCTCTACTCATACCCCAGTAAGGGGATTCTGTTGGTCTGAGGGTTTCCAGGCCATGACAACTTATTTTTTGAGTCTTAAACTTAGACTATTTGATCCAGATTGTTGGTTACATTGTGTAGAGCTTGCTTAGGAGCAAGTCTGGGAACCCTGACCATGTTTAAAAAGACTTATCACTTACCTGATTGAACCATATCCCTTAGAAACTGTCATTCATTGTGTATATAGGTTCCCCTATTGTATATGCTTAAAACAGGGTACACAGTTACTAGACTGTGTAAAGAGGCTACATAGGAGCCCCTCTCTCTTTCTATCTCCTTATATGCTGCATCATCCATGCCTATAGCTTTCCTTTCGAAGACTGAATGTTATGTCACACCTTTTTTGTTAAAAATCTGCATGTTTCATAAAGATACTATCTATAATATATTTCACAAGTTTGGGTTATTTGAAAGCATGTTTCTATGATGGTCAGTGATATGTTAAACCTAGGCTATTCGTGAAAAGTGTTGAAATCCGGGCCTATTACACTAAAACAAAGCTGTTTTCCGTTTGCAAATGGTGTAGGCCCATAACATTTTTAGAATACAGGCCCTTTTAAACATTTTTAAATCATGAGCTATTTCTGTTTTGCACAGTTGGTCCAGGCCCATTAAATATTTTTAAATCATGGTCTGCCTATGTTGAATCCGTTTTAACTACTCTAAACGCTCCTATACACTAATCTAATAGTGTATAGGGGTGTATAAAGTTTGGGGTCACTTGTACACTTTAATGATTTTCCTAAAGTTACAACTATTACTTAGGGCATATAATTGCATGTCTATACTTATATATATAGTACTATTATGTGCGATAGCCCTTATCTGCTCTTGTATGCTTCCGTGAATCCATCTTTCGAAAACAGCCCCTTTTTATCCATATATATACATTTCTAAAATCTGACCCCAACACCAAAAGGCCATTAAGGTTAGGGCTCGACAATTAATGACGAGTCACACCGACCCTAAATGAGCCGACATTTTATTTTAAAACAAACTCCTTTTTGTCCTTGGTTAAATCCAAAAATATCAAATTATATGCTCTTTTCAAAATATGATTGTAAGATAAATTTGTATGGCAGCACTTGTTTACGATTAGGCTTTGATACTAGAGGCCATAGACACGATTAGGCTTAAACTTAGGTCGAATATTGAAAGTTATTTGTTTGCATTATGACTTAGTTAAATCCAAGTTAGTATAGACATTGTTTACATCCCAAAACTAAGACTCGGACGGTAACCACCCTTTTGGTAGGACTCGGGGGAATGCGTAATACCTTCTCCCTTGAGTCACTTGGACTTCTTACCCTCTTAGAATCTCTGAATAGATTAGTAGACCTTTTAAACTTAACTTTAGACACTTAGGTGACCTAATACGCCTTAGAACTATATTGGATGTCGACTCCAAAACCTTAACTCAAATGCGTTCACCCAGTCAAATCCGAAACCCGACTCACCTCGAGTTGAGTCCAAAATCAGGTATGACAAAATGGCGTCCGCTGGGGATATCCAAAGTCCTAACCACAACGTGTCTTTGTTTTGGGATTTATTTAATTACTATCTTGTAATTCACTATTATTATCACTATACTAACTTGGTTTCCTTTTTTTGTTTTTCTTTCTTGCACTTTATTTATTGTTAAAATTCTATTTATGACATTTTGCACACTTCACCCATACTCCCCCACTCCTGGGAAACGACACATCACACACACACGGCGATTACGTGGATCCCACGGTCGCTTCACTACTAAAACATCTTTTAAGAGGGACATGTTGGAATATAGTTGGTCTGTGGTACAACCAACAATTTCAAATGATCCCACTCCTTGGTCGTCCGCCTTGGGGAACCGTGTCTAGAAATTACACCACTCTTCTATTGTAATGAACATGCATCATGTCATAGGAGGGGCTCCCCACGAGCCGACTAGCTTTCAACTTGTCCAAATTACCTAAATGGATTTTTCGATCCCAAAGGGAGGCTTGGACATGATTATGTGCATTTGAGAGAAATGAAGAAAAGAGGGGAAAAAAAAAGTGAGACGAGAATGGAAACGCATTTTGATTTGTTCAATTATTCTCAAAAGGGGACGAGGCTTTAAATTTTATTTCTTCCTTTTAGGTCACAATGAGTCAAAAGTTCCATCATTTTGGAATGACTATGGGCGCACCTCCTTTGTTAACCAATTGGTGGAACAATTTGTCACTAGGAGAGCAAACTGAAGTACGTCAACACCTGGGTCATTTGGTTTCATTACTAGAAATGGAGCCGTGTAGAGAGATGATCGAAGCAGCAGTGTCATTTTGGGATGAAGAATTGAACGTGTTTAGGTTTGGGGACCTTGAATTAACGCCTTTGTTGGAAGAAATAGGAGGCTTTGTGTCGAACTCGGGGTTAGATAAGCATCGTTGGCAAGGGGGTCTCATACTAGCACCTAGCGTCTCTACAGCTGATGAGTTTCGTAAGAAGTTAGGGATGGTAGCAAGCGTGGACGTGGGATTTTTACAACAAAAGAAGATCCCCTTTTCTTATTTTTACACTCAGTTTGGGCATTTGAGGGCATATGATAGTCATAAGAAGGAGTTTGAGTCCTATGGTGATTGGAGGAGGGCTAGGCCACTTGTATTTGCTATTGGTTTCTTAGGAGTGATGGTTTTCCCCGAGAGTTTAAGCCATGACATATGTTCAAGACTTGTCATGGTTGCCGATGCAGTGTTTAACGGAATTGATGGTTATCGTTATTCCATAGTTCCTATGATAGTAGCAGACATTTATCGAGCTTTGAGTTGTTGCAAAAGGGGAGCAAAATACTTTCAAGGGTGTAATCTTCTACTGCAAGCGTGGTTCAAATAACATTTGAGAAAAGCAAGAGGTGTGCAAGCTTTGTCCAAACCAGCTGGTTACAACTATTTGATTGGGTAACGGTATGGGACTTTACAATTCAAACAGCTGAGCAGCACAGAGAAGTGGTTGAAATTGTTCGAAGACATAACAGAGGACTCGATCCAGTGGATGTTCACTTGGTTTCCTTCATCAGATTTCATCATTAGTTCTGAGAAGGCATCCTTTGTGATACTTATGGGGTTAAGAGGCCTCCAACCTTATTAACCGCTAAGAGTAATGAGGCAAGCGGGGAGAAAGCAAATCATACCATCGATACCAAACACAAAAGATTATCAGTTTGACTACATCGAAGATATTGTTCCAAGGGTCAAAAGCATTAGGAAGTCATGGGAAGGAAGACAGGTCATGGAAGAAGCCTCTCTAGCACCTGATAGATACAATGCTGGGTGCGAACCAAACTACAAAAGCTGGTTGCACTCTAGTGTGAAGGGAAATGTGGTAGTAGGGCCGAGCCGTGGAAACAACGTAAGAGATCGTGAAGCGGAGGCTCAAATCCGGTACCGAGAGTTCATGCTAAAGACCATCAAGATGGATAATAAAACAAAGAAGAGATCGAAGTGTGGAACAAGTGTACATTGGAACTAGAAGGAAAGATAGAGGCATTGAAAACAACCCTTGAGCAATGGAACTCGGAGTGCGCAGAGGTAAACATCTTACATTTAGTAGCAGCCAAAGGATACTTAGTCAAGGCTATGGAAGAAGTCAAGGAGATTACACGAGAAGCAAAGAGAGCTAAGATGGAAAAGGAGCGTGCTGCCTAGTCAAAAGTGTCATTTCTTCTTTTGTATTTTTACTTTTTCAAAATTGTTGTCATGTACTGATTTATAAAATTTTTGGAAACTTTATGAGAATAATTGGTTAGAACATGCGTATTTATTCTTTTTGCATAACGACAAACCTAGGAAGGCTGTATGTCCTTGGCACGTAATAGTCCATTAGTAAACCTACGCCAAATGTCAAAAAGGGTTTTTAACCCGAAGAATGACAAATTGCATTGATTCGAAGAAACGTTTGAACAAAACATTGATTGTCTGTTTGAACACGATTAAAACTATAAGGGAGTTTTGGTCTTTACCTTTTCTTATTTTGTTTTCAGACTATGGCTGCAAAGGGTACTCTCCAATTTGAGATTGTTTCCCAACCACCCCACTTGATCAGACTTTGGTGGGAGGATTTGGCGGTTGTCAGCAAAGCTCATGTTCAAAAGATTTTAGGAGAATTGATAGCTCTCAAGAATTACACTGCCGTGACTAGCTTGGTTGAAGCTGCTACCCATTTCTGGGACTACAAAAGGGCTGTGTTTCACTTCAATGGTTTTGAGTTGACACCGATGTTGGAAGAATTTGGAGGATTAGCGGGATTAGAGCCTGGACCCGAGACTATGATCTATCCTCGAGACATGGAACCTAAGGAGTTCATTGATTTGGTAAGAGCCCCTTATGATCCATATGTCGAGGGAGTGATTGATGGAAAAGTCACGTTGGAATACTTGCATTCTAGGTTTTGAGATCCGACACTTAGAAATAAATGGAATGGGGCGTGGGAAGTTCAAGATTGGGAATGGACCGAATCCAATGCTTTCATCATCGCTTTTCTGGAAAGCATGGTTTTCTCCGAAAAGGGAGGGAAGATCGACATAAGACTGGGAAGAGTAGTAGAGGGTTTGCGCAGAGGTGCCTTCAAAAGTCAAGTTAGTTTGGTCCCGATGATTTTGGGGGAAGTTTATAGGGCTTTGACCAAATGTAGGAGGGGAGGAGACTTCTTTGAAGGTTGTAATTTGTTGCTGGAAATCTGGTTGATAGAGCATTTCCACAGCGTCCCTGTCAGCCCAGTGGCACCAAAACCCTCTTGGCAAGGAGGCATTCGCTCACATGGCGCTCGCATGGCTGGAACAGTGTCATGCAAATACCACGCAAACCTGGAAGGTTGGTACACTAGGCTCGAGGAACTGCAAGAGGTGCAATGGGTGATTGAACATTGTGCTGGTTTTGTCGTCTCCATACAAGGTCAACACATCACTTTCTTGACATTGATTGGATTCTGAGGAACACATCATTATGTTCCTCTGAGGATCCTTCGGCAAGTGGGCATGACAGAACACACTCCACAGTTAACTGAAGGAAGAAGTTTCAATATCAACATGAAAGACATCGAGCATCCGATGGCCCTCACCGTATTAACAATGTGGGAGAAAAGGCTTACTATGTAGTTTTGTCGTGGTCGTGACAGTAGGGTGAACCCCACCACTACCCTGACCTGCCCTCAGTGGCTCGACGAAGATAGGGAAAAGTACCGATCCAAGAATACATTGAAAAGGAAAGCCAAAGCTCCAAATGCTGCTGAAAAATACAAGAAGTTGAAGCAAGAGTTTAACCAAAGAAAGAAGGAGTTAAGGGTGACACAAGAAAGAGAGATGAGGAGACAATATAAAGACAAGATCAAAGGAGACGAACTCAAGTATTTGACCGGCAAGGTCATGACTGCGAGGCAAGCTGCTGGGAATTTGCAAGATTTACTCAAGGGATGGGGAGAATACTTTAAGTTAGTACCACTGAACGAGAAGGAAGCAAGAGGATTGGAAATGTGGAGTTCCTAGTAAAGGCTCTAGGTGATATGGAGGATGGGAAAGACTTGCTGGAAACATTTACTGACACTCCGCCCATTAGTCTGGTTCACAAACCCAAGGAGGAAGCCAAAGAGGATAAGGAAAAGGAAGACACTGGAGCTGATGTTTGAACCTAAATTCCTTTTTGCTTGGCGCCTAGTCTAGTCATGTCGAGTAGAGTCATCTTGTCATTTCTTCGTTGTCATTTTCGTCTTAGTCAAGTCATTAGTGGTTGTAATAAAGCCAAGCAAACTAAATAAAATTTCGTTATTTTGGGTTTTAGATTGGTAACAATCATGTTTATTCAAACAAAATAATGTGTTTGGTGCAAATGTTTACTTCGAATCCGCGATAGGCCCATCTCTGGCACGAAAAGAGGTCCCATACATGATAGGACGCGATTTTTTAAGCTAACATGTACTCACATTTTATCTTCTTATTTTGATATGTCAGTTCCCAAGTCCCCGAAAGTTTGGTTTATGCATTCTGGTCGCGCCACAATACCAGTTGAGGTCCAAAGGATCGATCCCAACACCTCCCCCTTTACCTACAAGGACAAGGATGAGACGAAATATCATGGCTAAGTTCGACAAGGTTGGTACTCCTGAGAAACAAAGCATGGCCGCTTATGAAAACTACACTAAGCTGGAGCAGAGGTTGCTCGAATTGGAAAGTAGGATCCCACTGGCCCATACTGATGAGATCATTGAACCAAACCAAACTTCTCGCCCTCACGACAAAGATCCACTTTACCCCGAAAGAGACCTTCCTTACCCTACCCACAGTGCACCACCAAAAGCACCACAAAACAACCTGCCCGCCTTCACTGTTGAAACCAAAACCATGGCATCACCCACCAAGGATCATGAAATGTATGCCTGGACTAAGGAAGACCCAGACAGCACCAAAGAACAAGTCCAATGGCTGGTTGAGAAGTTCAAACAACTCTAAGGCGCTAAGGGAACCCGAGGTTTAGCTTATGAGGATCTCTGCTTGTATCCTGACTTGAAACTACCTGAAGGCTACTAAACACCCAAGTTCAACATGGTTCGATGGCAGTGGAGACCCAATGGCTCACTTGAGGTCTTATTGTGACAAGTTGATTGAGGTTGGGCATGACGAGAAGATTCGCATGCAGCTGTTCAACCGCAGTTTAACTGGAGATGCGCTGGTATGGTACTCTAAGCAACAAACCAAGAAGTGGACAAGCTGGGAAGCGATGGCTGGGGATTTTGTCGATAGCTTTGGGCATAACACTGACGCTATGCCCGATCGATTTTATTTAGAGAATTTGAAGAAGATGCCCACCGAGACTTTTAGGGAGTTTGCAACTAGATTGAAGGCAGAAGCCGCCAAAGTCCAGCCTCCCATGGAAGATGCTGAGATAGTTGAGACTTTCATTCGCACACAGGAAGATATCTATTTTGACAAAATACTGAATCTGCAAGACAAGAAGTTTGGAGAATTGATCAAGATTGGTGACATGGTCGAAGATGGACTCACAACTGGAAGGATTGTTAGCATGGTTGCATTACAAGCCGCTAACAAAGCCCTACAAGCTAGCAGCACTACCACCTCAAGAAAGAAGAAGGACTATGTCTCCTTCGTGGCCACATCACTTGACCACTCCCCTACTCACAACCATTACTGTCAAACACCTCCTCCTTCCTGCCCATACATACCAGCCACATCTACCTACCCAGTCTATAACACGCAGCCCATGTACCAAAACCCGCCACCACAAAGACCAGCATACCCACAAAGTCCCAATTACCGAAATACCAATACTTACTCACCAAGGCCTCACGCCAATAATAACAGAAGACCCAAAAGAAACTACACTCCATTGGCTGAATCTCGTACACAGTTGTTTGAGAGACTCAAAGCAGCTGGTCACATACAACCCGTGCCATTCAAAATGCCTGATAGAATGACACCTTACTTTGACCAAACCAAAACCTGTGCCTATCATTCTGGAGGGCCTGGTCATGATACTGAGAAGTGCTATACTTTAAAGGACAAAATACAAGATTTGATTGACTAAAAGGTGATACATTTGAAGACTCCGAATGTGCACAACAACCCTTTGACTTATCATGGAGACGGTGGGGTGAACCTGATTGAAGTGGATGAAGAATGAAATTTAGAAGGGACTATTGTCATGGAAAAAGAAAATGCACCAGCAGCCGCTTCGGTTGCTCAAGCCGCCACAGCGCCCGAGCCCATTGAGGTAGAAGTAGCTCCTAAATTCTATGTCGATGTGGTTCCACCATACAGCGACAAGGCAGTGCCATGGGACTATGAAAGGGAAAGGAAGAACAAGGGTGTAGCTGAGACTGTCGCCGCACAAGGAATGACTAGGAGTGGGAGAATTTACACTCCCGAGCATCTAGTTCAAAGGCATTAGCAAGGAAGAGTCTGAAGGACTGTGGAAGAAAGTACAAGCAAAGGAGTACTCCATAGTTGATCACTTGGGCAAAACTCTAGCACAAATCTCTATTTTGGCCTTGCGCCTTAAATCGGAGAGTCGCCGAAGTGCTTTGATGAAAGTATTGGACGAAACACATGTTCCGGTGGACACTTCAGTCGAGAACTTGGCTAGCATGGTTGGACAAGTCATGGAGGCCAACCGAATTGCTTTTCATGGAGATGAGTTACCACCTGAAGGGCTGAATCACAACAAAGCTTTGCACGTCACAGTCAAATGCAAAGACTGGTTCGTGGGAAGAGTTCTGATCGATGGAGGTTCTGGTCTGAATATATGCCCATTCATCACTCTGAAAAGAATGGGAATTGACCAAAGCAAGATGAGGGAAAGAGACATGAAGGTGAAAGCATTTGATGGATCGCAAAGAAGCACCATTGGAGAGATTGACTTGACCATCATGGTTGGTCTTTTGGAGTTCACTGTTGAGTTCCACGTCATGGACATCTCTGCTTCCTACAATCTGCTACTAGGGAAGTTCGAATGGGACCACAAAGAAGTAGTAGTGTTTTGTGAAGGGAATAATTCTATCTACAACGAGCAAACCATACCAGCCATTGAAAGAAATACTCATGATGGACAGACGTTCTATACTGTAGAACTTGTGGGAGCATTGTAAGGTACCCGAGGAGGGCACCGGAAAAATTACAATTCAAGTTGGGATCCCACAAGCATGGTCCAAGGAGGCTACACTGCACACTTTACCCCTAAGTTGGTCAACACACCGCCTGGAGCTGAAAAAAAGAAGAGGAACTTTTATAGTGCTTACTGGGATAGCCGAGGCAAAGGCTACGAAGGGAGGAACCTAGTCTGGGAGCCAGTCATGTCCGATTGGGGAGTGCCATCGCGAGAATTTCGTGAGACCCTGCCAGCTAAGACCGAGAAGCAGCCGATGTACTCACCTAGTGCTCGCCCCAATTGGAAGCGCATCTTTGAAGAAACAAAAGGAAAGCAAATGTGGATACCCAAAGCACCGGAATCTATGGAGGTAGTGATGGAAGAGCCATACGTACTCCCACAACCTGCAAAATGGCCTGGAGACTGGGTTATAGGCATCATGATCGAGCAAGGCTATGAACTAGGCAAAGGTTTGGGCAAGAATTTGGATGGTATAGTCGAGCCAATAAGAATTGTGATGAGGCCCGACAATGAGAAGGCTTGCATAGGATATATTGTGACATATGAAAAGAGCATGGAGGAAGCGTCACTAGATTTCAGGTTCTACAAGAAAAGCACCAAGACTCTCTGGCATATTTCGGTCTCGTCTGGATACTTAGATGGTCGAAAAGGGGAGGTGTCCGCAGCACAAAGAGTGGAGCCAAAGGTAGCAGATGCTGAAGAGGACCTACTGGCAGGAATGCAAAACCTGTTCGTAGTTGATGAAGACTACTGTGTGATTTTGGAAGAACATGATGAACCTCCTGTACTGACAAAGTTTATATTTGGAGAGGTTTTGAACAACTGGACCAGCAACCGGGCCCGAGCTTATCGTGGACCTTGGTAGAGCTGAGAGGATCAAATCTATTTTTTATGTTTTCCAAAATAAAACCCGACCCTGAGTCGTGGAGTTTGCATTTCTCTTTTCTTTTGCACATGTTTCCCTACAAACTTTGTTTTTTAAGGATTCATAAATAAAACATCGCACCATTTCCTGTTTAATTTTGCTCTAATCTTTTAATTTTGTAATATTTTACTTTTTTTCAGCACCCGTATTAATAATCCCATTGAGTCCACAATTGCAACGTGTAATGAAACAATGGAACTTGGAGAAGCTAGAGCTGATTATGATGACTTTGATGAGACTACACAAGAAGAATTTGAAAGATTTGAAAATAAACCTAAGCCAAAACTTGACGAGACTGAAGTGATAAACGTGGGAGAGAAGGAAATTGTGAAGGAAACAAGGATCAGTGTACACCTCAATGCCGAGGACAAACAGCGATACACCGAGTTTCTTAAAGAATATGAGGACGTGTTCGCTTGGTCGTACGATGACATGACTGGCATAAGCACGTATGTGGTAGCTCACAAATTACCTATCAACCCGGGCTTTCCGCCAGTCAAACAAAAGGCCCGAACATTCAAGTCATCGATTCTGTTGAAAATTAGTGAAGAAGTAACTAAGCAGCTCAACGCAGGAATTCCGAGAACGGTCAAGTATCCGACTTGGTTGGCCAATGTCGTCCCCGTGCCGAAGAAAGATTGGATGCTCTGAGTTTGTATGGACTACAGGGATCTAAATAGAGCAAGTCCAAAGGATGATTTTCCTCTACCAAACATACATATCTTGATTGACAATTGTGCAAAGCACTAACTAGAATCCTCCGTAGACTATTTCGCCGGTTATCATCAAGTGCTCATGGATGAAGAGGATGCCAAGAAGACCGCCTTCACCACCTCTTGGGGAACTTACTGCTGCAAAGTCATGCCATTTGGGTTAAACAATGCTGGGGCAACTTACATGAGGGCTATGACAACTATGTTCCACGACTTAATGCACAAGGAGATTGAAGTCTATGTGGACGACGTGATCATCAAATCAAAGAAGAGTTCAGAGCATCTTGACAACTTGCGCAAGTTCTTCGACCGCTTGCGAAAGTACAATCTGAAGTTGAATCCGGCAAAGTGCGCTTTTGGTGTTCTTGCAGGGAAACTCATGGATTTCGTCGTCAGTAGAAGCGACATCGAGTTGGACCCTTCCAAGATCAAAGCTATTAAGGATCTGCCACCCTCAAGAAGCAAGAAAGAGGTTATGAGCTTCCTAGTAAGGCTCAACTACATCAGCCGCTTCATAGCACAATCCACCGTCATCTGTGAGCCAATCATCAAACCACTGAAGAAGGATGCGGCGATCGAGTAAACAGAGGATTGCCAAAAGGCCTTTGATCGGATCAAGGAATACTTGTCGTGCCCGCCCGTGCTGGTTCCACCTGAGCCTGGGCGACCTTTGATCTTATATATGTCCGTGGTAGATTCGACCTTTGGTTGCGTCTTGGGACAACATGATTCAATCGGGAGGAAGGAGCAAGCCGTCTATTATCTAAGAAAGAAGTTCACTCCTTATGAAGCCAAGTACACATTACTGGAGCGCACATGTTGTGCACTGACATGGATAGCACAAAAGTTTAGAGATTACTTGACATCCTACTCAACGTTACTGATATCAAGAATGGACCCTCTCAAGTACATTTTCCAAAAACCAATGCCTACTGGAAAGCTGGCTAAATGGCAAATGCTCCTCAGCAAGTTCGACATCACTTTTGTCACTCAAAAGGCGGTGAAAGCTCAAGCTTTGACTGATCATATGGCCGAGAATCCGGTAGAAGATGACTATGAGCCTTTGCACACCTACTTCCCTGACGAAGAAGTCATGTTCGTAGGAGAAGAGATCGCCGAAGAATATGATGGTTGGAGGTTGTTCTTTGATGGAGCGGTCAATTTCAAAGGAGTCGGCATTGGAGTGTTATTGGTTTCCGAGACTCGACAACACTATCCTGTCACAGCCAAACTAAGGTTCCCTTGCACCAACAACATGGCGGAGTACGAGGCCTGCATCTTGGGTCTTGGATTAGCTGTGTATATGAACATACAAGAGTTGCTGGCAATCCGAGATTCTGACTTACTAATTCATCAAGTTCGAGGAGAATGGAGAGCAACGAACTCCAAGATACTACCATATCTGGAATGCATAAAGGATTTGAAGCAAATATTCACCAAGATAGAGTTCCAACATGTACCTAGATTGCAAAATGGGTTCGCAGACGCTTTGGCCACCATATCTTCCATGATCAAGCATCCTGACAAAAACTATATTGATCCAATACCCGTGACAGTGAGAGAACAACAAGCTTAGTGCTATCATGTAGAAGAAGAGTCTGACGGACAGCCTTGATTCTACGATGTCAAAAGACTTCTCAAAGAAGGCGTTTACCCAAAGGATGCAACAAACCTCCAAAAGAAGACGTTGAGAAGGCTAGCAAATGGTTTCTTTCTGAATGGAGAGATTTTGTACAAAAGAACACCCGACTTGGGTTTGTTGAGATGTGTGGACGCAAAAGAAGCTGCTAAATTGATATAAGAAATACACTCTGGGGCGTGTGGCCCGCACATGAATGGTTTTGTACTTGCAAAGAAGATCTTGAGGGCCGGCTATTTCTGGATGACAATGGAACATGACTGCATAAAGCATGCGGGGAAATGCCATCAATGCCAAGTCCATAGGGATATGATCCGAGTGCCTCCTAACGAGCTGAACATTATGGGATCACTTTGGCCTTTTTCCGCCTGGGGAATGGATGTCATAGGACCTGTCGAACCAGCCGCTTCCAATGGGCATCGCTTCATACTGGTGGCCATCGACTACTTTACCAAGTGGGTGAAGGCTGCATCATACAAGTCAGTAACAAAGAAAGTGGTGTCAAACTTTGTCTGTGATAAGATGATTTGCCGGTTTGGCATCCCAGAATCCTTCATCACTGACAATAGATCCAACCTCAACAGTGACCTAATGAAAGCAACCTGTGAGGTCTTCAAAATCAAACATCGCAACTCCACCGCATACAGACCTCAAATGAATGGAGCGGTCGAGGATGCCAATAAGAACTTCAAGAGTATATTGCGCAAGATGACAGGCACTTCAAAGCAATGGCATGAGAATCTACCTTATGCCCTGTTAGGATACCGCACTACAATGAGAACATCAACAGGGGCTACTCCTTATTTGTTGGTGTATGGCACCGAGGCAGTGATACCCGTAGAGGTCGACATTCCATCTTTGAGAATCATCCAAGAGACACCATTGAAAGACGCTGAATGGATCAAAGGGAGAATAGAGCCGTTAGCCCTCATTGACGGTAAGAGATTGAATGCAATATGTCATGGGCAATTATATCAGAGAAGGATGGCCAAAGCATTCAGCAAGAAAGTTCGAGAGAGATCCTTTGAACCTGGACAACTAGTACATAAGAAGATATTCCCAAGTCAAGAGGAAGCAAAGGGCAAGTTCGCACCGAATTGGCAGGGACCATACATGGTTCACCGAGTTCTGAATGGAGGAGCATTGATACTGGCAGAGATAGATGGAGAAGTCTGGCCAAAACTAATCAACTCAGACGCTGTCAAGAGATACTATATGTAGGGGTTCGTACTGATTAGCAATTTCTACATTTTGCAACACATTATGTAACCTGAACTACGTCACGACCTAATTCCCCAAGTGAGATACGTAGGCAACCTATTCAAGGTTCGGTCGCATAAATACAAAAATCTCATTTTCCCCACAAAGCAAACACTGGGGCAGAATTTTTGAGGAACTCTAAAAAATTCCTCAGGGACAAACATAGCTGACACTTGGGCGGAAATTTTTGAGGACCTCTCAAAAATTTCAAATGCAAACTGGGGCAGAATTTTGAGGGCGCCCTCAAAATTCATTTGGAGCAGCACAAAGGACGACAATTTTGGCTTCACACAACGCGATTTGTGACTCAATGGGATAAAATATTTTATTTTCGTTCTTCTTTCTCATAAAAGTTTTTCAAAATCATTTGCACTATATACTATTTCATACATATTCCTATCAGCTCAGCCAAGATCCCGGCACTCATGGCAAACGAACGCGAAGCAAGCCAAGAATGCACAAACCAAACCCTCCCCGTACAACTCACCAATCTTTTTTTGGATGCAGGCACGAGAGATACCTAAATCAACAATGCACAACAAAGATAATCTTCGGCCAAAGTTTTCATTTTAAATCAGCTGAGGGGAAACAACCCGAAGCGTCGATTGAGGGTACACAACCCGATATCGATTTATCATTTTAAATTAGTTGAGGGCATACAACCCGAAGTTTCAATTGAGGGTACACAACCCGATATCCATTTGTCATTTTAAATTAGCTGAGGGCATACAACTTGAAGCGTTGATTGAGGGTACACAGCCCGATATCGATTTGTGATTTTAAATTAGCTAAGGGCAAACAACCCAAAGTGTCGATTGAGGGTACACAACCCGATATTGATTTTTCATTTTAAATTAGCTGAGGGCATACAACCCGAAGCTCGATTGAGGGTACACAGCCTGACATCGATTTGTCATTTTAAATTAGCTGAGGGGATACAACCCAAGGCGTCGATTGAGGGTACACAGCCTGATATCGATATCACTTTATATTAGCTGAGGGCATACAACCTAAGGCGTCGATTGAGGGTACACAGCCTGATATCGATATCACTTTAAATTAGCTGAGGGAATACAACCCGAGGCGTCGATTGAGGGTACACAACCTGATATCGATTTGTCATTTTAAATTAGCTAAGGGTATACAGCCCAAGACGTCGGTAGAGGGTACACAGCCCGATACTGATTTGTCATTTTTATTCTTTGCGGAGGGTACACAGCCCGATGCACCAACAGAGGGCATACAACCCAATGTCGAATCTAACAGTTGACAGCAAAGACACGCGATTACGGCATGGCAGACACACTCTCATATCGCAATGATCCTAGAAAGACAATCCAGCCTGGAAGGAAGGTACGCTTTATATATACACATTATATTGCAAACACATTTTCATTGCAGGAAATACACCCTGAGCAAAGCAAACATCTCAGCATGACGCCCCATATTTCTCTTAAGTCATAGGCTCTTCTACAGTCATGAAAAAATTTGCCGCACTGTCAACATCTTTGTCCGAAGACTCTTTGATCATCCCCGGGCAAAGAGGGGCAGCTGTTGACACCCAATTTTGTCCCTCCTATTTTCAAAACCAACCGTTCTTGAATTTACACGCACTTGTGCATCCATTCCTACCTTGTCTATTATCTTCAAAATTACCTTCTCATAATATCCTGAAAATTGGGGCCATTTTCAAAGCATCATCCCAAACCATAGCTATTTTTACAATCTTCTATAATTACTTCTATTTTTGACAAAATCATCCAAAACTGTTTAAAGCCTCAAAATTACAATATGTATACATTTTAGCCTTCATAACACTTTAAAATTAATTTTCTAATTTCTATACTTTTTAGTCCACTTTACACTATTTTTATACCTTATTATGCCCATTTATACACCAAATATACAGTATATATATATATATATATATATATATATATATATATATATATATATATATATATATATATTATGTATGTATGTATGTATGCATGTATGTATATTACACATTACACATCAACCTATTTTGCCACCTCCCTGTCCACGTGGCTCGATTCCGACCCTCCAATCCCTTAATCCAACAGCTAGAAGTAATATTTCCTATTTTAATTATACCCACCCCCCAAAACCCTACACTCCTCACTCATTTCCCTCACACACTCAGCCGCCATCCTCTCTCTCTGCTCTCTCAATGGAACCCTAGCATCATCACTATTCTCTTATTTTCTGGTCACCTCCGCCGGCGAAACCCGTAACAAATTACACCATTACACTCCTCTTGCACTCCGCTACAAAACCCCTATGGGGATTCATTATTTCGACAAAGGTCAAGAATCGACCTATCGTCGATCGACGCTACTGTTGCTGGAAAAAGCCTTCAACCATAGACAAACGATGGCAATAGGCTTTACCACGGTAAAAGAAAGGGGAGTTCTTTATACAAGTACATTTGAGACGGGTCAAGTCGACTCGACTCCGGTAAATGGGTAACCCTGTTCGTTCTTATTGTTCTTCTAACCTACGTGACACTGTGCCTAGTTTTGCTTAATTTTCACAAGTAAATTAGCACGTTCTTTGTTATTTTGTGAATCAAATAGGACAAAATCTTGCACGATCACCAATTTTGTTCTTATACATTGTTTAGTTTGAGTGGACTTTTAAACCAACGATTGCTTAAGTTTTCATATATATTCAGTTTATGCCTTGTGTTTCATTGATCACACTCCAATTAACCTATGACTGTTTGAAATTCAACTATTATCCCCACATATATTTTTGCAGTGTACTTGGTCGCCTATCTTGTTTAAATGCACAGTTCCCATGATTAAGCAACTGCAGCTAAATTGAAAATTGTTTGGCATGATTTGAATATCTTAAATTAGTTCCGTTTGAAATTCTGACTAAAACTAGATTGAAATTGATTGTGTGATTGATCTGGTAATTGATTAGGGTCTTTTGAATCTGTAAGGACATATGTGTGTGGTTGACTTTGAACCTAGACTCTATTTGGGATAAGGGAATGGATCTTTAGCGGGTTCAGGATTTGTTTTACCCTAAGATTGTGGGATTGATTAATCCATATATGGAAAGGGGTACTCGACTGATTTCCTTAACTTAGGGGGTCAATATTCTCTTACCATTTTTTGTTTCCTCCTATTAGAACTTAAAGCCCTCACCCCTGCCTATATAAATCAGTCTTTCTTATTCTTTTGACATACTGGAAAGACAGAGAACACTTAGCATTTGCTCTATCCTCTTCTGCTTGTCTTCTAACATCACTTGAAGACCTATGCCTTGTTGATTCTTTGGTTTTTGCTCTACATGTGCTATAGATTACTCAAAGCTCTATTTGTTAGCTTTTACATCACTTAAGGTATTCCTCGCCCTTTTTTTCTTGACTGCATATTGCCTTTTCGTTAGAAACCGGTCTTCCTTTCCTGTTTGTTTTGGTTTGAAGCTGCTTGTGTGGTTATCTTTTATGCTCTGTATATGCTTGATTGAAAGGCTGCACTCTTGCTCTTGTTAGTACCTGTTCAGGGCTTCCCTGTTCCCTTTTTTGCCCTGTATACACTTGATTGAAAGGCTGCACTCTTGCTTCTGTTAATGCATGTTCAGGGCTTCCTTGTTGCCTTTTATGCTAACCCATTCATGCAAGACTATGAGAGTATCTCTCGGGGGTATGTCAGGATCTTGTCACAAGTTTTTACCTCTACCCATACCCCAGTAAGGAGATTCTGCTGGTCTGAGGGTTTCCAGGCCATGACAACTTATTTTTTGAGTCTTAAACTTAGACTATTTGATCCAGATTGTTGGTTACATTGTGCAGTGCTTGCTTAGGAGCAAGTCTGGGAACCCTGACCATGTTTAAAAAGACTTATCACTTACCTGATTGAACCATATCCCTTAGAAACTGTCCTTCATTGTGTATATTCATTAGGTTCCCCTATTATATATGCTTAAAACAGGGTACACAGTTACTAGACTATGTAAAGAGGCTACACAAGAGCCCCTCTCTCTCTCTCTCTCTCTCTCTCTCTCTCTCTCTCTATCTCCTTATATGCTGCATCATCCATGCCTATAGCTTTCCTTTCGAAAACTGAATGTTATGTCACACCTTTTTTGCTAAAAATCTGCATGTTTCATAAAGATACTACATATAATATGTTTCACAAGTTTTGGTTATTTTAAAGCATGTTTTTATGATGGTCAGTGATATGTTAAACCGAGGCTATTCATGAAAAGTATTGAAATCTGGGCCTATTACACTAAAACAAAGCTGTTTTCTGTTTGAAAATGGTCCAGGCCCATAACATTTTTAGAAAACAGGCCCTTTTATGTGTTTTTAGCTGTTTCTGTTTTGCACAGTTGGTCCGGGCCCATTAAACATTTTTAAATCATGGCCTGCCTATGTTGAAAACGTTTTAACTACTCTAAACGCTCTTATACACTAATCTAATAGGGTATAGGGGTGTATAAAGTTTGGGGTCACTTGTACACTTAAATGATTTTCCTAAAGTTACAAATATTACTTAGGGCATATAATTGCATGTCTATACTTATATATATAGTACTATTGTTATTTCCCACAATTACACCACTTTACTACTTTAAGGACCAGTTCCTTAAAATGTGTTCCTTTACTTTACGATATGCGGAATTAAAACTGTAAGTAATTGAACACCAGATATTAGCGTGGAAAAACCCCTAGACACGGGATCAAAAAACCACGACCTACTTCTCAAGTAGGATTTCAACTTCACTATGTAAAAAGACCCACTTGGTTACAAGACTCACTCTTACTAACCTAGGACTAACTCTAATCCTTTAGTGATCTTTCTCACGATCAGTGAAGTTGTGTCAAGTCCACGACTTGAACCAGAAAGTTTACAACTCGATTTTTGCTTACTACAATTGAACTAAGACTCGAACTTTTACAAGATTCAATCTAAGGAACAGGTTCTCACTTAGTTCTACTGTAGCTAACTGATTACACAAATAAGCTAATAATACTTCTCAGCTTTTTCTCGATGCTCTCTGTATTTGTGTATTTCTTCTATGGCTGATAGTCTTCACGCTTTATAGTTTCCAGCAGCCAAGAAGTCTCAATGAATTAGAATTCCAAAGCTCCCTTGACTTTGAATCCTAATTGGATTCTACCTCGAATCCTTTATCCCTTAGTTATGCAATCTTTTCGTATCTGATTAGGCCTGCATAATTACCAAGATACACGTCAGTATTAGGATAAATAATGATATCTCAATTAAATGATTTTGCATGAATTATCTATTCTGCTTCAGTGATTCAAAGGAACATGTCCTTTGAATCTGTTCCTCAGTCATCAGTCAAAACTCCAAGCTTATCCAAGCTAACAATTTCCCCCTTTTTGATGATGACAAATTCATACTTATAGCTTCATCTCCTTAATGTCCTGAAGGAACATATTTTTATTAGGTATAAAATCATGCAAAATCATACTTACTCTTCCCCCTTTGGCATCATTGAAAAGGTTGCATATAAAAATATAACTCAAGTGTTAGAATTAATCAGCTCATAGCCATTGAGGCAACTCAAAACGCAAACATAAATCAAATCAAAGCAACTGCAAGACAATGATATTAGCCATCAAAGACAATTCATTTAACCAAATATTAAAATCAGGGGATACAAGCAAGTACTACAGAATTATCCAACTACTAACGAAGAAGAAAAGACTAAGGCACTAGGCTAGGCTAGATCCCACTGGACAAAAGATGGCTAAAGGCTAAGACTAAGGCTAAGGCTAAGGTGGTCAGGATGTGGAAGGACCAGGTCCCTGAAACTTGTGAAGCAGATCAAACATCTGCTTGAGCATTCCCTCAATGGTCTCCTTTGCTTTTGAGGCCTCTGCCTTCCAGTAATTCCTCTCCTCTTCCAACCTTGCTATCTCAGCAGCCTGCATAGCAACCTGTTGCCTAAGTGCCCTTACTTTGTTGTTCAGAGGCTGCCTCCCAACACCAGCCTGTGGAGGATCAGCCTGAACTGGCAAGTCACAGCTTATCAAAGTGGCACAACCAAACTTCTCCTTCTTTGTGGCCTTCACAACCCCTTCCAAGGGAATCTTCAACTTGGCAAAGATATCAGTCAGAATAAAACCAAACGGCAGGGAGTGTTTTCTCTTCCCAGCAATCACCCTTTTTATCAGGTGGATCATAAAGCTGGGCCAATTGATCTGCTTTTCAGTGTCCAACAGTTCCATAAGGACCAGGTCCATGAAACTGGCAACTCCTCTTTTCTCCTGCCTTGGCATCACAATCTTGTTCACAAACTCGAACAATACTTGGTGCTGTGGGTGCATCTCACTCTTCTACACAGCCCTGGGTTTCTCTTCACCATCATTCTCAGCAAACTTCCTAGTGATCTCCAGATCAGTAGGCAAGTTTGACAAGTCAGGCCAAACAGTCTTGACATAGCTAGCATACCCAGTAGCAGGAATCCCCAACAGCTCACCAAGTTCCCGTGTGTCAAACATAATGACATTGTCATTGACAGAGGTAGTCAGTCTATCTTCTCTGATGGAGCAGTTCTTGTAGAACTCTTGCACCATTCCCTTAGCACATCTCCCAGAGATCTTAAGGACCATGTCCCTCCAACCCTGAGCATGCAGTTTTTGCAGCAACCATACCATTCCTTCTTCTTGCACATCAGTCATGACCCGACCTTTCAACACCTTCCTGGTCAACATATCTTCATGAACACAGTGCACAGACTCACCACCTTCAGCATCACTATCACTCTCATCTTCAGCAACAAACTCATCACTATCACTAGCAGAGTCTTCAGAAACAACCACTCTCTTGGAGGACCTGGTCCTCTTAGCAACTTTCTCAGCAGCTTTAACTGAACTTCTTGTTACTCTTCTCTCAGGAACTTTTCTTTTCTTTGACTGAGGCACCACCTCCTCAGCCTCAACCATCTCATCATCCTCAGAAAAATCAGCAAGATCAATATCATCAATATCATCCACTTCTTCCTCCTCAACTACCTGTTTTCCTTTCCCTTTTCTGCTCCTTTTCAAGGCAGCAGCTAGTTGTTCATCAGCAGCTTTGGCAGCACTTCTTGTCCTCCGACCCCCAGAAGCAGGGGTTGAGGCAGAAGGAACAGGTCCTTTTGCCTTAGAGGAACTTTCAGCTTTCTTTTTATTTCCAAGCTTGTAACTATGACCTATTTTCTTCAATTTAGCAGCAATTTCAGCAGTCACATGGTCATCAATGGGTCCCTTCCTAGCCAATTTTTTTCTCAGACTCCTAATATTGATCAAATCCACTAAGGGCCTGTCACTATCGCTTATAGCCTCCTCAACATCTATCACATTCTCCATGGGTGCTCTAAAAGCAGCCTCTGGAGACCCCGATGACCCATGCATGGGTGCTTCCAACCTCTTAATAGGTTCCCCCCTCAAGAGCAGCCTCAGACCCCTCTCCATTTTCTTCCTCGTCTATAACATTCAAAGGGTAGGTAAAGTTTACCTGATACTGATACAACACCATAGCACGAGATAAATCCTCAACCTGCTCAGCAATTGATTCAGCCGTGGGAACTGATCCTTCCCCCTGAATTTCATGTTCAGGTACGTATGGAATTGGTTCAGGGATTTCAGGGTTTAGGTTAGTGGTTTCCATGAGTGAGGGAGGATTAAGATTTTGTGGTTGGTCATCAGTAGGTGCAGTTGAAGAATTATCAGAAGCAAGAGACATCTTTGCAATTCGAATTAACAAATAATTTACTAGTCTTTCTGAAATTGTGAAAGTTTTAATTTGATGAACAATGTAAAAGACTAATGAGGAAGAAGAAGTGTATTTATAGGATGAAATAAGTAGTGGAGTTAGAGTGGAAAACGATCAACTTACCTCAGCACAACATGCAACGGCTAAGGACTCTTGGGAGTCTCCCGGAGAAAAAGAGCCGTTAGGCTTCAGAATACCTTTTCAGAACAGGAACTGTTCCTCCGATGGGACTCTTTTGCAATTTGGATATGGGTAGGAAACTTAGTGGGATTTATCCTAAACACAAGTTACCTATAGCCTTTATACTTCTAAATTAATTGAATAATTACGAGTACATACCTGTTTTTAACACCACAATTCAGTGTCCTTCCAATTTGCAATTTTTGATCATCTGAAATTCTAAGAGCATAAGGGTAACATCATTCAATTTTAGCAACTCTAAATAAGATATGTAGCATGAGAGTATACATTTAAGTATGAAAACTGGACTGAATAATTCATAATGACTTGAATAAAATTCGTTTTAAGAGCAATTTTCTAGCCAATTATGAAGTAAAGCATTGAAGATTTTATGTGAATTTAATCATCCCTAACTCCAATCTATTTCTTTCAAAATCATCTCTACCTAGAGCTTTAGTAAAAATGTCAGCTATTTGCTTTTCAGTAGGACAAAATGCTATGGTGATCAAACCTTTTTCATAATTGTCTCTTAGGAAATGATGTCTTATATCAATGTGTTTAGTCCTTTTGTGATGCACTGGATTCTTTGTCATATTAATAGCACTAGTGTTATCACAATATATAGGAACAGTTCCTACATCAACACCAAAATCCTGTAATTGTTGTTTGATCCATAACAACTGTGAACAACATGAAGCAGCTGCAACATATTCAGCCTCAGCAGTGGAAAGTGCCACTGAGTTCTGTTTCTTAGTTCCCCAAGAAACCAAACATTCACCAAGAAAATGTGCCATACCTGAGGTACTTTTTCTATCAACAAGGAAACCTGCATAGTCAGCATCAGTATATCCAACAAGATTAAAACTACCACCTTTTGGATACCAAAGTCCCAAGGGACCTGTTCCTTTCAGATACCTCAATATTCTTTTAACAGCTTTCAAATGAGATTCTTTAGGATCTGATTGGAACCTAGCACGCAAACCAAAACTGAACACAATATCAGGTCTACTAGCAGTTAGATAAAGTAGAGAACCTATCATACCCCTATACAATTTTTGATCAACTGATATTCCATGTTCATCAAGATCCAATTTTGTGGCAGTGGCAATAGGTGTGTCAATTTCCTTAGCATTATCCATATCAAACCTTTTAAGTAATTCCTTAACATACTTTTGTTGATGGATCATAGTTCCATTTGAGGTTTGCTTAATTTGTAAACCCAAAAAGAAATTGAGTTCACCCATCATGCTCATCTCAAATTCACTCCCCATCAAGTTTGCAAATTCCTTACTTAAATTTTCACAAATGGCACCAAAAATTATATCATCTACATAGATTTGAACAATTAAGAGATCCTTACCTTTTTCTTTTAAGAACAAAGTACTATCAATTTTACCTCTCTTGTATCCATGCTGGAGTAGAAATTTTGATAGCCTCTCATACCATGCTCTTGGTGCCTGCTTGAGCCCATACAAGGCCTTGTCTAACTTGTACACATGTTCAGGGAACTGTTCACTTTCAAAACCTGGAGGTTGCTTGACATACACTTCTTCTTTCAAGTAACCATTCAGAAACGCACTCTTAACATCCATTTGATATAGAGTAAATTCCATGTATGTAGCAAAGGCTATAAGAAGTCTTATTGCTTCCAGTCTTGCAACTGGAGCAAAAGTCTCATCATAGTCGATGCCCTCCTCTTGACTATATCCCTGAACAACTAGCCTGGTCTTGTTTCTTGTTACCATGCCATCCTCATCAAGTTTGTTTCTGAAAACCCATTTTGTTCCAATTATGGACCTGTTCCTTGGCTTGGGTTCCAGATGCCAAACTTGACTCCTTTTGAATTGATTCAGTTCTTCCTGCATAGCATTAATCCAATCTGCATCCTTCAGTGCTTCTTTCACATTTTTAGGTTCAACAAGAGATAAGAAGGCACTAAAGGCACACAGATTGTGATTCTTGACTGCTGATCTAGTTTGAACTCCGGCAGCCTTATCTGAGATTATTTGATCCACAGGATGTGACCTTTGATACTTGAAAGGTTTGGGTGTCAATCCATTGTCAGAAGTCCTCTGCTGAGGAACAGTTCCTGATAGAGTAGTGTTTCCAATTTGTGAGGTGGAACCAACACTTGTTCCCCCTGTTTCAGGGCTACTCTTCTCAGTTCTGTCCTGAGGAACAGTTCCTTGCAGTTCACTTCTCATATCCAGAATCTGCATTTGTGGATTAAGTTCAAACTCTTTCAGCATTCCAATTTCTTCATCCTCCTGTACCTGTTCTTGAGTGAGACTGTCAGTTTCATCAAATTTGACATGCATGCTTTCTTCAGTTTTCAATGTTTTCTTGTTAAACACCCTATAAGATTTACTATTTAAAGAATAACCAACAAATATTCCCTCATCACTTCTAGGATCAAATTTTCCTAAGGCATCCTCCCCATTGTTGTGTATGAAGCATTTGCAACCAAAAGCCCTAAGATGAGAAATGTTTGGTTTTCTTCCTTTAAGCAATTCATATGGGGTCTTTTCTATTAAAGGTCTTGTCATACATCTATTTATTATGTAGCATGCAGTATTAATAGCCTCAGCCCAAAAGTTCTGTGGAAGATTTCCAGATATCAACATAGTCCTTGCCATTTCTTCTAGAGTCCTATTTTTCCTTTCCACTACACCATTTTGTTGTGGAGTTCTAGGTGAGGAAAAATTATGATTAATGCCATTTTCATTACAAAAATTGGAAAACATATGATTTTCAAATTCAGTTCCATGATCTGACCTAATGACAACAATATGGTTATCTAGAGTTCTTTGAGCTTTCTTAGGAAAAATTGAAAATGCATTAAATGCTTCTTCTTTAGATGCAAGAAATATAGTCCATGTAAATCTGGAGTAATCATCCACCAATACCATAACATACTTCTTACCTCCAGGCTCATTGTTCTCATAGGACCACATAAAATCCATATGGACCAGTTCCAAAGGTTTAGTGGTACTTACCTGTTTCTTCGATTTGAAGGAGGATTTTACCTGCTTCCCCCTGGCACATGCTTCACATACTTTTTCTTCATTAAACCTGATGTTAGGAAGACCTATCACCAAGTCCTTTGACACAAGTTTGTTCAATTGTGAAAGACTAGCATGTCCTAGTCTGTTGTGCCATAGGAGGGGATCATTTTGCACCACACTTAAGCAGCTCAAGCTTCCATCAGATAATGTCAGCAAGTCTACTTTGTAGATGTTTCCATGTCTGTTTCCCTGCAAAATAACCTCTCCAGAAGCTTGATTAGTCACAGTGCATCCAGTGGATGAGAAGTTAACATTATTACCTTTGTCACACAATTGAGATATGCTCAATAAGCAGTGCTTCAGCCCATATACTAGAAATACATTATCAAATACAGTGTGAATCAGACCTACCTACCTTTCCAATTCCAATAATTTCCCATTTCTTACCATTACCGAAGGAAACATTTCCTCCTTGGAAGGCTGAGAGTGAAAGGAACAGTTCCTTATGTCCTGTCATATGTCTTGAGCAACCACTGTCCATGTACCATTTGTGGTTTGTCTCCTTCACTCTAGCCTGCAAAAGAAAACTAGGGGTTAATTTTAAGAACCCAAACTAGTTTGGGTTCCTTTCCTTTTGAAAAAGGATGAATCAGATCTCTCCTAGCCCAGAATGGTAATGGTTTCTTTGTGTGAACATTTTCCCTTTTTACTGAATGTTGAACAGGTTTGTAGGACCTGTTCTTCTATTTCACAGGATTTTGAACAGGTTTATAGGACCTGTTCCTCTGGGCAGCCATTTTTAAAGATTGACAATTTTCTTTCCGGTGACCAGTGTTCCCACAGTGAGTGCATAGCCAGTTTTCAGGAAATGATAAGTACTTACTCTTTGGATTCCATTTGGATAAACTCTGTGCTTTCATGAATCCAATACCTTTCCTGTTACTACTATGATTTTCCTGTAACCATTCTAGTGCTTCAGAAGACTTGTTCCATTCTACAGTTTTTCTCAATTCCATTTTTGTTTTAACCAAGTCTTCTTCTAAAGTTCTTATCTTTTCATCTTTCTTACACAGTTCATCAACCGTGTCTTTCAGTTTCTCTTCAGCAATGATCTAATGAGAGTTAGCAATACCTTTACCTTTTACAACTGTTTTAACATTTTCTAATTCCTGAGCAGTTGTTTCAAGTGTGAGGACATGTTCCTCAAGCATGCTAATCTTCCTTTCCAGAAAATCATTTTTAATTATTTCCTCTTTGCATTCTATTTCTAAACAGTCAACTTTATCATGCAGTTGGTGATTATCATCCCTCAGAGTTTTAAATTCATTTAGCACAATATGGAATACTTTAACCAACTTTTCTCTAGACATGCTTTTTACATCTTCTTTAAGTTTAGAAACAAATACCTCAGGATCTTCTTCATTTTCTGAATCTCCAAGTGCCATTAGAGCAAGATCCTCATCCAGATCATCATCAGTTAATTCATCTTCACTGTCTTGCCATTCTGCAACCAGCGCTTTGGGATTTCCACTTTTCTTGTGGACCTGTTCCCTAGCCTTCTTTCTTTCATCAATGAACTTCTTCCTCCATTCTCCTTCCATAATTGGGCATTTCCTGATGTAGTGCTCCGAGCTTCCACATTTGTGACATTCTCCAACCTGTTTCATGTTAGTAGACCTACCCTGTCCACTAATTTCTCTTTTCTTATTCAAGTATTTCTGAACACTTTTAGCGATAAGGACCAGTTCCTTATCATCCATGATTTTATCACCAGCAGTCAAGGCTAGGTTGGGTTCAGTTTTAACTGATGCTCCTATGTTTTTAACCTTTTTCCTCAGTTCATAAGTCTTTAGATTGCCTATAAGCTCATCTAAGGATAAAGTGGTTAAATCTTTACTTTCAATGATAGCACAAGCTTTGATCTCCCAAGAATCTGGAAGAACCCTAGTTAAAATCTTTTCTACCCTATCTTCCACAGTTAAAACCCTTCCCAAAGAGATAAGTTCAGAAGCAATGGCATTAAATCTAGTATACATTTCAGAAATTGATTCTTCTTCTTTCATTTTAAAGCTTTCATATTCAGCATAAAGAAGTGTACCTCTGGACCTTTTTACCTGACTTGTTCCTTCGTGTGCAACTTGTAGAGTATCCCAAATCTCCTTTGCAGTGGCATACCCTCTGATCCTTGTGCATTCGTCAGGACTAAGTCCACCAACCAGCCACTTCCTTGCCTTAGCATTCTTTTCCCATTGCTTTATATCTTCAGCATTGCATTCCTTCCTGGTTTTGGGAACATCCTTCCCATCAGCATCCTTCTTCATTGGGATCATGGGACCTTCAGTTACTATGTCCCACAATTCGTAATCCTCTGCTTGAAGGTGATCACGCATCCTCTCTTTCCACCATGAATAGTATTTCCCATTGAAGTAAGGTGCTCTAACCATTGACTAAACCTCACTGTTCTCTCGTGATGTACTCATCTAATCCTAGGTGTTAGCCTTTTCAAGGATAACCTGCTCTGATACCAATTGTTATTTCCCACGATTACACCACTTTACTACTTTAAGGACCAGTTCCTTAAAATGTGTTCCTTTACTTTACGATATGCGGAATTAAAACTGTAAGTAATTGAACACCAGATATTAGCGTGGAAAAACCCCTAGACACGGGATCAAAAAACCACGACCTACTTCTCAAGTAGAATTTCAACTTCACTATGTAAAAAGACCCACTTGGTTACAAGACTCACTCTTACTAACCTAGGACTAACTCTAATCCTTTAGTGATCTTTCTCACGATCAGTGAAGTTGTGTCAAGTCCACGACTTGAACCAGAAAGTTTACAACTCGATTTTTGCTTACTACAATTGAACTAAGACTCGAACTTTTACAAGATTCAATCTAAGGAACAGGTTCTCACTTAGTTCTACTGTAGCTAACTGATTACACAAATAAGCTAATAATACTTCTCAGCTTTTTCTCGATGCTCTCTGTATTTGTGTATTTCTTCTATGGCTGATAGTCTTCACGCTTTATAGTTTCCAGCAGCCAAGAAGTCTCAATGAATTAGAATTCCAAAGCTCCCTTGACTTTGAATCCTAATTGGATTCTACCTCGAATCCTTTATCCCTTAGTTATGCAATCTTTTCGTATCTGATTAGGCCTGCATAATTACCAAGATACACGTCAGTATTAGGATAAATAATGATATCTCAATTAAATGATTTTGCATGAATTATCTATTCTGCTTCAGTGATTCAAAGGAACAGGTCCTTTGAATCCGTTCCTCAGTCATCAGTCAAAACTCCAAGCTTATCCAAGCTAACAACTATTATGTGCGATAGCCCTTATCTGCTCTTGTGTGCTTCTGTGAATCCATCTTTCGAAAACAACCCTTTTTTATCCATATATATACACATTTCTAAAATTTGACTCCAACACCAAAAGGCCATTAAGGTTAGGGCTCGACTATTAATGGCGAGTCACACCGACCCTAAATGAGCCGACATTTTATTTTAAAACAAACTCCTTTTTGTCCGTGGTTAAATCCAAAATTATCAAATTATATGCTCTTTTCAAAATATGATTGTAAGATAAATTTGTATAGCAACACTTGTTTACAGTCAGGCTTTGACACTAGAGGCCATAGACGCAACTAGGCTTAAACTTAGGTCGAATATTGAAAGCTATTTCTTTGCATTATGCCTTAGTTAAATCCAAGTTAGTATAGACATTGTTTACATCCCAAAACTAAGACTCGGACGGTAACTACCCTTTTGGTGGGACTTGGGGGAGTGCCTAATACCTTCTCCCTTGAGTCACTTGGACTTCTTACCCGCTTAGAATCTCTGAATATATTAGTAGACCTTTTAAACTTAACTTTGGACACTTAGGTGACCTAATACGCCTTAGAAATATATTAGGTGGCGACTCCAAAACCTTAACTTAAACGAGTTCACCCAGTCAAATCTGAAACCCGACTCGCCTCGAGTTGAGTCCAAAATCGGGTATGACATTAATGAAAGCAAAAAACCACTTAAATATAAGTGATAAGCCTTAACTGCCTCACTTCTCCAAGTAGGTGGGTAAGTTGTCTGCTTGGCAACTTCAGCTGTCCAACTTCAGACGCTTGTATGTCTATTCTCCGATATCGTATTACCAAATGGTTTGCGGTGTTAGAAACTAGATACATGGGACTTTAATTCCATATGAATATCTCCCCTTAGCTCTTAGTATATTGGGAGAAAATTGCATCACAATGTCACGCCCTAAAATTTACTAAAAAATAAAGCAGTGACTTAGGTGTTTGAAGGTACACTATTTATTAGAGATTTTCGGAGTCGCCACTTGACATAGTTCAAAGGTGTGCCAAGTCACCAAAGAGGTACCTTAGAACACCTATGACTCGTTCAGTGGTCTGTGTTAGAGTTCCAGGTAAGGATCTCGATTGACTCTCGGGAAGGTGTTACGCACCCTCGAATCCTGTGCAACCAGTTGCTTTATTGACGCTCTCCAGATTTGTGAATTATTGTTTGTTTGTTTAATTGCTAAATTATTATTTGTTACGCTTTGATTTGGAAGAAAGTTGCTCGTTCATTGACGAAAACTCTACCATAGATTAACCGTGGACGCATTATCCATTTCGAATCTTGATATAAATGAGTTTGGTGTAAACATTATACCTTTATTATACTTTTATTTTTAAGTTAAAATCGTCCATTCATTCAAGTGAAGACTCGGTTAGATATAATCGTGCAAGCACCCACTCGAGCGAAATCTTCTAACTTAATTGAGTTTCATATAGACATTTGCTCGTTCATTAATGTATACTCTATTGAAAATTAACCCCAAACACGGTATCCGTTTGAATTTTCAACAAAATGAGTTTCATGTAAATATTTGCGCGTTTGACTAATCTTGTTTCGGCCTACTTGAAATTGCCTAACCGAGTTAATAGATTTAAAGCACAAGTCTTCTTTCTTTTATTTCATTAAGGATAACCCTTTATTAACCCTTGTGGCTTTAGGCTAAAGGCTAAACTTAAAACTGACCAAAGTGGTAAATCTGATTTAGATTCTGCCTTCGCCCGCTTTTGTTTCAACCAATTTTTGCAGCTACAGTTTCGTTTGTGAGAATTTTGCACCAAAGTGTCCTAGTTTCCTCTACTTCAAGATTTGGCAAGATTTCAATTAGCAAATATTTTAGTACCAGCTTGTTTACATTAGAGACCTGTTTTTCTTCATGTTAACCTCTCTTTTTAAAAAAAAAAAAAAATAATAATTAAAAAACTAATTAAAATGCCTAAATCCTAAACTAGATTATCTTTGCAAATATGGCCCACTTGTCCTTTCTGCCCGTTTTCCTCTCATTTTTTATTCTTTGCAAGGCAAGTCTCCTTGGTCTGACTCATTTTAGATCTAGCCTTTTACAGTATGGTTAATCTTAAAACAAACCAATGATATATCTTAACTTTACTAAAATCATACAATCGGCACAGCGTAACCCAAGCTATCAAATAGTGGATCTCATTTTTCTTAAATTGACAAAAAAACAAGTTTGCACAACTAAAACAAGACATACATAATAACTTTTGCAATTTGAACCAATATCCATTTCATACAAGGTATTACTACATGCTTTTAAAGTAAAACAAGAAGAATAAAATACTTACCTAATAGCCAAAGTTCAAAAGTGCAACAAGACCATCAAACAAAGCCCATTCCAGCAAATCAACCAACAACTCCTTCGATCCTCAAAAATCAGCCAACGAAACAAAGCATATAAACCTTCATTTTTCTTAAAACTTAAAACACCAACCACTCTTTATTTTTTTCACTATTTTCTCTCTAGCCTCTTATTCTCTTAGATCTTCTCTTTTTTTTTTTTACTTTCCAATTTTCGGATCCACTTTTGTTGTTTTTTTTCAGATGTAAAAAAAAAGTGATTCTTTCCATAAGAGTGGAATGGTATTTTTAGTAGATGTTGTATATGTGTGAAAAATATTTTCCCCCTTTATGTGAAGGTAATAAGTCTTCTTAAATAGACAAAAGTGAAGAGTGTTAAGTGAGGTAAAAGTACAAGTGTCACATGTTTTTGTTTCCACTCTACACAAAAGTAAAAGGAATCCTATGTTAAAAGCTCCTTATTTTGTGCTTCATTTGTACCTTCATTTTGACCTCCTTTTTTTTTTGACATACTTTTTATACAAAAATAAAAAATTAAAAATCAACCCACTTTTGAACCAAAGATACTTAAAACACTAACTCTAAAATCACAATACTAATTTTGCTAATTTTTTATATTTTTTATCTAATTAATTAATTAAAACAGCTAAATAAAGAGTAAAAATTTAGCAAAAATCCCACGATAATTAACATGACTATTTTACGTAATTTTTCTATTTTTGGTGCCAAAATTAGGTGATTACAACTGCCCCTCTTTGTTCGAGAACATGAAGAGTTTTCGAACAAAGAAGTAATCAACAACTAATTTTGGCTTTTTGGTTCTAGCCAAGAGCATGCAAAATGGCGACCGTACCTCGACTTTTCGGTTCTAACCAAGAAACAAGGCTACCTACATATCTCCGGACTAAAGAATCAGGTCAGTGTAGTTCCTCACGTGCGGTAGTTTTGGACAATCGCATTCAGACAGACACTAGACTCTTCTAAACTCATAGGGACTTACACTAGATGCTACTATTAAACATACACAGATTAGCTCTGGATACTTTCTGAACTAAACTGGAACTGACTCGATACTCCTAGACTTACTCGGACTAACTCCAGACACCTTTGACATGCTAGAGCTGTTGTTGCTGGTCATTTGTTGCTGGTTGCTGGCTGGTTATCATTGCTTTACAAAGAAAAATGAAATTACAACATTCAAATGTAAAATTACAATTTCTAAGCTAAATCTCCATGCTTCCCAAGCTGATGAACGGGTCTGAAGCTCCCACTAGTCAAGTGGGTCTTGAAAACTTGACATTGCCGCTCGAGCGGACTTTGACTTGAAAGTTTAAAATGCCGCTTTGACGGGCCTTGACTTGGAAGTTGAAATTGCCGCTTCGACGGGCTTTGGCTTGAAAGTTGAAATTGCCGCTGGGTCAGGCTTTGACTTGAATGTAGAAATTGCCGCTTTGACGGGCCTTGGCTTGAAAGTTGAAATTGCCGCTTTGACGGGCTTTGACTTGAAAGTTGAAAGTGCTGCTTTGACGGGCTTTGACTTGAAAGTTGAATTGCCATTTTGACGGGCTTTGCCTTGAATGTTGAAATTGCTAAAACTTGAAATTGCCGCTCGGGCAGGCTTTGACTTGAAAGTTGAAATTACCGCTTTGATGAGCTTTGACTTGAAAATTGAAATTGCTGAAACTTGAAATTGCCGCTTTGACGAGCTTTAACTTGAAAGTTGAAATTGCCGCTTTGACGGGCTTTGACTGGAATGCTGAAATTGCCGCTTTGACGGGCTTTGACTTGAAAGTTGAAATTTTCGCTTTGACGGGCTTGACTTGAATATTAAAATTACCGATTTGACGGGCTTTGACTGGAATACTGAAATTGCCGCTTTGACGGGATTTGACTTGAAAGTTTGAATTGCTGCTTTGAGGGCTTGACTTGAAAATTAAAATTGCCGCTTTGACAGACTTTGACTTGAAAGTTAAAATTGCCTCTTTGACGGGATTTGACTTGAATGTTGAAATTTCCGCTTTGACGGGCTTTCACTTGAAAGTTGAAATTACCGCTTTGACGAGCTTTGACTTGAATGTTGAAAGTGCTGAAAACTTGAAATTGCCGCTCGGGTGGGCTTGGACTTGAAAGTTAAAATTGCCGCTTTCACAGGCTTTGACTTGAATGTTGAAATTGCCGATCGGGCGGGCTTGGATTTGAAAGTTAAAATTGCCGCTTTGACGGGCTTTGACTTGAATGTTGAAATTGCCGCTTTGACAGGCTTTCACTTCAAAGTTTAAATTTCCGCTTTTACGGGATTTTGACTTGAATGTTGAAAGTGTTGAAAACTTGATATTGCTGCTCGGGCGGGCTTGGACTTGAAAGTTAAAATTACCGCTTTGACGGGCTTTGACATCAAAGTTGGAATTGCCACTTTGATGGGCTTTTACATGAAAATTGAACTTGCCGCTTTGACGGGCTTTGACTTGAAAGTTGATATTGCTGCTCGGACAAGTTTTGATTGTAGAAAACTTGAAATTGCCGCTCGGGCGGGCTTTGTCTGAAGACTAGAAACTGCATCTTGCAATTTGCACATTCTCTGTCATTCTCTTCATGGTACAATCCTTGGTGTGTTATTATTTTTGCCAAGTTCGGCATTGAATTCCAATTATCGAGGTGTGTGCTGACTCGCTCTAGTAAAAATATGAAACTTATAAGCAAGTTTTGTAAAACTTTATTTGCTTGTTTCTGATTGAAAGCAATGAAAAGAAAATAAAATGAAAGGCAGAGAGAAAATTTTCAAAGATGAGACATCCGACAAAAGATGCCCTGGAAGGTAAAAAACAACTTTATTTAGAGGTGAAAAGACGACCCTAGAAAACATGACATGCATTTGGAATCAACTCTTAATCCGCTCACACAGTCTATCCCTAATTTTGCTCCCATTTGTCAATCTTGCTTGATGGCAAATATAAAGATCCTCATTCGACTAGTAGTACCCCTCGGGGTTTTCACTGACTAGCCTCTCTCTTTGTTCTTTTACCTCACCATTGTCTTGCAGCGCCCTTTCGGTCTTCACCGACAAGAATTCGTTTTGTGTTTTTTTTTCAATTTTTAATCTTTCATTTCACTCTTCTCGATCGACCGCTCATCTTCCCTTGCTGGTCGACCTCGTCTTTCTCTATTTGTCTGCTTTCATCTCGGTTCCTTCAGAGATTTCCTTTCAATTATTTGTATGCTGCCATCTCCTGATCGGGATTGATGAAAATAAAATACGACTTTACAGTGTGAAACTTGTCCCTTGATACCCACTTGGCTTGACATTCTCAATGATCGGTCAGAAGGGCCTTTATTTGGACTGCAACGTTGGATTTGGTTAGGCTATAAAAAAAAAGGTTCAGGATAAAAGCTCAGAAACATATCATGAGACGATTAGATGGACATCACAAGCTATGAAATCACCACTTTTGAAAACTAAAATAAACTTATTTCCCTCAATTTAGGCAAATTGGGGATAATTTTTTTTTCTTTTTTTTCCTTTTTCTTTGAGTTTTTTTTTTTTTTATTTTAAGAGAGATATGAAAGCATCTCATGAAACGACTTGGTAATTGTTCTAAAATAATAACAAACTGAAGCCCCAGTTTATTGAAAAATCGAGGGATATCTTTTGAATTTTCTGATATGAAAACATAAGAGATATTGAGATTATTCCCCGAGATAAACACAATGAAAGTAAAAGGGATGTTGACTTTCTCTTCTTTCTTTTAAAAATGAATTTCTTCCCTGATTTCGATACTGATATGCCGAACATCTCATAAAACTTGTGAATAGACGGCACAACAAAAATAAAAGTTTGTTTATAAAATAAAATAAAATAAAAACAAACTTTTTCCCCAGTTTAGCATACATTGGGGATTTGAATTTCTTTCGACATTGGCCGCAAACTTGGAGACAAGTTTTGCGTCAGTATGAACAAGGGAGAAATGGTCTTTCCCCTGTTATGACCACACCGGAATGGTTGCCTACGTATCCTTTTGAGAGGAATCAGGTCAGACGTAGCTCTGACAACTTAATACCAATTTTGTTTGATGTTTTTCAATTTTATTTTATTACAATTTCATTGATACCCAAACAGAGTTTACAACAGGAAGTACAAGGCTCTAAAGGCCAGCGAAGAGTACAACGCTTTGGGTGGGAGGATATCTATCCTAACAAAATAAAGTTGACCCTAAGCTCATATGTAGTATCCCTTGACTGCATCCGCACTGACTGGCATCTCGATGATCCTTCCTTCTGGATCTGTCAAGTACAAGGCACCGTTTGAAAACACTTTCTTTATCAAGTATAGTCCTTGCCAATTTGGAGAAAATTTCCCTTTAGCTTGTTCCTGATTAGGGAAGATTCGCTTCAGAACCAATTTCCCTTCTTTCAAATCGCGGTATCGAACTTTCTTGTTGTATGCTCGTGCCATTCTTTGTTAATAAAGTTGGTCGTGGCAAATCGCATTGAGCCTCTTCTCATCAATAAATGACAATGGTACTAGCCTGGTTTTGACCCATTCTGTATCCTCAATTTCTGCTTCTACAATGATTCTGAGTGATGGTATGTCCACCTCGGCTAGTATAACTGATTCAGTTCCGTACACCAATGAATATGGAGTAGTACCTATGGAAGTGCGCACAGTTGTGCGGTAGCCGAGCAAGGGAAAAGGCAGCTTCTCATGCCAGTCACGAAATCCCTGTATCATCTTCCTAAGGATCTTCTTGATATTCTTGTTTGCTTCTTCGACCGCACCATTTGCCTTTGGCCTGTAAGGTGTAGAATTTCGGTGTGTGATCTTGAATCTTTCACACACTTCCTTCATCAAATGACTGTTCAGGTTTGCCGCATTATCGATGATAATGGTACTTGGGATACCAAAGCGATAGATAATATTGGAATGAATGAAATCCACCACGGCTTTCTTGGTCACGGACTTGAGAGTGACCGCCTCGACCCATTTGGTGAAGTAATCAATGGCAACCAAAATGAATCTGTGTCCATTTGATGCTCTTGGTTCAATGGGCCCAATAACATCCATCCCCCATACTGTAAAAGGCCAAGGAGCTGACATTGTGTGCAACTCTAGGGGGAGGAGAGTGTATCACATCGCTGTGCGCTTGAAATTGATGGCACTTTCGCACAAAATTTATGCAGTCATGTTCCATGGTGAGCCAAAAGTATCCTGCTCTAAGCACTTTCTTTGCTAGAACGTACCCGCTCATGTGGGGTGCACAGATCCCTTAGTGTATGCCATTGAGAATCTTTGCTGCTTCAGTTGCATCCACGCATCTTAACAGTCCCAAATCTGGTGTTCTTTTGTACACCACTCCTCCGCTCAGAAATAAACCGCTCGCAAGTCGTCGAAGGGTTCTGTTCTGATTGATTTCTGCCATTGGTGGATATGTCCCATCCTGAAGAAACTTCTTGATGTCTAAATACCATGGTTGGCCATCAATTTCCTCTTCGACCATATTACAGTAGGCATGCTGACTTTGAACCTGTATCTCCAACGGATGAATGTGCGCTTTATCAGGACGGACAAGCATTGAGGCTAGTGTAGCCAATGCATCGGCCAGTTCATTGTGTATACTTGGGACATATCTGAACTTTAAAGCATCGAACCTTTGACGGAGATCATCCATACACTGTTTGTACATGATCAACTTAAGGTCGCGGGTTTCCCACTCACCTTTCATTTGGCGTATCAAAATATCTGAATCTCCGATCACCAATAACTCTTTGATGTCCATAGCCAGTGCCATGCGCAAACTTATTATGCATGCTTCATATTCAGCTGTGTTGTTAGTGCAACTGAAACAAAGTTGGGCTGCAGCAGGGTAATAGTGCCCTGTGGGAGAAATGAGAACCGTCCCAACACCGTGACCTTTTGAATATGAAGCGCCATCAAAGTACATTTTCCACACATGTTTCTCTTTATTGATCAATTCTTCCAATGTGTCCACCTCCTCATCGGGGAAGTAAGATTTCAATGGCTCATAGTCGTCATCCACCGGATTCTCAGCCAGGTGGTCGGCTAAATCTTGACCCTTCATTGCGGTTCTGGTGACATAGACTATGTCGAATTCCGTGAGCAGGATCTACCATTTTGCAAGTTTTCCAGTCGGCATTGGCTTCTGAAATATATACTTCAGTGGATCCATTCGGGAGATGAGGTAGGTGGTATGAGACAACAAATAGTGTTTCAACTTTTGTGCGACCCAATTTAAGGCGCAACATGTCCTTTCTAACAAAGTGTACCTGGCCTCGCCATCGGTGAACTTCTTGCTCAGATAGTAAATTGCCTGCTCTTTCTTTCCTGATGCTTCAAGTTGCCCCGGTACACAACCAAATGAGTTGTCATTGACTGACAAATATAGAAATAGTGGTCGGCCAGGTTCGGGCGGGACCAAAACAGGAGGGTTCGACAAGTATCGTTTGATCTTATCGAATGCTTCTTGGCATTCTTTAGTCCATGCAATTTCCGCATCCTCTTTCAGCAATTTCAGAATTGACTCACATATTGTGGTGAGTTGGGCGACGAACCTACTGATGTAGTTTAACCTGCCAAGAAAGCTTTTGATATCCTTCTTGGTCCGAGGTGGAGGTAATTCTTGTATTGCTTTGATCTTTGCAGGATCCAGCTCGATACCTCGCCTGCTAACGATGAAGCCCAACAACTTTCCAGCGGGAACACCAAATGCGCATTTGGCTGGATTCAACTTCAAGTTATACCTACGGAGCCTTTCGAAGAACTTTCTAAGATCCCTCACGTGATCTTCAGCGGTTCTGGACTTGACAATCACGTCATCCACATACACTTCTATCTCTTTATGCATCATATCATGAAAGATAGCAGTCATAGCCCTCACATAGATTGCCCCAGCATTTTTCAATACAAATGGCATCACTCTATAGCAGAACGTCCCCCAAGGTGTAATAAATGCTGTTTTGTATGCATCATCTTCATCCATCTAGATTTGGTGATACCGGCATAGCAATCAACAAAGGACTGTATCTCATGTTTTGCACAATTGTAAACTACAGTGTGAATGTTAGGCAATGTGAAATTGTCTTTGGGACTTGCCTTTTTCAGATCTCGATAGCCGACACATATCCTTGTTTTCCCATCTTTCTTGAAGAACCGGTACAACATTCGCGACCCAAGTGGTGTACTGGACTGGTTGAATGACTTTCCCATCGACCTGTTTCATGATTTCATCATGGATTTTCTTGATCATGTCAGTTTTGCATTTGCGTTGTAACTACCTGACAGGTGGGAATCCAGGTTGGATCGACAATTTGTGAACTATCAGATCCGAGCTCAAACCCGGCATTTCATCATATGACCAGGCAAAAACATCCCGATATTCAAAAAGCACTTGTAAGATATCACTCTTTAACTCGGGATGAGCATACATGCTTAACTTGGTTTCCCTTACATCGTCAGGGCTCCCAAGGTTAACATCTTCTGTATCGGCCAGATTGGGTTTAGGCTTTTCCTCGTGACATTCCACTTCCAAACTTATTTCAAAATCAGCCTCTTCCTCATCATATTCAATCTCATTAACAAACTCGTCACTGTTTCTTAATCATTTTCAACCTCAACTATGGTTATGGAATCAAGATTAGTTTGTAGATGCTGGATGGATGGTAAATTTCTTGCACATGTCATGATATCAGGACCATCAGATACATCACTACAGATAAACAAAGATAAGAATAAAATTAGGAAGATAGATAGAGATTTGGGGAAAATTCGGCTCTCAGGCCTTTCATTAATGAAAAAGGGTTTGAATTACAATAAAGAAGGTGAGCAAAATAATACACTTGGCATACAACCCTTAGAATATCCAAGTGTATTCAAAAGAAACTGCAAAACAAAAGTCTACCAAGACCCCTTCCTGAAAGATTGTTTATGTGTCGCGTTGAGAAAACTTAGAACACAAACCAGAGACAACATGTAACCCGAGACGAGGGACAAACTTGTCTCTTTTTTTAAAAAAAATCAATTTTCTTGAAACAAGTGACATTATTTAAACAATGACAGGAGACAAAAGTCAAAAATAAAAATACGACATCTGGATATTTATAGAATTAGAGAAAAACAAGGATACAAAATGAAAGACACGAGACACATGAACAATTAATAAAATTTTGTCATTACAATGGCGTAAAAAGACGACAAATTATTCTCAAACTTAGGGTAAAATCAAGACACAGACTTAGACACAGGAACGTTCCAAAAATTTTGCCATCATAACGTAGCATGACGACCAAAAAATATCTTTTGAGACTCGGGATGAAACCGGGACACAGACCTAGGCAAACAAAAAGGGTTCAAAATAATTTTGCCATTATAACGGCGTGAAAATGATGCTAAGAATTTTCTACGACTGGGGATAAAATTTAGACACGGACCTAGACAAATGGAAAGGGTTCTAAAATTTTCACCATTACAGTGACAAGAAATTATTTTTAAAAAAAAAACTCGGGCCAAAACCCGAACACGGGACTAAGCACAAGATTCTAAAAAAAATTCGTTGTTACAATGGCTTAAATGATGACTAAAATATTTTTTTTTCTTTTTTTCAGACTCGAGACTCAAACCCCCATTCTTTAATTAAATTTTTTTTTTACGATTCGGATAAAGGTATAAAATTGACACAAATCCCGAATAATTCATCATTACAATGACATTAAAATGATAGTTTATTCGACAACTTGGGACAAGATCCCAGACTCAAATTTGGACAATTTTTAGAAAATTTATCATCATAACAACGTAAAAATTGGACAAAAGTAAGGAACCCTTTGACATACATTTAGACACAAAATTTCAAATAAATTCGCCATTATAACGGCGCAAGAAATTATTTTCAATATTTTTAGAACAGACTACTTAAACACAAATGACCTATAGAAAATTCGGCATTTAACGACACAATAATATATTTTATGACTCGAAAAACTCTTCTTATGGTTTTTGACATAATGACTCCAAAAAATTTCCCATTTTAACGGTGCAAAAATTATTTTAAATTTTTAGACTAGACTATGAGACTTGATTTGATCACAAATAGCCTAAAGAAAATTCGGCATTATAACGGCAGAAAATTGAAGAAAAAATAAAAACCTTTCTTATGGATTTGACACAATGACCCTAAAAAAATTCGTCATTATAACGGCGTTAAAATAATGACTCCTCTTTTTTTTTTTTTTTGGTCCCAAAATTTTATGTTCTTTTTGTATCCATTTCAGTGTACCTCGACCCTCAAACAAATAACGGTCAGCGACCTTCCGAACATATGCAACACAGAAAATACCATAAATATGTATTTATAGGATGTGGGTCCCATCTTAACACAAAGGAGGTCAGCCTAGACAAGTGCAGTACCGGTGTACCGCACCTCACTAAGTCATCAAATGATATGCAGATAAATCAGGCCTAAAGGTTTTACTCTAGGTGACAAAATTGACTCGGTGTATAGAGTGGCTCAGAACCCGATGGACAAACCGGACGAAAAGTGCATCGAGGTTGTCCGGCAATAGTGTCTCCGACTTAACCCCAACACACCGTCCTCCTAAATCATGGGCAATTTTGTGTAAGAAGGTTTTCCAGATGCTTAAAGCAATACTGGTATATATATATGTCAGAGACTCAGAGGGTTGAGCGAGAGGAGACAGTTTATATACAGTTCAGATAAATATTAAAGCATTAACATTCAAAACATTGCGAACAAACAAAGATTCACAAGCCTAAAGCGACAATGATTAAAGCCTGAGATTCTACTTTTGCCTAGCGGAGTCGCTAAGCTGTCACGCCCTAAAATTTACTAAAAAATAAAGCAGTGACTTAGGTGTTTAAAGTTACAGTATTTATTAGAGATTTTCGGAGTCGCCACTTGACATAGTTAAAGGTGTGCCAAGTCACCAAAGAGATACCTTAGAACAGCTATGACTCGTTCAGTGGTCTGCGTCAGAGTTCCAAGTAAGGATCTCGATTGACTCTCGGGAAGGTGTTAGGCACCCTTGAGTCCTGTGCAAGCATAGTTGCTTTATTCACGCTCTCCAGATTTGTGAATTATTATTTGTTTGTTTAATTGCCAAATTATTATTTGTTACACTTTGATTTGGATGAAAGTCGCTCGTTCATTGACAAAAACTCTACCATAGATTAACCGTGGACGCATTGTCCATTTCGAATCTTGATATGAATGAGTTTCATCTAAACATTGTACCTTTATCATACTTTTATTTTAAGTTAAAATCGTCCATTCATTCAAGTGAAGACTCAGTTAGATATAATCGCGCAAGCACCCGCTCGAGCGAAATCTTATAACTTAATTGAGTTTCATATAGACATTTGCTCATTCATTGATAGATACTCCATCGAAAATTATCCCCGAACACGGTATCCGTTTGAATTTCCAACAAAATGAGTTCCATGTAAATATTTGAGCGTATTTGACTAATCTTGTTTTGGCCTACTTAAAATTGTCTAACAGAGTTAATAGATTTAACGGAAAAAGGCCAAATATACCCCTCTACTTTCATTTATTCGTTAAAGTCATCCCCCGTCATACTATCCAAACAAATATACCCCTACCATCATACTATGGCCCAAAATTGCCCCTCTGGCTAACGGAGGGGACACGTGGCTGCCTATTACGCCTAAACCCCATACCCAACTTAAAAAACTCGTCCCCAACTAAAACCCGACCCATAAACTAAATAACCCCCATAAACATTACCCCTCTTATGTGTCTCACACGATTATACTCCTAAAATTTAAGGGGTTGACTTATTATTCCTTCTCCCTCTTGCAATTCGGATCAAAATCTCAATTAGATCCGAAAACTTGTTGAATAATGTCCCAAACAAGTTGTTCTTCTAAGAGGAAGTGCTATTGTGGTAAAATGGCCAAACAATTCACCTCAAACACAGAATATAATCCGGGTAGGGTATTTTACAAGTGTTCTCAACCTAACGTAAGTGACAATTTGTGGTATTTGTTTGATGTTTCGTGATTTTTCATTATTGTGTTATTTCTGACTTTCTTTGTTTGTTTTTTTGTTAGAGAATTTCTTGTGGATATTGGGAGTGGGATGATGAATTGTCGCCGAAGGAGTCAATGATTGAAATAAATAATTTACAAGCTCAATTGAATGATGCAAAGTGTAAAATCATAAACTTAGCCATGGAAGTGGATACGCTTAAGGGTGAGTCGGATGAGATGAAACAAAAAGTGAACAAGGTCATGAATTTGTTAGATGGAGTATTGAAGCTTAGGATGTTTTTTTTCATTTTCTGTGCAATGTGCATAGGTTATTTGGTTACTTCAATTATGAAGTGAAAGCAACCTTTTCATAATGAAATCTTAGAGTTTTATGTTAATATCTACTGATTATGAGATTATGTATGTTAATGAATTTGCTACTTCAATTAATGTTATGTGTCTTGTTTATCAATTAAAGATGTTAATGTGTTCATGTTAATGTTATGTGTCTTGTTTATCAATTATGGGAATATGAATATTTATGTTAATGTGTATCAATTAATATATGTTATGTGTCTTATTTATGTCATAATTATGGCTTGAATATGTATCCAAAAACAAGATACACGCTAAGAGTAAATATGTAAACTCTTGTAACTAAAGACTAAGAACAGTAACTAAAGACTAAGAACAAAGGTTTGAAACTGGTATCAAACTATGGAAAAGGGAGGGGAATAAAGAAACAAACACTAAAACGTCATAGGAAACATTAATAACAACAGAGTTGTCCAGCAGCAACTTGTAACATTAAAAGAGCTGTTCAGCAGCAGTTCATAAAGTGCTACAGCACTAACATTCAATTACATTCACCTTGCTTGGATGCATGCCATACTTTCACCCCAAAAACATGCACCAATAAGTGATTGTATGGCATCCAAAAATCAATTTCAAACACAAATATAAGATAAAGGCATCAGTAGCATAGTCATAAGTTGCCTTAGATACACACACATCACAAAAATACTAGACACTTTCACAAACTAAGACTGTTTTTTCCCCTTCCTTGGCTTCAACTTTTCAACTCTTTCACGACCTTGCTGCCTCAGCTGATTTGTTGTCACAGCAGCAGTCCCCTTCCAGGTTAAACCTTGTGCTTTGATAGAGAGGGTAGTTGGTGCACTTACACCATTTGAGTCACCCTTGAAGCCAATCTCCCTCCTCAAACCTTTCCTACATGCCACCTCAAGCCTCTTCCTCTTTTCAAACAAACTCTCTTCTTCAGAAATCGAAGTGGGCCTCAGATCTGGGTCTTGTTGATGTTCAAACAGTGGGGGGTCCATAGTTGGAAGCTTACTGCTAGAAGAATGTCTTTGGAAGCCTGGGAGTCCACTGAATCCTGGAGTAGGCATGAACACAAAGGTGCTTCCTTGACTGCTTGGGGTTTGTTGTGGTGCAGTTGAGTTCATTTGCATTTCCTCCTCTTCTTCCTCATCAATTAAGCTTCTTGTTGGCTGTTTTCCCTTCCTTTGTTGTTTCCTCTTCTTACTTGCATGTTGTTGCTCCATAGGTTGTTTCCCCTTGCTTTCCTGCAATGTATAACAACAGTTAAAAATTAACCAAGTAATAATAAATTAAGTGAATAGGCTATACCTTTGAGCAGCTTCTGACATTGTGATTTGGTTCTCCACAGTTTCTGCATGTCATCACTCTCCCCTTTCTTGAAACTGAATACTCGGTTTGCCTCTTCAATGCTTCATCCTTTTCTCTTTTCCTTTTGACTCTAGGTCTGCCAGCCATGTTGACCAACTCTGGTGGTTCCATTGCATGGGACTCATCAATTTTCCAGAATTTTTCTTCTCTCACAGGCTGCAGCTTGTGTTTATAGGTCAGTTGGAATGCCTCTTTGCTATGGAACCAGTGTATCTCAGACTTGGGATTAATCTTCTTGTACAACAAGGCCTTTATAGCATGTGGACATGGTATTCCAGTGAGATCCCATGTCCTACACGTGCATTTTCTTTCAGCCAATTTGACAGTGTGTTTATCTGACACATCTGTCACTTCAAACCCATTATCCCCATTGTATTCAACCCTACAAGCCTGTGCTATCTTCATATAGCCATTGTAGAGCTTGATGCAAACAGGACTAAAATCCTCATCCCATTTCATCACAGACTCATCAAGCTCCCTCAATCTATTCATAACCTTAACCCTAATGTCCTCTAGCATTCTTATGATAGGCTTGTATCTATCCTCTAGTATCCAAGCATTAAAAGACTCAGTGAAATTATTGTCTACACTCTGATTCTTACGTGTGGTGTCTAGAAAAGCTCTACACCAACTCTGGGGAGGGTAATTAAGAAGATCAGAAGCAACTTTCTCACTTAGTTCATCAATGCTCTCTACTTGATCATTGAACTCCTCCTTATAGCTAGACCATGCAGTCCACCATAGCAGCTTCTTCATCTCCCTAGACTGCCACCTTTTACACCAGTTAGCTTCTATGTGTCTCACACAGAATCTATGGTGGGCATCAGAAAGGACATCCTTGATTGCTTCCCTTAATCCCTAATCTTCAGCAGCAAACCAAAACAAAAACAAAAAAAGTGTTGTTAAAATTATACAAGAACATACCAATAAAAACTGAAATTAGTAAGTGACAAGTAGTGCTTACCTTTTAAATATCTGACATGAAGGTAATTCCTTGCCCAGATTGTAGCTCTAAAGACTGTTGTAGCAGTTCCATAAACCATTGTCATGTCCTCTTGGTCTCCCTATCCACAATTTCCCAAGCTATTGGGTAGAAGTGGTTCATACTATCTTGCCCCAAATCCACTAACACCTGCCCCTTAGATTTTCCTTTAAGAAAGGTCCCATCTAACCCAATAAAGGATCTCAACCCTTCCTTGAAACCCATCTTCAGTGCATGAAAACATATATACAACCTAAGAAATTTTCTCTTCCCTTCAGCTAAGGCATCCTTTGATAGGTTAATGACTACATCACTTCCAGGGTTTGAATCTTTCAATTCATTAGCATAGGCAATCAGTTTGTTGTAGCCATCTGTAAAACTGCCCTCCAAACCCTCAAGAACTAACCTTTTAGCTCTCTTGCGCTTCTCTTTACTAGCATTCAACTCAAATGCAGCTTTCAGATCAGCCCTCATTTCCTTAACTTTGAATTTTGGTTCTCCTTGTAATTTCCTCTTAAAGTAATGAGCAATAGTGGTATAATCAACCATAGTATTATCATGTGCGGTTTCATAGTCATGGGTAGGGTTTAGGGTCTTAATTCTCACCCCAGGAGCATTCCCATCCTCAGAAACAAGGCACACAAAATTGCAGCCTTCTACACACTCATATCTCAGCCTTTTTTTTTATCACTTTTCACAACATCTAAATTGACTTTGTTAGCCAGTGCATAGAACTTAAGGCACTTCCTAGCCTCAGGATATCTTTGAAGGTCATGCCTTTATGCAATACTTTGTAAGCATTCAGACCCTTATCAATATCCCTTCTTCTTTCAGCAACAAATGACTCCAATTCTTCAGCATTATATACTGGAGAATCAGAGTCATCACCCTCATCACTATCCCCCTCACCCTCACTACAATCAGTTCCAACTTCAGAATTTAGTAACAAATTAGACTCACTGTTTTGGCAAATATCAGGAACAACAACAGGAATCTCACACTCATCTACTGCAAAGAAGTTAAGTATTTTAAACTCTGAAGGCACCAATGATAGCAACTTTCTAATCCCCTCATCACCCTCTACCTCATAGTATTTTCCAGAAGGACCAGTTGCTAATAACTGTTGAACACCTAAAAACCCAAACTGCCTAGTAAATTCATCTACTATATCAATAAAAGATAGAAGGTCCGGATCATAACCTCTCCAAGTGTGAATCAATTTTTTTGTGTATAAGACATGTGGGGCCCTGATCCAATCTCCACCATAATTGAACACTACATCAACATCATCCATTAAAACCATCTGAAAAAGAGAAGCAGCCCCATTAATAATGTCTAAATTATACAAAGGGCCCACAGGAAATTTATATTATAAGGTCTAAATTAATTAACAAAGAGACAAGGGGCTCATAGAAAACTTATAATATAAGGTAAATTAATTAACAAAGAGACAATGGGCCCACAGAAAACTTATAATATAAGTTCACAACTAATTAACAAAGAAACAGGGAGCACACAGACAACAATATACTATAAGGTGCTAATTAATTAACAAAGAGACAAGGGAACCACACAAAATCAGTATACTATAAGGTCCCAAATTAATAACTAGCATACAAGAATCAAAGATACATGGGGACCATAAAAAAATATTATACTATAAGGTCCCCATTAATTTATCATCATATAGGGACAAAGGGGGACCACAAAATATAAAGTTATACTATAAGGTCCCGATGATTTAATCAGTGTAAATGGATCAGACATGGACTAAATCTTGAAGGGACCAAACATAGACAAATATTGTCCCCCAAAACACATAATCGACAAAAGTATATTTGAGTCGAAAATTGTAAATATGTGAATCAACAATAACACTAATATAAACAGCTAATCAACTAAGGAATAATATTACAATCGATTTCAAAACCCTATATCCAAAAATTGAAATCAGATACCCTACTACATTAACCCTAAAATAATACACAAACGTTGGACGGATTACAATCAATAACATACTAAGTGTTTTAAAAAACGAAAAATAAAGCAAAGATCGTACCTTGTGTAATCAGAAGATTGAATCGCCGAAGAAGATGAAACATACGAGGCTAGGGTTTTTTAAGTTTTTAGTTGTTTAAGGTTAATGAAAACTGAAACGTGAGGGTAATGTTTATGGGGGTTATTTAGTTTATGGGTCGGGTTTTAGTTGGGGACGGGTTTTTTAAGTTGGGTATGGGGTTTAGGCGTAATAGGCAGCCACGTGTCCCCTCCGTTAGCCAGAGGGACAATTTTGGGCCATAGTATGACGGTAGGGGTATATTTGTTCGGATAGTATGACGGGGGATGACTTTAACGAATAAATGAAAGTAGAGGGGTATATTTGGCCTTTTTCCGTAGATTTAAAGCACAAGTCCTCTTTCTTTTATTTCTTTAAGGATAACCCTTTATTAACACTTGTGGCTTTAGGCTAAAGGCTGGACTTAAAACTAACTAAAGTGGCCCATTTGCAAAAATATGACATCCCAAGCAATGGTTTGCCTTTTTGCCCGCGCTAAGAGATGATTTGCAAAAATGCCCCCATTAAGATTTAATGAAAAAAATCCGGGGACAAGAATTCCTGTTATATTTTTTCACTTTTCAATACTTATCCTTTCAAGTATTGGCAATAGGCAATACTTGCCGCACTAGGCCGTAAATCTTGGCAATTGCCAAGACTTGCCATTGACCCCTGCTCGATTTTCCAACACTTGCACGACAAGTATTGGCAATAGGCAACACTTGCTGCACTGCGTCGTAAGTCTTGGCAATTGTCAAGACTTGTCCCTTCCATTTTTTCCTGCATTCTCGCCATATAACTTGTAGTATTGGCAAAATAGCACTTGCCCTTGAAGTATAGCCAATTGCCAAGACTTACAAATTTTTTGCCTTGAAGTCTTGGCTTACGGACTAAATAAGGGCATTTTGCTATAACATTCCTTAACGCGGGTAATTCTGTAAAACCATTCCTTATGGAGGGCATACGGTGAAATTTTGGTAAATTTGATTTAGATTCGGTGAATTTGCAAAAATATGACACGGGAAGCAATGGTTTGCCTTTTTGTCCCCGCTAAGAGATGGTTTGCAAAAATGCCCCTGTTAAGATTTAATGAAAAAAATCCGGGGCCAAGACTTCCCGTTATATTTTTCTGCTTTTCAACACTTATCCTTTCAAATATTGGCAATAGGCAATACTTGCCGCACTAGGCCGTAAGTCTTGGCAATTGCCAAGACTTTTTATTAACCCCTTCTCGATTTTCCAACATTTGCACGACAAGTATTGGCAATAGGCAATACTTGCTGCACTGCGTCGTAAGTCTTGGCAATTGTCAAGACTTGCCCCTTCCAATTTTTCCTACATTCTCGCCATATAATTTGAAGTATTGGCGAAATAGCACTTGCCCTTGAAGTATAGCCAATTGCCAAAACTTACAAATTTTTTTCCTTGAAGTCTTGGCTTGCGGTCTAAATAAGGGCATTTTGCTAAAACATTCCTTAGCGCGGGTAATTTTGTAAAACCACTCCTTATGGAGGGCATACGGTGAAATTTTTTGTTTAGATTCTGCCGTAAAAATTTTGTGTAGGGGCCCGTTTGGCGCGCGCTAATTGATTTGTAGCCGTCAAAAATAAATTCGCTGAGAAATAACCACTTCCGGACAAATCCCAGTATAAATACTGGGAAGCTTCAGTAAACTAATCCCAGTATAAAATAATGGGGCTTTGAACAAAACTTGTTCAAAGCCCCAGCATTTTGTTATGGTACTTTGTATAAAGCTTCAGTCCCATAACAAAATACTGAGGCTATGAACAAAACTTGTTCACAGCCCCAGCATTTTGATATGGGACTGAAGCTTTATATATAAAGTTCCATAATAAAATAATGGGATTTATCCTTTTGATGGGACCTTTGTTATGAGAATAAATCCCATTATTTTGTTATGGTATTATTTTGTTATGGGACTTCTTCAGTCCCATAACAAAATACTTGGGCTTTGAACAAGTTTTGTTCAATTCTCCTGTTTTTTTGTTATGGGACTAGTCTGGGGTGTTTTTCCAACGCTAATGGAACTTAAGTGTGAGCGCGAATTTTTGGCTATTCTTCAATGAATTTTGAAATGCTAGATAGTCTCCAATGAGCGCGTCAAAAAATGGCTACTGATCAAAATTTCCCGATTTTGCCTTCGCCGCTTTTGTTTCAGCCAATTTTTGCAGCTATAGTTTCGTTTGTGAGAATTTTGCACCAAAGTATCCTAGTTTCCTCTACTTCAAGATTTGGCATGATTTCAATTAGCAAACATTTTAGTACCAGCTTGTTTACATTAGAGACCTATTTTTCTTCCTGTTACCCTCTCTTTTTAAAAAAATAAATAATAATAATTAAAATGCCAAAAGCCTAAACTAGATTATCTTTGCAAATATGGCCCACTTGTCCTTTCTGCCCGTTTCCTCAGATTTTTTATTCTTTGCAAGGCAAGTCTCCTTCGCTTGACTCATTTTAGATCTAGCATTTTACAGTATGGTTAATCTTAAAACAAATCAATGATATATCTCAAGTTTACTAAAATCATACAATCGTCACAGCATACCCCAACCTATCAAATAGTGGATCTCATTTTTCTTAAATTGACAAGAAAACAATCTTGCTCAACTAAAGCTAGACATACATAATAACTTTTACAATTTGAACCAATATCCATTTCATACAAGGTATTACCAAAAAGTTTCACGCAGTGCCCTCCATAAGCATTGGTGAACCAATTTGCCCTTACTTTCAAATGTTTTAAGTAAATGCCCTCCACATCATCCCTCCCTATGCGAAAGGACTATTTTGCCCATGCCTAAACCCAATTCATATGGAATAGTCTCTTTCTCTCTTTCCTCCTTCCTTTCCTTCTCTCATTACTCCTTCCTTTCCTTCTTTCTGCTTTGTGTCCTAGAGAGATTAAGTAAATCTGTAAAAGTTTCATTTATTTTATTATTTTTCTATAATTTGTGTTATAATGTAATTTTTATTTTAAATAACTTTTTATTTGTATTTATTTTTTTCTGTATTTTTTTGGTAATTATTATCTATATACTTATATGTAAGTTTTTTTTCATTTTGATTGATGATCGTTGAATTAAATTTGACGTTCCTGTGATTTTTTTTTTTACTTCTTATGCTTGATTAAGATGATTTTAAGGTTCTTAATGGCAATTGCATAGAGCTTAAAGTCTTGGCTATTGCCATTAATGCAGAGACTTTCTCTGCAAGTAGCCTCTATTGCACAGAGATTAAAGTCTTGACTATTGCCAAGACTTAAAGATTCTTTCTCTGCAAGTTGCCTATTGCATAGAGTTTAAAGTCTTGGCTATTGCCAATACTTGCAGAGACTTTGTATGCAGGTTGCCTATTGCACCAGATCGTAAAGTATTGGCAACTGCCAATACTTTCAGAGACTTCCCCTATAAGTTGACTCCTTCCACCCGACCTTAAAGTGTTGGCTGTTGCGAAAAGTTGCAGAGAATTTGGTAACATCACTTGGGTGGTATTACCATTGATAAAAGAAGTTGGTTTCTTGATTTGTCCAGTGATAAGTTGACCCTTAATGACGATGTTCGTAAATTTCATTCAATCTTGTTTGTATTTTTCTTGTGTTGGATTTCAATTTGATTTCCTAGTTAAGGCGCCCATTGCACCAGAGCTTGAACTCTTGGCAATAACCAAGACTTGAGACTTTCTCGCAAATTACCCAATACAACAAGGCTTGAAGTCTTGGCAATTGCCAAGAAGTCTATGCAAGGTGCCCATTGCACCAGAGCTTGAACTGGCAATAGCCAAGACTTGAAGAGACTTTCTCTGCAAATTACCCACTACAACAAGGCTTGAAGTCTTGGCAATTGCCAAGAAGTCTGTGCAAGGTGCCCATTGCACCAGAGCTTGAACTCTTGGCAATAGCCAAGACTTGCAGAGACTTTCTATGCAAATTAGTCACTATAACAGGACTTGAAGTCTTGGCAATTACCAAGAAGTCTTTGTAAGGTTCTCATTGCACCAAAGCTTAAACTCTTTACATAGTCAGGACTTGCAGAGACAAGTTTCCCATTGCAACAGGGCTTAAAGTTTTTGCAATTGCCAAGAAGTCTGTGCAAGGTGTCCATTGCCAAGAAGTCTGTGTAAGATACCTATTTTCATAGATTTTCTACAAGGTTATCTAAATGAATGTAAGAGAGTAGGAATTTGAAGGAATCTAACCATGAATCTTCATTTTAATGGAGGAATTTGTAAAAGTTGTAGGTTTTTAGGATTTAGAGATTGTTTGAATGGAGAAAACGAAGGGGATGATAGTGTGGGTCTTTTTATTAGTTGTGAGGGGTATTTTCGTCTGGAATAAATTTTCTTAAACGAATGGAGAGCAGTTTTGCTATACCACTGTTGTTGAGTGTATTTTGGCAAACCATTGCTTCCCGTGTCATATTTTTGCAATTCAACCGGTATTACTACATGCTTTCAAAGTAAAACAAGAAGAATAAAATACTTACCTAATAGCCAAAGTTCAAAAGTGCAACAAGACCATCAAACAAAGCCCATTCCAGCAAATCAACCAACAACTCCTTAGATCCTCAAAAATCAGCCAACGAAACAAAGCATACAAACCTTCATATTTCTTAGAACTTAAAATACCAACCACTCTTTATTTTTTCACTATTTTCTCTCTAGCCTCTCATTCTCTCAGATCTTCTCTTTTTTATTTTACTTTACAATTTTCGGATCCACTTTGTAGTTTTTTTTTTCAGATATAAAAAAAAAAAAAAAAAAAAAAAAAAAAAAAAAAAAAGTGATTCTTTCCATAAGAGTGGAATGGTGTTTTTAGTAGATGTTGTATATGTGTGAAAAATATTTTCCCCTTTATGTGAAGGTAAGAAGTCTTCTTAAATAGACAAAAGTGAAGTGTTAAGTGAGGTAAAGTACAAGTGTCACATGTTTTTGTTTCCACTCTACACAAAAGTAAAAAGAATCCTATGTTAAAAGATCCTTATTTTGTGCTTCATTTGTACCTTCATTTTGACTCGCCCTTTTTTTTGACATACTTTTTATAAAAAAATTAAAAATTAAAAATCAACCCACTTTTGAACCAAAGATACTTAAAACACTAACTCTAAAATTCACAATATTATTTTTGCTAATTTTTGATATTTTTTATCTAATTAATTAATTAAAACAACTAAATAAAGAGTAAAAATTTAGCAAAATTTACACGATAATTAACACGACTTTTTTACGTAATTTTTATATTTTTGGTGCCAAAATTAGGTGATTACACACAATATGACTCATTAACTGCCTGTGAATCTGCTTACAGTGCAGATTTTTGGACCAGCAGCTGCAGGTCTTGAATTTAGGTCAAAACAGGACCCTAAAAGGCTCGGAATGACCTCAAATTTGGTACAAAAATCATACAAGACTTGTGTGACATGCTCGCAAAGACAGAACTTGAATCAGATCTCTAGAACTCAAGATAGGACGCCCACAGAAAGAGGTCAATTTCTTAACTTTCGGGATTTTTGTGAAACTATCTGAACGACCACAGAATTCACTTTCAAAAGTTCCCACAGGTCATAAATAACAGTACAAACCTAATGCAACTTTTGAACTTTGAATCAGAGTTCATTTGCTCAAATCGATCTCGAAAACCTCTTTTAAGTTTCACCGACAACTGAAATGGAAACCTTCTAAAAAACATACCAAACGAGGTCCGAATCAGCTCAAATTCTACAGACACGTCCTAGTCGACCTTATAGAGCTTTTAATATTGTCGTTATGCCAATCAGATTCCTAACTCCCAAAACGACTAGCTAAGATCGTTTCAAGGAAAATGTCATTTTCAATCAACAAAGTATGGTCGTTTAATCATCTTGATGGGCTTCACGCTTTCCTTTCAAATGTCTTGGTGCCAACCTTGGTGAATCACTTCTGATGATAATTTTGTTTGTTGCTGGAGAATCATAATTGTTAATTGTTTGCTCTTGCTTCACACTTATCTTGCCTTTTTCAATCATGTTCTGGATTTTGTGATTAAGTGCCAAACATTCTTCTGTATCGTGGCCTTAAACATTTGAGTGGTATGCACACCTTTTTGATAAATCAAATCCTTGATGCAGATACTAGGATCCATCATTTCTTTGGTTGTAAGAGCCCTTCCACTTTCAATCTCTCGAATATGTCTGACAATGATTCATATAGAGGAGTGAAAGTATGAGGTCTTAACTTCTTCATGCTTTGATGACTGGATGGTGCTGATGAGGCTGATCCTGATGACTCTGATTCTGAATATTACGATGGTTAAAATTGTAGTGAACTTGCAGATGCTGGGAGTCTTGAATATTCTTAGGTGCATCAGAACGACTGAAAGTTGACACTATAGAGTAGTAGTCAATCAACTTTCTAGTTTGAAGTCCTCTAATATCTTTCCTTATCAGATTAAACCAGGGAAGTCCTTTAGATTGGCTGAGAGTAATTTTTCATTAAATATTCCTTCTTGAATGTCAATGAAAGTTGTTATAAGCTCATTTTCAAGCAATGGAGAATGCATCTTTGAAGCTTCTAGTCTCCATCTCATAGCAAATTCTGCAATAGACTCATATAACATCGTCTTTATTTTGCGCATACCAATTAAATCAGGATCTCTTACTATGTTGAACTTGTATTGTTCTACAAAACCACGAGTCATGTCTTCACATGTGTGTCATTTGGTAAAATCCTGCTTAGTATACCATGTATGTGCCATTCCTGATAAACTCTGAATAAACAATCTCATCCGCGAAGTTTCGCTCTTTCCAATTCCAATTAATCTACTGCAATAATCTTTAAGATATGCATAGGGGTCCCCCTTTCCTTCGAAAGTGTTGAATTTTAGTATCTTGTACCCATGCGAAAGTTCAATGTCTGGGTGAATGCATAAAAGCATGTTTGGGTGGGCTTATAAGCAGCTTATATTAAATGGCTTAGAAGTCAAAAGTGGCTTATAAGTCACTTTTTGAGAAGTTAGGAAATCCTAACTTCTCACTTTTGAATTTTCTGAGCACATAAGGGCTTATAAGCCCATCAATTTTTAAGTTACATAACATTTACTAATGGACTTATTAGCTTATAAGCCACTTTTAAGCTCACTTAAACGGGCTCTAAGTCTTCATAGCATAAACTCTGAATACTCCTAGACTACAATTCCTTTCTAAGCATCATCCTCAGATTGTGGATTTGTTCGTCCATGTTATATGGATAAGGTATCTCAACTTCTTTCCTAGGCAATTCTTGTGGACGCACTATCAGTTGATTTGATTGATTCCCCACAACATGCATATTGACAGAAGGCTGTTGAATATTGAATAAGGTTATGGTTAGCAAATATTTGGATTAGTGAGGTATTCTTGTGAGATTTGCGGATATATGATATGTATAGGCATTGGGAAGTGAGGAATAGTTAAGTAGGATAAGTTGCAGGTAAAACTTGTATTTGGCAAAGGTTTGCTAGTGTTTCCAAAGTTGACAATTTTATTCCTTTACACCATATGTACTTTATCATCATCATTCTGTACTTGCAAGATACCTATATCAGAACCGGTTGCTTGAAGCATCTTTGCCATGTAGTATCATCCTTCATGTAGATTCTCAGCCATTTCAGTATTTAATACTAGCTATCCTTTAACAAAATGAATGCTACACATAGAACAAAAGTACGATAATACATAAAATGGAAATTCATGCATAAGGATTAAGTTATAGAATATGCCAAGGATGAGAGCAAAATCCCAACTCAACAAAGAGTAAAACATTTAAGAGTGAAAAACTTAATGACCGGCAAAATAAACATTTTAAAAAATGCGCAAATTGAGAGAGACAACTTTGAAAATTTACTAAATCAATATGTGTGCAAGGACATTTTGGGCACGAATTGCTAGTAATGGTTGGCTTGATCAATGCGCTGCTCAACTATTGATCCTTATTTTTTCCAATATAACAATCTGCACCGGTCCTTGAAAAATTGCTTTTGATAGTAACAAAATCAACTCAATTCTTCAACTTGCTTTTACAAAATTCTGCTCCAGTTATGATCTTCAACATTATAACTTGCTTTGCAAAAGCTGCCACAGTTGTTATCTTTCACATCTTCCACTTGCTTTACAATATTTTCCCCAGTTGCCCTTCTTAAATAACAAATGGAAATTTTAATACTAAAGGGTCGAACCCGATGGAGGCGCCTATATATCCCCTCTTGGGAATCAAACCCTACGTAGTTCTGCTTACATAAAAGAGAAATTTTAAATGCTAGTGCAACTAAAAATTTGATGTGAGTTGCCTACGTTTCCCGCCTTGGGAACCAGTTACCCGTAGTTTGCTTACATGGTAATAGATTCAAACATACATAAGTTTGATATTCTTTTTTTCAACAAAACTAAGGAAAAAAGAAAATTACAATAGTTACTTCCTAATAATGCAATAAAACTACTTTCTACTTCTACATCTGTCACGACCCAAAAATCGAGTAAGTGATGACACTTAAGAGCTTCTATCCTTAACCCAACCAATTCATAAAAACCATCTCAGTTAAGTTTATCTTCAAGAAATCAAGGTTGTTAAAAGAAAATCGGACAAGAAAGAGTTAACCGGAATATTAAATGAAACCATTAATAATGTCATAAATATAATAATTGAATAAAATAATAAAATAAATTATACCAACCCAAAACCCAAAAACTAATCATGGAGCATCTATGAGTGTAAGATATATGACAATGGGTTCAAACCCAACTAAAATATCATAAGGAAAGACTAGACACTACCACGAACTATGCGGCAGCATCCATGCACAATGCTGGAAGATAATCACGATCAGGACCAAGAACTCCAGAAGTGTCTCAACTAATGAACCTGCGCACAGAAACTATGAGGGAGGGAGTCACTCTGACCCAGTAACATCCTCGACGAGCCCTCATGTCCTTACTGTTTTTGAAAACAAGTCTAATAAATAATATATAGATAAATCCATGCAATAGTCCTAAGATGGGATCTAGCTTCTTCGCTACAGTTATAAAGTCAATCAAAGATATAATGAGAACCTAGCTCAACCGAAATATCAACCAAGGCATCTCAACTCAACCATAATAACAAACCAACTTGGTAGCATAGGCATTCACCATAAAAAGGCTAGATCAGTGACTATATCTTCTCCGTAGCATAGGCCCTTACCATAACAGGCTAGAGCAATGGCTAAATCAACTCAGTAGCATAGGCCCTCATTATAACAGGCTAGACCAGTGGCTATATCAACTCAGTAGCATAGGCCCTTGGCTATATCAACTCAGTAGCGTAGGCCCTCGCCATAACAGGCTAGACCAGTGACTATATACACTCAACGGCATAGGCCCTCACCATAAAAGGCTAGACCAGTGGCCCAACGATGCAGATACCAATAAGGCAATAATACCAACTAAGGGATAATTCTAACATAAAAGAAATATAGCCTAGAACATAACTCCAGGTCAAATGGATAATAATATCATTTAGGTAACGCACGCTAAATATGCATATTATAATGTCAACCACAATATTAATCAAAATATTCTATATCATGATAAGATATCTCTACGAGATAACCTCAAAGCTTCACGAAGTCATAACAGTACTTTCGTAAAAGATAACTCTCACAATATGGTTAAACTCACAATACTCATAATAGATTGTATACTATACTCTCTTTACCAAATTAACTACAAATCATATTTTTGATATTCCTAGTAATTCAAATTAGACCTCGAGAGTGTATCATAATCGTTTCATAGATAATGCATTGTAACAGCCCAATCATACTTCAACTAGTGAGCTCATGTTCAATAGTGTTAAACCTTTGGATATAAAAAAAAGATAGTTTTAACGAGATACATATTATGCTTATATAGAAAACCAAGCAAGTAGAAGTTCAAGTCTCCGTTACCTCGCACCCAGCGAAACATCAACGACCAATCCAAATCCAAAGTCCATAAAACGGCCTCCAATCGCTCTAAACTATTCAAAATATGAATCTAGGCGTCAAAATACGCTAGGGGACCAAAGCCCATGGCTTTCGAACAAAGTCAATGAAAGTCAATAAAAATCAACCAATGGGTCAACTCTTTATATTTCGGATCCGAGTCGGAATTTCGATGACCCATTACTCAACGAGTTCATACATACAAAAATTGAGTCAATCAAACTCTCATACCATCCCCAAATCCCTAAATTAATGTCTCTTTAGTTCACATACAACACCACCAATTAACACTATTCATCATCTTCTTCTCAAGAACACCACTAAATCTATAAACTAGGGTTTCATAATTCACACTTCCAACCAAAATAACTTGAATGAAATATTATAAATCTCATCAAATACTCATGAGAAATAAGTTTGAGTTGATGGAATTACCTTCTTGAAACATTTCCTTAAAAATCCAAAACTTGAGCTTGGTACTATTGGAAGCTTCAACCAATAATCTTGTAATAAGAAAGATGCATGATGTTATAATCCATATTTTATGAGTAAAATAAACTCAAAACACCATATAAAACTCAACTCAATAAGTAAACAAAGTCTCAAGCTTAATCTTGAACTCTAGAATGAAACCCCAACTCCAAATTTCCCAAATAAAAAAGCTGCCTGTTTTTCTATTTATAGCAGCCCGACTGCATCAGCAAGTTGTACCATAGGTTGTTCAGATTATACTTACTAGACAGCATTTAGTAAAATATTCATAACATTTTGTATATAACTCCGATTAACAAATAGTTTGATTCCCTAAAAACTAGATTCAAAGGGCTAAAACTTTCGTCTTTTGACCTTTTCCAGAATATGTATAGATAGAATGTTATTTTCATTTGAAATCATATTATGTGTGCGTTCACTAGAATTTTTAGTCGCTCATGAAGCTTCCAACTTGCATCGGCTCTAAAGTTTTTCCCGGACTATGAATCACTTCCAAAAGTTTTTACCAGCCACAAATTACTCAACACGATACAATAGTTTATTTTCTAACCGAGAATGAATCTTACCGAATGTTCGATTCAAACCAAACCAAACGACCTTTGAATGACCTCAAACTTCGCATAAAAGTTATAATCACAATAGCGAAGCAACTAGAAGTTTCAACACGTCAAACATAGCTCTAAATCTTGAAGTTAGAGGGTCGGGACATTACAACATCTCTCTTGCGTTTCTGGATCTTGCCATATGCTTAAATGCCCTTCTTCAAGAAACTGCCCTTTGCATTTGGAATGATTGCGACGAAAGCTTGGCAATGGTTGTTTGAAGGTATGATTCTGATTTGGCCAGAGCTAATCAAGTGTTCAATCTTCTCCTTAAATGTAATGCATTTTTCAATATAATGCCCCTGCGGCCAGAATGGTAAGCACAAAACTTCCCAAATTTTTCAAGCTTATGTGGCAAACGCTGCCTTGATTTCATAGGATGCACTAAATTGAACATCTTAAGCCTTTCAAATAAATTTGCATAAGATTCTGGTAATGTGTGAATACAAAAGCAGGTCCTTTATTACGGCTTGACTGAAAACTTAGAGTGACAGCTGTGAGCTTGAAGGCATTATGTTTCCCTGTTATGAATGGCAAAGGGTTTGGTATGATAGCTTTTCCTTTATCTTTGGACTGTGCCTTGTTGAACCCCAAAAAAATTATCTTTTTTAAGGGTAACTTTTGGGTTTAATATGTTCAACATTATGGAGACTCCAAAGGACTTTCTTTGGAGTTGCCACCTAATTTAGAAAAATTAGGAACCATGAGTTAACTAATGAGTGCATTTCTTCTTTATTTAAAAGGAAAATATTTTTTAGAGATTCAAGGTAAGTGGTTCTGCTATTTTAGAAAGAAGGTCTTTATTACTTAGAACACTTTCGAAAATCCACCAAAAAAGTGGTTAATCCGGCGGTTTTTCACGATTTTTAATAAAGTAAACAACTTGGCAATTTTAAAGAAAATCTAGGATAAATAAATAAAGGAATAAATAAGAAGTAAACAAATAGATAAGTAATTAAATGAGTAAATAGATAATAGGTAAATTATAAGTAAATAAATAAATAAATAAATAAATAATTGGAATAACTGGATAAATAATGAAATGAGTAAATTTATAAATAACTATTATTTTAAAATAATTATAAAAAAAGGGTACATTTTAATAATATTTTTTTATGCACTCATTAATTAACTAAAGGTTTGTAATTCCTTAAATTAACTGGCAGGTCCCATGGAAATGGGAACACAATGATTCCACAAAATAATTCTACACATATAAATAATTCTATTCTACAAGTTCTAGACTATAAAAACTCCTAGTCCAGTTTTTGCTTTATTTGCAGGATTTCACTATTGGGTACGTAAAATCTTTGGTCGGTTTTCAGGGATTGTAAACATGCTTTTCTATGGGATAGGGAAAGACAAGAGTTAGAACGTAAAACCCGAAAATAGCAAACTCGCAAGCAAGCCTTGATGACAATTCTCTTAACTTGAGACCCGAACTTGATCCCAAACGACTCCAATGCCAATAAACCAATTTGCGAGTTTAACCAATTCACCCCCAATGCAATGCCAAGAAAATAAGATACTTATTAGTACATGTATAAACATATTTTTAGAAAATTGAACAGTGGCATAAAATTTTAAACAAATAAGCAAACAAGTTAAATAAATGAAATAGCAAACTCAAAAATGTTTACATGACTTTCATCAGGAAACGAAATAGAGTAGTCAGACATACGACCAATAGACCTAAAAAATTTGCTCTCATGGCCATTACTTGAATTTTACATGCACAAAAAAAAAAAAGTACTTGCCTCTCTAGTGTAATATGTAAATGCAAATGTATCACAACAGCTATGGAATTTCCATTACATTTCACAACCAAACAAATATAAACAGGCCAAGTTATTCATTACAGACATAGACCAAATAAAGGACTGCAACCTTAAATTAGCAATATCCAGCAGTCAAGCAATATCTCAACATAAGTTTGCCATATTTTAAGGAAACAAGAGCTACAGGGGAAGATTCATAATGATCAAATTTACTTCAAGCTTCAACTTCAAACATGTTCCAATAGCTTAAGAGTTTCCACGACAGTTTAAGACTTTAGCAAAGATGACAAAAGATACATGCTCATAACAACAGAGTACTGGAACAGAAAAGATACATCTAATGAACCATAGCAGAGGAATAGTAAACATAGCCTGGCTTAAACTAATATGCAATCGGGAACAACGAGTTGATCACAGCTTGCTACTGGACTTAAACTAATATTCAATCGGGACAATGAGTTGATCACAGCTTGCTATATGGTTTCATTCACCAGGAAAAACAAGGAATTATAACAAGCAAGAATTCAAATTTTTAAGCTAAAAACCATTCAAGAAAAGTAACAGAACTTATACTTCATAAGGGCATCACAGAAACAGGACCTCATTTCTCTTAACAGAAACATCACAGGTCCTCAACTAACCAATACACCTCCAATTACCTGCACACAAACTGAGGCAGCACCCCCACAGAACACCTGACCTCCCTCACCGGCCTAAATAACACTTACACTACCTCAGACCAATTCAGCTGCCTGCATTTCCCTTTTAAACCCCTAAACCATCACAGCCCTCTAGACCTCTCTAGAACAGCTCTCTCATGATTCTAATACATGGAACCAACCACAGAACCCGCCCCGATATTCTTCTCATATCAGACAAGAAATCCAGACCCCCTCTTAATCAAACTACTGACACCAGAACCGACCCTATGCCACCTGCAAACTCCTGAACAACCTCCAAAACACCATAAAACAACTCAGTTACCTGATAAAATTCCTACAAACTGCAGATCCTCCCTGAGCTGCCAGGGACAACTCTAAGCTCTTGCAAACCTACCTAAACACCCCATACAACCTGCAGCACAACAACAACATAGCCAACCTTTCTTTAATGAAAAACAGGCCCTCTACACAACAACTACACATCACCTAAACTCATTTCTAACTCCAGAAAATACTCCCTAGCGGCCTTGCTGCCCCTACATTCCCCTCTAACAACCTGAAACACCAAGAACAACCTTCATACACTAGCCTACCGACCTCTTGAACTACTCTCAAACTCATACCAGCTGCCTGCAACAATCAATACAGCCTTCATCTAACTCTGCAAACAAACAGAACTCCTACCACCTATTCACAACAAGCAGGAAAACAGCCTCACCTCCTATAACCTGAACTCCCTTTTCCTCTTAATAAAAATTCAGCTTTACACCTTTCATACACAAAGAACTCAACTTTATGTAGTAAACAAAACCTAACATGGAATTTTATGCCAACTTCACCATCTCAAAGCTAAGGGAGCCAGATTTAACCTAATCAGTTTCAAACATACATAAAGTTATTGATTTTAACTCAAAAAAACACTTTTGCTAAGTTTAACAATGACTTAACCTTAAAACAACTGTAGGTTCACATTCGAATGAGAAAAAGTCACAAACTTATCAAAATTTTAACTATATTCACTTATCACAGTTTAAACACAATAGCCCAAAGAACAGGGGAAAAGCAGTAAAGCATCACCTATTTTTGAGCAGTGAACTGAGGCGACGATCTGAAAGTGGACTAAAACAAGAATACGACTCGAGCAACGACGAAGTGATACAACAAAAATCAAAAGAAACTAGTAATACTCTGTATGAACTTCAGACCGGAAATAAAAGAACTTAAGTATATTTTTTGTATAGTGCGATTAGGGTTTATATAAAATGAGAAGAATACTTTATATACCTGCGATTAGGGTTTTGGACTGAGGTTTTTGGATTTAAAATCCAACCGCAAAATAGACTTTTCCACCTTGAAAGAAGGGTGAGAATTTCTATTCAAATAAAAATAGTACAATTCTTAACCTTATCCCAAAGAAAAATATCCGTTGGGGATGGAATCAACGATTTGAATTGACTTGTACACAAATCAACAAGTGAGATATGTCCAGCAAAGTTTTGTACGGAGGAGACGACAAAGTCATTAAGTGATTGTCGTTTGATTGAAGATTTGCTGCGTTTTGGGTGGACTTGAAATGGGTCGCGGGCATTAAGGCTTGAAATCAGATAGGGGGAAGTGAAAACGGGCAAGGATATTGAGAAATTAGGGATTTAGATAATATATAGGGGGTTTACATAGGTAGGCTAGACTTGGGGTTATGTAGTACGATTTTAGCCTCATTTGGATGATTAAATGAAATAGAGTGGTTGCACAGGTAGGCTGAAACTTAGGCTATGCTTTGTAAAATTTGGTCTTTCTAACCGATGTTAAATTAGATACACTTCGCAACTTGCATAAACTTAAATTCAGGATAAAATTGGGTGTCAACATGCCTCAACCAAACCACACTTTCTCTTGTCAGATGTTACAGTTATCAACCGGCTCTTTTTGAAACTCTATGGATTTTCTTTTTAACGAACTGCATTCACTACAAAAAAAATGGTCTTTAGTGAAAGGAAATCTAGTAATTAAAAGGCTAAATACGCCATTATTGGCAACTAATGACCGGAAGAAATCTGGTCGTCACCGATCGTTATAGCCTCTCACGTTAAAATTTCACGACCGGTTTTCAATCCGGACGTTAAAAGTCTTTTAACAACAGCAAAAATTCCAGTCGTTATACTTCTTTTTCCAATAGGATTTCCCTTCGCTAATTGTCATTTCAAGGTCATTAAAGAGCTTTAAAATGACAAAGATTCAGCTTTTAGCGGCCAATATTCCTTTCGTTAATTGTGTTTTACATTTGATGGGAAAATTTCCATTCAGTATTGTTAAATTTTAATAAATTATGTTTTCCTTGTACTGGCCAAATTGTAATCATTATTTAATATGTTTTCACGTATATATATATATATATAAACAAATTAGAATGCATACAAAATAGTCAATACTCATAAAACTATCATTGCTTTGTTACAAAGAACTAAAGCATCACATCATCATAAATATACCCATCCAAATCGTGTGACATTATTCTTTTCAAATCTTGAAAAGAGAGAATACAATTGTAACATGTACTGAAGTCATCTTCAGACTACCCCTAGCAAAACAAAGTCCATTCTTCTTGCTCTTCAACTTATTCTTGAACTTCTTCGACTGCTTCAGCTCGTTGTACACTATCTTCAAGAAAGATTGTTGATGGCTTTTAATTCTTGATCTGATAAAAAGACTGGTGCGTGTTAGTTTAGAAAGAAACTCCTGCTAGTTCCTTTTGGTTAATTATTCAAGAAGCAACACCTACCTGTCGAGTGAATCATAAGTATACCGTAAAAACTACTTCATTTCATTATACCACCAAACAACGAAGGTCCTCATAAATAGAAACATGCCTAAAATATGTGCAGATCTTCTGTATTGGTAGTTTGCAGCTCCATAACATCCTTAGGAATGAAGGTTCACAGAAAAACAGGTTGTTATTATTGTCTATTATGGAGTAAAAAATAACCTATTCAACTGCAGAAAATATTTTTCCCAAAATTTAATTTAACACGGCTTGACATTTAATCAGAAAAACATCATTCTGAATCCCAACAGAACAATTACAGAAAAGATATGCAATACCAACTCGTCGAAACAACATATCTCACCACAAATAAACTGAACGCGTGTTCGAACTTCAATGCAGGGCTTTCAGGTAAACAAAAATTGAATAAAGTGCAGGTATTGTTCATGTCTCACCAACAAACATTGTTAATTAAGCCAAATAATAAATACTCCAGAACTTAACATATATAAATATATATATGATGATGCAAAAGAATCACTTTGTTCTGAATCAAAAGAAGAATGTGAACAAAACCTACCACATTCTTTATTCCAATTGATGCAATGATGTCACTAACTTGAAATTTCATCTTAATGTCCAATGCTCCATCTGGCTAGATCCTTATATTGGGAAAAAGTAATAGTTCTAAGTGACCTTCAGCAAGTATTAGAATAACGGTAATGCACCATTATTAAACAAGTTGGGTGATAAATTGCCCATGGTACTGAAACGAATAAACTACAGAAGGAGATAACATGCTAAAAAGATCTAGATGTACTAACTTATAAAAAGGCTCTCCTCCAACTCATTTCCAACTTTCTTTGGTTGAAGTAGATTAGAAAATTACAACCTTTAGCTGCTACACAAACAGACATCCTTTTTTGCACCTATACGCTTGTGTCACTCTACACAATATTGTAGTAAAGCATGACTAACATTTAAGTCTCAAGGTGTACACACCATGCCATCAAACTAGAGCATGTTGTCATCTATCTCCTGTATCAATATAGCATTGATAAACCCAAAACACACCCCTCCCCCAAATAAAATGAATAAAAGACAAGGAGGAAGGAAAGATGACTCTAGCAGGTACCACCAGGTAATAGACTACAGGACATGCGTTGATCTACATGTTATATGCTTTAATTAACATTGTGCCACAGAGTTGTATTTGATATAATTATCTGACTCTAAAATTCTCCTTTATCATAGCAAAAGCCTAATGAAGAAACAATTTTACTGTTCAACTTAGAACCAAAATATAAAGTAAGAAACAACTGACTTTATACTAGAAAATAAGAATTTTAATTTGAATTATTTCTATCTACTTTCATCTCCTGTTTATGATTTCACATAATTCTCTACCTTAAGTCACTAACATAAAAACTACTTTTTTCAAGTTTTAGAAGAAATCGCTTAATTTAATTAACATAGCTAAATTGTACTCATTTTTACCAACATGACCTTTATCAATATGTCGAAAAGATTACCAATGCTTCTTTGTATTCTCTCAGTAAGGAAAGTCAATCTCTTTGCCCTTCTAAGTTTCAACACTTCAATGAGACATCACAAGTCCCATGAAAAGTATACATTACAAACTAGACTGGTTAACGTCCCCAAACTATACTATAACAAAATAAAAGTTTTGCAGACGATTAAAAATGCATAGATTGAATTACGCCTGAATAGGAAACAATACCTATTTTAATACAAACTTATGAATCGTATTAGATCAAATTCAATCATCAAAGTAAATGAATTGTATTAGATCAAATTAAATCATCAAAGTAAAGTGAATTTAATATTTCTGCACGACTTTATGACACGGACATCTAGCTAGAAAACAACAAAACAAGCATATATAAATATCAAATGACCAAGAAAGTTCTTATAAGTATCTGGTACGAGTTATATCACCAATAAATAAAACCAACTTGATAAAAAAGAAAAGAACCAAATCTTTCTGTAACTGATGGTTCACAAAAAAGTTTTAAAAATAAACCTTTACCAGTGTGTCGCTCGAATTATATATATCCAGATCTCGATGGTCAGAGAATTGCATTGAAATTACCAGTGTGTCACCAATATTGTTCGATATTGGTGATTATTCACTGCTCAAGCAGAACATCCTTAAACCACTCCACCTCTAGATCAAACTGCAGTGTTGACGCTCTATAACATCCTTTCATTGAATTTTTTTCAGAATATCTAATGCTATTCTACCACAAACACTGAAATTGAACAAAATACCAATTTATGACAACAAAACCCTAAAATATCAACAATCAGAAACAAAGTAAAATTGAAATTCAATTGCACAGAGAGAGAAAAGAGAGAAGAGAGATAGATGTTACACACCATTTTGGTGAGGGAGGCCAGCACGGCAGCCGCAGGGGAGAGGATACAGGTGCAACCATCCTCTTTTTACACTTTGGGGCTTAGGGTTCTTTTGATGAATGGAGTTTTTTTTGTTGGATGTCCCAAACGGACCTTGTGGTATGGAGTAAAGAAAACAAAAAAACAAAAAAGTTAATGGAAAGTGTTGGCGCTTTTTTCAATTTTTTGTGTTTCCACATTTTACAATAGCATTAACAACCGGATATTTTTTATATTAATGACCGAACATTATCCTTTCGTTATCTTCGAATTAAAATTTGGCTTTAACGATCAAAAAATTTCTGGCCGTTATAAGTGACAATTAACGACCGCTTTTATCTCCTTTCGTTAAACAATGGTCGTTAAAAGTCAAATTTTTTGTAGTGATCTTGCAAAGGTCAGATTTGGGAGTTCATACTATTTGACGAAGTCACATGCTAGATCATTCCAGGTAATCAACTTCCAAGGACCTTGTACTGTAAACCACATCCAAGCTGGTCCTGTTAGCGTCCTAACAAATAGCCTCAACTTGATTTCATTGCCCGGTCCAAATCTTGCGACCCAGTCAAGGAATGCTTTCAAGTGATCATAAGTTTCCTATTCCATCATACATTGGCGGATCATCTAAGTCAAGAACTTTGTCATTTTCACTTACGGATTCAACCAAATTTGATTGATGTGGTAGCCATTCTCCTTTGTTGTCGTGCCATCGTTCTCTTTAGCAATGTGAAGCCCTTCCTCATTATTTTTCTCATTGCCTGTTTTTTATAAGCCGCCAGATTTCTTTTCCAACAAGAATGCATGTAGATTGGGAAATTGTGGAGCATCATCCTCAGATGCTGGAGCTATTTGCACTGTGAGAAGTGCAACAGTATAAATAGGAGCAACAAGAGCACTTGGTCTCAAGCTTGGCATATTAGGCACTTGGTCTCAAGCTTGGCATATTAGGCACTTGGTCTCAAGTCTCTGTTTCAGGCTTGCTACGGTTGCTTCGAGCATGTTAACCTTGTCTTGGTAGGATTCATCACTCCTAGTCAAGTCGATTACAGCAACTTGACGAGCCATAAGTATTGATCTTGATGTTCAAAATAAATCAACCTTTTAGCAACACATACCATAACTTATTAAAGGTTTAACATACGAGTCAACTTATTCCTAAATGAAAAATTGAGCCCGTTCTGAAAAGACCCAAGAATGTTTAAGCAAGACACTCATTTTGTTAGAGAAAACCAGATGCAGAAACACTTATTTAATTCTGTAATTATATTTTTTTTAAAAGTATAAAACACTTGTGAATACTTTAAAATCTGACACTAAAATAATATTTTACAAAATAATGAGACTGGAATTAAGACAAACTAAAATAAAAATTTGAAAGACGTTTTAAAATAATAACATGCATGTATTCAGATGATAGATAAATAAATGACATTATAAAGTGGTTAACTTCTGTAAAAAGAGATTAAAGTGTACACAATGTTAATCGTATCACAATCACCATACCAATTGATTCACAAAGTAATCAGTACCAATAAATCACAGGCGATTAGCACATATTTTTCAAGTATTTGTATGGTAGGCAAATAATTTTGACATGTGATAAACACAAGTAGTTGAGCGTAAATAAAAATATGGGCGCATCCTACCCTATAAGGTGCCTCTTTTGTGCCAGGAAAGACTAATCATCAAATAGCAAACAAATGCGGTGGTAATAGATTGATCCAAACCATTGCCAGTGAAATTTGGGAGATATGATAACAATAAAAATTTTAAAAGATTTTATTTTATTAAAACCTTTTCCACTAATACATCATTCTAAGAAGAAATGCGAACATATAACCACCGAAAATGTGGCAATGCTTTCTTTTTTAAATAAATAAAGTAGAATAAAATAAAACGAAAACAATAGGTTAATCCTAAAATACTAAAGTTGCGACTGCTTGCTCCTTGCCGGATCCGGATCCGGATCCATGAACTAGTAATCTTCAACTGGGTTGGATGCATTGGCAAACACCTGCAAATATTCTTGAACGACATCCTATCTTCCTGCAAACAAAATGAATAGTGAGACAGCTCCCAAATTTTGCAAAAGAAAACTAACATGGATTCGTCAATGACTAGCACATACTAAATAATATGCAACGTCGTTGGGTTACAAAAACCTGTCGATAAAAAGGGAAGTTTTTTAACACATAGAAGTGGTGCCAAGGACCGGGTCCAAACTAAGATGTATATGAATGCATATCCTAAAAGCTCGTTCTAAGAGTTGGTTAACTATTGAGGTTGACTCAACCTATATGGGACCGAACTTGGCCACATGAAACCAATAGAACCGGCCATTATCAAAACTAGACATAGTCTATCCCTCTAACTTTGTTGACACGAAAGAAATTTAAAGAGTGGGGAAGGGCAAAGCCATTCTTGCATACCTACATGTCAAGCGTGTGCCCCGTAAACAAATCAAGGAGGGGAAAAGAATTGACAGATTTTCAAAATGCAAGAAGTATAAACGTAATGCTGACTTGACATGCACAGATAAAGGTCTTTAGAGCAGTGACATACAGTACTCCAAAGATAAACACATAAACACAAGGTCTTAGGAGTAGTGACACACGGTACTCCCCAGACAAACACATAAACATAAGGACTTTAGAGTAGTGACACACGATATTCCAAAGACAAACACATAAACACAAGGTCTTAGGAGTAGTGAAACACGGTACTCCCAATACAAACACATAAACACAAGGCCTTTGGAGCAGTGACACACGGTACTACTAAGACTAAAACTAACAACTAAGCAAATTACTACTCCCTCCGTCCCAATTTAAGTGGCACCATTTCTTTTTTTGTTTGTCCAAAAAACAATGGCACATTTCCTTATTTGACAACTAGTTAATGCATCATCTCTATTTTACCCTTATTGCGCCCTACATACTTTTAAAGCTACCAACAACTTTTTTATTACTCAAATCTTCTCTTTCTTACTTTCTTAAGGGTAAAATTGAAACTTTACAAGGTCAACCTCTATTTTCTTAAACTCCGTGTCCGGTCAAATGGTGCCACATAAAATGGGACGGAGGGAGTAACATTTAACAATTTCACACTTAAAATATTTGTAAGCAAGGAGAGAAACAAGACTCTATTAACCTAACACTTCTTTTAACCACACGAATCATATGGGTAATAATCAATTATTGGACCACATATTTAATCCTAAAAAACTGTTAGATATAGAGAGGATCTACACAATTAAGCCCGTTGGGGTCAATACAAAAGGCGCATAAAACCTAGTCTAAAGACCCAAGCGGTAATGACCTTTTTAGGTCTTTCCCTTTAGATGAGGTATGCTCGTAAGCTAATATACCCCAAATACTCGCTAGTTTCCATAAATCCACACCTTCAATCCTATTAGGGTGATGAAAGCAAAGTGGGATTTGATCCAAGTATGGCCATACCTTAAACCTTTTTCATTAAAAGTACAATAGAAACTAGATTGACATTAACCCACAGATTTTGTATGATTAAAATAAGTGTTGAAATTAATATAATCAAGTCATTATGGATAAACCATAGTATGAGTTTAGCTACTCATACTAGGGCTCAACACAATCATAGTAAGGAATGAAATAGCAAGAATCATGTAATGGAATAGATTAAAGATGGAAATCCTTACAAAAAATATTGTTAAAACCCTTGCTTGTCTTTCAAGAAAATTTAAAAGTGAAAAATTTGATATTCTAAGGTATTCCTAGATACTTTGCCTTGGAGGAATAATAGACTATTTATAGGCATGGTTTGAAAGCCAACATTTTAATTACAAAAATACCATTTCGAGCTGTTCTGTATCTTTAGTCGATAATTTGGTAGTCTGCCGATTACATTCGGTGGTCCCCTGATGCTGAGTCTCTAACTTTCTTCTTATCTTCCCCCTTTCAGGTTCGGCGGATCACCCATCAAACGGTGGAATTTCAAAGCTTCATCGGTGATTTTCAGAGCCCACTGTGAGTGCCGGCAGGCAGCCGATGACTCTGTGAAACTGCCGATTGATTTCATCCCATGGTTCGGCGGTCTGTCGTTTCACTTTTCTGGCTCGTATTGAACTCTTGAACTCTCGAACTCTCGAACTCTCATCCTCTCCAGTAGGTGGCTTCATCCTTTCAGCCGTTTATTCGGCGGGGAGCCGATCCATTTCTGGTGCTGCCTTGTTTCCATGTCTTCTATTTGTAGCTAATTTTTCTTGTATATTGCTCTTTCTTCTTTTATTTTGGCTTTGTAACAATGATTATCAACAAATTCCTGAAACATGGAAGTTTACATAAGATTTATGCGAATATTAGAGCTAAAGGACACAAAAGCTAGTTTAGAAGGATCACAATTTAGCATAAAATGTCAACACACCAACTCTTCCAAACTTAAAATTTTGTTTGTCCTCAAGCAACAATTAAGACCAATCTTATGCTCATTTTCAAAACCAGATTTGAGTTCAAATGATGGGGTTTTAGACAAGGAAGAGTCTATGACTTTGGTTGATTCCAATATTTAATTTCACACATGAGAATCCAACCAAACATCCACAAGCACCAAAGTTACAATTACATCAACTAAAGCTTATTTTCTTAAGTAAAGCATGCATGGTACAATATAATTTCTCAACTCACCTTAGGCTCATAGTGTTGCACCCTCAAGTCTCAAGTCCCCTAGTGCTCTCACCACAAGAAATGGGTCCCTATCTCTCAATGAAATTCAAACGAAGGGACTCCAAGTCTAACCTCTCTCACTAACAAAGCAATGCAAGTAATTCACATACAATGTCATAGGCTTGGCTATAGTGTCACTTGTTGTTCTTTTCACATCACTTGGCAAAGGATCAAATAGGACTTTTAAGGTTGTAATGTAGGCTTTTGACTTAGGTAGGGTATATTTTTAGGTAAGAAGTGACTAATCTCCCTCCATGGGAACTACACTGACTTTGCTTTTCAAATCTTTTGAGCTTTTCTTTCCATTTTAGCTCTTATTCCCCAATTTTCACTCAAAATATTATTTTGTGGCTCTTATTTTCCTTCTAGATTTTTTTGGTTAATTTTCTTTTTCTTTTGCTACTTTTCTTTCTTTTCTTTGATTTTCTTCTTTTCTTTCAATACATATTTTGTAGAGCCACCTAGCATTAACTCCCTTACTCCCCTCCCCAAACTTAGACTTTAGTCTAAGTTGCACATCTTTCAATGCCTCAAGGAGATAGGCCAAGAGAAGGTTAGTGCTAAAAATCACTTAGAATTGGTCCGGGCTAGTTATTTGGTTAACAAAAGAAAGGCAATAGGCTCAAAGTTGGCTCACTAAGGATTACTTCACTTGGTAGACTTGAAAGGCTCAAACGGATCAAAGAAATGCCTATTATCCTATCCAACACCAAGGTGACATTCCATTCATTTACAAGGACATACAAGCCAAGTTCTAACATGCATATACAATTACAAGCTCAAGCCAAGAACTCTCCACACATAGCACAAGGGACAAGAGACATCAACATCAACTTTTACAGTACTAAAGCAAGGATTTAGCCTATATTACACATGCATAAAGTTACCAAAAAACCTAAAGGTTGTAGAAATAACTATCACCAAACAATCCACTTAACTTTCTTATATGTGCTCCTAACATATTGGTATCAAACAAGTCATGAAAAAAGAATAGAATAGCACTCCTATGATTAATTCCTAAAAAGTGCTCGCTTCAAAAGAATTGCATTCTTGGAAAAAAATCGAGTCAAATAAAAATCAAGAAGGTTATTTACTATCCTAAAAGCTATTCACAATAGTGGTATATACATTGAAAGGTTGCTGTTCGAGCCCAAGTGGGGTTCACAAGGGTTTCCTACGTATAGAAAGAAGTGTGAATCAAACGAGAAGAGGTAACATCCCAAGCGTAGTTCATTGAAGAATTCATTGAGTCCTTTTGGAGTTTTTCACATTTTTTATTTTTTTTAATGTTTTTGGATTTTTCAAATATAAAAGACAAACAACGCTAGGAATTGGAAATGCAATCTAACTACAAATTAAAGAGATAAGAATTCAAAACAAACAAATAACTAAAAGTATATACAATGGGTAGCATGGGACAATTAAGCAAATTATACCCCACTCCCAACATGAAAAGTTGCTATGTCCAAGCAATCAAATACGAAAAGTAAATGAGATAAGAGGGAAGGTGCTCCCTGGCAAGATGATGATGATGGTCCGGTAGTTTTATCCATCTCAAGTGGAGTAGTTGATGGTGTTTTCTCACGTATTTTTGGACTGCTTCGGGGGGAGCTATTGATGGAGGTGCACCTGTATTGGTTGCCAAGACTTTCAAATTTTCCTTTTCAAGCTTTTCGAGTTGTGCTAGCCTCAATTTCTCTATCTCCATAGCCTGTGCTTCCATCTTTTTCCTTCTTCTTCCATTTTTCTCTTATCATCTTCCTTTATTTCTTTCTAATTCTTTTCCCTTCTCCTTCTCTTCTTCCTTATTTTTCTTCTCCAATTCCTTCTTCTTTTCATCCTTCTTTTTCCTTTTCTCCTCTTCTTCTTTCTTTCTCTTTTCACTCTCTCTTCTTCTCTTCTCTTCACCCTCATTCTTCTTTTTCTTTCCTTCTTTTTTCACTACTTTCTCTTCATTTTTCTTTTTCTCTCCTTCCTTCTTCTTTACTTCTTCTTCATTTTTCTTTCCACTCTCCTCACTTTTTCTCTTCCTAACATAAGCCTTTTTCTCACCTTCTTTCTTGGCTTCACCTTCTTTCTCAATCTCTTTCTTTTGTTTACTCACTTGTTTGTTTTCATCTACGCTCACTTTTTGCCTTTTCAACTATGGTTCCCCCTACTCATCCTCACCTTTGCCAACTCCCTCTTCTTGTTGCATTCTTTTCATGTCTTGCCTCCTTTTGACTTTTGCTCTCCTTATTTCATCAATCTCGGCTATTAAGTGTTCCATGGTTTTCTACATCTTTTGGGGCTCTTGGCCTTGAGCCTCTTCCATCTTACTGTCATTTTTAACTTCTATATCATCTTCTCCATCATCAATTTTTGCTTTTACTAGTTGTTTTTCTAAGGCCCTTGTGGTAGAACTTGATGCAATAAAAATATCTCACCCTTTCGGAACTTCTTCATTCCTTTGTCAATGTCCTGAGTTTCAATCTTGTTTTGGAGTCAAAAGTCTCTACCCCTGAGTCTTTTTTTTACATCTCCAATTGCTTGAGTGTTGTCTTCCACTGCCTTTGTGAGCTTTGTAATGGAATCCACCATAAGCTTCAAAGCATTCTCCAAATCAGTTGATGGTGTCTTGACATGCTTCAATTTTGTGTCCAACCCAACTAGTTGGTCATTTATGTGTCTCAAAGCATCAGGGAGTTTAAAGAGTTCAAATTTCCTTGCTGAGACAGCTTCCAATGTTGGATGAGGAGCTGGAATCTTCTTCATTGGAGGAGCTTCTCCAATGAGCTAGCATGATTGGAACTCTATGTAACGACCTGCCCGGCCGTTTTGGTGAATCTAATCTTCAATATGAATTTCGTTGGTCTCATTAGATCCGTTAATTTATATTTGAGCATGGTGCAAAATTTGGTTTGATTTGAAATCTGTTTAGTTAGGTTTTGGTAAAGGTTTTAACTTTAGGTTTTTTCTTCGACTAGAAAGTGGTGAAAACCCTTCATATTGAGTAATCAAGCTCCGTTTCAGCATTGGTTGGTTTCATTAGCTTTGTATGATCATTTTTTACAAGTAGGAACTTTCGGAATTGATTTTCGAGTTCGTTTGGTCATGTTATGGTGTTTGAGCATGTGACAAAAGTGTAGCGCCTTCGGTGTTTTGGTATCTCATTATATCCATTTTATGTTGGAATTGAGTTTTATTTATTGGGACAGATGTGTATCGAAATTTGGAAACTAACGTAACTGGAATCGCTCAAGTCGGAGATCGTATGAGGTTTTTAGAGCCAAAATAGTGAAGCGGGTAGTTGCTGGTCCGCAGAGCCGACCCGGATCCGTGGGTCTGGTGCCTTTTAAGGCTGATTTTATTTTTTGCCTCTATTTATTTCATTTTTGTTCCATTTTTGGCATATGAGAGCTTGTTGGAACCATATTTTCAAGTGGAATCTTTTCATGATTTTCAAGGTAATGATTCTCTATCATATAAGGATTATTATACTCGATTTTGGTGCGATTTTACCTGTTAAATCTTGAGTTTTCATGTCTAATTTTGGGATTTTTGCACAAAGTCTAAAATAGAGTATTTTCTGGTGATTTGAAGGGGTAAACGGACTCCGTGTTTGACAACCTTTATATATGTGAACTCGTATTCAAATAGATAATATGATTTTGAGGTCGATTTCTGTTTTCGTACTTTCTGGCCCCCACCCACTTCGGGTAGTAAGAATTTTTTGGATTTTCATCGAGTTCTGATTTGCAATAATTACATATTTGGACTTTTGGTAATTTGGGGAGTCCAAAAATATATTTTGTTTTGGGATTCGGGCTTGTGGGCTCGGAATTGATATTTGGGTTGACTTTTGACCCGATCCGGAGTTAAAGTGTTATCTCTATGGTTTAATGTGTCCCCTTTAAATAAAATTAATTACTTTAGATTGATTTAAAGTAGAATCTTTGAAGTTAGTTCAGCTCCTTTCTTCAGAAGGAGGTATTTCATGTTCCTTTAAAAAAATTGGTTAGCTTTGCTCGTGTTTAGCCGGCTCTTATTCTGCCTTTAAGGTGAACTTAAGTTCTATCATTGTGAAGGAAAATTCAAACTTGCCCCATTTCGAACAAAAGTTTGTTCTCTTTATAAATAGTTACTGTAACAAAAGTTTGGATAAGAATAATTAATTTGTTTTCTTTTCTCTTTATACATTAGTTGTAAAATTTACTGTCACTTGAAGTTTATTACTCTGCTATAAAAATATAAATTGTGTAGTTTAGTTCAAAGTTTTAAATTTTCAAATCAGGTTTAATTTATTGAGTAGTCTGTCTGCTTATTGTGTTGAGATAACGGTGTATGCTGGATTACTTATTTTTGTTTGAACTAGGTTTCCTTTTTCATTCACTCCTCTTTACATGTTTATCCATGGATCCTAATCTTTATCTTCCTTGTTTCTTGCACGAACAACCTGCTTGAGTTTATTTGTAAAAACTCAACTTTGGCGAGCTTGGTATATAGTGGACCAGTTTCTGCATTTGATTGCTTCTGATCCAGAACCAAGATGCTGGCTGTTCATCAAACTTGATGCTTGTAGGAGGGATTTTTCCTTGTTGAGTCCTCACGCCTAAGTCAGCCCTTTAGGCCCAAGTTTCATACTTCCTGAAACGAGAACACAAGACTTGTCATCCAGCCATTTTTTGCCCGCGTCTTCAGCTTATAGCCACATTCCGGGTTTCTATCCTTTTGCCCTCCCCTCGCCCCTTTAGGATATTATATAAACAATAGAATAACATTTATGAATAAATGTTTGATTATTTGAGTTATTGCTTTATGTTCATTATCTTTAATTTTGGAGTTGCTATTTATATTTATTGCAAATTGGGTCCATTTGAGCAAATGCGTGCAAGTTAAATTATTTTTGCAAATGAGTTTATTTCTAATAATTATTTTGATAATTCTTTTTTTAAAAAAAAGAGCACTTATAAATATTTTGGAAACCTGTCGGATTAACCGTTGTTAATGGAATTTCGAAAGTGCCTTAAAAATCTTTTTTCGACATTAGGCAGTCTTTCAGAGATTCTAAGTAAGAGGTTTTACCACGCATTTAATTAGTTTGGTTCCCTATTTTTTCTTAAATTGGATGGCGGCTCCAAAAACTCTAAAAGAGTTAGTCCATTCAGTTGATATTCCTAAATTTAGTCCTTCGGGGTTAATATTTTTGGGGCTGAACAATGTTCATGGCTTTTCTTTCAATAGTTTTTCATTCTTTCAAGTTCTCTCTTCTTCTACCCCTTTCTTCACTCAACAATAATTTAACAATGAATAACACACCTTAGGGTATAAAACATGAATTTTTAATTACGAACAAACCCAAAACTAAGGTACTCAGATTTTTCTAAGTTTACATGTGAAAAAACATGGATCACACTAACCCCCACCCTCAAGATGATGGTATAACCTAACCCATACTTTAAATAATGAAAATGAAAAATTTGGGTCGGATTTCTTGCCAGATCTGTTGAGAAACGAGAAATAGGCCATCATGTTGTTGGTGGATCAGTAGATTCCGGTGTGTGTGAGTGATTTTTGTGAGGTGGTTGTGGTTGTAAGTGACTGCAAGTTGGTCGTCGGTGAGTGGGTCTGTGTGTTCCTCCGTGGGTTGTGGTAAAAGTAAGAGAAACTTACTTTGGGCCTTTTATAGTCGGTTGACCCGACTTTGACCCTGTGGATCGGCAACCCGCCGCTTATTTGGCGCCACGCCTATTGGAAAAGTTGTAACTTCCATTATGGATCGGCGGGTGCCGATATTTCGGCTAAATGGGCAAGAGTGCTTTTGCAAGAGCATGAGTGGATGGACCCCCAGAACATTCAACTTTTCAACGAATCAAATAGGTGTATCGACGAGATGGATCGGCGTAGAAAAGCTTTCTGCTGAATGCCTTTCATCTTCCGCAGAAAAAAATTTCGTAGAAAAATTTTCCGCAGAATGCCTTCCATCTTCTGCAGAAAAATTTTACTCACTTTGAGCACTGGCGATCCACCTACATTTCGGTAGTCCATCGAAGGCATTTCGCCCTTTGTTCGGCAGATTACAATCCCTCCTACATCTGCCTTTTCCGTTTTCTTGGGGCTAAGTCCCTTATTTCTTACACAGTTCCATGCTTCATTCCTACATATACACCACTCAACCAAGGTCAAAAGCAACAACCAAAAGACTTCATGTGAGATTTTTACACTAAACTAAAATGCTAAAAGTAAAACTTGGGTTGCCTCCCAGGAAGCGCTTGATTTAACGTCGCGGCACGACGGTATCACCTCAATTCATCTCGAGCTCCATGAGATAGATGCAAGAAACCTCTCTAGGCTCGGCTTCGCATCCCAAGTAGTGTTTCAGCCTTTGGCCGTTCACCTGGAAGGTTTTGAAACCATCCTTCAATTACAACTCGACAGTCGACGCAACCATACAGTGATGTGTCCACCACTTTGTAAGGTCCACTCCATTTGGATTTCAGCTTCCCAAGGAATAAGTGCAATCTTGAGTTGAACAATAGCACTAAGTCTCCTGGTTTAAATTTCCGGTTCCATATCTTCGAGTCATGAATCATCTTCATCCTTTCTTTGTAGATTTTGGCATTTCCATATGCATGAAATCTCATTTCATCAAGTTCATGTATCTTCTCCGCCTGTGATTTGGAAGCTTCTTCCCAATTCATGTTAAGCTTCTTTAACGCCCACAAGACTATGTGCTCCAACTCAATGGGGAGGTGAGAAGCTTTGCCCAACACTAATGGCGACATCCGTCTTGGCTAAGATTTCTTGATCTCATGATTTGACACTTCAACTTGGCCACTTAGGGATAATAAGGTACAACAACCTTATGTCTCACCCAATATTTCTCTAACAAATAACAAAAGGCTCGGTTGCAAAAGTGAGTTCCCCCATCACTTATGATTGTGCAAGGGGTGCTAAATCTTGTGAATATGTTTTTCTTGAGGAAGGCAGTGACACTCCGAGCTTCATTGTTAGGCAAGGCAATCGCCTCAACCAATTTAGAGACATAATCCACCACCACAGAAATATACTTCATGACATAGGATTGTTGAACCCTCCCAAAAATGCACACAAATATGCATCGGGATTTGACTTCAACAAAATGGAGACTCCAAAGGGTTTTCTTTGGAGTCGCCACCTAATTTAAGGATTATTAGGAACATAACATTAATTAAAGAGTGCAACTATTCCCTTTACTTAAAAGAAAATTAAATTCAGAGATTCTTAGGTAAGTGGTTCTATTAAATTCGAAAGAAGGTCCCTATTACGGGAGCACTTTCGAAAATCCGCTAAATGCGGTCAATCCGGCGGTTTTCACGAATTTGTTAAGGATAATAAGTATAAAGTTAATTTTAAATAAAGATAATAGAAATAAGATAAGATTTTAGTTATGCCGATACTTATATAGATAAATGACCAAATTTAAGATTAATTAAATGGATAATTAAATAATGATCAATTGGTTAATTAATTAAATGAATAAAGTCTAAATGAAATTAGATAAACAAAATAAATTGATAAATAATTAGATAATAATAATAATTGACTAATTAATTGATTGGATAGATAAATAATAAATAGATAATAATTTAATTAAATAAATAAATATTTAAATGAATTCAATTAGATAAGGAATAATGGATAATAATTGATTAATTGATTGACTAAATAATTATAATTGATTAAACCATAAATGATTAGTTAAAATTAAATAACTAAATTGATTAATTAAAAAAAATTAATAATAAATACCACTTAATTAATCTAATTAATGAATAAATAAATAATGAAATAATAAATGATAGATAGATAAATAAATAATTAATTTAAATATAAATAATAAATGAAGATTGTATAATTGTAAGTAAATTTTAATTCTTTGCACTCAATAATTGACGAGAGGTTTCTATCGCCTTAAATTAATTGGCGCGTCCCGAAGAAACGGGATGAGCCATTATTTAAACAGTTCTATACATGTGATAAGATAATAGTATAATAAAGCGGCTATCCTACCAAGCTTCTATCATGCAAAGTCCTAGTCCAGTTTCAGGGGCTCCTATAACATGCTTTTCGAAAGGTGACGGGAGAGAGGGAGTTTAGAAGGTAGAACCCAGATTTAGCAAACTCAATCATTGAGCCTTGATTTACAAGTTTTCATTTTTTCGGGGAACTTAAGCTCGAAAATGTAGTGCGATCTCAAACAACTCCAATGCAAAGTGCCATCCCAGTTTGAGTTTTAACCAACTCGTTCCCAACATTTGCGGAGCAGGAACTGAAGCGACGATATGAAGAAAACACGACTCAAACAAGCGACGAGCAAGGTCGACGACTTGAAAAGCGAAGCGACGACACAAATCAAACAGAAACAAGTAATCGCTATGTCTTTGTAGAAAAATTGAGAAAAATCTTCATATATGTTTATGTTGCTGCTTTTAGAATTTTAGCCTCTAGGTATGCCTATAAAAACTGGAACCCTAAAAAATGAGAGAACATACCTTTATATAGTCGCTGCTAGGGTTTGGATTTTGGCTCCAACTTTTTGAAAAATTCAGCCCTTTTTGCAATTTCTTTGTAGGACAAGGGTGAATTTGGTCAAAATCCTTTCAGGATAGTACTGAATTCATCCCTGTCAACAAAGATTCTGCCCGTTGGAATCAAATCAAGGGCTTGGATCAAAAGAGCCGAGAATGGATGGTGGAGATCAAAACAGCTGGGGTTTGTACGAAAAATGAGATGTAGAACGTGGGGGGGGGGGGGGGGGGGGACCAGTGTACGAGCTTTTCAGCGGGTTAGAGCTAGGTTTTGGGATAATTGATTAGGATTTTTTGGATTTTCTCCAAGGGAATCGGGTTTAGGATTAGAGATTCGGTTAAAAGGGTTCTGGGTACTGAAATTGGGAAGGAGTGTGTAGGTGTAATGTATGTATATATGCTTTTGCATGTACAGACTGACTTTTAGGATTTATAGCCCTAGTTTTAGATTAAGTGGAGGAATTGCAAGGGTAAGCTGAGATTAAGGATGCGCATTACAATTTTAGCCACCTTTATCTGGAATTTATCAATTACCTTTAATTCTCCAAAATTAACTTTAATCTAAAATAATTAGACTTTAATTAGAATTTCCGGGACAAAATTGGGTGTCAACAGCTGCCCCTCTTTACCCGAAAAGGATGAAAGAGTTTTCAGGGTAAAGAAGTTGATGGGAAACCAATTTTGTCACGATAATGCCAAGGACTTTGATTCCAAGGACCAAAATGCGAGGCTTATGGACGTGACCGAACTCTGGTTTCCGAGTTGCCTACATATCTCGGGCTGAAAGAGAATCAGGCCATATGTAGTTCAAACGACACTTAGGCACGAAAATTCGCACGATTGATAGAAAAAGATGCACGAATAGGAAAGAATTGAAACTGACGTCCTAATCCGAAGACAAAAGATTAGGATAAAATTTGCTTGTTCGAATGCGATTCTTCAAATCCTCGTTGACGAGTCTAGCTCATATCAACAATTGCCCCAGTTTACTGCTAAGAAAAAGTTCCACGTTATGCTCCAATGCTGCTGCAGTGCTGCTAAAATTCTGTCACAATCTCGACAAACGGTAAGCGAGCAACTGCTAATAAACTATAATAATTGGAATAAGAAATAAATAAAGTGATAACATAAAATTGTAAATGCGAGTTGTGATATCATCAATAAGTTCTTTCGATCAACTGACGAGGCGCTCCGTCCGGAGAACCTCTAGGCTGACCATTATTCTGAAATAGTAAAGCAAAACAATAAGTAAGTGAAACCGAATTATAAAATGTAAGACTTTCATAAGATAAGTCAACTAACGAGACACGATGTCTCAAGTCGATTTGTCTATTTTATCATTTACTTCAAATATAACATGCCAATATTGCAAGACAACCGACATCGTGAGACACTCCGAAAGTGGTGCCTCAAGCCGACTTGTCTTAGACTATCAATCTACTTTAAATATAACATGCAAATATTGCAAGACAACCGACATCGCGAAACACTCTGAAAGCGGTGCTTCAGCCGACTTGTCTTAGACTATCAATCTACTTGAAAGAAACCTGCATATCCTATTTGTGGATGGAAGAACCCAAAGTATCCTATTTGTGGGTGGAAGGACCCGAGTATCCTATTTGTGGGTGGAAGGACCCGAATATCCTATTTGTGGGTGGAAGGACTCGAATATCCTATTTGTGGGTGGAAGGACCCGAATATCCTATTTGTGGGTGGAAAGACCCAAATATCCTATTTCTGGGTGGATAAACCCTGATATCCTATTTGTGGGTGGAAGAACCCGAGATATCCTATTTGTGGGTGGAAGGACCCAAAGTATCCTATTTGTGGGTGGATAAACCCTGATATCCTATTTGTGGGTGGAAGAACCCGAGATATCCTATTTGTGGGTGGAAGAACCCTAAGATATCCCATTTGTGGGTGGAAGGACCCGAATATCCTATTTGTGGGTGGAAGAACCCAGAGATATCCTATTTGTGGGTGGAAGGACCCAAAGTATCCTATTTGTGGGTGGATAAACCCTGATATCCTATTTGTGGGTGGAAGAACCCGAGATATCCTATTTGTGGGTAGAAGAACCCAAAGATATCCTATTTGTGGGTGGAAGGACCCGAATATCCTATTTGTGGGTGGAAGGACCCAAAATATCCTATTCGTGGGTGGAAAACCCGAAGATATCCTATTCGTGGGTGGAAGGACCCGAGATGTCCATCTACGAGACGAACTAAACAAACAAAATTAAAGTAAAGCAAAACAATACAAAGCTCATTAAAGCGGGTACTTCTCTAAATTTGTCAAAATCTGCAAATCACAAAAATGAAATTTCAGTAAATTTTCGCATAAAGCAAAATAGAGATGAAACGGATATGTTTAACAATTTGAAAGAATTATAGGAAATAGAAATGCCGCCTTTCGGCAATAAACCATGAGAAAGCACAATGCTCTAGATCATGAAAAGGATGTTTTCAATGTAGTCTTGGGTTGTACCCCAACCAGAAGGTAAGAACCCATCCAAAGTAGTCCTATTGTCAAATAAGTTTATATCTCCGAATCCTTCTACAGAGGAATGGTCTTGGCCACAATGCAAAGGGAACCTCTCAGACTTGGCAATATCTTTCTGTTGTAAAGCAGAACTTATAATGACTGTTCTCATACGAAGAAAGAGAAATGAAACAGATATGCTTAACAATTTGCAAAAGTTATGGGAAATAGAAATGCCGCCTTTTCGGCAAAGTGAGAAAGCATCGAGCTTTATCCCAAATATCATTTCAATCCAAGCGATGAGAATCTTCAAGATTGTCTTGCTAAGATGTTATCTTCTGATGCAGGCATTAATGTCCCTGCTCTCAAAGAAAAATTGTTAGTTTTGGGAGGGAGGGGGGAGCGTTTGATTTGTGTTGACTTGATCTTGATCTACTTGATGTCGCTTCTACTCCCGTGTCTTCCTCGGACTTGTATTTGTAAATCATACTCGGAGACTTGGCTCATGAACTCAAATTAATATTTTGATAATAGAGGCAAAGTAAAAGTAGTTTGGTAATAAAGTAAATAAAGTAACCATGCAAATATTTCATGAAAGTAAGATGCATTTTATGAAATTTCTTCCTTGACTTAAGCTTGTGACATATCTTAAAACAAACTGAACAGCCTTTTCTTAGAGTTGGCACTATTCACTTTAGCCAATTCCTGAGGTCTTCTCAACTCGTCTTTTGATAGTCAACGTCGATTTTTTATTTTTGCAAAATTCTGCCCCAGTTATGACCATCTAAATCTTCAACTTGCGTCGCAAAATTTTCCCCATTTATGATCTTCAACTTATTTTGCAAAATTTGTCATAGTTGTTATCTTTCATATCTTCAATTCATCTCGCAAAATTTGCCCTGGTTTCTATCTTCTATATCTTCGATTCGCCTTGCAAAATTTGCCCCAATTTCTTACTTTAGGGGAAACTAAAAATTTTAATATTATAGGGTCGAGCCCGTTGAGAGCGCCTACGTATCCCTCCACGGGAATCAGACTGTGCGTAGTTCTGCTTACATAAAGATTTTTGGGGAAGTATGGCAATGTAAGTACGAAACCGCATCCGAATTGGAAGACCTACACATCTGCCCAGATGCGTAGTTCGGAATTACATCACAAAAGATAAACAAGCCTAAATTGTTACAATATTTTGACCAAATCCGATGGGGATTGCCTACTTATCCTGTTGCCATTCCAGGAATCAGGTCAGAAGTAGTTCAAAATACATAAAAGAGGATATTGGGAAAATTCTATGCTAGTGCAACTGAACTCTACGTGAGTTGCCTACGTATCCCGCCTTGGGAATCAGGTCACGCGTAGTTCGCGTTACATCAAAGATTACATTCAACAATACTAACTTGCGGCTGCTTCAAACATAGTGTCTTGTGACAACATCTGTGTTTAATTTTCGGCCAAACTTGAACATCCACTTTGTAAACACTAGTGTTCCTTCAAATAGGACACAATGAACCACGTAAAGACTTTGTCAACTTCACGAATTCTGCATCTCCAACTCATCATTTTAAGCAATCCTCAAAGAAAAAACGTAGATAAAACTACTTCCATGTCGTATGCCAACAAATAAAATCTGCCCCAGTTGAAGTTCTAACGATAGTGTGACACCTCAAAGGTGCAAAATATTGCTTTTCAGCGCATCATTCTCAAATTGTTCAGTTGTTTCGTTGTTAGTCACAAGCAATGTTTTGGCAGGTTTTATAATTATAAAATTTAAATAGAAATGAATATTTAATCAAAAGCATACCATAAAGTAAATAAAGCATAATAACATAATGAGAATGCAATGTATAATTTATTCAAATTCTAACTTAAGAAGGCATAACGCGACAGACATGCAAAGACAGAAATTTAAAGTCATTTTCAAAAGACATACTTTAAAAGCAAAAACACAATTCAGGGCCTCAATTCGAATTGTGATGCAAAAGAAACTATAGAGCTCAATTGCCAAGTTCCTTTCAGAAGGGCATGAACTCAGAGATCATCATCTTCATTTTTGATTTGCATCGTCATAAACAAGCTGGAGTAATCCTTCATCAATCAAATTTGAATTTTGTGCCTCAGAATAACGCAGTTCTTAGTGTCATGTTGACAATATTCTCCATGGTAAGCACAATATTTGACTCCTTCCATTGCGGTAGGTGACGGGTTATAGGCTTCCTCTCCCACTAGTGGCTTCAAGAGTCCTTTCTTTTTTGAATGCTCATATAAATCCTCTTGGACTTCAATCGGGAATGTAAACTTCCGAGTTTGCTTTCTTTATTATCGGAACTAAGTCCAATCTTTTGGACAGATTGAAAATGGGGTGGAACCATCGGGACTTGAATCATCCCTGCTTTGATCAATGCTTCAATTTTTTCCTTCAATGAATGGCAATTTGCAGTGTCATGCCCTGGAGCCCCAGAATGATACGCACAGTTCTTTGTTATGTCAAACCAAACAGGATAAGGATAAGGTGTCCTATCTGAAATAGGATGGATCAACCCAGCTAATTTCAGTTTTTCAAATAATTGGCCGATAGGCTCAGGCAAAGGCGTGAAAGTTTTGACCGCTTTTTTGTGGGGTCTTGCCATGATTGGGCGATCTTGGCGAGCAGAAGTTTCAGGCTGATGACTTGGAGATAGATAGTACTTTAAGGATGGTAAATAGCTTGGGGGTACCTGGTTAACATGCGGTGGTGGGTAAGGCTGAAAAACATGTGTGTTGTATGAAGGGTTAAGATCAGGCTTTGGTGCAATAGGAGCTTGGTAGTGACTATGATGATTGGAAGTTGATGTGATTTGGCTAGGAAGCTTATGAAGTTGGTTTGGATGACTCGGAGCATGTACCTCTTTTTCTTTCTTTCCGTCATTATTAGACTGGGCCATCTCATTAGCAATTTTTGGAGTAGTTGATTCAAGCATCATTTTAATTTCAATGGTTTCCCCCATCTTGACAATATTGGCAAATGTTATTTCTAATGTGTCCATTATCTGGTGACAGATTTGGTGGTAGAGCCCACTGTCCAGAGATGATATGAAACATGCAATTGCTTCATTTCCTGTGTAAGGTGGATGGACCTTAGCAGCTTCATCTGTCCAACGTACCGCATATTCCCTAAAGGTCTCAGTTGGCATCTTTTTCAAATTCGACACCTGATATCTGTTAGACTTCTCCTGTTTTTTCCAATGGTACCACTCATTCAGATTAGACGTTTGCTTTGTTTCTGATTGTTCATCTTCCATGGTAAGATCAATGAGAGTCCTTTCATCATTCTTTGTGCTTTCTTCTAAAGTTGGACCAGACACTGTCTTTTCCTTTTTGATGATCGCGACTGGAAGAGAATCTCCTTTTCTTGCTTTGGATTTTGCGAAGTCGGCCATTTCAAAGTCAACACAAATCAAACTTTCTGTGGGGAAGGGAGTAGACACAACAAAACGAAAATTTCAAAGGCAACTATGTTAGTTTGCATGTTATTTATGAGGTTGCACACAAGCACATAGCACGCGTCAAGTAGCGCTTTGGCAGTTTGAACATGGAAGATATAACAATAAATTGGCATGTGGCAATCACACGTACTCGAGCGTAAATAAAAGGCGAGCACGTCCTACCCTGTAAGGTGCCTCTTTGTGCTAGAGGTAAGCCTAATCGCGCAAATAAGTGGTAACGAAAAATAGTCCATGCCAGTTCTGAGCAATTTAGATTTAGAGTAAGTAATAATAATAATAATAATTGATAACAATCAGCTCTCCGCCTTGACACTGCAATTCCAGTATCCCAACTAACTTCCAAAAGTTGGTGTCAACTCGAAATTCCAACACGGCTCATGCTTTTCACAACATCTGCACAAAATTCTAAATCAAAATGCCTAGAACCTGAAACCATCCTCCATACTTTTTGCAAACATCCACACTCCTCCAAGCACAACTCCCGATTATTTTACAACAATCAGGGGTGAAATTTCCAACTGCCTTCATAATACCAGACTGCAAATCATAAAAGGTTCCAATTGACCTTTTATAAATAAAACCTCACTGGTCCTTGGCTTTGGACAAGCCTCTCAGCTTCCTAGGTTTAGCAAGGCTCACAGACCTTGTTCATAGGGCTCCTCACTGGTCCTCAGCTTTAATCAAGCCTCTGAGTTTTCTAGGTAGCCAAGACCGCACTGGTCTTCAAGGAGGGACCCCATTGGCCGTTCAAAGACACATGGGCTTCACTCTCCTAGTATGCGACAAACATATTTCAATTTTCATAAAGTTGCAACTGGTTAGTCAACATAAGCCTGCACACATGCAAAGCCATTCATGAGAGGGACCCCACTGATCTTTTAAAGACACCAGGGGCTTCACCTCTTAGATCTCACCATACCAAACCATCTCCAAAACACAAACCATCCAAATCTACCTAACTTTCCCCCGACTGAAATTCAGACTTGTTCACCAAAATTGTGCACTATAATGTCAAATCTCCATGGACTGCTATGACCACACAGATTCTGCTAAATTCTTTCATTTCTAACCTAAAAGACAACATAGGAGACAAAATTCTAAATCTGATTTTGCTCAAAACATAGTTAGGACTGAGGATTCGTTATCACACAGCACATAATATGCATTGTCGTTGGGTTTCAAAAACCCGTTGACATAAGGGCAGATTCCTAATTGTGGAGGCGGTACCAAGGATCGGGTCCAGACTAAGGTGTAAATGCATACATGCTCCTAAAGCTCCGTCTAAGAGTGGGTTAACGGTTGAGGCTAACAGGTGAGTGGCAAGCGGTCTCGCAGTCGAATTACTCCCACGACAACCGCCGATTTACCAACTCGTCAAAAGGGTTCTTTAGTGGAAGAAAGTGCATGCGTACCTCACGGATATTTGGGGTGAAAATGCAAGAGGTTCCCAGGAGTGGGGGAAGTATGAACGGAATGCCAGTTTATATGTGCACAAATAAGGGTGTAGTGATATGCTTCCGTGACACACAGAAATCAATTAAATTAATCTAAGCATGCTTGCAAATAAACAATAGATATAATCATGATAGTTTCAACAATAATTAAATAAGCTATGCATAATAATATCGGCATACAACGCAAACAAAACAAACAAACAAATTCGTGAAAGCCTTTTGGTTAGAACCATTTGCGTATCCCCAGTGGAGTCGCCACGCTGTTGAACCCTCCCAAAAATACACACAAATATGCATCGGGATTTGACTTCAACAAAATGGAGACTCCAAAGGGTTTTCTTTGGAGTCACCACCTAATTTAAGGATTATTAGGAACCTAACGTTAATTAAAGAGTGCTATTATTCTCTTTACTTAAAAGGAAATTAAATTGAGAGATTCTTAGGTAAGTGGTTCTATTAAATTTGAAAGAAGGTCCCTATTACGGGACCACTTTCGAAAATCCACTAAATGCGGTTAATCCGGCGGTTTTCACGAATTTGTTAAGGATAATAAGTATAAAGTGAATTTTAAATAAAGATAATAGAAATAAGATAAGATTTTAGTTATGCCGATACATATATAGATAAATGACCAAATTTAAGATTAATTAAATAAATAATTAAATAATGATCAATTGGTTAATTAATTATGAATATAGGCTAAATGAAATTAGATAAACGAAATAAAGTAGATAAATAATTAGATAATAATAATAATAATAATAATAATAATAATAATAATAATAATAATAATTGACTAATTAATTGATTGGATAGATAAATAATAATAGATAATAACTTAATTAAATAAATAAATATTTATATGAATTCAATTAGATAAGGAATAATGGATAATAATTGATTAATTGATTGACTAAATAATTATAATTGATTAAACCATAAATGATTAGTTAAAATATAATAACTAAATTGATTAATTAAAAAAATTAATAATAAATGCCATTTAATTAATCTAATTAATGAATAAATAAATAATGAAATAATAAATGATAGATAGATAAATAAATAATTAATTTAAATATAAATAATAAATGAAGACTGTATAATTGTAAGTAAATTTTAATTCTTTGCACTCAATAATTGACGAGAGGTTTCTATCGCCTTAAATTAATTGGCGCGTCCCAAAGAAACGGGATGAGCCATTATTAAACAGTTCTATACATGTGATAAGATAATAGTTTAATAGAGCGGCTATCCTACCAAGCTTCTATCATGCAAAGTCCTAGTCTAGTTTCAGGGCTCCTATAACATGCTTTCCTAAAGGAGACGGGAGAGAGGGAGTTTAGAACGTATAATCCGGATCTAGCAAACTCAATCATTGAGCCTTGATTTACAAGTTTTCATTTTTTCGGGGAACTTAAGCTCGAAAATGTAGTGCGATCTCAAACAACTCCAATGCAAAGTGCCATCCCAGTTTGAGTTTTAACCAACTCGTTCCCAACTTTTGCGGAGCAGGAACTGAAGCGACGATATGAAGAAAACACGACTCAAACAAGCGACGAGCAAGGTCGACGACTTGAAAAGCGAAGCGACGACACAAATCAAACAGAAACAAGTAATCGCTATGTCTTTGTAGAAAAATTGAGAAAAATCTTCATATATGTTTATGTTGCTGCTTTTAGAATTTTAGCCTCTAGGTATGCCTATAAAAACTGGAACCCTAAAAAATGAGAGAACATACCTTTATATAGTCGATGCTAGGGTTTGGATTTTGGCTCCAACTTTTTGAAAAATTCAGCCCTTTTTGCAATTTCTTTGTAGGACAAGGGTGAATTTGGTCAAATCCTTTCAGGATCGTACCGAATTCATCCCTGTCAACAAAGATTCTGCCCGTTGGAATCAAATCGAGGGCTTGGATCAAAAGAGTCGAGAATGGATGGTGGAGATCGAAACAGCTAGGGTTTGTACGAAAAAGGAGATTTAGAACCTGGGGGGGGGGGGGACCAGTGTACGAGCTTTTCAGCGGATTAGAGCAAGGTTTTGGGATAATTGATTAGGATTTTTTGGATTTTCGCCAAGGGAATCGGGTTTAGGATTAGAGATTTGGGTAAAAGGGTTCTGGGTACTGAAATTGGGAAGGAGTGTGTAGGTGTAATGTATGTATATATGCTTTTGCATGTATAGGCTGACTTTTAGGATTTAGAACAAAATTAGACCTAGTTTTAGATTAAGTGGAGGAATTGCAAGGGTAAGCTGAGATTAAGGATGCGCATTACAATTTTAGCCACCTTTATCTGGAATTTATCAATTACCTTTAATTCTCCCAAATTAACATTAATTTAAAATAATTAGACTTTAATTAGAATTTTCGGGACAAAATTGGGTGTCAACAAGGAGCTTGGAAAGGGGCCCATGAAATCAATCTCCCAAACAACAAAGAGCTCCACTTCTACAATGGGGTTTTTAGGCATTTTCTGCCTCCTTGAGATACCGCCCATTCTTTGACATTAATCACACTCTTTGTGTATGCAATGGGCATCCTTATACAGGGAAGGCCAAAAGAAACCACACTCAAGCACCTTAGCTTCCGTACTTGCTCCACCATGATACCCTACCCTCCATAAGGAGTGAAGTGGCATCCTTCAAGAATAGCCCCTTGTTCGGATTCGGCAACACATCTCCTCATCAGTCAATCGACACATACTTTTTAAAAAAAGGGCTCATCCTAGAAGTATTGTCGGGCATCCTTCATCAACTTCTTCTTTTGATTGCATGAGAAGTCCTCCAGGACCTCTCCACATGCAATAAAATTGGCAAAGTCTGCGTACCAAGGGATTGCTTCCCAAGATACCGCTAATATTGTCTGATTGGGAAAAGAATCATTAATCTCGAGCATTTCTCTTTGGCGACTGATACGGGGAAAAATACGCGGAAGCAAATACGAAACAAACAATACGGAAGCAAGTAAATTTGATAACGTGATATCAAAGATATCGAGAAATTCAAGACTAGGAAGACAAGAATTAGAAGAAAGAACAGATAAAAAATTCAAACAAGAATTTAATTATCCAAAAAGGAGAAATGAAACTCGAACCTTACAAGAATTTCACACTAGCGATGAATCTCCATAGGTTCCAAGTTAACGAAATACATGAAGCCCGACAAGAAAATCTCGGCCTTCTCTAAATCCTCTCTTCTCAAATGTTCATACAAGCTATCTTTGAAATGGAAGACATGAGGGAGTATTTATAAGTCTTCCTATCCCTCTACTGAAATGTCTAAAATGCCCCCAAAGATAATTAAAACATACAAGGCCACTTAAGGGCAAAATAGGAAGTTCAGGCCAAAATTAGAGGTCTTCAGCAATGTGAGCGCTCCGCCTGAAAATCCTACTGATCAAAATGGTGCCACAGCTAGGCGCTCCGCCTGGAAAATATGGAGTCTGGGCGCTCCTCCTAGGAGCAGGGCGCTCCGCCTGGCTGTGCTGCGCGCTCCTCCTTTCTTGGTGCTCCGATGCATGATCTTTAAGTCGCTTCCGGAGCCCTTGACTTGCATTCCTTGTGCTCTCAAGCTTGGTTCTTGATGGTTGGTATCTTAGCTCGATTTTCCCCATATGATCCTCCCCTTCTTGAAAGGATTTCGTCCTCGAAATCAAACCATCAAGCCTACATTCAAAACAAGCACAAACAAGTTTCCTACTTCACAAGTAGGTTAGTTTAACAAGAATAAGTGCAAATTGTGTGGAAAACACACTCATGTGATAGAGACAAGCATCAATACCCATTAAAAAGCGTATATTCCCAAAGGAAACAATAAATTCTCGGCTCAACAAGAACAAGCACTCAAAATCATAACAAGCAAAGAGATCAAGGGTACACATGTAGCAATCAAATTCCATACGACCCCTAAGCTTACCACCAACACACCAAGCCTTCAAATCAATTTTTTTACAATGTAACACATTGCCTTTGGCATGCTCAACACTCAAGGTGTGATCAACATATGGAATGGAGTAAGTTAAATAGTTCAATTCACAACTAACATCAAATACTCCACTCCCCTTCTTAGAAGCACTCTTAGCACACCAAAAGGCACCTCCTCACCTCCAAAGTCACCTCCAAGACAATCCTCCTCACTAGACAAACTCCAAAGGACGGTCTCAAAAATAGGTTCTTCATCATTATAGTCCACACAATGAAGGCTAGGACTACTAGAAGATAGGTCAACGACCAATATCAAGACCACTCTTCTCACTTGGAGTTCCAAATAATGGATCATCCATAGAGCCTAACTTTACAAACCATGGAGGTTCTATTTTACTACCAACCCTAGTCCGATACAATTCACTACCACAAATGAGATTGTCTTCAAACAATTGAAATGTAAAAGCATGCACCTCAAATTCATGGTCAAACAAAAGCATAGTATCAAGACTAGGTTCTTCTCTCTCACTCGAGGAGTCATCGAAAATAAATCGATCCATCTCATACTCTAGAGACTTCTCAAAGTCGCAACCATCCTCACTACGACACAAGTAACCGCCGCTATCAATTAAGCAATCAAAGGGATGAATAGGATAGTCATGAAATTCATCTTCTCCTTTGTCAAATATGGGTGGGGTGTCATAACAAGGCTCGCACACAAGGTCAACCACAATATTCTCACTAAAGAGAGGTTCAATGAAAACCGAGCTCACATCATGATGTGGCTTTTCATTCCTCTCAAGTAGTGGCTCATTTGCACTCACAAGTTGACCCAGTGGCTCTACACTAGTTGCAAATACATTGTATTCATATAAATCATCAACTAGTATAGAGTTTTCACAAACACTATCACAACGCAAGGAATTAACATGCTCAAGGGAAGAAGAACTAACACATACCTTTGAGTGGCCATCTTGCTCACTCAATGCACTTGAAATGTCATGATTAGTGTCTCCACCTTGTAGCTCACATTTGGCATCACCTTCACCTTGTCTTTCCATCTTGGAACATGGTTGAGACTCCATTGGTTTGCCTCCAAGAATCCCTACACAAGAATTCAAACAAATAGAAGAAAAACAAAAAGGGTTAAGGTTAGAATAAGGGGTGTCCTCACTCTCAATGATTCTTCTTCCCTCTTTCTTTTCCCTCATTTTTTTCTAAGGTTGGGTATAATTTCGAGTGGTGACATCCTACTCACATCACTCAACACATCCTCTCCTTTTTTTTCACTCGAGGAATATCACAGGTCACTCCCTTACTCCTCTCTTTCTTTTGTCTCTTAAATTCGGGTGAGTTGGGACGAGGCCCAAGAATACCCATAGCCGGAGTAGGCGGACTTTTAACATCAACCCGGAATCTAGGACTTGGAGACTCATCACTTGATGTCTCCTTCTTCTGTGTTGGTGAACCACTCGGTTTTGGAAGTGGCTTCGGACTCACCTTGTTGACATTTGTCAACTCTTTTGTAGCACTTGTCCCACCATTTCATGTGATTGTAGGACTTCTTGATTGCTCAATCTTACCCATTGAATGAAGTTCTCGCTCCTTGCTCCTTTGCATAGCCAAAGAAGGTGTACTAGTAGGCATTTGGCCTCTCGCCCGGTAAGGTACAAAGTAATAGACTCTTTGCCCTATGCCCACAAGATACGCATCCTTCATCATACTATGTGCGACCATGGCTCACCTAGACAAACATCACAGTGTTGCATGGGATACACATCACACTAAACATGACATTTATAATTCCTATGAGATAGAAGTACCTGAGCTTCCTTGGAAACCTACACTCCCTCATAGTCATAAGGACTCTCTAGATCACGGCATGGTATCCTTAGCCTATCAACCAAAGAGGTGCTAATGCAATTGGCATCGGTCTCATCAATTTTGAGCAAATACCCTCCAATACTATTTACATCAACAACGAACCTTCGTCTACACAAGTTTTGTAGATTGGCATCCAAATGAGAACTTGGACGCCCACAAGTGTCAACACCAACAACTTGGGTCTCCCTTATCCCTCCTCGCCTAGCAAGATCGCTAGGGTAACTTCCACTTCCCGTCACTCTTCCAACATTAGAAATGTTGTTGGAAGTCGAGGAAGAAGCCTTGCCATGGAACCATAAGTGCCTCTTGCCTTAGTTCCATAGCCCATAGTACTACTCCTACTACAACTATCCAAGCCCCTCACGGTATTAGAACAATATAATCCTTTTGTAGCAAAAGCAACACCATCTCTCAAACCAACCTCCACATGGGAATTAGAAGCATTAGGTCGCTTAGCGTACCTAGAAGATGCAAGCTTCTTCTTCCCCATGGAACAACCGCCACCCCTTCCCATACTAATGGAAGGACCTCTACTACCCCCTTGTACTCCACTAGCAACACCAAGAGAAGATGCAAATGAATAATGCGTATAATTAATTTCATCATCAATTCCCTCTATGTCACTATCATGCTCATATTCATCACAAGTAGAGTAAGCAGGATTAATATAGCTTGAAGCGTCACCATCTTCATATTATTGACAAGAAGCATAAGGATCAACATATTCATCTTCATGAGCTTCATAGTCTTCATCAACCTCACGATCAACACAGTGAGCCGCTTCATCCTCATATGAGCCATAGTTCCCCGAATCATCATAGCAATATCCAGCATCGCCATCGTAGGAACCATAGTCTCCCTCGTCTCCACACGAGTCATACTTTCCATAATCTTCATCCGACATAGTTGCAACACCAAAAGATAAACCTCCCAAAAGTCACTCCCTCACGTGTATCACTCAATATATGAACACTCAAAGGCGAGGCCTTAACAACTTGGGAACCAAGGTAATCACAACTAGTATGTCCAAGTAAAAGTTCGGAACGGAGTTAATGAGACTCGATGTACGGACGGCTATTTAAGTGCGCACTTGAGGCCAAAAGGAGTTTGATGACTCTTCTTTGAATTCTAATCTCCTCTATGCACGACTGTCCTAATACACTCAATAGTTAGTGTCAATGGAGTAGGCCAATTACCTAGAAACACTAACCAAGAAGTTAGGAAACAAACGGAACACAAAAACACGCGAAACGAAACAATTCGGACGCGTTTCGGAGGTAGGCGCTCTGCCCAGTGGGGGAGGCACTCCACCTAGTTGGTGGAGGCGCTCCGCCTGGGACGCAACACAACAGTTTTTCAAAATGGGTTTTGGCGATTTTTGGCCAACTTTTTGGTTCTATTTCAACCCGATAAACAAAACCAATGATACCCAATGGTTTTTAACCTCCAACAAACAACAACAAGCTTCGATTCAAGATTGAAGCGTTTTCAAGATATTTTTAAACTTTTTGGATTTTGATTTAGGAAATTTTGATTCGTAACACTAAAACACGATATATGGGTATCAAAACGATGGGAATACAATAAATAACAAACCCCAATATTTTTTATCACTTGGGGACTCGAATCCAACCCGATCTACCAAATTTTTTTCAAGTTTTCTAGTTTTTCAATTTTTTTATTTTTTTTCTTCTTTTTCAAGAACAACAAGAAAAACACAAAAATGATACTAACACGTTCAACAAGGAACGGGAATTGTAAAAACATAACCTGAGCCTTGCTCTGATACCAACTGATACAGAAAAAAATACGCGGAAGCAAATACGAAACAAACAATGCGGAAGCAAGTAAATTTGATAACGTGATATCAAAGATATCGAGAATTTCAAGACTAGGAAGACAAGAATTAGAAGAAAGAACGGATAAACAATTCAAACAAGAATTTAACTATCCAAAAGGGAGAAATGAAACTTGAACCTTACAAGGATTTCACAGTAGCAATGAATCTCCATAAGTTCCAAGTTAACGAAATACATGAAGCCTCATACTTCAACAAGAAAGGCTCGGCCTTCTCTAAATCCTCTCTTCTCAAATGTTCATACAAGCTAACTTTGAAATGGAAGACATGAGGGAGTATTTATAAGTCTTCCTATCCCTCTAGTGAAACGTCTAAAATTCCCCCAAAGCTAATTAAAACATACAAGGCCACTTAAGGGCAAAATAGGAAGTTCAGGCCAAAATTAGAGGTCTTCAGCGATGTGGGCGCTCTGCCTAGATCTTGGGCGCTCCGCCTGAAAATCCTACCGATCAAAATGGTGCCACAGCTAGGCGCTCCGCCTGGAACATGTGGAGTCTGGGCGCTCCGCCTGGAACATTTGGAGTCTGGGCGCTCCTCCTAGGAGCTGGGCGCTCCGCCTGGCTGTGCTGGGCGCTCCTCCTTCCTTGGTGCTCCAATGCATGATCTTCAAGTCGCTTCCGGAGCCCTTGACTTGCATTCCTTGTGCTCTCAAGCTTGGTTCTTGATAGTTAGTATCTTAGCTTGATTTGCCCCTTATCAGCGACCCTCCTCCTCCAAATGGGATAAGTGGTCCGCCACTTGATTCTCGGTTTCCTTTCTATCAAGCACCTCAAGATTAAATTCTGGTAATAAGAGCATCCATCGTATCAATCTTGCCTTTGAATCTTTCTTAGCCATAAAATACCGGATAATGGAGTGGTCGGTATGCATAATGACTTTGGACCCCACCAAGTAAGACCATAATTTTTCAAAAGCAAACACAATGGCCAATAACTCTTTCTCCGTCACTGTATAATTCGATTGAGCCTCATTAATTGTCTTGCTAGCATAAAAGATCAGGTGAAACATCTTTTCAACCCTTTGGCCAAGCACAGCTCCCAAAGCTACATCGCTAGAATCACACATAAGCTCAAATAGAAGATCCCATCTTGGACTCACTATGACCGATGCGGTAGTCAACCTCTTTTTCACTTGTTCAAAAGCTTTCAAAATTGCTTCAATGAATTCGAACTTAGCATCTTTTTCCAAGAGCTTGCACAATGGATTCACAATCTTGGAGAAGTCTTTGATAAAGCAGCGATAGAATCCTGCATGTCCCAACAAGCTTCTCACTGCTTTGATGGTTGTAGGAGGTGGAAGTTTGGAGATCACATCAATCTTGGCATGGTCCACATCAATTCTATCCTTGGACACCTTGTGTCCTAGGACTATTCCTTCTTGAATAAGAAAGTGGCACTTCTCCCAACTGAGCACAAGGTTTGTCTCCTAACACCTCTCTAAGACTTTCTCCAAATTAGATAGACAATCTTCAAATGAATCCCCAACTACTGAGAAGTCATCCATGAAGACTTCTAAAAACGTTTCCACCATATCTTGGGATAGTGCAAGCATACATCTTTGAAATGTGGTATGGGCATTACAAAGACCAAAAGGCATTTTGCAGAATGCAAAAGTGCCATACGGACATATATTGGTTGTCTTGTCTTGGTCGTTTGCCTCAATAGATATTTGATTATACCCCGAGTATCCATCAAGAAAGCAATAATAAGCACGGCCAGCCAAATGATCAAGCATTTGATCAATGAAATGTAGGGGAAAGTGATTTTTTCTAGTTGTATTATTGAGCTTTCGGCAGTCCATACATACTCGCCAACCGGTCACGGTTCGAGTTGATATAGCTTCTCGCTTGTCATTATGAACTACCGTCATCTCTCCTTTCTTGGACACACATTGGACCGGCGAGACCCACTCACTATAAAAAAGTGGCACAATCACTCCCACATCTAACCATTTAATAATCTCCTTCTTCACCAGTTATTGCATAGGAAAATTCAACCTTGTTTGATGCTCAACTGACGGTTTGCAACCTTCTCTAAGTAAGATCTTATGTGTACACTCTCCCGGGTCAATTTCCCTTATGTCCATAAGAGTCAAACCAATCGCCTTAATCCTCCGCTTCACCACTTCAACAAGTTGGACTTCTTGGTCTTTGGCTAGGTGGGGAGATATGATTATGGGAAGAATGGAGTTTGGCTTAGAAATGTGTATCTTAGGTGGGATGGAAGGACTTTGAGTTCAAGAGTGGGTGGTTTTTCAATGGATGACTTAGTAGGTGGAGTGGTTCGGTATTCAAGGTCTAGGGAATGATTTTTAGGTACACATGGTCTAGAACCCAATCCTCTAATTCTTTCATACACTCCACTACACTTTCTTCACTTTTCACGTCCATGTTCCAAATCACTGCGGCTAACTCGTACGTCTGACTCACAAGAACACTCTCCTTCTCAACTAATGCATTAACTACCATATCAACATAACAACAAGTAGGTTCTCCTCCATAGGTTGCTTTAAAAATTTTCACACATGAAAACCCACTTTTTCTCTAAAGAATTGAAAAGTAAGCTCACCTCTCTCTACATCATACAGTGATCTCCCAGTTGCTAAAAATGGATGCCCAAGAATAATGAGGACACCAAAGTCCACCAGGCAATCAAGTATCACAAAATCCATTGGAAAAAAAAACTTATCAACTTTTATTATAACATCATCAATAATTCTAATTGGTTGCTTCATGAAACGGTCGGCCATTGCAAGTTCATGGTTGTTGCTTTTGGAATTTTATTTGTAGTTAAAGTCTTGTACACTGCATATAGTACCCCTTTTTTTCATGTTGAAGAAGAGTAAGAGGAGCGCCTCCCGGGGTTGTATAACCCATATTAACCACTTGATGCCTGAAATTTGTGACTTGGAGATTTTTCACTTTGTTAACTTTCTTCTCATTGTCCTCTTTTTCAACTTTTGAATTATGGCTAATGACCTCTATGTTGGTGAGGATTCTAGTCATTTTCTCCTCTTGATCTTCAAATTGCTTCATCATCATTGGACTTATATCACCACCTTAATTTTGGGCTCTTGATTGCCAATCTTGAGATTGCTTGGAAACTTTGTTGAGAATTTCCTTCACTTCTCGATAAGGCGTATCCTTGATAGCACCACCGCACAAGTTGTTCACGGCCGATTGGTTCATCTTGTTTATCCCTTGATAGAAACATTGTAAGAGCATATCCTCCCCAAAACCCTGAGTGGGACAGTGAAACAACACTTCTTGAAATGCTTTCCAAGACTCGGATAATGAATCGGATGGATCTTGTTTGAATATATAAACCTTGTCTCTCATTGAAGCTTGTTTGCCTTATGCTAAGAATTTCACCAAGAATTGTTTCACAAGCTCTTCCCATGTATAAATTGAGTTCTTGGGCAACTTGTTCAACCAACAAGCTTTGGCCTTTCCTTGTAAAGAATATGGAAAGACCCTTGGGTGCAAGGATTCCTCCGTACAATGTGCCAACTTGTAGAGATGACATGTTTGGAAAAAGTTCCTTAGATGCTCATTATCATCCTCATACTTTCCTCCACCGAAGAATCCATTTTGTTCAACCCCATGTAAGATCACTTGTGGAGTGTTAAAAGTAACATTATCACGGATGGGTGGAGGAACAATAGCACTAGCAAAGCTTTCCAAATCCACTTCTTCATCGGACTAATCTAGGTCTTGTACCGGTTGATTGACATTACGAACACCCCTACCATTTCTTGGGTTCCGGTTGGCATTGTGAGCATTTATTCGATTTGCATTACCTCCTCAGTTGACATGAATACCACGGTCACCCCTGTTTATACCTCGGCCACCACAGTTTGCATTATTGCCTTCCCGATTTGCATTGCCCACAATACCCACATTGTCACCAACATTTACTCCCTCATTGGCTTGGGCATCACCAAGAGGGTTTCTACCATTTGGATCCGCATTCTAAACTTGAGGTTCAACATTCTCCTCAAGTTCTTCCTCACATTCTTGACATTCTTCACTAAGAATGACATTATCAAATTCTTCTTCAGACTCTCCATCATAAGCATCTGGAGCATCCGGAAAGGGAACACCACCATTATGTGCATGTGTATGATTATAGCGGAGACTCCGCAAAGCTCGATTTGGATTCTGTCTCATTGCTACTATTCACCCACACACGGTAAAAACAAACCAAGAGGTAAAATGGTATGAATAGAAAACAAAACTAGAACAAGAGATATTCAATCTAATAGAAACAACCGTATCTCTCGAGCAACGGCGCCAAATTTTGATCCACGCTCAACCTACTCCTCAATGGGTAAGGGGCGGTCATCAAAGATAGTACCCCATAAAGAGTTGGGGTCGATTTCCTCAAGGAGCTAGCACGCGTTCTATGTACAGCATGAATAAAATCGAGTTCTAAGATATGTTTGAGTATTCCTAAGTAAATATTGGAAATTGTTTCCTACCAAGACTAAAACTAACAACTAAGAAAATTACATGTAACAATATCACACTTAAAATATTTGTAATGCAAGGAGAGAAAGCTAGGGGTTTACCCATTCAAACAAGACTCTATTAACCTAACACTTCTTTTAACCATACGAATCATATGGGTAATAATCAATAATCGGACCACATATTTAACCCTAAAAAACCGTTATGTATAGAGAGAATTACCCAGTTAAGCTCATTGGGGTCAGTAGCAAAGCGCATAAAACCCTAGTCCAAAGAACCAAGTGGGAATGACCTTTTTAGGTCTTTCCCTTTAGATGGGGTAGGCTCGTACGCCAATATGACCTAAATGCTCGCTAGTTTCCATAAACTCACACCGTTAACCCCGTTAGGGTGATGAAAGCAAAGTGGGGTTTAATCCAAGTATAGTCATACCTTAAAGTAACATTAAGCCATATATTTTGTAAGATTATAAAAAGTGTTGAAGTTAATATAATCAAGTCCTTTAGCTACTCATACTAAGGCTCAACACAATCATAGTAAGGAATGAAATAACAAGAATCGTGTAATGGAATAGATTAAAGATGGAAATCCTTATAAAAGTTGTTGTTAAAACCCTTGCTTGTCTTTCAAGAAAATTCAAAAGTGAAAAGTATGATATTCTAAAGGTATTCCTAGATACTTTGCCTTGGAAATGAACTATTTATAGGCATGGGTTTGAAAGCTAAAATTCTAATTACAAAAATATCATTTCGGATTGTTTTCTATCTTCAGCCGATCGTTTGGCAGTCTGCCGATTACATTCGGCGGTCACCTGATACTGAGTCTCTGACTTTCTTCTTGTCTTCCCCCCTTTAGGTTCGGCGGATCACCCATCAAACGGTGGAATTGGAAAGCTTCAACGGCGATCTTGAGAGCCCACTGTGAGTGCTGGTAGGCAGCCGATGACTCAGCAGAACCGCCGATTGATTTCAGCCCATGGTTCGGCGGTCTGTCGTTTCACTTCACTGGCTCGTCTTGAACTCTTAAACTCTCATCCTCTCCGGCATGTGGCTTCATCCTTTCAGCCGTTTATTCGGGAGGGAGCCGATCCATTTATGGTGTTGCCTTGTTCCCATGTCTTCTATTTGTGGCTAATTTTTCTTATATATTGCTCTTTCTTCTTTTCTTTTGGCTTTGTAACAATGATTATCAACAAATTCCTGAAACGTGGAAGTTTACATAAGATTTTCGCGAATATTAGAGCTAAAGGACACAAAAACTAGTTTAGAAGGATCACAATTTAGCATAAAATGTCAACACATCAATCGCCACCTAATTTAGAAAAATTAAGAACCAATTGTTAATTAATTAATGCAAATTTCTCCCTTTTAAAAAGGGAAATAATTTTTAGAGATTCTGAATAAGTGGTTCAATTATTTTCGAAAGAAGGTCTTTGTTATTTATGAGCACTTTCGAAAATCCACCAAAAGGGCGGTTATTCCGAAGGTTTTCACGAATAAAATAAATAACTTAGGAATTTTTGGAAAAATTGGATAAGTAAGTAAGTTAATAAATAAATAAGTTTATGCCTAAAATTTACATCTATTTTAAACAGTTAAATTTATGAATGGGTCACAAGCAATTCGGTAAAATACGATGGAAAAGTAAGTTAATAGAGAGGGAAATAATAGACAAGAAAGTAAAGAGTTTTATTCCTGGAGAATAGCCGGATTCAGTGGTGAATCGCTTGATGTACAATACAATGTAAGGAAGGGTATTTATTAGTAGTGAATACCCCCTAATTATGGTAAAATACAAAGACCGATGAGGCTCATGGGCCTATAAAATCAAGGCGGTGGTATACACGAAACCCTAACTAAGAGACTGTAACCCTAAGGCGGCAGGATGTATGCATTGCGTCCTATGTCCGTACCTCCTGAACAGTCGTAACTCGTAGAACATGCATGTATCCTTTGTGCCCAGTAACTTGTAGGATAAGTCTAGTCTCGCCAGCTGGACTCGTATCCCCGTAATAATACGTGGCGTATTTTTTTCCACACAGTCAGTCCCCCCACTTGCTGAGTGCTGACACGAGCAATCAGGAAGTGAAAGCGATTTGAAAGATATATCACTGACTCCTTGAAACTCGCAATCTCTTTGAACAAGATTGATGCTAATTTATTCGAGAACTCCATGTGACTTCATCTGATTGGTTGATGTCGATTCCATGAACCTTTCGAAGAATGTTTTTCTTTGTGTTGCGCCGAATCGTTTCATATCTCAAGTCATAATTACGCTTGACCGTTTAATAATCCATTCTTATCTCTGCCTGCCTATAAATAAAGGCTTCACGATAGTGGTTGAATCAATGATCTTCTTCTGAAAAGTACTCCATCTTCTTCAAAGTTCCTCATGAAAGAATGGCTCTTCTATCTTCAAAAATATTTTCCTTCGATCCTGGTTTGATATTCCTAGAAAAACTCCTTCATTCTGAATGGATGGTAGATGAGAAAATTGTAAGAACTAGACCATCTGCAGTTTTCTTCTTCTTTTCCTCCATCCGTGATTGGATGAATAGAGTCTCCCGAGTCATGAAGTTTGATCAGGATTCTAATGACGGTCTTTGGAATATTTTCATCACGGCATGTGCACTGATTATGGAGTACTTTTATTCTAACATAATGGTTGATGTGATATTCCTCTTGTCATGCAGGGTCAGAATGCTTGGCCCTTTCAGTTGTCATGAGGCTTCTCCACCAGGATTTTTCTGGTGTTCAAGTAGCCTCTTTGACGGAGTAGGGTTGAAGTCTACTGGTCTGACTCCGTTCCATGGCAGACAAGAGGCAAGAGCTCCAAGCCATGGGTGGATTAGCGAGTCACCAAGCTCTAACTATGCTCAGTGATGCAGTGAAAATCGAGCCAAGACTCCTATCAACGAGTGCCAAGCTTGAAGGATGCCAAGGACGGGAAGTCAAGAGCTTTGGGAATGATTTGAAGAAGTGTCAAGAGGACTTCCTCCTTAGGCGCCCCGCCTGATTACTAGACTCCCCGCCTATGCTTGGCCTAGCAGCCCACTGCATGGAACTCAGGCGCCCCGCCTAACCCATAGGCGCCCCGCCTGGAAAACAACACCACCAGGCGCTCCACCTGGCCACCAGACGCCGCCGCCCAGCTTTCATTCTTCCCAAGAACATGAGGCGCTCCACCCATTGCCATAGGCGCTCTGCCTCCTTCCCTGAAAGACCAAGGCGTGACTTATTGATTAGCCTAGTATTAATTACTTGTTTGACCCTACGTGGTCTTTATCATTTTACCCCAACTTGTGGGGGGTTTTATGTTATTTTTACAGTCTTAGGAAAGACTATAAATAGGAACCTTAGTCATTTCATTTTATTAGCCAGATTTGAGATTAGAGAATAGAATTTAGAAGAGACTTGGTCCTTCTTGTTGAAGCTTGGCTTCATGTATCTCTTACTTGGAATCCATGGTGGATCAACCTAGTGTAATACCGTGATTAGTTCAAGTTTCTTCTCTCTCATGGATATTCAAATCATGGATTTATTCGATTATCCTTTCTTTCTTCTATTTTCTATTCTTCCCCATCCCTATTTCTTGGTTATCATGTTTACCTTTTTGCTTCCGCTACTTGTTATTGCTTTCGCTCGTTTACCCTGCATCACTCAGGTTTCTGGGTTGTCTCTTGGTTCGGCCGCATCGCTGTTGCATTCCCTCTTCGCCCGCTTGTTATGGGATACTCGAGGGAAGAGGCTCCCTTGTGGTAGGTTTCCAGCTCAAGCCTTCCCGTCCTTGATGAGCTCCCAATTCCGCTTGAAGATCTGCAGGGCAGTGCACTCCTATTTGGCCAGCAGGGGTCAAAGCAGATGTTCAAGTTTTCTTTCAAAGCTCTATGGACGTGATGGGGGAAGAATATGACAGCTCTCAGATGCTACCAAGGACCCTTGTTTTGATCAAGTGTACGGGCTTCGGTTGTATCAATGGATGCACACCTTGAAGAAATGCTCGGGCGGACATATCTCCGGCCACCAAGGGGAGCTCTGGAATGCTTTACGGCTATTAGCTACAATCCACATAAAGGATCTTCAGTCGTGCATATCCTAAGGAGCTTATAGTTATTAGTCTTCCCTTTTTGTTTTTCACAATTTTTATGAACAATGTTGTATTCAGGAAGAACTAATTCTATATTATAAGCCTACAGGTTGTTTGTTATTAATGAAATGAATGTCTATTAATGTTTTTATGCGTACTTGTGTAGTTTAATCAACATGCTTTATGTGCATTTCTGGGCTAGTGTTTGTAAAAGACGGCGTGCACACTGAAGGGCACTTCATTTGCGTCAATAGTTGACGGCTTATATTGTGTCTGTGATTGACGGTTGTTTTGCACCCATAATGGGAAGTCTTTAGCCCATACGGAAGTGGGGCACTTTTGGTTCCAATTCAGAACGCCGTTGCTTGTTTACTCGAGTATTTTCAGATTTTCTGGCACTATGCGCCCACCGACATGTAGTGCAAATATGTTGAATTGACGAGTTTAACTTACGAGTAATGCCTGGTGGCTAAGCTAGACGTACCCTGCTTTTTCTAGCAAAAAGTGGGTGTATTACTTCAACTTATGTCTGGCCGAGGCAATTAATAGTTGCATTGTAGATGGATCTGAATCATAATTTTAAATCTGACTAAGTAATAGTAGTTTTATTGATAAGTAGGGGTGCTGAGCCTGAGTTGTTGTAGGTGAAAACCCGTAACATAACTGATAAGCATGTAAATACTGCAGTAAAAAAAAAGAAATTAAAGACTTAATTTAAAGTAAATACTGAGAAGGATTGTACTTCCATCGTTGAACGGAGGGACCTGCCAAGGCTCCCTCGTTAGAGGGTGCTGAGCTTCGAGATATAACTTGTGGAAGGCTGACAATTCGATGGTATAAATCCCCATTGATCAGATAGTACTGAACTTCCTGCCTCCACAACTATCTATTTCTAAATTGTCTTCGGGGAGTATTCCTTTGTCCAAGTAGCTAATCAGTGCGTTACGATGTTTTGAGGCGGAATATGTGTTTGGAACTTCAAGGTTTATCATATTCGCGTGGGTCAGTTCGATTACTATCTGCTAGTCTTCTGGATCATTATGTGAATCATCGGGAACTTCGCCTTCGTTTAAACTTTCCTCCTTATAAATAAACTCCCATTTGTGGAAATTTTTCAAAACTGCTTTGATTTTATTTTGCTGATCTAGCAGACAGATGTTCTCCATTGTAAAAACCTTATTCGCTCGATTGACCACCAACTGGGAACTACTGAAGAGGCTGACCTCCCTGGCCCCAATATGTAGGCTAAGTGAAGAGCTTAAATTATGGCCTCATATTCTGCTTCGATGCATGGAACTTTCGCAACCTTAAAGAAGACCTTCCCGGTGGTTGTCTTACTCCATAAATCGAGGGTGGCTTCCTCTCCTTCGAGATCCACATCCGTGCAAATTTCCCAATGTTCGGGCTCGATTGTCCCTGTATGTTGAATAGTCTTCTCTGCCTTTGTTGCTGACATTTCCACAAAATCCGAGGTGAAGCCTTTTAAAGCTTGTGACTAGATAACCGTCCGTGGTTGATAAGTAATATCATATTCTCCCAGTTCTTCGGCCCATTCTGCTAACCCTTTTGAGAGCCCAGGTCTTGACAGGATGGCCCACAATGGAATCAAATAAACTACACTGACCACATAGCTAAGAAAATACGAGCGCAACTCCTGGGTTGCCATGACCATGGCCGCAAAAAACTAGACGGGTAGAAGAAGAAGCCCATCCAGGTACGAAAGCCCCTTGCTGGCATATTTTACGAGAAGCTGTCTTCCATTGTCTTCTCATGCAAGCACTGCATTCAATGCTACTTCTAAAATAGAAACATACAGCAACAGGTGTTCTCCCTAAACATGCTCGGTGATTGTTGGAAGCTGCAAGAGTTGTACCTTGACCCGAGCCAATACCAAGTACCAGTGTATCACACATAATTGCTCATCGTGCTTTACCAGTACCTCGGTTAGCTGGTACCATAGCTCTATTGCCTTGGGAATTAGTTGGCACATCTCTGATAACCACTCCCTCAGCACACTGGTCTCTATCCTAGCCTTCGCTACATTGTTTTGTACCAGGATAATTCCTCATCGACCAAGATGATTCCTCATCGATCATGTTTACCTTGGCTATTAGCCCTTCAGCGTGTCCTATGTCGGGTATTGGACAGTCTCCAGTCGAAGGTCGCTCACTCTGCAAGTCGTTAATCCCATACAAGGCAGGGTATCTGAAAACATGGTAGAGTGTTGAGGGTACTCCTTTTACACTGTGTATCCAAGGTCGTCCCTAGATTATATCATATGAAATATCACAAGCGAGTACCTGGAAAGAGGTTATGCTCGTCGCGCTCGGGATATGAACCAGTAGAGCTAGCTCTCCAACAGGTTCCTCTCGGAGGCCATTGAAGCTGATTATCCTGCAAAGGCTCGGGATCATCTAATGCCTTCGGCCCAACTTCTGTAGTATCTCTCTCCGAATAATGTTCACATTACTTCCTGGGTCCATCAAAGCTTTCTTGATCTGAAGATTCGACACCCATATTGGGATGGTGAGAGTGTCTTGATGTTCTTCTTCTTCCTCCGGGCAGAACACAATGCGACTAATGATCGATCCTAACTTTTCAGTCTCCCAGGCCGTGACAGATTCTGGGGTTGCAAAGATCGCGTTGATATGCCACTTGTCCCCAGAGTCCGGTGTTCTCAAACGCCTCGGTCCTTCTTCAATCAAATCTTTGAGGTGTTTTCCCTTTAACATATGCTCGATTTCTTACATTAGGGCCTTGCAATCGACTGCAACAATGGAAATCACAGTAGGCCATTGTATTCCTTCCGGTTTCACCTTTTACGGCGGGTGGCCACCGTACTTTTGGCCCTAGTTTACCGAAGTGATTGGAAACTAGTTCCACGGCGTTGACTCGCAAATCGAAATCTCAGAAGCTACAACAATCGGTTTGTTTCTCCTGGGATCCGAGCCCCCAAGTGCTTCTTTGCTTTGCCGCTCCTGTTTAGCTCTACGTCTTTTCTTTTCCTCTTCTTCCCTCCCATTTGCCTTCCAAGGATAGACTTCCTGCTCATTTTTTCCGTTCAATTTTAAGGTTTTGAGAGTGCTCTAGTTCCAGGCGAAGCTTTTCAGTGTACCTTTGATGTAAGGTACTCCACGTTGACACAGGGTGTAAAGTCAGACTCCACTGCAACTCCCTGGTAGCCAGCAATACTTTGGAATTCAGGCTCTTGCCAAAGGCTACCACAACAATATTTTCGGGGATTGGAGGAAGCTCCATGTGTTCCCTCTGAATTCTTTCAAGGTAGTCTTTCAACAGCTCGTTGTCACACTGCCGAATCTCAAATATGTCCTCCATACGCTTCTCCCATTTATAGGTGCCAGAGTGCGCTTTCTTGAACAAATCTTGCATCTGGGTGAATGACTCAATGGAGCCCATCGATAGCTGAGTGTACCAAAAAAAGGGCACCCTTTGTTATGGTCGAGCCAAACTTCTTTACCAGATCATATTGAGTCTTTTCCTTTGAGATTTCATTGCTCTTGACGGCTGTGTAATACGCAGCAATATGCTCATCCAGATCCGTTGCTCCGTCGTACTTCAACTTATCTGACAGGCGAATGTGCTTTGGTACGCAGATTCATGCACTTGCTTTGTATGCATGCTTATATAACTTTTGCTCATCTACGGTGGTATCCTGAGTTGGTGCCCCCGGTACGTTAAAGATCTGATCGTGGATGACCTTCATCTCCTTTAGGATGTCTTGAATGGCACGTGTTCCTTTGAGGTCTTGATTATTGACTGTCGTTGAGCCTCCAGAAGCGGCATCCATGTTAAGTCTACGATTAGGAGCGGACACTGGAGTATCGTTTATAGGCACTGGTCCTCGCAAGGATGCTGGCCTCTGAGACGATCCAGCGAACATTGTTCCTAACTTCTAAGATATACCCTCGACCATGTTGATCGAGTTCTGCTCTGGCCGCGCTGACAAGGTTGTGCGGAGATTAACAAGGAAACCTTTAAGATAAGAATTACCTTTGCGTAATTGATCGCCTTCACCATCCCTGGCCACATAGACTTGTTCCTTTGTGGGATCCTTTGGTTGTACGCTGAGATCGCCAGGTTCCTGTACAAATTCGTCTACTGCGTCGGCAGTGTTCTTTGGGGTGGTGGTTATCATTGTCGTCTGACATGACTGTGCCTTTTCCTCGTAGAATACCTATAATTGCCTGGTCCCCACGGTGCGCGCCAAACTGTTTATGCCTAAAATTGTACGTCTAGGTTAAACACTTAAATTTATGAATGGGTCACAAGCAATGCTATAAAATACAACGGAAAAGGAAGTAAATAGAGAGGAAAATAATAGACAAGGAAGTAAAGAGTCTTATTCCTTCAGAATAACTGGATTCAATGGTGAATCGCTTGATGTACAATACATTATAAGGAGACGTATTTATAGTAGTGAATACCCAGTCCTAGTTATGGTAAAATATAAAGACTAATCAGGCTCATGGGCTTATAAACTCAAGATGGTGGTATATACAAAACCTTAACTAGGAGACTGTAACCCTAAGGCGGCAGGATGTATACCTCGCGTCCTACGCCCGTACCACTTGAACGGTCGTAACTCGTAGAACATACGTGTATCTTTTGAGCTCGGTGACTTGTAAGATAAGTCTAGTCTCGCCAGCTGGACTCGTATTCCCATAATAATAGGAGGCGTATGTTTGCCCACGCAAAATAAATAATAAATAAATAAATAGGTACGTAAATAATAAATAAATGACTATTATCTAAAAATAAATAATAATTTAAGGAAGGTAAAATTTTATTGTCCCTTTATTTGCGCCCATTATTTAATCACAGTTCTTAAATTCGTATATTTATTGGTAATCCCCAAAGAAATAGGAATAGATCATTTATAAGGCATTTCTAATCATACGATAATCATGGATTTGTAATAAATCTATCCTACAGTGTTCCCAGTCCGTTCTACAGGATTCCTATAACACATATGGGGAGAAGAGAATTAAGAAAGTAGAACTCGAAAATTTGTGAATTTGCGAATTTGTGAACTTAGCAAACATATGCAGTGCTCCAAAAGTTTGAATCCACCCAATGCAAGTGTAACCATCACAGATGTGAACTTTTCCAAACTCCTCGCAAGATTCATGCCAAAGAACAAAAGAAAAAGGATTAGAACATTGTCTACTTTCTGCAACTCAACATTTTAAGTTAATTGATTTATAGATACAGTCATGAACTAAAATATAGAGTAATCTAGAAAATGAAGCTTAGAAAATTGGTTTCCTCTATCCAAACAGTAGCAATCGACCCATTTTGATATCATATTTACAGAAGAGCGCATATTAACAAAAAGAACTGAAGATGTTCATCTCCAAGCCTAGCAATCAGTAATTGGTACACACAAGAAAGAATTCTCAAGATCATAAACAACAGACTTGAACATTCAGAAATGTATCTTCAAGCAATTGAACCCTTTTTTTACAATATTTCAGATTGAGTAACACATAGCAACTAGGGACTAAACTTCTTATTTAACCAACTCATATGTTGGTTTCTCTTATGCTTACACTATTGACTTTTTCCTTCACCATGTTATATTCAAAAATTAGCAGACCTCATATATATCTTACCTTACCAGAATCTCTCTAAAGAGCTATGACAAACCAACTAATCTCTTTTAAGAGAATGAACCTCTATCAATTAACCGAATCAGAGCAAGAAGTAAGCATAAAATAATTATAATTCAGGCTGGACTTGGGAAAGAAATGGAACCTTCACCTAACTTCTACCCCCACAGATTTGAAAAGCCTTAACCCCTTTATATTTTTTACAACCAGACATAAAAGACAATAGAAGACAGAATTAGAAAGAAACATGAGCTGGACCTATAGATGATGTATAAGAGAACTTCCACCATGGAGATGATTAAGAAAGAAAAGAAAGTTGTTAATATGCACCCAGAAGTAAACAAGATCCAAAGAATAGGGAAAAGGTCTTCATGTAAATTGAAACCAACAACACACTCCTCAAACTAAAAAAGAAACCAAGAAACTGATTTAATGAAATTGGAAATAAAACTGCCCTACTACTTCTCCTTTTAACTTACAAGAACCTACTTAAAGAAAGATCTGGAGTGCACTACAGCTTTCCCCTGCTTATTTATTCCTCTAACAGACAGGAAGCCAAGCTCCCTTGCTCCAAAACACCTTACAGAATCCAAAAACCAACTAACCACTCATCAGTACTCCCTCAAATAACCAGAGAACCAGACAAGGGCAAAGCAAGAAAAAACTTCAGCCTAGGAACCACCTTACATCCTAACTCCTCCTAGCTTTCAAAATCAGGAAAGACAAGGAAAAAAAAAGATTTTGCATTATGCGACTTAATGATGCAAACAACTAGGACTGAAATAAAACTCATACATAAGTTGAACCCACCCTAATGACTACTTCATAATTTTCAGATCAAAGCCAAGCTTAACCCTGATTCTTTTGTCATTACAAGACTAGAGGACCATCTACATCCCCAAGATTCTAACATAGATCTTTCTTACTTAGACAGAAACAAGAAAAGAAGAAAATAAGGTTGCAGCAATAACCCTTAAACCTGAAGCAAACTTGGCACTCTACCGGGCATCAGAACTTGCTCTACACATTTCATACATTTCATACTCTAGGCATCACCTAGACTGATTAATAACATAAGAAAATGGCTGAAATTGAGTAAAGAAGCAATAAAACTTATCCAGATTTAAAGAATGAACCATGACCCTCTTAGTTAAGTTAAGTCGATAAAAGGAATGACATGCAACACACAAATCTAAAAAAAATCATGAAAGAGAGCCTCTCTCATTACTACACTTACTACATCATATTTTCCTACATTTGGATTTGTAGGGTTTTTTTATGTCTAGGAAATATTGTGTAGCATAATTGGGTAGTAAAGCATAAATATTTTCATCAATATCTCATTGAAGATTAAAATGGTAATTTCTCTTAAAATTTAGTCCTATGCTCTTAAATTTTTCATAAGGCTTCGAATCTTTATAGGCTAGAGGAGGCATTTCTCTTCAAGTTCTTGCTAATTGGGTGGTGGGAAAGAGTGGTTCTTTAGGATGTTCAATGTGTTTGCATTGTTTAAGGTTGCTTCACCTAAACTAGTTGATGTGTTAATGGGAACAAGGCTGGGTAGCTTATTGGGTGATTTAGTTTATGAAAGAATGTGAGATCCAAAGCCTAAAACATTGGGAAATAAGGAAGATGAGAATTTGGTAGTTCATAGAGATTGTACATTTATTGGAGTGTTTGTGGTAGTATAGTTGGTGCTAGGGGTTGAATTATCTTAGAGAGGCATTGATGGTCATTGTTTGCCTTATTTCTTCTATTACTATTTGGGCTAGGTAGGTCGGATTCTAGAGAATGATTACCACTTGTTGGTCATTGAGTTCTAGATTGAATATTAAGGAATGTCTTACTAGATATTGTTCCATCTATTCACGATTGTGGGGTCTGGTGCTTATGGTAATTTTGTTGTAAATATAAGAGGTTGTGGTGCATTCTGTTGAGCAGGATTCATTGATTTAGTTTGATTTTCCTTGCAAGAATTTAATTTATGAAAGCGGAACGGGGGTTGAAATGAATGTATACCTTTGCTTTTTATAGTAAGGTTTTCAGATGAATTATGTTGAGAAAAATATAAATCAATGAGAAGAGCTTCAATCTGCATGGCATTGGAGTGGTCTAGCGTATAAGAAGAAGTAATTGCATGGATTGCAATTGCAGGGACGATTAGTTCCAATGAATCACAATCAATTTTTTGTGTTCATTAGCTGTAAGGGGTGGTGGGTTGCCTACTGGCTTTTCTATAATTTTTTTGTTTGTAAAAGTTCTTGTACAAACACATGGCCAATAAGGTATCGGAGTGGGTTTCGTACATAGTGTCTGTATGGCCTGAATTTAGTTCTTTAGTTTACCATTGAATTTGTACTTTAGGGTTACAAGCAACCAATTATATCAAGGTAACGACTAACAAGTAAGAAAGGGAATGGATCAATACCTATAGTAAACAAGAACACTAAGACAATACTATGGCTTCAAGATTGATATAAAATTTGATAGGGTTTTGGCATATATTTGTGATGCCTTTACATAAGGGATAGGGGGAGTATTTATAGTGAATGGATGCTAGGCTGACTCGCTGCATTTATGAGGCCACGTTCCCCATGTTTGATTATGGGGGCCTCACAATCTGAAAGTTCATTGAATGCGCGACGTGGGTGGTTACGGATGTGGAGGGTCTACACCAAACCTTTATGGACACTTCCTGGATCTTGCTCTCGGATCGTGTCATGCGGATACAAATCAACGGGGACTTCCTTGTGTGACCGTCCACGTACTAACCCTCTATAGGACGACTCATTATTTCTTGCATATGTGTGTGTCATTTAATCTTCTTCTGCAGTGTTTTATCCATACAGCACGTGTCCATGTCGAAATAATACCAATACAGATAGTCCCATCACTTCCCGAGTGGTTGACAGAAGAACTCGGGGAGTAAAATGCTTTAGGCAGGAAACCGACCTGACTTCTCATGTGCCATGTAATTTAAAACATTGGTTGTCACCTAATATTCCAATTAGTGCACATGGAATCCAATAGGAGGTGCTGATGTCACTGCCAGTTACCGAGGTAATGATTACCTCTCTTCTATATAAACCCTAATCATATGCTTTTTGTCAGTTTTACTTCTCCAAGCACTTAGCATATTCTGTTTTAGTGAGCCTTCTCTCATTCTTAGAATTGAAATCAATCTCAAACCTCCGGTCACCGGTGAATCTCTTTATTTGATCGAATAATTATCATGTTTTAAAAACTCTAGCAAAAACTCAACTCATCAAATTGAGAAATACGTCATCCACACTGCCTCGACTGACTCTGGTGCGTCCATCAATACTGTCCCGGTGCCACTTAAAGTTGTGATTGAACCTTCAAAACCAGAAGACGTCTCTAAGGCTCCTCAATTAACTAGGAAGACAACTAGGGCAAAAAAAGCCTTTACTTCATCTGCAAGAGGAGGTGTGGGGTCTAAAGACGAGCCTGTTGAAATTTTCATCACCGATATTGTTCCCGCGGTATTTAAGATTGACAAAGACTTTCTCATCCAGGAGCAGACCTTAACTCAGGAAGAGAAAAAATTCGATGTCACCGTAGAAATAATCCCATCCTTAGTAGATCCCAAAAATCTCAATCTTGTTCGCTCTAACTGCAAATGGGGAAAGAGTATTGATGTAATCATCCCCAAAAAATAGAATTACGGATCGTGTGGAGGATCATTCATTTGTCTACATGTATCCATTTACGGTCGGTTTCAACCCCCTGCTTCACGAAGCGGTAGATATTTTTCGCTTGACATGCAATATTTTTTTACTCAGCTTGGCCCAAAGTGTGCGTTGGTCAAAAACAGTAAGGACCCAAGTGACAGTGGTTGGGCGGAATGTTACATCCTTGTTCTGACCTCTTACGTCACGTCCTCCCCTAGGTTCCCTAAAGAGTGGAACTTACAACAGAGGTCATCCTTTTTGCACCTTCCTTAGTTTATTTACCAGTCAACTAATGCTCACCTTTTTTCATAACAGCTGTTGTCGTTGAGGTTCAACCACACCCCGATATCGACGGGTGGGTTAGTGCAATTATAGGAAAGTATCCCGAGTCGACAGGACTTGGAGATTCGTTGCATCCATGAAGGGGTGGAAAGTCAAGAGACACGACGAGTATACTGTCACGTTTTGACTAACGTGATCATAGCGCCTTTATAACTTATATTGCTTTCGTTCAGGAATCCCTATTAAATCCAAAAAAAAAAAAGGAGTAAGAAGCTCCAACTGCTGAGGAGGCCACCAAGAAACTTGAAGATTTTTGGAAAAATCCCTTTTTTGATGCCCCCAATGCTAGTAGAGTAGAAGAAATGGAAGAAGATGCACTTTGAAATTAAACCATTGAACAGGGTAGTACGAGCCCGGCAAGTGGCTGCTGCAACAACGGAAAGTGGACCCGTTGCCGAGTCCCCCTTGCAGAATTACGGCTTAAGGGATGAGCCAACCAATGAAGCCCATAAATATTGTAATCCTCATAAAGTTATCAAATTCGATGAGTTGAGCGACTCGTTTGGTAACACAAAGGGGAAAGACAAAGTTGACGAGGCCGAGTCTGAACCACCTTCAGTTAACTAGAAAGTGGCAAATATGGTCATCAAAATTGCAGTTGAGCTATCGGATGATACCGCTTCGGCAGCTTGCATGAAAAAAACTCTAATTTCAATTCCTCAAGAGATGAATCTCCTTTAGTCACTACTCCCACTGGGGCTAGGAAGTAAGGCCCCTGGTGAAATTGCCAATCATTTTCATGAACTTTTTAGGGCCAAAGAGAGGAGTTGTCTCAATGAGATGAATGTGGAGATAGTGTTATACAAAAGCATTTTTGGCGCGCTTTGGGTGAGTTTATTCTTTAAGAATTCTTTGATGCCATTGCTTCTGTAATATTCATACTGGCATTCATTTTTCGCAGAGCATGATGTATTCACTGAAAGCTCTGGATAGGAAGGAGCTCTAAGTTATTGAGGAGAAGAAGTTGGAAGAATCCAACTTTTCATTAATGAAGGCCAACCAGAAGCTGGTGGCGGAGCTTGATCAATTTAAGGAGGTTTTTGCCAAGAATATCGTGGAGCTGAGTGAAGCTACGCATTCTTCCAAGAGCTTGAAAAAAAGAGATAGATGCTCTAAAGGAGGCTCACGCCATAGAGTTGTCCAAGGATACAGATAGATCCGGGTGCTGAATGCCGCAAATGAGTGCGGCGACGCTGAAATGTTGAGGCTAGTAAAAAATCATTGGAATGCTATGGCCGCCCAAGAGATGAAAATAAGAGAGCTGGAAGCACAGCTCCAGTAAGCACCTTCCGTCTCTGAGGAGGTGTCCCGGTTATGGGAAGGATGTGGAGTGGCTGCAAGAAGAAAATAATAACTTGAAAGAATAGCTGGAGGCTAGGAATAAGAAAGCCTATGTTAACAAGAACTGGATGGTTATCAAGACTCGCTTGGATACGCTTAATGAGTGTCAAGCAAGGACACTAGATCTTCCAGTCGTGATTTCTAAGATGGAAGCCCTCGCCGTCAGTGCCCAACAATTTTCCTTCGGGTGTTAACGAAAAGGAAACTGAAGAGGAGGACGAAGAGAGAGGCGAGGCTTCCGATGATGGAGAAGGTGTTGAGGCTTCCAAAAATGAAGAGGAATAAGTGATATACCTGTCGCTACAAAATAGATAAAAATGGAGTATCAGTTGGAGAAGATACACCTATCGCTGCAACTTCCTCGCCAGCCAACTGATACTCTATTTTTTCTTGAATTTGTCTATCACTTGTTTTTGTGGCTCTATGAGGCTAGTGTAAACATATTTTGACGTGTCTTGGTGCCCGTACTTTTTTAATAGAATTTGCTTCCGTGTTGGATTTTAATTTCATGCTTGAATGTTTGTACTTCACTACATGTAAAACACTTAGAAAAATTTGAATCACATTTTGTGAGTTTCAAACGGTTCAAGATTTATGTTCGAAACAGTTTTGAGTGGATCTGTTTTTCAAAACGGTGCAGGTAAGAATGGCGTCTCATTCTCGTACCGTGGCAATTCATGCAGTGCTAGGATGAACTAAAATAATTTGAACCATGCAATAACATCGGACTATTAGATATTGACGTATTACGAAAGCCGCAAATGGGACTTAGGATAATTTTCATTTCTTCAAAAAATATTGACCCACATTGTATTTGGCGTTACATTGGGCCTAGTTGTAACGGAGACTAAGGCATAACTAAAAGATTACTATATCGGGCACTCTTTACAAAAAAATGATTAATAAATAAAGAAAGCTTCTGGGTTTAGGAGTTTTGATGACAACCTGCATGTCTTCGGGCAGTCCCTGGTTTGTCGACAGTTGCCGGTCTGGAAGTAGCAAGTTGCAGATAGGTATTATTGCACCGTATTAGACTTCATGCTATCTCTTCCATCTCGCCAATGGTTGGGTGCGAATTATGAGGATCCGAGCACTGTTGTGTCGCTCTCTCTGCTTCTTTCCAGTCAGAAGTAGTACCGCTTTAAATTAGAGATGTTCAAATTTAATGGGACTGGCTTCCTATCCAATATCTCCAACCGGTACGTTCCTATTCCGACTATTTTCACAACTCTGTACGGACCTTCCCAATTAGCTCCCAACTTTTTGGCATTGAGTTCCTTATTCGTTTTTTTACGGCTCTAAGCACATAGTCTCCGGCCTTGAAACTGCTATACTTGGCTTTCTTGTTCAGGTAACTTTCAATTTGCCTTTTTTTGGCTGCCACTCATATCGATGCTAACTCGCTTCAGCCCTCCAGTAAATCCAGCTCTACTTGCATAGCTTCTTTTTTCGATTCATCAACAGCATGGGCGTACCGGAAGCTTAGCTCGCCAATTTCTATGAGTTTAGAGCGTCCATCCCATAGACCAAAGAGAAGGGGGTTTCTCCCGTGTTGTTCTTCTACGTAGTTATATTTGCCCACAACACTCCAAGGAGTTCGTTCGGCCATGGACCCTTAGCTTACACAAGCCTTTTTTTCATGTTTTCAATTATCACTATGTTTGAAGATTCAGCTTGTCCATTTGCACTAGAATAATATGGTGTCGATACTACCTTTTTTATCACCCATTTCTTAAAAGAAAATTATGACTCTGGATCCGATGAATTGTGGACCATTATCGCACGCACTTTTTTTAGGAACTCCGAACCGACATATGATATTTTTCTAATTGAAGTCAATAAATTCCTTCTCTCTAACTTGGGAAAAGGCCCACCTCAACCCACTTGGAAAGGTCATCCGTCGGGACGAGTAAATATCTCACATTCCCTTTCGCCTTAGGGAGTGGCCGCACAATATCCATTCCCTATTTCATGAAGGGCCACAGAGATAAGACTGAATGTAGGGGTTCCGCTTGTTGATGGAGCATTTGTTCATGGTGTTGGCACTTATCGCATTTTTGAACAAAGGCCTTGGAATGTGTGCCTATCTCTGTCCACAAGTGCCCCCCTCTAAGCAGGTTCTGAGCAAGCGACTTCCCTCCAGAGTGATTATCACATTCCCCTTCATGTACTTCTCTCATGACATATTCAATTAAGTAGTAGTTCACTCGTGCATTAGTTGGTGCATGGACTAGCCCATAGTGTGGTCACCTTTGCTATAGGAAATTTCACCCAATGTCCCCAGGATTGATTGATTTTGAGAATTTGTCCCTCTTTTTCATGGTTTAGCAAAATTGTGTTACGGTTTGGCAAGTGTTGCCCAACCAACACTTCAATGCAATTTAGCTGGGAAAGGGAGTGAAGAATTCGAGGGCAAGTGCTGCCTATTTGCAAAGATTTCTAGTCAATTCATTGGAAAAAGAGGTGAAGGGGATGAGTTCAAGTTTTGCCTATTTTCCAAAATTTTAGTGCAATTTAGTTGGAGGTGAGGAAAGGGGTTGAGGCCAAATTTTGCCCTGTCAAGATTTTAAGGGTTGCATATTTGTTAAGATTTCAAGGCAATTTAGTTGGACACGAGTAGAAGGGTCGAGGAAAAATATTGTCTTACGTCAAGGCAATTTAGTTGGAGATGAAGAGTGCGCGTCATTAATTAGGTGTTGAGGGACATTTTTACTTTGAATATTATTCATTAACTCAGTGGATGGTTATTTTTTCTAAACCATATTAAAGGGGGGTCAAAATGCAAACCATTGCCTTCGGTGTCTTAGTTTTGTAAATCTCCCCCTTTGATATATGTGTGTGTACACGTATATATACTCACACTTAGCCTCTCCTTTAGTACATAAGATCAAAACCAAAATGGCTAACTGTCTCTTGATTAAGGTGGATGATCAAGTCTAATCTATCCATCTATATTATTTTAAAGCACAAAAACTTTTAAAAATGTTAATTGAATTTCTTGATCTTTATTAAAAAATTTCACGTAAACAAAATTATCAATTACTATTTTTTTTTGAGTTGAGAGACGTGGAACATGGGGTAGATCTGCGACCCTACCGGCAACTCCAAACAGTAAGCTACACTTCTGATCTTCTGTCGAATTTTAAATGGCCCGTAAAACTTTTGCACTTAATTTGAGGTTCCTCCTAATCACCACTGTGGTCTGGCAATAGGGTTGCAGGTTCAAATATACTTGATCTCCCACCTGTAGTACTCGCTCTGTTCTATTCACGTCGGCATAGTATTTCATTCTTGCTTGTTGGTGTAGGTTGTCTTTAAAGTTTTGTAGCATTTGTTGATGTTGTCCCAGACACATCCCAACGGTGGTGTTGGTAGATAAGGGTAAGGAGCCCATAGGAAGGTGGGGGTGGGTAGCCATACAAGGCTTGAAAAAGGGTGGTGTTGAGGAAGCTGTGGTGGTTGGTATTATACCACCACTCAGCCAAGGGGAGCAACTGGTCCCACTTCTTTGGGTTAGGAAAAACCATGGCTCGTAGATAAGATTCTAGACATCTATTAAGCCTTTCAGTTTGCCCGTCTGTCTGTGGATGGTAAGCTATAGAAAGGTTGAGCTTGGTTCCTAGTGTATTGAAAAGCTACTGCCAAAAATTACTGGTGAAGACATGATCTCTGTCTGACACAATGGTTCTGGGTTGTTAGCTTGAATAAGCTCGGAGTTTTAACTGATGACAAAGGAACAGATCCAAGGACTTGTTCCTTTGGATCACGGTAGCTGAATAAATAATATTGCAAAATCAATTAAATAGGAAAATTAATTATTATCCTATTGCCTAATGTTTATCTTTATAACTATGCAGATTTGTACGTGATAAGAAAAGATTGCATAAGATTAGTATAAGGCTTTAAGATAAGCAAGGAGTTCAATTAGGAAACAAACTCTTGGAGGCTTTGGAGTTCTAATTGCTCAAGACTCCTTAGATTTAAAAGCTATAAGTAGAGGAGCATTTCAGCTGTTGAAGATACGCACAAATACAGAGAGAAAAGAGCTATAGCATTATTGATTCGAAATTGTATTTGTGTAGTCATTAAGCTACAGGGAACTAAGTGAAGAACATGTTCCTTAGATTGAGCTATGTCAAAGTTCAGTCTTGGTTCATCTGTAGTAGGGTATATCAAATTGTACTATTTGCTTTCATAGAAGCTCTGTAAGAGCACGCGTCATTCAAATCTTGTTACTTGGAGGAACTTCACTGATTTTGAAAGGGGTCACTATAGGATTAGAGTTAGTCCTAGGTTAGTAAGAGAGAAGTATTGAAACCGAGTGAGTCTTTCAAATAGTAAAGTTGAAACCTACTTGAGAGAGTAGGTCGTGGTTTTTTTTATCTCGAGTTCAAGGGGTTTTTCCACGCTAAAATCAATTTTCATTTACTCTTGTTTAACTTAATTCTGCAATTAATCAGTAAAGGAACACATAGAAGGAACTGGTCCTTCCATAGTGGTGTGTCTTTGGAAATAACAATTGGTATCGGAGCCAAGTTATCCTTGAAGAGGCTAACACCTTAGGATTAGAATGAGTGCACAACAAGGAAACTCCGAGGGTCAGTCCACTGTTAGGCCACCATTGTTCAATGATGTTGCAGGTAAGGAAATCTGGGATGCATTGCAGGTTACTCGTGAAGGAACCAATCAAGTTAAAAGATCTAGAGGTACAGTTCTCTTTGCTGAATATGAAAATTTTAAAATGACAGAAGGAGAAACAATTTCTAAAATGTACATTAGGTTTAATGCTATTGCAACTGAACTTATCTCTCTTGGAAGAATCTTAACTGTAGAAGATAGGGTTGAAAAGATCTTGACTAGAGTACTTCTAGATTCTTGGAAAATTAAAGCATGTGCTATTATTGAAAGCAAGGATCTTAGTACTCCCTCCTTAGGTGAACTTATAGGTAATCTAAGAACATATGAACTGAGGAAGAAAGTCAAGAACATAGGAGAACCAGTTAAAATTGAACCTAATTTAGCTTTATCTGCTGCTAACAATTTTGTTGATGATGAGAAAGAACTGGTCCTTATAGCCAGAAGTGTCCAAAGATTCCTGAATAAGGAAAAGGGATCTAGTAGATAAGGTAGATCTTCTAACATGAAACAGGGATGAGAATGCTTCAAATATGGAAGCATGGAGCACTACATTAGCAAATGCCCAGTCATGGAAGAAGAATGGAGAAAGAAGTATGTTGAAAAGAGAATGAAGGCTAAGGAGCAGTTCCGAAAGAAGAATGGAACTCCCAAAGCAATGGTTATTGACTGGCAATATAGTGAACATGAGCAGTCTGATGATGATCTGGATGATGAGCTGGCTCTAATGGCTCTTGAAGATTCAGATGATGAAGAAGATGCCGAGGTATTTGTTTCTAAACTCAAAAAAGATATGAAAAATATGCCTAGAGAGAAACTAGTTAAAGTGTTTCACACTGTGCTAAATGAATATAAATCTTTAAGGGATGGTAAAGATCAACTGCATGATAAAATTGAGAGTTTAGAAACTGAATACAAAAAGGTTGTAATAAAAAATGACATTCTGAAAAGGAAAAACAGCATGCTAAAGGAACAGGTCCTTACACTTGAATCAACTGTTCATGAATTGTAAAAAAAATTTAGAAACTGATACAGTTTGTAAAGGTAAGGGCATTGCAAATTCTCAGCAGCTTATTGCTGAAGAGAAGTTGAAAGTAACAGTTGATGAACTGTACAAGAAAAATGAAAAGATAAGAACTTTGGACGAAGACTTGATCAAAACCAAAGATGAACTGAACAAAACTGTTAAATGGAACAAGTCCTCTGAAGCATTAGAATGGTTACATGAAAATCATAGTAGTAATAGGAAGGGTACTGGGTTTATGAAATCTCAGTCATTGCCCAAATGGGATCCAAAGAATAAGTATTTAACTCTTCCTGAAAATTGGTTATGCACACACTGTGGAAATACTGGTCACATGAAAAGAAAATGTCAATCTTTTGAAAAAGCTACACAAAAGAACGGGTCCTATAAATCTGTCAAAAATATGTGGCTAAGACAAGTATTCACACAAAGAAAGCATTGCCATTCTGGGCTAGGAGAGATTTAATTCACCCTTTTGTTAAAGGAAAGGGACTCAAAACTAGGTTGGGTTCCTAAAATTAACCCCTAGTTTTCTTTTTGCAGGCTGGAGTGAAAGTGAGAAGCCACAAAATAGTACATGAACAGTGGTTGCTCAAAGCACATGACAGGACATAAGGAACTGTTCCATTCACTCTAAGCTTTTCAAGGAGGAAGTGTTTCCTTCGGTAATGGTAAGAAAGGGGAAATAATTGGCATTGGGAAGGTAGGTAGGTCTGATTCACACAACATAGATAATTTCTTTCTAGTAGATGGTTTGAAGCATTGCTTATTGAGTATATCTCAATTGTGTGACAAAGGTAATAATGTTAATTTTTCTTCTACTAGTTGCAGTGTGACTAATCAAACTTCTGGAGAGATTATTTTGAATGGAAATAGGCATGGAAATATCTACAAAGCAGATCTTTTGACACTATATGATGGAAGCATGAGTTTTCTAAGTGTAATGCAAAATGATCCCCTCCTATGACACAAAAGACTTGATCATGCTAGTCTTTCGCAATTAAACAAACTAGTTTCTAAGGACTTGGTGATAGGACTTCCTAACATCAAGTTCAAGGAAGAAAGAGTTTGTAGTGCTTGTGCTAGGGGAAGCAGGTAAAGTTATCCTTTAAACCAAAGAAACAGGTCAGCATTACCAAACTTTTGGAACTGGTCCATATGGATCTTTGTGGACAAATGAGAACAATGAGTTGTGGAGGTATAGGAAGATAAAGAAATTGGAATACTGAGGCATGGCGAACCTGGTCCTCAACAAATGCAGGCATTGGATGGGAATGCTGTGAGAAGTGAATTGCAAGGAACTGTTCCTCAAGATAGAACTGAGAAAAGTAGCACAGAAACAGGGGAAACAAATGATGGATCGATCTCTCAAACCTATACTGCTACTACATCAGTAATGGTTCCTCAGCAAGGAACTTCTGAAGATGGTCTGGTACTCAATCCTTACAGGTATCAAGGTTCACATCATGTAGATTAGATAATCTCAGACAAGACTGCTGGAATTCAAATTAGATCAGCAGTCAAGAATCATAATTTGAGGAGTTGAATCAATTCCAAAGAAGTCAAGTTTGGCATCTGGAACCTAAACCAATGAACAGGTCAATCATAGGAACAAAATAGGTTTCAGGAACAAACTTGATGAGGATGGTATGGTGACCAGGAATAAAGCTAGATTGGTCGTTCAGGGGTATAGTCAAGAGGAGGGCATTGACTATGATGAGACTTTTGCTCTAGTTGCAAGATTGGAAGCAATAAGACTCCTTATAGCCTTTGCGACTTACATAGATTTCACTCTACATCAGATGAATTTTACGAGTACATTTCTGAATGGCTATTTAAAGAATGAAGTATATGTCAAACAACCACCAGATTTTGAGAATGAACAGTTCCCTGAACATGTGTACAAGTTGGACAAAGCCTTGTATGGACTCAAGCAGGCACCAAGAGCATGGTATGAACGTCTATCAAAATTCCAACTTCAACATGGGTATAAAAGAGGTAAAATTGATAACATACTATTTTTGAAAGAAAAAGGTAAACATCTCTTAATTGTTCAAATTTATATAGATGATATAATTTTTTGTGCTACTTGTGAAAATCTGAGTAAGGAATTTGCAAACTTGATGGGGTGTAAGTTTGAGATGAGCATGATGGGTGAACTCAATTTCTTTTTGGGTTTACAAATCAAGCAAACCTCAAATAGAACTATGATCCATCAAAAAAAATATTTTAAGGAACTACTTAAAATGTTTGACATGGATAAAGCTAAGGAAATTGATACACCAATTGCCACTGCAACTAAATTAGATCTTGATGAACATGGCAATTCAGTTGATCAAAAAATGTATAGAGGCATGATTGGTTCTTTGATTTATTTAACTGCTAGTAGACCTTTGTGTTTAGTATTGGCTTATGTGCAAGGTTTCAGTAAAATCCTAAGGAATCTCATTTGAAAGCTGTTAAAAGGATATTAAGATATCTGAAAGGAACAGGTTCCTTGGGACTTTGGTACCCAAAAGGTAGTAATTTTAATCTTGTTGGCATACTGATGCTGACAATGCAGGTTTCCTTATTGATAGAAAAAGTACCTCAGCTATGACACATTTTCTTGGTTAGTATTTGGTTTCATGGGAATCAAGAAACAAAATTCAGTGGCACTTTCCACTGCAGAGACTGACTATGTGGCAGCTGCTTCATGTTGTTCGCAATTGTTGTTGATTAAGCAGCAATTACAAGATTTTGATGTTGATGTAGGAACTGTTCCTATCTATTGTGATAATACTAGTGCAATTAACATGACAAAGAATCATGTGCATCACAAAAGAACTAAACACAATGACATAAGACACCATTTCTTGAGGGATAATTATGAGAAGGGTTTGATTACCATAGCCTTTTATCCTACTGAGAAATAAATAGCTGACATTTTTACAAAGGCCTTAGATAGAGATCATTTTGAAAGGAACAAGTTAGAATTAGGGATGATTAAATTCACCTAAATCTACTTAGCTTTTCTTCAAAAAATTGGCTAGAAAATTTGGCTTAAAAATAAATTTTATTAAAGTCAAATTGAAGTATTCAGCTCAGTTTTATACTTAATTGTATACTCTATGCTAGGATTTCTGCTTAAGTTTACTAAATTTTAATGATATTACCCTTATGTTCTTAGAATTTTAGATTATGCAGTTTGACTGAAATTAGGTAAAGGAACTGTTCCTGGTTACATTCTCAGTTATGTACTACTTTATTTTTCAAAAATTATTAGAGTTTGATGGTCTTGGAAATTAGAAGAGTCTAAATCTCACTCAACCTCTATCCCTCTGAAAACAGTCCCATCAAGAAACCGTTCCACACTCCATCTCCCACTTGAACTCTAATTATAACGATAACTTTTTGTAGCGTTCAAGTAACCCAATCAGTTTGGAACTCTATTTAAACAAGGAAGCTGAAAGGTAAATCGTTTTAGACTCTATCTCTATCACTACTTCTTGTTGTTATATAAATCCTTAAGCTCTCATCTAAAGTTCTCAGTTTTAAGTTTTCAAAATTTCAGAAAAGTCGATTAATTATCTTTTTGAATCAAATTGTTGCCATGTCTCTTTCACCTGATAACACTTCATCCAATCCTACCACTGAACAACCACCAATTGAGAACACTACCTCACCCATGCAAACAAATTCCCCACTTCCAGAAAACAAAAACCCTCAAAACCCTGACTCTGAAATTCAGGAGGAAGGATCGGGTCCATCTGTTGCTGAGACACTGGAGCATTTGAATGATTTGTCTAGGGCCATCATCCTGTATGAATTTAAGGTAAATTATGCTAAGCCTTTAATGTTGTTGATGATAAGAGTGAAGAAGTAGAAGCGTTAGGTTTGTCTGTACTGAAAATGAGGGGGAAAAAGAAATTGTGAAGTGTTTAGAGGGTCCCATGCATGAGTCTCCTGGGTCGCTAGAGGCTTCTTCTAGAGCACCCACGGATGATGTAGATATGTTGGATGTCAATGAGGCAATTAGTGGCAGTGATAGGCCACTTGTTGATTTAATTAAATTGAGAGGTTTGAAGAAAAAATTGACAAAGCAGGGGCATGTTGATCATAAAGAACTTGCTGAAATAAATGCTAAGCTTAAAAAGATCTGTGATAGTTATAAACCTAGAATTAAGAAGAAAAGCCAAGGGGAAAGTTCTGCTAAGGATAAAGGAACTGTTCCTTCTACCCAAACTCCTGCTAGTGGGATTAGGAGAATCAGAAGTTCTGTAAAAGCTGCTGATGAGATAATGTCTAAAGCTCTTGAGAGAAGCAGGAAAGGTAAATAGAAACAGGTTCCTGAGCCTGTTGTGCCAGTAACTTTGGTAGATGATAGTAGTGATTCTAATGAAGGTGAAGCTGAAAGTGAGAGTAAAGGTGATGCAGCTGAACAAACTATACACACTGATTTTTGACAAAAGAAAGTTGTTGAAAGGTAGTGTGCTTGCTGATGTGGAAGAAGAGGGAATGGTTTGGTTGTTGCGAAAGTTAAGAGGTTGGAGGAAGAAAGGGTATTCTCGAAGGCTGAGGCTGCTAAGGCAAAAGAACTAAATGAAGGGATGCTCAGTAAAAAGTTTGAGTTGCTGCAGGAAAAATCTCAGGGACCTGGTCCTTCCACCACCTGATACCCAAAACCAAAAATCCAATTTTTGTCCAGTGGAATTTATATTAGTTCTAGTCTCCTAGCCTTCTTATCTTTAGTTTTTGACTAGTTTAGCGGTACTTGCTTAGTTTGTTTCCCCTAGTTGAAAATCTTTTTTCTTATGATGTCATATCTTCGATGCTAATATCATTTCAATGCAGTTGCTTTTTGTTGGATTATGTTTGCATCTTGAGTTGCCTTCATGGCTATGAGTTGCTTGTTCTTTTTCTTGGTATATTTTAACTTATGCAACCTTTTCAATGATGCCAAAAGGGGGAAGAATAAGTATGATTCTGCTTGTGATATTTATAACCTGTTTAAGAACCTGATTCTTAATGATAAAATTGATTTTTGCTAATATGGCTTTTAAGTTGAAAATTGTAGTTCAGGACATTAAGGATATGCAGCAAAGTCTATGTGTTTGTCATCATCAAAAAGGAGGAAAATGTTAGCTTGAATAAGCTTAGAGTTTTGACTGATGACGAAGGAACACATCCAATAATATTAAAAAATTAATTAAGCAGGAAAATTAATTATTATCCTATTGTCTAATGTTTATCTTGATAACTATGCATATTTGTACGTGATAATAAAAAGATTGCATGAGATTAGGATAAGGCATGAAGATAAGCAAGGAGTTCAATTAGGACTCAAACTCTTGGAGGCTTTGGAGTTCTAATTGCTCAATGTTGACACCCAATTTGTCCCTCCGTTTTTCGCAATTTGGCTATATTTAATTAAAATCGAAAATAGTAATTTCCCCCAAAAAAGCTGCATTAGATAGCATGCATTTATGTGTGTGATACTAATATTAATTCCTTATTTGTATAATATCTATTTATTTGTGATTATAATTACGTAATTGCATTCATTTAGGCTATTTTCTAAAACATGTATGCTATTTGTGCAATTTGATGCATTACGACATTATTTAATAATTATATATTGCTATTTATATTTAATTAGTATTATTTGAGCCCATCTATACTTATCTTTTCATTAAATATATTTATTTATAATTATTTATAATTTTTATATTTTATACTAATTATTTATATTTATAAATATTTTAATTAAATATTAGCCAAATTATCAAATTTACAACTCAATTCTACTACACCAAGTCCCCGTCATCACATTTTATCCACGTGTACGCCACCTAAGCCTACACCTCACTAAAACACACTTTTACCACAGAGTACAACTCGACTATGCGTGTGGTACAACCCCTCAAAGCCCTATTTTCCTTATCCACATCAGCCTTACACATATACAATCATACACGCATATATACACGCGTGCCCACGTGGCTAAATCATGGCCCTTCACCCAACAAATCCAACGGTCGAGATTAATTCCTTTATTTTCATATTTGCAATTCACCCCCCACAAGGCCGCAACCCTAAGCCTAAATCATTTACACCCTCTTCCTTCCATATACACAACCGCAGATCTCATGCTCTCTTTCGCTCTTCTCTTCAGAATCAACCCTAAATCTGCTCAAATCCCCACTGTCACTCCGCCATTGACGCCTCTATAAGCTCCGCTCATCTTCTCTCTCTCTCTTGTCGTTTTCACACGGAAAAAAGGGAATTCAATCCCTCTTCTCTCTCTTTCCATGGAAACCGAAAAGTAAGAGGAAGACATTGACGAATCTCGTTGAATCCAGACACGATATATACTGATTTAGCATACACAAGGCAAGAAAATTGAGGATTCAGATTCGAACTCCACAAATCACGCAGAAATGAACCGGGTCAAGCACGACCCGACCCGACACCAAATCAGTAACATCCTTCCTTTTTTTCGTTTTTCCTTTGTTTATGTAACTGAAATTATGAATATGATTATTTTTTCATGCCAAGTATAATAGTCCAGATTATCGTTTGCCCCTAAAATCATTCATATTTCATGTTAGTTGATTATTAAGAGTTTAAAACTATGTCGTTATTATTAGTTAATTTCATGCTTCTCATTACACACTAATCATTCATTGATTATGAAGTCATAAGAGTCTGCCTGTTTGATTGAATTGTTGTTTAGAAATTTTGCTTCGACTTGGTAATGTATACATAGTTATGCTCTCTGTTAATTGCACATCTGTACACATACATATGTTTTATTGGATTCCTGAAATTAGGTGTATATTACTTGGCTTGCTTTCTTCATCTCCTTTTTGTGTGATTAGTGCAAATCCTACTGACTGAGGCCTCTCTTTACATCAAGATTATGTTCGCATAGCCCCTTTTTCTGTTAAGAATAAGGATAAGATCCCTTATTTTGTAGGTTGATTGATTAGCACACATATCCATCCTTGATTTACCGATTATTCAAAAGGAAAATACTTCTGGACTTTGAAATTCCAACGGATAGTGATTTCTTAAAAGATTGATATGCTGTTAATATCCTATTATTGTGGTCTTGATTTTCAACTTTTCTTTTAAACTTTTTACTAATATTTTTTCCTTTTAAACATGGATTTTGAAATTCAAACAATCTTTAGTTACAACTATATAAACCACCTCAGGCCTTCCACACTGGGACAGCTCTGAATACACTAGACAAGCTGAGAAATACTTCCTTTTACACTGGTACATGCTGGAAGAAAACAATATCTCTTCTCTTCTTCTAAAATCATCTCCTTTATAATCTTCTACACATTGATAAATCTACACACACACTGAACCAGACATGCCTTTTACACCTCTAATAAAGCTGTACATCACTGAATACACCTTTTATAACGGAGGCAACATTGAACACATCCTCCCCTATCACAGACCTTCAGACATATCCCTTCCTCTCATATCCTGTAGTTTCTCAAAACAAAAGGAAAAGTGGATCCTACCCCTTCTTGATTCCCTTTTGCTTTGCTGGTTGAAAAGTCTAAGTAAAGTTTTGGCATTGCTGTTCAATTCTTACCCCCGTATATGCTTGCCTCTTGTATGTAAATCTCCTGTTAAGGAACGGTATCCTTACTGAATGAATGGTATATATCTTGAACACGCAGATCATGTATCTCATATGATTTAGTTCTGTATGGATTTGTGTGTATATGTCTGATTGCTTGGCCTTTTGTTGGCCACCTGCTAACTCTTGTCATACAAGCTTTGGATAGCCGTAAAAGGGTTATACCACCATTGATTCTTATGCAGGTTTAACACTAATGGGTAACTATTTTTGCTATGTAACATAATCCCAGAGGTTGAAGTTAAAAAGAACCTAGTGGTTCACATTAAAAATGCACACAGGGCATTACTCTTTCCTTTTCATGTGTATATTTTCCTCTAAACCCCATCATGTATTTGTTAGGATTCCTGGTTTGTATAGCACCATAAGGTGCAAGATAGATCTAGGACAAGTATTGTAGTTTGTGCACTGCTATGTTAAAATTGGCTACGAAGGGGCCATTTCTAACCCTACTCTTTATTTTTTATGTGTGCAAGGGTTGAAACCATAATACATGTTGAAAATTGATTTATCTGTGCAAATTGCCAAAATTGAACATCGAGGCAGTATTCTAATTGGTTTAAAATCGAATTACAATAGGGATTGTTTTGCTTAAAAGTAGATGAAAGGGCTAAAATTGCAGTACATGCTGAAAACTGGCTTATTTGTGCAAATGATAAAACTGGAAGTAGCGTCAGTGAGTAGGAGGTGTGAAACTGGAATTTGGGAGTCTAAATTGACTATTTGTGCAATTTGAGAAACTCCTAAATTAGACTATTTTCTACAGAGGCTAAAAATGCGAGACAGTGCTAAAACTGGTCTTTTTCTGCAAATTATATATATTCTGCAACGTCAGTAGCAAAATGCAGAATTCTAATTTGTTGTTTATTTCAATTTCTAACCTTGTTGTTAGTTTAATTTGGAGGCTTATCTTTTGAAAATTGTCTTGTTACAACTTTCCTTGATTGCTTAACATGACCGTTCATTATTTGGCTCCTAGTGGTCTAGCTATGGGGCATCAATTTACTTAAGGTGTCTAGATACTTAAAGTAGTATTCCAATAGCCTCTAGAACTTTAATTTGGGACGTTAGCTTAAACCTTTAGGGCGTTTAAAAATATTAGCAAGCACTTTAGTTAAAAATACTTAAAGAGGGTATGGGGGTTAAAAGGAATTAAACCCCTCGGACATGATGGAAACTACCCGAGCTATATATTGACAGTTGATTTTAAAACTATCGTTCCTTATGAGAGCCGGGTTCTGATCCGAATAGGATAATAAAACCTAGGATTATTTATTCAAATGTTTAAATAATTATTTATTGTTTAATTAATTTGTGGCTATTTGTGCAATATAATTATTATTTAGATCGTTTATGCATATACCTTAAACTGCCTATTTACTTACTTTACATCCCATATCTCTTTTGTTTATTTTATTTAGATTTTATCCTTTTATAAGCAATATGTTAAATCCAATATAGAAATCGGTCGGGAACCACGTTTAGTGGAACTTAGGAGGTGCCCAACCCCTTCCTTCTAGGTTATTTCGAACACTTACCCAAATCTTTGATTAGTAGACCAGCCCAGAGTTAATTCTTTAAATGGAATTAGGAATTAATAACCTAATACGCTTAGGAAATTTATTAGGTGGCGACTCCAAAATCTTTAACTCCAAACGAGTTACCCCAAGTCGAAAACCACTTACTTTGATTTAAAGTGGGGTACGACAGAATGGTGACTCCACTGGGGATTAAATGTTCTAACCATCACAATTTTTATATTTGGTTTATATTATTGCTTTGATTATTTTGATACGAAACTAACTTTTCTTCTTTGCAGGTTTGTTATGTTTTTCTCATCTCTTATTTTGGCATAATTTTGTACGATATAATATTTATTTGTGCATATTCCATTCATATTTCCTCCAATTCGAAAATTTAATACTTAAAGCGGTTGCGGGGGTTTCCCGGCCGTTTCTCATTTTTCAAAATAATTTATTCTGGAAAGAACCCTCGGGGTAGGTCATTTCGCAGTGCAGATGACATTCCCGGAACTTTCCCCTTTCAGGTTGTCCGCTTGAAAGGAAATGGCCAGGTCTATTCCCACTCTTAGACAATCTTTTTATGAACCATGCATCATGTCTTATTTAGAGAAATTGACTTCAGCTCGTGTCTAAATCCATTAGTTTACCCTGTTTAAACAAACCAAACAGGTTTTCAATCCTAAGGGACGTTTAAATATGTTATGTGTGCATTTATTTAAAGTTGAACGTGTCTAATGAAGCCCATTTAGTCACCTAAAAGTGGGTTCTCATAACAAAATCAATTATTTATTTTTATTTACATAAAATCGTTATTTCTATATTTTTAAAACAAAACCAATTATTTTATAAAACTATTTTTTGGGTTATGAACGAAATTAATTTTTATGCTTTTATGGGAAAAAAATAATAGACTTTAAATTAATTTCTTCTACTTTTAATGTAGCAAGATCAATTATTATTCCTATTTACCTTAGAAAAAACTGTTATTTCTACATTTATATAGTAAAAGCAATTTATTTTTTGTTAATTTTTTGGTTATGAGAACAATTGGGATGACACAAAATACACGTTCAATGTTAAATACCATAATCAAATTAGGAAGGCTTAACATCTTTGGTATGTTAAAGTCCATTAGCCAACCTCGTCCAAAAAGCGTCATCAAATGACGCCTATCATGCATCTTATGTGTGTTGGTCTTGTTAGGCCTACCTGCGGCACAAGAGAGGTCCCTTACATTATAAGGAGTGATATGTTTTGCATTTGGTAATTATTACCTTGACACTAACTTATTTTTTTATGTGTAAGTTTTACTCCCATTCCTGAGGTTGACTTGTGCATTCTGGCCGAGCATCAGTACCGGACGAGAGCCAAATGAACAGTTACAACTCCTCCCCCTTCACAAACTAGAAGAAAAGGAAAGCGAAATATCATGTCTGAGTTGAATAATGCGGCTCTTAGTGACGATAACATTGGGAATAATGGGACACCCCGCAAACTTGCCCTGGTTGGGGTATGATGAACATGTTGCTACCTTAGAGCAAAGAATTAAAGAACTTGAAGAGAAACTGACAATGACCAGTTTACCTGTTGTTAACTCCGCCCATTCAAGGGGACCAGTCGATCCAAGTGGATCAGCCCGCCCTAATAGAAAGGACCCTATACACCCAGCTGATCTACCTGCTACTTACCAAACAGTACCACCAGCCACATACCTAGTGCTACTCACCAAACAACACAACCAGCTCCTTACCAAACAGCACCACCTGCTACCTACCAAAGTGCACCAACCGCCACATACCAAGCACCGCCTCCCTATCAAGCACTACCAGCTACTTATCAAGCACCACCTCCTGCATACCCTACTTATCCAAACACAAACCTACCTCACACTAATATCACAAATCCGCAACCTTACAATCCCATGTTAACTGCTGAAACCAAACAACTCACTTCATCCGTCGAAGATCATGAAAACTATGAATGGGCGGAGGATGAAACCAATGGTGATGAGACAAAAGAGAAAGTTCATAAGCTAGAGGCAGCCTTTAAGAATTTTGAGTTAGACAAAACTACTAAAGGTTTAGCTTATGAAGATTTGTGTATCTATCCTACTTAGAAATTACCTGCTGGGTACAAGATACCAAAGTTCGACTTGTTCAATGGCACTGGAGACCCTATGGTTCATTTGAGAACATATTGTGACAAGTTGATTGGAGCAGGAGAAGACGAGAAAATACGAGTAAAGCTATTCAGCCGAAGCTTGACTGGAGATGCTTTAAGTTGGTTTTCTAAACTGAAACCAAGCACATGGCTCGGTTGAGAAGATATGGCAGCAGACTTTGTAGAAACATTTGGGTAGAACACCGAAATGGTACCATATCGCTTCTATTTAGAAAAGTTGAAAAAGAAACCCACAGAGACGTTCAGAGAATATGCTACTTAGTGGAGAGCAGAAGCTGCCAAAGTACAACCCGCTATGAATGAGAAAGAAATAGTCAACATATTCATTTGCATAAAAGAGGATGTATATTACGACAAGTTGTTGCATATGTAGAACCAAAAGTTTGCAGATGTAGTGTTGATGGGAGATGACATAGAAGAAGGGTTAAAAAGTGGAAAGATTATTAGCTTAGCTGCACTACAAGCTGCTAATAAGGCTATCCAAGCTGGAAATGTGAGTCTCTCCAAAAAGAAGAAAGATGAACTCTCTTTTGCTGCAAACATTCAAGACCCCGCTTTCAACCACTATTATCAAACACCACCACCATTCTATCCCTACCCTCACATACCATCTGAAAAATTCGTTTACAACACTCAACCCATGGGGCCTATATTCCACACCCCAGCACCAAGCTGTCAATCATACTAGCAAAATACTGAAACCAACTACTGAAATGCATCACTATGCCCTCCTAGGCCTCACTCTGAGGCAAACCAAAGACCTAAAAGAAACTACACTGCATTAGCTAAATCCCGCACCCAATTGTTCGAGAGATTGAGAGCTGTTGGGCTTATTGTCCCAATCCCTCAAAAGGTGTCAGACAATCCTTCACCACACTTTGATTACAGCAAAAGGTGCGCGTACCACTCAGATGGGCCGAGGCATGAGATGGAGAGATGTTTTGCATTGAAAGATAAGATTCAAGACCTAATAGATGAAAAAGTCATTCATTTGAAGACGCCAAATGTGCACAATAATCCACTACCAAATCATGGAGATGAGAATGTAAATATGATTGACGTCGGCGAAGAATGCAATCTGGAAGGTACAATCATAAAGGCAAAAATAGTGTTTGATGAATACAAGTTTTGCATGGGGTACATCCTGGTTTGCAAAGGAGAAAACACTACAAAGGACACAAGAGATTATCATTCACTATAGCAGTTTATTCCAACTCTAAGACGGGCATCCATCCTTTCAAGCTACATGAAAACTCTTGAGGGAGGAGGACATACCAAAAATGCTCGTGGTGTAGAAGATGAGCTGACCGGTCTAAAGGAGACACTTGTGGAAGAATGTGATGTAGTACCTAAAAAGCATACTGAAGCCCTGAACATCCAAAATGCTGAACTGGAGTTATGCGGAACAACTGAACCTGCAACACATTCTGAGCATGCCGAGAACATTAGTGGAGCTGTGGCATTACTTGTTTTCTTAAATAAAACATGACTCCGAGTCGTTAACTTTTCTTTTCTTTATATTCTAACTTTGTTGCATCATCATTTCCATTCGAAGATTGGTTCTTGAGTCCAATAATAAAAGCTTGCTTTTCCTATTTTTCGTGTTAGAGTATGCATCATTCACCTCCTACAAAATCATTTTAATTCCGTTGAATCTATGACTGCGATGTGAGAAAGCAATTCAAAACGACGAGTACAAACCAGGCTATGGTGATTTTGATAAAAGATATTTAAGGAACTTCACGAAGACCTTATAGCAGACAACAAGGGCAAGAACATGTTGAGGAAAATTACTTGCAATTCAAGGAAAAACAGTAGACATACATATAAGGAGCATAATTAGACAATCCTAAACGGACCAAAAGCATACTCGAGCAAGTGACGCTTATGGATAGCAAAGAATGAACACAACAAGCAATAGAGTGACAAAGGCATTTAACAAGAAATTTAGCAAGGCCCTAAAGTAGAATTCTCTAAATTGAGACAAAATTAACAAGATCCTTTACTCAGATACAATCAAGAGATACTACAAATCAATAAACATTTATCTTTATTGGATTTGAACTACGTAGCGACCTGATTACCAAAAGGCGATACATAGGCAGCCTACTCAAGGCACGATCATATCATAAGAGAATTTTATTAGAAACTGGGGCAGAATTTTTTGAGTCGCCCTCAAAAAATTCAAAGAGTACATCACAACACACTGGGGAAGTGTTTTTGAGGGACCTCAAAAATTCGAAGAAAATACAAGCAGCATACTAGGGCAGAAATTTTGAGCTCCCCTCAAAATTTCAAAATGAAAGATCTTTGAACAACGAATGGATATAGAGGAGATTATGTCCAAACAACGCATCGCACTCTATGATTCAATGGAATAAATTCGCATTACTCTTTAAACATTATTTTTCTCAAAATACATGCATATTCCCTTTTGTTCTCCCTTTTTGCCCACAGCTCGACTAAGGTTTGACGCTTGAAAAGAGAGATATTACAAGGAGAAAATTATACAAGATGCAGCAGCAGAGTACAGTACAACGAATGCGCCAGTCAACCTCCACCCAAAAAATCACAAATTTTCTTTGGTTGCAAGTTTACACAGGTACCGAGTATACCTAACAACTTTGGCAGAGCAATATTCATCAATTTGATAAGCGTAGAATCCATGTCGGTGGATATATAGGGTCTGCATTGGTGGACATGACATGCATAGAATCCATGTCGGTGGATATATAGGGTCTGCATTGGTGGACATGACATGCATAGAATCCATGTCGGTGTATATATAAGGTCCGCATCGGTGGACATGACAAGTGTAGAATCCATGTCGGTGGATATATAGGGTCTGCATTGGTGGACATGACATGCATAGAATCCATGTCGGCGGATATATAGGGTCCGCGTCGGTGGACATGACAAGTGTAGAATCCATGTCGGTGGATATATAGGGTCCGCGTCGGTGGACATGACATGCATAGAATCCATGTCGGTGGATATATAGGGTCCGCGTCGGTGGACATGACATGCATAGAATCCATGTCGGTGGATATATAGGGTCCGCATCGGTGGACATGATATGCATAAAATCCATGTCGGTGGACATATAGGGTCCGCACGGTGGACATAAAATGCATAGAATCCATGTCGGTGGATATATAGGGTTCGAATCGGTGGACATGACAAGCGTAGAATCCATGTCGGTGGATATATAGGGTGTAATCACCTAATTTTGGCACCAAATTCAACAAGTATCTAAATGGTTACAAATTTTCCTAGGATTTTTGCGTGTTTTTATCTAGATTTTATCTTTATTTTTGCCATTTTTGTAATTGTTAAGAGAGAAAATATCGAAAAGAATCCCAAAAATATTGATTGACTAATTGTTTCTTGTTATATTTTGTGTGTCAATTACTTGATTTAATTAGTTCAAAAGAGAATTAATGTAGTCTAGTTGAATGGTTACTGGGCTACTAGAAATTCAAAAGAAAAAAATAGTCCATAAACAATAAAGCTGCAGCCCGACGCTCGGCCCAATAACAAATTCTGACCCGGACCAATATCCTTTGTATAAAATCATGTTCATTGCCATTTTAGTCCTTTTCCCAATTCTAACAAGACCTACAGAAAACCTACACCTAAATGTGGAAACCGACCGTGGCCGCCGTCCACCACCGGCGACACCCTCCGTCCGGCCAAATTATACACCCCTAGAATCGTCTCCTCACCCTCATTCCAATTCTCAAGTCAATTTTCCTAAATACTCACTGGATTGGTGTAGATCGAGGCATAAAGAGGCGGCCTAAACCCTACCTCCGGCAACGGTGAGTTTTTCCGGTCAACAATTAGTGATGGTGAAGCGATGGCTTTGTTAGCGCTGTGATGATAGTAGCAATGGTGATGTATGGCTGTTTGGTTTTGGCGAGGCAGTGGTGAGGACGTCGCCGCAGCGTTGGCTCGTTTATCGCAGCGTGATCCGATGACATTGATGATTTGCATTTAGCTCGACGGTTAGATTGGAACTCAGCCATCCTTGATCTCTATTCCATGCTTCTAGCTTCTACCTGTTTTCCTCTTTCCTTGTTTAGTTAATATGTTTAGTTAGTATAAGTTAGTAGTGATCGCTCTATTATTGTATCTACGAGTTGTAGAAAAGAAAAGATTTCATGGCATTATCTTTTTAGACATGTTATTTGTTCATGCTGTAGATTGATTGTTCTCTTATGGTTTGAGACTTATCCGCTTGATTATTTTTGTATGAATCATTTGGCACGAACTATAAACTATCACTTGGATCGTTGTATTGAGTTTGAATATGCTTGTGAGCTTGGATTTTCTTAGTAGTAGTGAACTTGTGATAATTAGCTCCCATTGAATAGAAGTTTGTCTAGGCCTGCTTGTCTGATTGTTTTAGTTAGGCTTACATTAGTATGACTTGTTAGTTAAGCTAGAAATGTTTAAGTTTATTAGATTGTTAGTTTGGTTTTAGGTCGGTTAGCTCAAAGGGTCAGTATGACCTTTCTTTTGGGAATCAATTGAGTTTGACCTCATGGGATGAGTTTCTTGGGCTATGAAATTGTCTTTGGCTGCATTTGTTCTTTTGGGAAGGGAGCTTCTTTTCGGGTCAAGTCCAGTAGCCCATAAGTTTAAAATTTTCAGATATTCTGTCTCTTAAAAAGAGGGAAGAATGGTCAAAATAATGGGACAAAAGTAGTACCAAAGGGGTATGTTTCAGCACTCTTTAGGGGAGGTGAGGGGCTTAGCATGAAAGAGGCAATTGGCACTTTAAAGAGTCACATGTTGTGTAGTACTTTCTTCTGATAAAGCAAATAGCCACATATGAGCCTTTGTATTTACACTTCCCTCACACTCCACCCCCTCTTACCTATTAAAACCCCCTTTGTCTTTCATTTTAGGACACAAGAACAGATCTGAAAAACATCTCTCTCTAACTTGACAAGATCTGAAATACTCTTGAAATTTGAGGGAAGTAGGTCTGAAACAGAGAGAAAAAATACTATAAAAAATAGATAGCTATTAGTGTTCGAGTTTAAGATAAGATGGATGGTTGTTTACTTGTTTTAGTTCTCTATTTGTGAGTGTTTAAGGGAGCTTTAGCTGCTGTTTTCGCTGTTTCTGGTTCTGCGATTTACTGCTGGTTGGTTTGCTAGTGGGGATCCTTGCTGGTGTTTTTTTTCCTTGCTGTTGTTCTAGGAATTTCAGCTCCTAGTTGCTGTTGTTTAGCTCCTGCTCTGGTAGTTGCTGTTGCAGTTGAGTTTTGTGGACCTTTTGCCCTGGTTGAACTTTGGAGTTTTTTTCTCACTAGGTATTTTATTTTAAGCTTTGCTCTATATTGTATGTATTTTGTCATGTCTTAAACTCTTGATGTATGGAGAGTAGCCTGTTCAAGGTTATGTTATTTGAGGAAAGAAAAAACCAAAACGAGAATACTTTGTATCTTCGTGAGCATAAATGTTCTGTTTATTTGTGTTCATTTATACATTTGATGCTAATGATAAAAGAAAGAACAAAAGGGGGCTGGTGTATCTCTTTCACGGCTAAAAGGTGTGACTTGCAAACTACAGGTTTAAATATTGAAAACCTGGTTATATATGGCATCTAATATGAGGCTCAGTAATGACATGTTTAGACAGAATTTTGACAAATCTGAACAAGTTAGGAAGGCGGACATTGAATGTAAATAAACTTATGAAATCAGCCCCTTCTTTACCTACAGAGCGGACATTGAATTGAATGTAAATTAATTTATGAAAATCAGCCTCTTTACTTACTGAAATTTGATTGAAGTCCCTTTAGATATTGAGTGAGCAAACTTGTTCCAATATGCTAGGCAAATATTAGTAGGTCCTTTATCAAACGATTAAGGGTAAGAAAAGTTGATACTCATGTGCAGATTGTTTAAACTAGAGCAACCGTGCTTGCACAGGACTCGAGGGTGCCTAAAACCTTCCCGCGAGTCAACCGAGATCCTTACCCGGAACTCTGACGCAGACCACTGAACGAGTCATAGGTGTTCTAAGGTACCTCTTTGGTGACTTGGCACACCTTTGAACTATGTCAAGTGGCGACTCCGTAAATCTCAATAACTAATGTACCTTTAAACACCTAAGTCACAACCTTTTATTTATTTATTTTTAGAAAAATTTTAGGGTGTGACAGCTTGGCGACTCCGCTGGGGAAATTAGAATCTCAGGCTTTAATAAGTGTCGCTTTTAGGCTTGTGAATATTTGTTTGTTTGTTTGCCATGTTTTGAATGTTACTGCTTTAATATTTATCTGAACTGTATATAAACTGTCTCCTCTCGCGCAACCCCTCTGAGTCTCTGATACATATATACCAGTATTGCTTTCAGCATCTGGGAAACCTTCTTACACAAAATTGCCCATGATTTAGGAGGATGGTGTGTCGTGGTTAAGTCGGAGACACTGTTGCCGAACAACCTCGATGCGCTTTTCGCCCGGTTTGTCCACCGGATTTTGAGCCAGTCTAGACACCGAATCATGTTGTGTCACCTAGAGATAAACCTTTAGTCCTGATTAATCTGCATTTCATTGATGACTTAGTGAGGTGCGGTACACCGATACTACACTTGTCTAGGCTAACCTCCTTCGTGTCAAGATGGGACCCGCATCCCAGAAAGGCACATTTATGGCATTTTCTGTGTTGCATATGTTCGGAAGGTTGTTATGCTGACCGTTATTGGTTTGAGGGGTCAGGGTATACTGAAATGGATACAAATGGGGAAAAAAAAAAACGTCATCATTATTTTTACGCCTTTATAATGGCGAATTTTTTTTTAGGTTATTTGTCAAATCCATAAGAAAGGTTTTCTTTGAATCATAAAATATGTGTCGTTATAATGCCGAGTTTTCTTTAGGCCATGCGTGTTTAAGTCAAGTCTCACAGTCTAGCCTAAAATGTTGAAAATAATTTTTTACGCCGTTATAATGGCGAAATTTTTTGGAATTTTTAAAAAATTTTGTATCTAAATGTGTGTCAAAGGGTTCCTTAATTTTTCCGGTTTTTACATCATTACGACAACTGCCCAAATACGAGTCAAGGATCTTGTCTCAAGTTGTCAAATAAACTACCATTTTAATGCTGTCGTAATGACGAATTATCCGAAATTTGTGTCAATTTTATACTTTATCCAAGTCGTAAAAAATAATAATTAAAGAATGGTGGTTTGAGTCTCAAGTCTGAAAAGAAAAACATTTTAGTCGTCATTTAAGCCATTGCAATGACGAATTCTTTTAGAGTCTTGTGTTTAGTTCCGTGTTCGGGTTTTGACCCGAATTTGTTTTTCAAAAATAATTTGTTGTCACTATAATGGTGAAAATTTTAGAACTCTTTCTGTTTGTCTAGGTCTGTGTTCAGATTTTATCCCCAGTTGTAGAAAATTCTTAGTGTCATTTTCACGCCGTTATAATGGCAAAAGTTTTGGAACCCTTTATGTTTGCCTAGGTCTGTGTCCGGGTTTCATCCCGAGTCTGAAAATAATTTTTGGTCATCAGTTTATGAAAATTTTTTTGAAATGTTCCTGTGTCTGAGTCTGTGTTTTGATTTTACCCTAAGTATGAGAATAATTTTTCGTCTTTTTATGCCAAATGGCGAAATTTTGTTAATCGTTCATGTGTCTCGTGTCTGTCATTTTGTATCCTAGTTTTTCTCTAATTTTGTAAATACCAAGATGTCATATTTTTATTTTAGACTCTTGTCTCATGTCATTGTTTAAATTATGTCAGTTGCTTCAACAAAAATGAAAAAAACAAACATCAAAAAATCAAGTCTTTCTGCCGTCTCGAGTTATGTGTCGTCTACGGTTTGTATTTTGACATTGTCTCAACGCGACACATAGACGACCTTTTCTGGGATACCCTCGATACACGCGGCATATGCCGGGAACCTTTTCGGGATGACGCACAACAACCATAAGCTTCTCAATGTGTATTTTGTGCTAATCCAATTTGTTTGCCATTAGTTGTTTGGACCTCTGTGGTAACTCGGGCAGATATTCTGGCATCATATCACCCCTATACAACAGCATCAACGCGACCCGTGATCATGACGTCTGAAGGTGGGAATTCTGAGTTCGGCGCTCACCAGCGTTTGATTGAGTTGAATGAGAGGTTGACCGAAAAGGTCAAAAATCTGAAACGGTTGGTGGCCGAGCGAACTGATAGGTTGACCGGAGAGGCCGAAATTATGAAACAGTTGATGGCCGAACAAAATGGGAGGTTGACTGAAGAGGTTAAAAATTTGAAACAGTTGGTGGCTGACTTGTATCTTGCCATTATTTCGGAACAGACAACTCCTCCCCTGCCAGCCAGTCTCACAGGTCTTGCACCGAGCATCGTGCATCAGGCACAAAACCCGCCTACAATAGTTAAGGACTCTCAGTATTCTCCCGACTCTCCTCACTACTACAATGAATCAAAAGTGGCAGGATCCTCCACAATGTGTCCTCTGGCACCACCATCTCTACTTGCTCCACCCTCGACCTCTGCTCTACAATTCACTGTCCTAGCTAGGTCAGAAAGTCTTCGCAATGAAACAGAAAGGGAACGAGATCCAAGAAAGTGGAGCAAAGGAGAATTCAAACAGCCCCACTCATACTCCCGAACTCCACAAAAGCATCATCAGCACCACCACTTCCACATGATCCAAAATACTCCACCCATCCACTCCACAAAGTGCAGCCATATGCTCCAACATCTTCCTACCCGCAATGGCGTGCACTAACCATACAAACCACATGTAACACTCCTCATAATCACTTCCAGGCTTCGCCTAACCTTCCCTCCCCAAAAAGGAAAAATCCAAGCTCCCGTCTGAGTGCGTGTCATAAGAGGTTCTGACGAGGGGGGATGATTAGGTTCACACCAATCAGAGAATATTACACCCACCTGTTTGAAAGGCTACAAGAAGATAACATGCTGAAACCCATCTCAGGAAACATGAATCCAACTAAGAAAGTGGATCGCTCGCGCCGTTGCGCTTTTCATTCTGGGGCCCCTGGACATGACACAGAGCAATGTGGGCATCTGAAAAGAGCAATCTAAGCAATGATAGATAGCAATCAGATAAAGGTTATGGGAGACGAGACTCAAAATGTGAACTAGAATCCTTTGCCAGCTCATAATGTTCAGAATGACACACATACAGTTGGGATGGTATGCACAGAGGAAAATTTGAAAGGGAAAGCTGCCAAGCAGATTGTGGCGGTCGATCCCTTTTCAGATATTAAATGCCAGAAGCCTTTCATTGTTGTATAGGCCGCAAGTCCAAATACATCTGTTGTCAACAAAACAATGCAAGATGTAGTCGTTGAGCCAATTCCAAATCCTACCCAGTCATTCATCAGTCCCAGAGAAGTGAAGTATACCCTGATGGGAGCGGATAGAAATGAGGAAATGCAGAAGATGTTTCCAGATTCAGGTGCATCCTTGTGAAGGGCTCAACAATGCATGAAAAATAGGAAACTGGCCCTGACTTGCAATTGAGTGACTGTGAAATGTTGTAGCTTGTTTTGCTAATCTTTCTGTGTACTTGATTATTCAAGGGTTGCAACCCAAGTGCATTATTTTGCTTGTTTTGTTTGTTCAAACCCTTATATCTTCAATTCAATGAAAAAGAGATCCATCTCGTCCTAATATTTGGTCTTTTATGTTTCCTGTTCTTACCTCCTTACTTTTCTGTTTTATGTTTTGTCGACCTTAATAACCTGACATGCGTGCGGAATTTACGTCTTGATCTAAACACACGCTCTGGCATTGTGAGCTATCTGAGTAGTAAAGAGGGATAAAAGAGGGAGCAAAATAAGTTGGGGATTAATAGTCATCTGATAAGGGAGATCGGTGAGAAGTTCAAAATCGTGCACAGTCGCTTCGACTGAATTTGAAACACCAGTTTTGAGAACCATCGTTGAAGTAGAAGTTAAGGACACATGTGGATCAATCCAGGTCAATTCATTGAATCATTATTTGTACGAGGCATTCTCGGGTCGGGATGACAAACGGCTTTCATTTTTTCTACCCAAACACTATGTCCTTTTGTCAGTCCTTTCTTAGCCTTGTTCTGTGTTTCTTTGGCCTACCCTCCCTTGGAATCAATTTGATATGACTAAAGAAAAAGATAACAGGGTAGAGCTACCTCAGCGGTAGAGCTACGTCTGACCTGATTCCTCTCAAAAGGATACGTAGGCAACCATTCGGGTGCGGTCATAACAGGGAAAAGTTCATTTTTTTCCTTGTTCATATTGACGCAAAACTTGCCTCCAAGTTTGCGGCCAACGTCAAAAGAAATTTTGTTCCCCGTTCTATGCTAAACTGGGCAGAAGTTTGTTTTTATTTTATTTTTTATAAAATAAAATAAAAACAAACTTTTATTTTAATTATACCATATATTCGTCTGTTTCATGAGATGTTTGGTATATCAGTCTCGAAGTCAAGCAAAAAACTCAAAGCGCCCCAATTTAGGATAAACTGGGGCAAAAGTTTATTTTTTTAAAAAAAAAAAAAAGAGGAGAAAGTCAACATCCCTTTTCCTTCATTGTGTTCATCTCGGGGGATAATCTCAATATTCCTTATGTTTTCATATTAGAAAATTCAAAAGATAATTCCTCGGTTTCACTAAGCCGGGAGAACAGTTTGTTGTTATTTTAAAAGAAATGATTCCAAGGGTTGTATCATTCACCAAGTCATTTCATGAGATGCTTTCATACCGCTTTTCAAACTAAAGAGAAAAACTCAAAACACAAAAAAAAAAAAAAAAAAAAAAAAGGAAAGAAAAAAAAAAGAAAAGAAATAATCCCCAACTTACCTAAACTGGGGGAAATAAGTTTGTTTTATTTTCAGAAAGCGGTGATTTCATAGTTTGTGATATTCATCTGACCGTCTCGTGAGATATTTCTGAGCTTTTATGTTGTACCCCTTTCTTCATAGCCTAACCAATTACAGTCCAAATAAAGACATTTCTGACCGATCATTGAGAATTTCAAGCCGAGTAGGGTATCAAGGGATAAGTTCTACGCTGTAAAGTCGCATTCTTATAAGCCGAAAATCGCATTTAGGAGCTGGGAGCACCAAGGTCATTAAAGGAGAAATTTTTCGGGGAATCAAGATGAAGGCCGAAATTGAAGAAAGAAAGAAAAGACGGGGTCGAGCATCAAGGAAAGATCTGAGGTCGATTGGAAAAGAGCGAAAAATGAAAGAAATTAAAAAAAAAATAAAGTCTTGTCGGTGAAAACCTGAAAGGGCGCTGCAAGGCAATAGTGAGTTAAAAGAACAAAGAGAGAGGCTGTCAGTGAAAATCCCGAATGAGCGTTGCGGAAGTCGTCATCAAGTTCGGGTTGAGCAAGTTGTCAAACTGGGAGCAAGTTCAGGAATACCCCGTGTAAACGGATTAAGTGTTGATTCCAAGATGTATCTCATGTTCATTGAAGTCGTCATTTCACCTCTAAATAGTTTTCCTTCTATTTTTCAGGGACATCTTTTGTTTGATGTCTCCTCTTCAAATTTCTTCAATTCATCATTCCTTCATTATTCTTTCAATTTCCTTCATTTGATAATATGAAACAAGCAAAAAGAAAGTTTGGCAAAATTTGTTCATATGTTTCAAAGTTGTACCATATCATTGTCAAGACCCAAATGAGCAACTCCCATGCCGCACCTCGGCAACAAAAACAACATGCCAAGAATGTACCAGATAAGTCGCCATGGAACAACATGCTATTTTCTACAACTGTTTGGGTTGAAGATTTGGGGGGTAACATTTAGCATCATTAACCCTTTGTTGGGATATCAGAAACAAATTGACAACATCAAGACGTCGTTTGTCTGAAATTACTCTGAAGGGCAAACCAAGAATCACCAACCTTATTTTACAAGAACATGATTTAGGGATTGTGAAGTTAGAATGAAAGAATGCCAGAATGATATTTTGTGCACTATTGGCAAGTGCAAGGACCACCTGAATCGAGAGGGGAAACTTCAATCTTCAAACTGAACCCTAATTTGGAGGGCTTTCAATCTTCAAACAACACCTCATTAGGATAATGGGTTAGAGTTTTCCGCTGTCAAGTCAAGACCACATGTGTGGAATAGGTATAATTCCTACCTTCAAGACAAGAGTTCACCATGGGTTAATGATGAGAGAAGATATGATCTGCCAGAAAGATGTCAACCTCAACAACGGGCCCTCCCATTATCATGGAAGATGTCAAATTCAGCAGACAGGGCTCACCCTTAACAATGCAAAAGGATATAGTCCCATATAATTAGATGTTTTAGATTCAAAGTCGGGCTCTCCCTTGATAATGTAGAATTTTTAGTTTCAAAGTCGGGCACTCCCATATAATATAGATATTTTAGATTCAAAAGTCGGGCACTCTCATATAATGTAGATGTTTTAGATTCAAAATTCGGGCACTCCCATAAAATGTAGATGTCTTAGATTCAAAATTCAGGCACTCCCATATAATGTAGATGTTTTAGATTCAAAATTCGGGCACTCCCATATAATGTAGAAGTTTAGTTTCAAAAGTCGGGCACTCCCGTATAATGTAGAAGTTAGATTCAAAAATCGGGCACTCCTATACAATGTAGAAGTTGTAGAAAATAGATTTAAAAGTTGGGCACTCCCATGATAATGCGGAAGTTCATTTCTTACCAGTTTTCGCTAAAACATAGCGACATTTCCATTTCGAGTCAGTTTCGCTCAAAGATAGCAAGATCCATTTGAGTGATGGTTTTAAATTCCAACAAGAGCAAGACCCATCAAAGTTATGGTTTTAAATTCCAAAAAAAGTAAGACCCATCAGGGTGATGGTTTTCAATTTTCAAAAGAAGCAGAACCCATCAGGGTGATGGTTTTCAATTTTCAGAAGAAGCAGAACCCATCAGAGTTATGGTTTTCAATTTTCAGAAGAAGGTGAACCCATCAGAGTGATGGTTTTCAATTTCCAACAAAAGGAAGACCCATCAGAGTGATGGTTTCTAATTTTCAACAAAAAGCAAGACCCATCAGAGTGATGGTTTTCCATTTTCAGAAGAAGCAAGACCTATCAGAGTGATGGTTTTCAATTTCCAGCATAAGCAAGACCCATCAGAGTGATCGTTTTCAATTCAACGCGAATAAGACCCACCAGAGTGGTGGTTCCAATTTAAGACCCGCCAGAGTGGTGGTTCCAGTTTTATCATTCAAGTCAAAGCCCGTCAAAGCGGCTATTTCAATTTTCAAGTAAAAGTCCGTCAAAGCGGAAATTTCATTCAAGTCAAAGTCCGTCAAAGCGGCAATTTTAATTTTTCAAGTCAAGTCCGTCAAAGCGGCAATTTCATTCAATTCAAAGTCCGCCAAAGCGGCAATTTCATTCAAGTCAAAGTCCGTCAAAGCGGCAATTTTAATTTTCAAGTCAAAGTCCGTCAAAGCGGCAATTTCAATTTTCAAGTCAAAGTCCGTCAAAACGGAAATTTCAATTTTCAAGTCAAAGTTCGTCAAAGCGGCAATTTCATTCAAGTCAAAGTCCGTCAAAGCGGCAATTTCATTCAAATCAAAGCTCATCGAAGCGGCAGGCAAAGCTCGTCGAAGCTGCAATTTAAGTTTTCAAGTCAAAGCCTGTCAAAGCGGCAATTTAAGCTTTCCAGTCAAAGCCCGTCAAAGCGGCGATTTCATCTTTCAAGTCAAGCCCACCTGAGCGGCAATTTTAAGTTTTCAAGACCCACTTGGGTAGTGGGAGTTGCGGACCAGTTCATCAGCTTGGGAAGCCTGAAGAGTTAGCTTAGAAATTGTAATTTTTACATTTCAAATGTTGTATTTTCATTTTCCTTTGTAAAGCAATGATCACCAGCCAACAACCAGCAACAAGTGACCAGCAGCAACAGCTCTAGTATGTCAAAGATGTCTCGAGTTAGTCCGGGTAAGTCTAGAAGCATCGAGTCAGTCTCAGCTAGCTGTGAAAGTGTTTAGAGTTAGTCTGCGTCTGTCTAGAGAGTGCTTAGTGTTAGTCTAGAAGTGTCTAGTGTCTGTCTGTGTATGGTAGTCCCAGCTACCGCACGTGAGGAATTACACTAACCTGATTCCTTAGTCCGGGGATATGTAGGTAGCCTTTTCTTGGTTAGGACCAAAAATCAAGGTACGGTCACCATTTTGCAAGCGTATTCTCGGCTAGAACCGAAAAAGCCAAAATTAGCTATCGATTACGTCTTTGTCCAAAAACTCTTCGTGTTCTCGAACAAAGAGGGGCAGCTGTAATCACCTAATTTTGGCACCAAATTCAATAAGTATCTAAATGGTTACAAATTTTCCTAGGATTTTTGCATGTTTTTATCTAGATTTTATCTTTATTTTTGCCATTTTTTGTAATTGTTAAGAGAGAAATATTGAAAAGAATCCAAAAAATATTGATTGACTAATTGTTTCTTGTAATATTTTGTGTGTCAATTACTTGATTTAATTAGTTCAAAAAAGAATTAATGTAGTCTAGTTGAATGGTTATTGGGCTACTAGAAATTCAAAAGAAAAAAAGTAGTCCATAAACAATAAAGCTGCAGCTCGACGCTCGGCCCAATAACCAATTCTGACCCGGCCCAATATCCTTTGTATAAAATCATGTTCATTAACATTTTAGTCTTTTTCCCAATTCTGACAAGACCTATAGAAAAACTACAACTAAATGTGGAAACCGACCGTGGCCGCCGTCCACCATCGGCGACACCCTCCGTCCGGCCAAATTATACACCCCTAGAATCGTCTCCTCACCCTCATTCCAATTCTCAAGTCAATTTTCCTAAATACTCACTGGATTGGTGTAGATCGAGGCTTAAAGAGGCGGCCTAAACCCTACCTCCGGCAACGGTGAGTTTTTCTGATTAACATATACATCAACGGAATTACCTTAAGCTCCTCTATACATTACCAAAGGTAACTTTTTCTAAAAGCCACTTTATTTTCCTCTCCCTGTCGTTGCCCGATCATGTTTCCTCTTAATCTTCATTCTATGGTGTAATTATGTGGTAACGATGGGGAGATGCAGTGTGCCGTTGTGAGAGTGTTGCGAAGGCCGTGTGTGTGGGTGATTAAAATGGTGGCAGGTGTTAGCCGTGTGGGTGATGATGTTTGTGATAATGGATTTGAACTTGATGTTGATGATAATCACTCGACAAGCGGTGATGAGGCAGTTTAAGGGTGCTGCTATAAAAGCTTGGTCACTAAAAGGCATTGATGGCGACAGTGACGTCGCTTTGTTGGCTGAACGTTATGACAGTGACGAAATTAGTGATGGTGAAGCGATGGCTTTGTTAGCGCTGTGATGATAGTAGCAATGGTGATGTATGGCTGTTTGGTTTTGGCGAGGCAGTGGTGAGGACGTCGCCGCAGCGTTGGCTCGTTTATCGCAGCGTGACCAAATGACATTGATAATTTGCATTTAGCTCGACGGTTAGATTGGAACTCAGCCATCCTTGATCTCTATTCCATGCTTCTAGCTTCTACATATTTTCTTCTTTCTTTGTTTAGTTAATATGTTTAGTTAGTATAAGTTAGTAGTGATCGCTCTATTATTATATCCATGAGTTGTAGAAAAGAAAAGATTTCATGGCATTATCTTTTTAGACATGTTATTTGTTCATGCTGTAGATTCATTGTTCTCTTATGGTTTGAGACTTATCCGCTTGATTATTTTTGTATGAATCATTTGGCATGAACTACAAACTGTCACTTGGATCGTTGTATTGAGTTTGAATATGCTTATAAGCTTGGGTTTCCTTAGTAGTAGTGAACTTGTGATAATTAGCTCCCATTGAATAGAAGTTTGTCTAGGCCTGCTTGTCTGATTGTTTTAGTTAGGCTTACATTAGTATGACTTGTTAGTTAAGCTAGTAATGTTTAAGTTTATTAGATTGTTAGTTTGGTTTTAGGTCGGTTAGCTCAAAGGGTCAGTATGACCTTTCTTTTGGGACTCAATTGAGTTTGACCTCATGGGATGAGTTTCCTGGGCTATGAAATTGTCTTGGGCTGCATTTGTTCTTTTGGGCATGGAGCTTCTTTTCAGGTCAAGCCCAGTAGACCATAAGTTAAAATTTTCAGATATTTTGTCTCTTAAAAAGAGGGAAGAATGGTCAAAATAATGGGACAAAAGTAGTACCAAAGGGGTATGTTCAGCACTCTTTAGGGGAAGTGAGGGGCTTAGCATAAAAGAGGCAATTGGCACTTTAAAGAGTCACATGTTGTGTAGTACTTTCTTCTGATAAAGCAAATAGTCACATGTGAGCCTTTGTCTTTACACTTCCCTCACACTCCAGCCCCTCTTACCTATTTAAAACCCCTTTGTCTTTCATTTTAGGACACAAGAACAGATCTGAAAAACATCTCTCTCTAACTTGAGAAGATCTGAAATACTCTTGAAATTTGAGAGAAGTAGGTCTGAAACAGAGAGAAAAAATACTAGAAAAAATAGATAGCTATTAGTGTTCGAGTTTAAGATAAGATGGATGGTTGTTTACTTGTTTTAGTTTGCTATTTGTGAGTGTTTAAAGGAGCTTTAGCTGCTGTTTTCGCTGTTTCTGGTGCTGCGGTTTATTGCTGGTTGGTTTGCTAGTGGGGATCCTTGCTGGTGTTTTTTTTTTTCCTTGCTGTTGTTCTAGGAATTTCAGCTCCTAGTTGCTGTTGTTTAGCTGCTGCTCTGGTAGTTGCTGTTGCAGTTGAGTTTTGTGGACCTTTTGCCCTGGTTGAACTTTGGAGTTTTTTTCTCACTAGGTATTTTATTTTAAGCTTTGCTCTATATTGAATGTATTTTGTTATGTCTTAAACTCTTGATGTATGGAGAGTAGCCTGTTCAAGGTTATGTTATTTGAGGAAAGAAAAAACCAAAACGAGAATACTTTGTATCTTCGTGAGCATAAATTTTCTGTTTATTTGTGTTCATTTACACATTTGATGCTAATGATAAAAGAAAGAACAAAAGGGGGCTGGTGTATCTCTTTCACGGCTAAAAGGTGTGACTTGCAAACCACGGGCTTAAATATTGAAAACCTGGTTATATATGGCATCTAATATGAGGCTCAGTAATGACATGTTTAGACAGAATTTTGACAAATCTGAACAAGTTAGGAAGGCGGATATTGAATGTAAATAAACTTATGAAATCAGCCCCTTCTTTACCTACAGAGCGGACATTGACTTGAATGTAAATTAATTTATGAAATCAGCCTTTTTACTTACTGAAATTTGATTGAAGTCTCTTTAGATATTGAGTGAGCAGACTTGTTCCAATATGCTAGGCAAATACTAGTAGGTCCTTTATCAAACGATTAAGGGTAAGAGAAGTTGATACTCATGTGCAGATTGTTTAAACTAGAATAGGCAAGAACATAGGCCGAAACAAGTCTAATTAAATGTCCCAAATGTTCACATGAAACTCAAAATTAAGTTAGAAGACTTCGTCCGAGCCAAATGCTTGTGCGATTATATCTGATCGAGTTGTCATCAATGAACGGGCGATTTTAATTTAAAATTAAAAAGGTAACGAAGGTCCAATGATCACATGAAACTCATTTATATCAAGATTCAAATGGACAATGCGTCCACGGTTAATCTCTGGTAGAGTTTTCGTCAATGAATGAGCGACTTTCATCCAAATCAAAGCGTAACAAATAATAATTTGGCAATTAAACAAACAAACAAATAATGAATCACAAACCCGGAGAGCGTCAATAGAGCAACCGTGCTTGCACAGGACTAGAGGGTGCCTAACACCTTCTCGCGAGTCAACCGAGATCTTTACCCGGACTCTGACGCAGACCACTGAACGAGTCATATGTGTTCTAAGGTACCTCTTTGGTGACTTGGCACACCTTTGAAATATGTCAAGTGGCTACTCCGTAAATCTCAATAACTAATGTACCTTTAAACACCTAAGTCACAACCTTTTATTTATTTATTTTTAGTAAAATTTTAGGGCGTGACATAGGGTTCGTGTCGGTGCACATGACAGGCATAGAATCCATGTCGGTGGATATATAGGGTCCGCGTCAGTGGACATGACAGGCATAGAATCCATGTCGGTGGATACATAGGGTCCGCATCAGTAGACATGATATCATTTGAAGGAACATGGAATCTGCGTCGCCAGATATATAGGGTTCGTGGTGGTGAACAGGACAATAATTTGCAGTAGAGTAAGCTCTGCATCGGTGGGCATAACAGAGGAAAGATACTTAGTTCGCATATGTGGATGAGACATCAATCAAACAAGCATAAGACACAACAGCCACTCGGCTCAACAGGGAAGTTTACTTTATCTTTTTCTTTATATCTATTGCATTTATCATGATTTTGTTGCAGGGTACTCCCCGATCTCTCGAGAAACCCCTATGTCATACTTCCTCCCAAAATCACTGCCAATTATGTAACCACAAAACCTCAAACACATACAAAAGTAAAGCCTAGCCCTGCAGACAATGCCTTTTGCTACTCCCACAAGCTACCTATTTTGCAGAGTTCCAAGCTACAAGTCCATACTCGTACCTGTGATCTACCTAATCTCCCCTTGCCGATTGGGTATCAGCTTCGTGTTCCTTCCTAATTCGTGCCCATCTACGTCAATCGTGCATGTTTTCGTGCTTAATCGCGCCCAACCATTTGAATCGTGCGCACTCATAAAACTCGCTCCTCAAATGTGTCCCAGCTCAGTCAAGGCAATATTGAAGGCGAGATCGCTCATTTATCGAGATGAAGTGGAAACTATGTACGTATAAACTCCTCTTTATGGGTGTGTAGCGCGCTATATTTTTATTACTAGGATGATTATAAGCCTCTTTTCCCACGCTCGATCTATCAATGACAATACATTTGCTTTATTCTTCCTTCATCTCGCCAAAAAGAAAAGCATACACGAATCTAAACTTTACATACTTGGATAAGTTTAGTCCTTACATCAAAAATCGTGCGTCACAAACATCTCACACAGACAATGCCATTCTAGAACTACACACAGCCTGATTCTCGTGAAACCCGAGATATGTAGGCAACTCAGAGACCGGGGTGCGGCCAAAAACACCCCAAAACTCCCATCATTCTGCCTTCCAGTCGTGACAAAATTGGCTATTTCATCAACTATCTTTTCCCGAAGACTCTTTCATCATCCGCGAGCAAAGAGGGGCAGCTATTGACACCCAATTTTATCCCTCCATTTTTCGCAATTTGGCTATATTTAATTAATATCGATAATAGTAATTTTCCAAACAAAACTACATTAGATAGCATTCATTTATGTGTGTGATACTATTATTAATCTCCTATTTATATAATATTTATTCAATTATGATTATAATTACGTAATTGCATTTATTTTGGCTATTTTCTGAAATACATATGTTATTTGTGCAATTTAATGCATTACGACATTATTTAATAATTATATGTTACTATTTATATTTAATTAGTATTATTTGAGCCCATCTATATTTATCTTTTCATTAAATATATTTATTTATAATTATTTATAATTTTTATATTTTATACTAATTATTTATATTTATAAGTATTTTAATTAAATACTAGCCAAATTATCAAATTTACAACTCAATTCTACTACACCAAGTCCCTGTCATCATATTTTATCCACGTGTACGCCAGCTAAGCTCTACATAAGCCTACACCTCACTAAATCACACTTTTACCACAGAGTACAACTCAACTATGCGTGTGGTACAACCCTTCAAAGCCCCATTTTCCTTATCCACATCAGCCTTACACACATACAATCATACACACATATATACACGCATGCCCACGTGGCTAAATCACGGCCCTTCACCCCGCAAATCAAACGGCCGAGATTAATTCCGGTATTTTCATATTTGCAATTCACCCCCACAACCCTAAGCCTAAATCATTTACACCCTCTTCCTTCCATATACACAGCTGCCAATCCCATGCTATTTTTCCCTCTTCTCTTCAGAATCAACCCTAAATCAGCTCAAATCCCCACTGTCACTCTGCCATTGATGCCTCCATAAGCTCCACTTGTCTCCTCTCTTTCTCTCTCTCTCTCTCTTGTCGTTTTCACACGGAAAAAAGGGAATTCAATCCCTCTTCTCTCTCTTTCCATGGAAACCGAAAAGGAAGAGGAAGAAAATTGACGAATCTCGTTGAATCCGGACGCGATATACACTGATTTAGCATACACAAGGCAGGAAAATTGAGGATTCAGATTCGAATTCCATAAATCACGCAGAAATGAACCGGGTCAAGCACGACCCGACACCAAATCAATAACATCATTCCTTTTTCCATTTTTCCTTTGTTTCTGTAACTGAAATTATGAATATGATTATTTTTTCATGCTAAGTATAATAGTCCAGATTATCGTTTTCCCCTAAAACCATTCATATTTCACCTTAGGTGATTATTAAGAGTTTAAAACCATGTCGTTATTATTAGTAAATTTCATGCTTCTCATTACACGCTAATCGTTCATTGATTATGAAGTCATAAGTGTCTGCCTGTTTGATTGAGTTGTTGTTTAGAAATTTTGCTTCGGCTTGGTAATGTATACATGGTTATGCTCTCTGTTAATTGCACATCTGTACACATACATATGTTTTATTGGATTCCTGAAATTAGGAGTATATTACTTGGCTTGCTTTCTTCATCTCCTTTTTGTGTGATTAGTTCAATTCCTATTGATTGAGGCCTTTCTTTACATCAAGATTATGTTCGCATAGCCCCTTTTTCTGTTAAGAATAAGGATAAGATCCCTTATTTTTAGGTTGATTGATTAGCACACATATCCCTCCTTGATTTACTGATTATTCAAAAGGAAAACACTTCTGGACTTTGAAATTCCAACAGATAGTGATTTCTTAGAAGATTGATATGATGTTAATATCCTATTATTGTGGTCTTGATTTTCAACTTTCCTTTTAAACTTTTTACTAATTTTCTTTTCCTTTTACAACTGGATTTTGAAATTCAAACAATCTTTAGTTACAACTATATAAACCACCTCAGATCTTCTACACTGGGACAGCTTTGAATACACTAGACAAGCTGAGAAATACTTCCTTTTACTCTGGTACATGCTGGAAGAAAACAATATCTCTTCTCTTCTTCTAAAAACATCCCCTTTACAATCTTCTACACATTGATACATCTACACACACACTGAACCGGACACGCCTTTTACACCTCTAATAAAGCTGTGACATCACTGAATACACCTTTTATAACGGAGGCAACATTGAACACAGCCTCCCCTGTCACAGACCTTCAGACATCTCACTTCCTCTCATATCCTGTAGTTTCTCTAAACAAAAGGAAAAGTTGATCCTGCCCCTTCTTTATTCTCTTTTGCTTTGCTGGTTGAAAAGTCTAAGTAAAGTTTTGGCATTGCTGTTCAATTCTTACCCCTGTATCTGCTTGCTTTTTGTATGTAAATCTCTTGTTAAGGTATGCTATCCATACTGAATGAATGGTATATATCTTGAACACGCAGATCATGTCTCTCATATGATTTAGTTCTGTATGGATTTTTGTGTATATGTCTGATTGCTTGGCCTTTTGATGGCCACCTGCCAACTCTTGTCATACAAGCTTTGGATAGCTGTAAAAGGGTTATACCACTATTGATTCTTATGCAGGTTTAAGACTAATGGGTAACTATTTTTGCTATGAAACATAATCCCTGAGGTTGAAGTGAAAAAGAACCTAGTGGTTCACATTAAAAATGCACACAGGGCATTACTCTTCTCTTTCCTTTTCATGTGTATATTTTCCTCTAGACCCCATCATGTATTTGTTAGGATTCCTGGTTTGTATTGCACCATAAGGTGCAAGATAGATCTAGGACAGGTGTTGTAGTTTGTAACCTGCTATGTAAAATTGGTTACAAAGGGGCCATTTCTAACCCTACTCTTTATTTTTTATATGTGCAAGGGCTGAAATCATAATACATGTTGAAACTTGGTTTATCTGTGCAAATTTCCAAAAATTGAACATCGAGGCAGTATTCTAACAGGTTTAAAATCGAATTACAACAGGGATTGTTTTGCTGAAAACTAGATGAAAGGGCTAAAATCGCAGTACATGCTGAAAACTAGCTTATTTGTGCAAATGATAAAACTGGAAGTAGCATCAGTGAGTAGCAGGTGTGAAACTGGAATCTAGGAGTCTAAATAGACTATTTGTGCAATTTGAGAAACTCCTAAATTAGACTATTTTCTGCAGAGGCTAAAAATGCGAGACAGTGCTAAAACTGGTCTTTTTCAGCAAATTATATATATTCTGCGGGAAATTTTGATCACTAGCCATTTTTGGACGCGCTCAATGGGGACTATCCACCGTGTCAAAATTCATTGAAGAATAGCCAAAAATTCGCGCGCACACTTAAGCTCCATTAGCGTTGGAAAAACACCCCAGACTAGCCCCATAACAAAAAACTGGGGCTTTGAACAAAACTTGTTCAAAGCCCAAGTATTTTGTTATGGGACTTTATATATAAAGCTGAGTCCCATAACAAAATGGGATCAGAGCCAATATGATCGTCGGCTAAATCTCTTGTTATCCTTGTTAACTCGAAATTTTCTGTTAAGCCTGTTTTCTTATTCATATCTCTTAGTCCTTATCCTTGTGTCGAGGTAACCGATTAATCTCCGGTTTAGACGTTGGCAAGCCATAAAGTTCCGTTGGATTAGCCCGTTGAGTCTAGGAAATAGGGCCGGACCCGGATTGGTGTTCCCGTCGCTTAGCTACATAGGATAAGAACGAAGGAAATCTGAATAAAGAAAACACCTTAATAGAAAAGAGTAGAGTTAACTATAGGATAACCCCCCCTAAGAAAACAAAAACACTTAACTCCCGTATCTTATGAAACACTGGTTTAATAAATATAATGATAATGAATATTATATCTATTTTATGAATATATGTTTCTCTGATTTAATAAACAACGATAATCCTTACGTAGAAGAAACTCTTCTGCTATATTATAAACTTTGGAGAAAAGATTTCCTTAATAAAAATAAAAATATTATATTTTAAAAATGAATATGGATCCGGGTTATCTAGAACTCTGGATAAATATTGATAAAGAAATTAATGACCATGAAAAGCTTTTAAAGGATAATTTACATAGATATCTTTCAACAGGAAATATTGATTTTCTACATTATATGCAAAATAATATTTCAGAAATACTTAGATTAAAACCTATAGCTGAAAGTTATTATAGAAAAGCTTGTGACGGTCCAGGAACCCATTATTAAAATGGAAGGATCATCACAGTCAGTATTAAACAGTATAAACCTATCAACAGAAGTAGATAAAATATCAAAAATAGAAAATAATCTGTTAAATTGGAATATTCCCAAAGAAAAGTTAGAAAAGATATATGAAGTCGGAGGATTTGACTTCATAAATAGATTTAATATTAAAACATGTGAATCAACAATTGCTATAAATCAGTCAGTTGAAACAATTCAACTATTGTCTATAAAGGATATAGAAAAATATAGAAAAAGTTATAAGTTCCTACATATAGGACTAGTGCAAGTGGCTGTAAAACCACTTCATAGACTAGGATTAGATATTCCTATATGTTTATTATTAAGAGATAATAGATTCTTAAACTTTGATGATTCATTAATAGCCGTATTACAAAGTAACATGGCAAATGGGCCAGTATACTTTAATTGTTACCCGAATTTCTCAGTTGATATTAATGATCCAACAATATTAGATGTTCTAACATTAAATGTTAAAACAAAACATCTAAATAGTAAACATCAAGCCAGAGAAATAGCTATAATATATAGAGTATATTATAAATTAATGAAAACTACTCTAGCTCCCAAAGCTAAACCAAGTAGAGCTCATAAAGGAGTTACAATGTTAATGGAAGCAAATATTAAACATCATAATATATTTGTCCCAAGATTACTTAAATGGGATGAAGTCTTATCAAAAGATGAATGGCACTTTGATTCCATCACGGAACCAAAAGTGGAAGATGAATCTATACAAATAGAACAAGTTATACAACATACAGATGGATCAATAGATTTAAAATTCCTAAAATCTAGATCCTTTAATGCTACATCTTCGTCTTCCAGGATGTCCTTTTCAAGGCCATCTACTTCTTGTCCCCTGGAGGAAGAAGACATAATAAGCAAAAATTTAAAAGGTGTTAACTTTAGTAAAAGAATTCCACAACCAGAATACAGGCCTGTCATAATCAATCAACCATCAGCCCAACTTTTAGTGAAATAAATGATTCCTTAGGAATGATAACGTTAGAAGAACCATTTGAACCAGATATAAAATATCTCCAACAACTCTGGGTAAAACCAGAAAATAATATTAAAAGAGAATGGTATAGAAACAATTACACTTTAGAACAGAGGAAATCATTTAGAGATAAATGGATGAAAGATATGAAAAAATTGAAGTGTAGTTTAGAATTTTTTAAATGGTTTTAATATACAGGAAAATTAGCTAACTGTGAATCTTTAAATATGGTAGTTAAAAAATGGTATACGAAAAGTAATAAAATAATAGAATCTACCATTCCCCCATTAGAAGAAATAAATATACCAGTAGGTGATAAAGTAGTAATAGGAAATCCTTTTAAAAGAACATCAATAGATGCCCAAGGAGAACCTAAAAATAGAGATATTAATAAATTAATAGAACAAAGTAATTATACAAATCAAATACTACATGTCATAGCCAATCAGGTAGAAGAAGCAAGAAGCAAGTCTTCTTTTAAACCATTCCCAGAGAAAAGAATAAAATTTGAAGATAATATTGAAGAAAATCCAATTTTTAGGCTACCTAGTATGTCAAAAGATAAATTCCCTAGTCTTCCTAAAGGTGGATTGGAAATAAAAGGTGATGTTCTAGATGAAATTACTAAAAGGTTAAAATCATCTTTAACGATAAATACAATTCCAAAAGAAAAAGAAAATTCGATAAAAACCTTATCTGAATTAAATAATCAATTAAATAAATTAGGATCTAATTATCATCATAAGAAAAATTATTATAAAAAACCTACATTTCCTGATATACAGTATGAAGAAGAACATCTAGTATCATTCAGTTCGCACACAGGTGATGCTATAACTGAGTGGAATATAGATGGACAAGCAGAACATCAAATACTAAATAGATTACATGAAATGGGAATAGCAGCAACAGCCTATAAAATAAAAGGTAATACAGATAAGCAAGCAGCAACCCTGCTTTCTTACGGATTTACAGGAATGTTAAAAAATTGGTGGGACAACTATCTGTCAGATAGAGATAGAGAAACGGTCCTTAATGCTACTACTATCATAAAGGTAGTTAAACAAGAAAGTAATGGTACTAATCAAACAATAGAAGAACAAGTACGTGAAGATGCTATAAATACTTTATTATATGCTATAATTAAACACTTTATTGGAGAACCAAAAGTATTTAAAGATAGAAGTTTAGAAATATTATCTAATTTATCATGTCCAAAATTACATGACTTTAAATGGTATAAAGACATATTCCTAAATAAAGTAATGATTAGAGAAGATTGTAATCATAGTTATTGGAAAGAAAAATTTATAAGTGGATTGCCACAGTTATTTGCAGATAAAGTCAGACAAAAAATAAAAGATAGATTTAACGGTGAAATACCTTATGATGGTTTAACCTATGGTGATATAATAAGCTTTATTAACATAACAGCTTTAGAACTATGTACTGATATGAAATTAAAAAATCAGCTAAAAAGAGATTATAAAATCACTAAGAAAGAATTAGGAAATTTCTGTAGTGATTTCGGTTATGCTAAGATAACTGCCCCGTCTACCGAAGCAACAAAAAAATCAAAAAGGAAAAATAGAAAAGACAAAAGTAGCAATAGTGATTATAAAAGAAAATATTCCAAAAGATACAGGAAGAAAATTCCAAAGAATACAAGTCAAAGTAAACAACCTTCTTTTAAAGAAAGATGCTACAATTATGGAAAAAAGGGCCATAAGGCAAATGATTGTAGAGTCAAGACAAAGAAGAAAAACAAAATTAATAGTTTAGAATTAGATGAAGACATTAAGAATAAAATATATGCTATACTAGACGAAAATGATAATAGTGAAGAAGAAAGTTCATCCACGGAAAGCATAAGTGATGATGAACAAATTAATATAGCATATGAGTCTAGTGATAGTTACACTTCCGAATCAGAGTGTGATTGTCCTAGAGGATTATGTACCTGCGGGACAGGTTCAATAAAAGTCATATCAAATGAAAATAAAGAATTCTTCTTTGATCTAATAGATCAAATAAAGGATGAAGAAATTAAAAGAGAATATCTTTTAAAATTAAAAGAAATAGTCTTAAATAGAGAATCAAATAAACCTAACATATCCAATCCTTTTAGTATGAAAAAAATTCTACAAAAATTTGATAAAAAAGAAGAAAAAATATCTATATCAGATCTTTATGCAGAATTAACAACATTAAAGCAAGAAGTTAATATTTTAAAACAAAAAGTTAATAACATAGAGGAAGAAAACCTTGCTCTAGAATTAATTCAAAAAACTCAAAAGGAGTTAAATTCTACAATAATAGGAGAAAGTTCAAATACTAAACAAGTAGAAGCACAAGACGACGAATTAGGAGTCTTGGCTATCTCTAAAATTAAGTCTCAAAAATGGTATGTACCAATAAAATTAGTCATAAATAGTGAATACAGTATCCAGACAGTAGCTTTATTAGACTCTGGTGCTGACCAAAATTGTATAGTAGAAGGATTAATTCCAACAAAATATTGTGATAAAACATCAGCAAAATTATTCTCTGCATCAGGAGAAAAACTTAAAATAAAATATAAATTATCTAATGCACATATATGTAATGATAACATATGCTTTAAAAATACTTTTATTCTAATAAAGGATTTAAATGAGGAAGTTATATTAGGAACTCCCTTTTTAACTCAGATATCTCCTTTTACAGTTAATACAACAGGTATTACTACCAATAATCTTGGTAAAGAAATAATATTTTATTTCCTAAATGGTCCAAAGCAAAGAGAAATAGATACTCTAAAAGAAAGAAGTATCTATAAAATACAATTGATAAAAAATCAAATAAATTACATAAAAGACGAAATTAAAATTGTTAAAATAGAAAACCAGTTTAAAGATAAACTAATTCAAGATAAAATACTACAAACCCAAAAAGAAATAGAATCTGAAGTCTGTTCAGATCTACCCAATGCCTTTTGGGAAAGAAAAAGGCATATAGTACGATTACCGTATATAGAAGGATTTGAAGAAGGATCTATCCCCACTAAGGCTAGACCAATTCAAATGAACCAAGAATTAATAGAATATTGTAAAAAGGAAATTAATGAATTATTAGAAAAGAAAATAATTCGTCCTTCTAAGTCACCTTGGAGTTGTTCCGCATTTTATGTTAATAATAATGCTGAACGAGAAAGAGGAGCTCCAAGATTAGTTATAAATTATAAACCTTTAAACAAAGTATTAAGATGGATACGATATCCAATTCCAAATAAAAGAGATTTATTAAAAAGAACGTATAAGGCTAAAATATATAGTAAATTTGATATGAAATCAGGATTTTGGCAAATCCAAATAGATGAAAGGGATAAGTATAAAACAGCATTTAATGTGCCCTTTGACCAATATGAATGGAATGTTATGCCCTTTGGGTTAAAGAATGCCCCATCAGAATTTCAAAATATAATGAATAATATATTTAATCCATATAGTTCATTCTCAATAGTTTATATTGATGATGTATTAATATTTTCAGAAAATATAGATCAACATTTTAAGCATTTAAAGATATTTCTTAATATTATGGGCTGGTAGTGAGTGCCAAGAAGATTAAATTATTTCAAACCTCTATTAGATTTTTAGGACATGACTTATCTCAAGGCATGTATAAACCAATTTGTAGAGCCATAGAATTCTCTACAAAATTTCCAGATGTTTTAACAGATAAAACTCAGTTACAAAGGTTTCTATGAAGCCTCAATTATGTCTCAGATTTTATTCCAAACCTTAGACAAATATGTGAACCCCTTTATCAGCGTCTTAGGAAAAATCCAGTTCCTTGGAGCCAAGAACAAACACAAACAGTCCAAAAAGTCAAAAGTATTGTTCAAAGACTTCCTTGTCTAGGCATACCACATCCGGATGCCTTTATGATTGTTGAAACCGATGCCTCTGAAATAGGTTTCGGAGGAATTCTTAAACAGCGTCTCTCTCCAAAAGAGTCTGAACAATTAGTCCGATATTGCTCTGGAATATGGAACGGAGCTCAAAAAAATTATAGTACTATTAAAAAAGAAATTTTATCAATAGTTTTATGTATAACTAAATTTCAAGATGATTTGATAAACAAAGAATTTCTTTTAAGAGTTGATTGTAAAGCAGCAAAAGATGTTTTGCAAAAAGATGTTAAGAATTTAGTTTCAAAACAAATATTTGCCAGATGGCAAGCTTTATTATCTAGCTTTGATTTTCAAATAGAATTTATTAAAGGAGAAGACAATAGTCTTCCAGATTTTTTAACTAGAGAATTTTTTTACAGAGAAGACATGAGGCCATTATATCCAGTAAAACCTCCGAGGCAATTCCTTGAACAGCATCATAACCAGAACTCACATATAAACAGATATACGGCTTTAGCAGAGTTTCCTCAATTACCTCCTCCTACACCGGTAAAGAGAGAAGCAACCCCAGGAACCTCAAAACAATCCTTAAACAGTTATGCCAAAAGAACCATAAACAGTTATTCTGAGGCAGTACAACCTCAACCTCCCATTAAACAAGAACAAGCAAGCTCTTCAACAGCAAGTCAACAGAAATTCGATTGGATAAACAGTCAACAGGTACCAATCATTGCGATTGAGAGAAAATTAGTTGAAAAACGAATTACAGATATTATCAAGTCTTGTTACACAGACAGAAATTATGTGGAAACAGACAACCCTTATAAAACAAGAGAATTTTATGAAGCTATATTGATAGCAACCAATTCAATAGAGATTGAAAATGAGTTAGCAGATAAAAATGATCCAAGGAGTATTAGGTACTCCAAGTTTACTATTAAAAGAATTTTAAGCCCTGCGGATTGGCCAGTAGATCATCTACACACGCCGATTCAATTTCCATTATCAGTGAATTTTAAAATATCAGGTTATAATTTTTACGACTACAAAAATGCGTGGTATAACTTCATATACTTAAGACCTGGCAGTCATTCATGGTTTGTCAAGTTCTGTGAAAAGGTATCAACGGATCCCATCCCAAGATGGTTTTATGAATGGTGGAATACATTTGGAGCAGACGAAAGGGTGTTGTCAACTTCTTTCAAACAGTTACACACCAATTACCAGAAAGAAAACGAAGAACTAGCAGCATTACCAGAACATATACAGTTATGTAAATTCTTCATGGCTAAAAGAGTGTCCTATATTATTAGTTGGGAATTCAATATAGAGGTATTATGCAAGGTCAGGTACCTTGTTAAAACTATAAAAATCAAGGGGTGGACCCCTAAGAACAAAGAAAAACAGGTTCAGCAAGTTCAAACGAAGATCGGATCAACAGACAAATTATCAAAGGAAGCATTGAAAAGAAAACTTCAACAGGCCTTAGCAAATTTAGACCAAGCAAATGGCAGTGAAATAAATCAAATCATTGAATTATTAGATACAGCGTCATCAACAGCATCAGCAGGAGATAATGGAGATATGGAGGACCCACACGGGATTGCTCAAGCATATCTCACGGATTTTTAGCAAAAGATAGTGGTATTAATAATATAGATCTTACTTTACTTTTGTAAAGATAAGATTCTTGACAATAGGACCCCATTAGTATCAATAATGTAAATCTTATCTTACTTTATAAAAGATAAGATTCCCCGTTAATAGCTCTCCAGCTGTAAAGGAGAATAGTGTCATTAGCAGCTATAAATAGAAGTAGAAATCAGAAGTAAGGCATCACTCGAAATCCTCACTTTCGAAATATTGCCTACTTTCCCTCTCTGTAAAACGATGTTCCTTCATGTTCAATAAACAGTTCCAATTTTAATAGTAAGTTTTCTGATCTTATAAATATTTTTAACATTTACTTTGATTATTAGTTTTTGATTTAATTATTAGCTTTATTATTTCATAAATATGTTTTTTGGGACCTTTGAGATTTATTAAAAAGAACGTATAAGGCTAAAATATATAGTAAATTTGATATGAAATCAGGATTTTGGCAAATCCAAATAGATGAAAGGGATAAGTATAAAACAGCATTTAATGTGCCCTTTGGCCAATATGAATGGAATGTTATGCCCTTTGGGTTAAGATTTACATTATTGATACTAATGGGGTCCTATTGTCAAGAATCTTATAAGGTGTTAACTCTACTCTTTTCTATTAAGGTGTTTTCTTTATTCAGATTTCCTTCGTTCTTATCCTATGTAGCTAAGCGACGGGAACACCAATCCGGGTCCGGCCCTATTTCCTAGACTCAACGGGCTAATCCAACGGAACTTTATGGCTTGCCAACGTCTAAACCGGAGATTAATCGGTTACCTCGACACAAGGATAAGGACTAAGAGATATGAATAAGAAAACAGGCTTAACAGAAAATTTCGAGTTAACAAGGATAACAAGAGATTTAGCCGACGATCATATTGGCTCTGATACCATAAGGGATGTTACTTTGTAATACGGCTATTAATGAATCATCAAAGTTTAAGAATTCCTCCGAAACCTATTTCAGAGGCATCGGTTTCAACAATCATAAAGGCATCCGGATGTGGTATGCCTAGACAAGGAAGTATTTGAACAATACTTTTGACTTTTTGGACTGTTTGTGTTTGTTCTTGGCTCCAAGGAACTGGATTTTTCCTAAGACGCTGATAAAGGGGTTCACATATTTGTCTAAGGTTTGGAATAAAATCTGAGACATAATTGAGGCTTCCTAGAAACCTTTGTAACTGAGTTTTATCTGTTAAAACATCTGGAAATTTTGTAGAGAATTCTATGGCTCTACAAATTGGTTTATACATGCCTTGAGATAAGTCATGTCCTAAAAATCTAATAGAGGTTTGAAATAATTTAATCTTCTTGGCACTCACTACCAGCCCATAATATTAAGAAATATCTTTAAATGCTTAAAATTTTGATCTATATTTTCTGAAAATATTAATACATCATCAATATAAACTATTGAGAATGAACTATATGGATTAAATATATTATTCATTATATTTTGAAATTCTGATGGGGCATTCTTTAACCCAAAGGGCATAACATTCCATTCATATTGGCCAAAGGGCACATTAAATGCTGTTTTATACTTATCCCTTTCATCTATTTGGATTTTCCAAAATCCTGATTTCATATCAAATTTACTATATATTTTAGCCTTATACGTTCTTTTTAATAAATCTATTTTATTTGGAATTGGATATCGTATCCATCTTAATACTTTGTTTAAAGGTTTATAATTTATAACTAATCTTGGAGCTCCTCTTTCTCGTTCAGCATTATTATTAACATAAAATGCGGAACAACTCCAAGGTGACTTAGAAGGACGAATTATTTTCTTTTCTAATAATTCATTAATTTCCTTTTTACAATATTCCATTAATTCTTGGTTCATTTGAATTGGTCTAGCCTTAGTGGGGATAGATCCTTCTTCAAATCCTTCTATATACGGTAATCGTACTATATGCCTTTTTCTTTCCCAAAAGGCATTGGGTAGATCTGAACAGACTTCAGATTCTATTTCTTTTTGGGTTTGTAGTATTTTATCTTGAATTAGTTTATCTTTAAACTGGTTTTCTATTTTAACAATTTTAATTTCGTCTTTTATGTAATTTATTTGATTTTTTATCAATTGTATTTTATAGATACTTCTTTCTTTTAGAGTATCTATTTCTCTTTGCTTTGGACCATTTAGGAAATAAGATATTATTTCTTTACCAAGATTATTGGTAGTAATACCTGTTGTATTAACTGTAAAATGAGATATCTGAGTTAAAAAGGGAGTTCCTAATATAACTTCCTCATTTAAATCCTTTATTAGAATAAAAGTATTTTTAAAGCATATGTTATCATTACATATATGTGCATTAGATAATTTATATTTTATTTTAAGTTTTTCTCCTGATGCAGAGAATAATTTTGCTGATGTTTTATCGCAATATTTTGTTGGAATTAATCCTTCTACTATACAATTTTGGTCAGCACCAGAGTCTAATAAAGCTAATGTCTGGATACTGTATTCACTATTTATGACTAATTTTATTGGTACATACCATTTTTGAGACTTAATTTTAGAGATAGCCAAGACTCCTAATTCGTCGTCTTGTGCTTCTACTTGTTTAGTATTTGAACTTTCTCCTATTATTGTAGAATTTAACTCCTTTTGAGTTTTTTGAATTAATTCTAGAGCAAGGTTTTCTTCCTCTATGTTATTAACTTTTTGTTTTAAAATATTAACTTCTTGCTTTAATGTTGTTAATTCTGCATAAAGATCTGATAAAGATATTTTTTCTTCTTTTTTATCAAATTTTTGTAGAATTTTTTTCATACTAAAAGGATTGGATATGTTAGGTTTATTTGATTCTCTATTTAAGACTATTTCTTTTAATTTTAAAAGATATTCTCTTTTAATTTCTTCATCCTTTATTTGATCTATTAGATCAAAGAAGAATTCTTTATTTTCATTTGATATGACTTTTATTGAACCTGTCCCGCAGGTACATAATCCTCTAGGACAATCACACTCTGATTCGGAAGTGTAACTATCACTAGACTCATATGCTATATTAATTTGTTCATCATCACTTATGCTTTCCGTGGATGAACTTTCTTCTTCACTATTATCATTTTCGTCTAGTATAGCATATATTTTATTCTTAATGTCTTCATCTAATTCTAAACTATTAATTTTGTTTTTCTTCTTTGTCTTGACTCTACAATCATTTGCCTTATGGCCCTTTTTTCCATAATTGTAGCATCTTTCTTTAAAAGAAGGTTGTTTACTTTGACTTGTATTCTTTGGATTTTTCTTCCTGTATCTTTTGGAATATTTTCTTTTATAATCACTATTGCTACTTTTGTCTTTTCTATTTTTCCTTTTTGATTTTTTTGTTGCTTCGGTAGACGGGGCAGTTATCTTAGCATAACCGAAATCACTACAGAAATTTCCTAATTCTTTCTTAGTGATTTTATAATCTCTTTTTAGCTGATTTTTTAATTTCATATCAGTACATAGTTCTAAAGCTGTTATGTTAATAAAGCTTATTATATCACCATAGGTTAAACCATCATAAGGTATTTCACCGTTAAATCTATCTTTTATTTTTTGTCTGACTTTATCTGCAAATAACTGTGGCAATCCACTTATAAATTTTTCTTTCCAATAACTATGATTACAATCTTCTCTAATCATTACTTTATTTAGGAATATGTCTTTATACCATTTAAAGTCATGTAATTTTGGACATGATAAATTAGATAATATTTCTAAACTTCTATCTTTAAATACTTTTGGTTCTCCAATAAAGTGTTTAATTATAGCATATAATAAAGTATTTATAGCATCTTCACGTACTTGTTCTTCTATTGTTTGATTAGTACTATTACTTTCTTGTTTAACTACCTTTATGATAGTAGTAGCATTAAGGACAGTTTCTCTATCTCTATCTGACAGATAGTTGTCCCACCAATTTTTTAACATTCATGTAAATCCGTAAGAAAGCAGGGTTGCTGCTTGCTTATCTGTATTACCTTTTATTTTATAGGCTGTTGCTGCTATTCCCATTTCATGTAATCTATTTAGTATTTGATGTTCTGCTTGTCCATCTATATTCCACTCAGTTATAGCATCACCTGTGTGCGAACTGAATGATACTAGATGTTCTTCTTCATACTGTATATCAGGAAATGTAGGTTTTTTATAATAATTTTTCTTATGATGATAATTAGATCCTAATTTATTTAATTGATTATTTAATTCAGATAAGGTTTTTATTGAATTTTCTTTTTCTTTTGGAATTGTATTTATCGTTAAAGATGATTTTAACCTTTTAGTAATTTCATCTAGAACATCACCTTTTATTTCCAATCCACCTTTAGGAAGACTAGGGAATTTATCTTTTGACATACTAGGTAGCCTAAAAATTGGATTTTCTTCAATATTATCTTCAAATTTTATTCTTTTCTCTGTGAATGGTTTAAAAGAAGACTTGCTTCTTGCTTCTTCTACCTGATTGGCTATGACATGTAGTATTTGATTTGTATAATTACTTTGTTCTATTAATTTATTAATATCTCTATTTTTAGGTTCTCCTTGGGCATCTATTGATGTTCTTTTAAAAGGATTTCCTATTACTACTTTATCACCTACTGGTATATTTATTTCTTCTAATAGGGGAATGGTAGATTCTATTATTTTATTACTTTTCGTATACCATTTTTTAACTACCATATTTAAAGATTCACAGTTAGCTAATTTTCCTGTATATTCAAACCATTTAAAAAATTCTAAACTACACTTCCATTTTTTCATATCTTTCATCCATTTATCTCTAAATGATTTCCTCTGTTCTAAAGTGTAATTGTTTCTATACCATTCTCTTTTAATATTATTTTCTGGTTTTACCCAGAGTTGTTGGAGATATTTTATATCTGGTTCAAATGGTTCTTCTAACGTTATCATTCCTAAGGAATCATTTATTTCACTAAAGGTTGGGCTTGATGGTTGATTGATTATGACAGGCCTGTATTCTGGTTGTGGAATTCTTTTACTAAAGTTAACACCTTTTAAATTTTTGCTTATTATGTCTTCTTCCTCCAGGGGACAAGAAGTAGATGGCCTTGAAAAGGACATCCTGGAAGACGAAGATGTAGCATTAAAGGATCTAGATTTTAGGAATTTTAAATCTATTGATCCATCTGTATGTTGTATAACTTGTTCTATTTGTATAGATTCATCTTCCACTTTTGGTTCCGTGATGGAATCAAAGTGCCATTCATCTTTTGATAAGACTTCATCCCATTTAAGTAATCTTGGAACAAATATATTATGATGTTTAATATTTGCTTCCATTAACATTGTAACTCCTTTATGAGCTCTACTTGGTTTAGCTTTGGGAGCTAGAGTAGTTTTCATTAATTTATAATATACTCTATATATTATAGCTATTTCTCTGGCTTGATGTTTACTATTTAGATGTTTTGTTTTAACATTTAATGTTAGAACATCTAATATTGTTGGATCATTAATATCAACTGAGAAATTCGGGTAACAATTAAAGTATACTGGCCCATTTGCCATGTTACTTTGTAATACGGCTATTAATGAATCATCAAAGTTTAAGAATCTATTATCTCTTAATAATAAACATATAGGAATATCTAATCCTAGTCTATGAAGTGGTTTTACAGCCACTTGCACTAGTCCTATATGTAGGAACTTATAACTTTTTCTATATTTTTCTATATCCTTTATAGACAATAGTTGAATTGTTTCAACTGACTGATTTATAGCAATTGTTGATTCACATGTTTTAATATTAAATCTATTTATGAAGTCAAATCCTCCGACTTCATATATCTTTTCTAACTTTTCTTTGGGAATATTCCAATTTAACAGATTATTTTCTATTTTTGATATTTTATCTACTTCTGTTGATAGGTTTATACTGTTTAATACTGACTGTGATGATCCTTCCATTTTAATAATGGATTCCTGGACCGTCACAAGCTTTTCTATAATAACTTTCAGCTATAGGTTTTAATCTAAGTATTTCTGAAATATTATTTTGCATATAATGTAGAAAATCAATATTTCCTGTTGAAAGATATCTATGTAAATTATCCTTTAAAAGCTTTTCATGGTCATTAATTTCTTTATCAATATTTATCCAGAGTTCTAGATAACCCGGATCCATATTCATTTTTAAAATATTATATTTTTATTTTTATTAAGGAAATCTTTTCTCCAAAGTTTATAATATAGCAGAAGAGTTTCTTCTACGTAAGGATTATCGTTGTTTATTAAATCAGAGAAACATATATTCATAAAATAGATATAATATTCATTATCATTATATTTATTAAACCAGTGTTTCATAAGATACGGGAGTTAAGTGTTTTTGTTTTCTTATGGGGGGGTTATCCTATAGTTAACTCTACTCTTTTCTATTAAGGTGTTTTCTTTATTCAGATTTCCTTCGTTCTTATCCTATGTAGCTAAGCGACGGGAACACCAATCCGGGTCCGGCCCTATTTCCTAGACTCAACGGGCTAATCCAACGGAACTTTATGGCTTGCCAACGTCTAAACCGGAGATTAATCGGTTACCTCGACACAAGGATAAGGACTAAGAGATATGAATAAGAAAACAGGCTTAACAGAAAATTTCGAGTTAACAAGGATAACAAGAGATTTAGCCGACGATCATATTGGCTCTGATACCATAAGGGCAATAGAAGGTCCCAAAAAACATATTTATGAAATAATAAAGCTAATAATTAAATCAAAAACTAATAATCAAAGTAAATGTTAAAAATATTTATAAGATCAGAAAACTTACTATTAAAATTGGAACTGTTTATTGAACATGAAGGAACATCGTTTTACAGAGAGGGAAAGTAGGCAATATTTCGAAAGTGAGGATTTCGACTGATGCCTTACTTCTGATTTCTACTTCTATTTATAGCTGCTAATGACACTATTCTCCTTTACAGGTGGAGAGCTATTAACGGGGAATCTTATCTTTTATAAAGTAAGATAAGATTTACATTATTGATACTAATGGGGTCCTATTGTCAAGAATCTTATCTTTACAAAAGTAAAGTAAGATCTATATTATTAATACCACTATCTTTTGCTAAAAATCCGTGAGATATGCTTGAGCAATCCCGTGTGGGTCCTCCATATCTCCATTATCTCCTGCTGATGCTGTTGATGACGCTGTATCTAATAATTCAGTGATTTGATTTATTTCACTGCCATTTGCTTGGTCTAAATTTGCTAAGGCCTGTTGAAGTTTTCTTTTCAATGCTTCCTTTGATAATTTGTCTGTTGATCCGATCTTCGTTTGAACTTGCTGAACCTGTTTTTCTTTGTTCTTAGGGGTCCACCCCTTGATTTTTATAGTTTTAACAAGGTACCTGACCTTGCATAATACCTCTATATTGAATTCCCAACTAATAATATAGGACACTCTTTTAGCCATGAAGAATTTACATAACTGTATATGTTCTGGTAATGCTGCTAGTTCTTCGTTTTCTTTCTGGTAATTGGTGTGTAACTGTTTGAAAGAAGTTGACAACACCCTTTCGTCTGCTCCAAATGTATTCCACCATTCATAAAACCATCTTGGGATGGGATCCGTTGATACCTTTTCACAGAACTTGACAAACCATGAATGACTGCCAGGTCTTAAGTATATGAAGTTATACCACGCATTTTTGTAGTCGTAAAAATTATAACCTGATATTTTAAAATTCACTGATAATGGAAATTGAATCGGCGTGTGTAGATGATCTACTGGCCAATCCGCAGGGCTTAAAATTCTTTTAATAGTAAACTTGGAGTACCTAATACTCCTTGGATCATTTTTATCTGCTAACTGATTTTCAATCTCTATTGAATTGGTTGCTATCAATATAGCTTCATAAAATTCTCTTGTTTTATAAGGGTTGTCTGTTTCCACATAATTTCTGTCTGTGTAACAAGACTTGATAATATCTGTAATTCGTTTTTCAACTAATTTTCTCTCAATCGCAATGATTGGTACCTGTTGACTGTTTATCCAATCGAATTTCTGTTGACTTGCTGTTGAAGAGCTTGCTTGTTCTTGTTTAATGGGAGGTTGAGGTTGTACTGCCTCAGAATAACTGTTTATGGTTCTTTTGGCATAACTGTTTAAGGATTGTTTTGAGGTTCCTGGGGTTGCTTCTATCTTTACCGGTGTAGGAGGAGGTAATTGAGGAAACTCTGCTAAAGCCGTATATCTGTTTATATGTGAGTTCTGGTTATGATGCTGTTCAAGGAATTGCCTCGGAGGTTTTACTGGATATAATGGCCTCATGTCTTCTCTGTAAAAATTCTCTAGTTAAAAAATCTGGAAGACTATTGTCTTCTCCTTTAATAAATTCTATTTGAAAATCAAAGCTAGATAATAAAGCTTGCCATCTGGCAAATATTTGTTTTGAAACTAAATTCTTAACATCTTTTTGCAAAACATCTTTTGCTGCTTTACAATCAACTCTTAAAAGAAATTCTTTGTTTATCAAATCATCTTGAAATTTAGTTATACATAAAACTATTGATAAAATTTCTTTTTTAATAGTACTATAATTTTTTTGAGCTCCGTTCCATATTCCAGAGCAATATCGGACTAATTGTTCAGACTCTTTTGGAGAGAGACGCTGTTTATCTCTCTCTTTCCATGGAAACCGAAAAGGAAGAGGAAGAAAATTGACGAATCTCGTTGAATCCGGACGCGATATACACTGATTTAGCATACACAAGGCAGGAAAATTGAGGATTCAGATTCGAATTCCATAAATCACGCAGAAATGAACCGGGTCAAGCACGACCCGACACCAAATCAATAACATCATTCCTTTTTCCATTTTTCCTTTGTTTCTGTAACTGAAATTATGAATATGATTATTTTTTCATGCTAAGTATAATAGTCCAGATTATCGTTTTCCCCTAAAACCATTCATATTTCACCTTAGGTGATTATTAAGAGTTTAAAACCATGTCGTTATTATTAGTAAATTTCATGCTTCTCATTACACGCTAATCGTTCATTGATTATGAAGTCATAAGTGTCTGCCTGTTTGATTGAGTTGTTGTTTAGAAATTTTGCTTCGGCTTGGTAATGTATACATGGTTATGCTCTCTGTTAATTGCACATCTGTACACATACATATGTTTTATTGGATTCCTGAAATTAGGAGTATATTACTTGGCTTGCTTTCTTCATCTCCTTTTTGTGTGATTAGTGCAATTCCTATTGATTGAGGCCTTTCTTTACATCAAGATTATGTTCGCATAGCCCCTTTTTCTGTTAAGAATAAGGATAAGATCCCTTATTTTTAGGTTGATTGATTAGCACACATATCCCTCCTTGATTTACTGATTATTCAAAAGGAAAACACTTCTGGACTTTGAAATTCCAACAGATAGTGATTTCTTAGAAGATTGATATGATGTTAATATCTTATTATTGTGGTCTTGATTTTCAACTTTCCTTTTAAACTTTTTACTAATTTTCTTTTCCTTTTACAACTGGATTTTGAAATTCAAACAATCTTTAGTTACAACTATATAAACCACCTCAAATCTTCTACACTGGGACAGCTTTGAATACACTAGACAAGCTGAGAAATACTTCATTTTACGCTGGTACATGCTGGAAGAAAACAATATCTCTTCTCTTCTTCTAAAAACATCCCCTTTACAATCTTCTACACATTGATACATCTACACACACACTGAACCGGACACGCCTTTTACACCTCTAATAAAGCTGTGACATCACTGAATACACCTTTTATAACGGAGGCAACATTGAACACAGCCTCCCCTGTCACAGACCTTCAGACATCTCACTTCCTCTCATATCCTGTAGTTTCTCTAAACAAAAGGAAAAGTTGATCCTGCCCCTTCTTTATTCTCTTTTGCTTTGCTGGTTGAAAAGTCTAAGTAAAGTTTTGGCATTGCTGTTCAATTCTTACCCCTGTATCTGCTTGCTTTTTGTATGTAAATCTCTTGTTAAGGTATGCTATCCATACTGAATGAATGGTATATATCTTGAACACGCAGATCATGTCTCTCATATGATTTAGTTCTGTATGGATTTTTGTGTATATGTCTGATTGCTTGGCCTTTTGATGGCCACCTGCCAACTCTTGTCATACAAGCTTTGGATAGCCGTAAAAGGGTTATACCACTATTGATTCTTATGCAGGTTTAAGACTAATGGGTAACTATTTTTGCTATGAAACATAATCCCTGAGGTTGAAGTGAAAAAGAACCTAGTGGTTCACATTAAAAATGCACACAGGGCATTACTCTTCTCTTTCCTTTTCATGTGTATATTTTCCTCTAGACCCCATCATGTATTTGTTAGGATTCCTGGTTTGTATTGCACCATAAGGTGCAAGATAGATCTAGGACAGGTGTTGTAGTTTGTAACCTGCTATGTTAAAATTGGTTACAAAGGGGCCATTTCTAACCCTACTCTTTATTTTTTATATGTGCAAGGGCTGAAATCATAATACATGTTGAAACTTGGTTTATCTGTGCAAATTTCCAAAAATTGAACATCGAGGCAGTATTCTAACAGGTTTAAAATCGAATTACAACAGGGATTGTTTTGCTGAAAACTAGATGAAAGGGCTAAAATCGCAGTACATGCTGAAAACTAGCTTATTTGTGCAAATGATAAAACTGGAAGTAGCATCAGTGAGTAGCAGGTGTGAAACTGGAATCTAGGAGTCTAAATAGACTATTTGTGCAATTTGAGAAACTCCTAAATTAGACTATTTTCTGCAGAGGCTAAAAATGCGAGACAGTGCTAAAACTGGTCTTTTTCAGCAAATTATATATATTCTGCGGGAAATTTTGATCACTAGCCATTTTTGGACGCGCTCAATGGGGACTATCCACCGTTTCAAAATTCATTGAAGAATAGCCAAAAATTCGCGCGCACACTTAAGCTCCATTAGCGTTGGAAAAACACCCCAGACTAGCCCCATAACAAAAAACTTGGGCTTTGAACAAAACTTGTTCAAAGCCCAAGTATTTTGTTATGGGACTTTATATATAAAGCTGAGTCCCATAACAAAATGATGGGGCTTTGAACAAGTTTTGTTCACAGCCCCAGCATTTTGTTATGGGTTATGAGACTTTATATATAAAGCTTCAGTCCCATAATAATGCTGGGGCTTTGAACAAGTTTTGTTCACAGCCCCAGCATTTTGTTATGGGACTGAAGCTTTATACATAGTCCCATAACAAAATGCTGGGGCCTTGAACAAAACTTGTTCAAAGCCCCAGTATTTATACTGGGGTTAGTTTACTGAAGCTTCCCCAGTACAAATACTGGGGCCTTGAACAAGTTTTGTTCAAAGTCCCTGTATTTATACTGGGATTTGTCCGGAGGTGGCTATTTCTCAGCGAATTTATTTTTGACGGCTACAAATCAATTAACGTGCGCCAAACAGGCCCCTACACTAAATTTTTACATATTCTGCAACGTCAGTAGCAAAATGCAGAATTGGGAAATTTTGATCACTAGCCATTTTTGGACGCGTTCATTGGGGACTATCCACCGTTTCCAAATTCATTGAAGAATACCCAAAAATTCGCGCGCACAATTAAGCTCCATTAGCGTTGGAAAAACACCCCAGACTAGTCCCATAACAAAATACTGGGGCTTTGAACAAAACTTGTTCAAAGTCCAAGTATTTTGTTATGGGATTTTATATATAAAGCTTCAGTCCCATAACAAAATGCTAGGGCTTTGAACAAGTTTTGTTCACAACCCCAGCATTTTATTATGGGTTATGGGACTTTATATATAAAGCTTCCGTCTCATAACAAAATGCTGGGGCTTTGAACAAGTTTTGTTCACAGCCCCAGCATTTTGGTATGGGACTGAAGCTTTATACAAAGTCCCATAACAAAATGCTGGGCCTTGAACAAAACTTATTCAAAGCCCCAGTATTTTATACTGGGGTTAGTTTACTAAAGCTTCCCAGTATAAATACTGGGGCTTTGAACAAGTTTTGTTCAAGGCCCCAGTATTTATACTGAGATTTGTCCGGAAGTGGCTATTTCTCAGCGAATTTATTTTTGACGGCTACAAATCAATTAATGCGGGTCAAACAGGCCCCTGCACGAAATTTTTACTGCAGAATTCTAATTTGTTGTTTAATTCAATTTCTAACCTTTTAAATCTATAGATCGAGATCTATGAAATAGGACATTCAATTTGACCTTCAGCCAAATTCTACAACAAAAGAATTCACTACTGCAGAAGGATAAAAAAGAAGAGAATTATGCAGAAGCTTACCCTAAGATAAATACACCAGAAAGGCACCTAGAATGCAAAATCGCAGTGACGAGATGGAGAGTCAAGCTGTTTTGCATTTGGCTTCCACAGTTTCTCTTTTTTTTTTCTTTTTTATAATTCGTTGGGAGATGGGTGTTTTCTAATTAGAATAAAAGAGGGAAAGACTGGCGCTTCTTTTTTTCCTTTTTAATTTAGTTTCAATGACTGGATATTACCCTCTTTAACATCCAAATATTATCCCCTCGCTATTATTGCATCGAAAAATGATTTTAACGATAGGCTAATTTTGTGGTCGTTGTAAATACACTTATAACGACTGGATTCATGTCCCTTCATTAAAAAATGCTCGTTAAAGGTCAAATTTCTTGTAGTGTGATATACTGCCATTTGTAGTTTTTGCTGTGGTTCTAAAATTTTATTATAATAAAAATACCTCTCACACTTGCGCAACCATGAACAGGGATCAGCTTCATCGAAGTAAAGGAACTCCAGCTTGGGAAGAAATTGCGAATGAAAGGGCATCCCCACTGTTGTATCTGACAACTCCACACTTTTGGATCGCCCTCCATATCCATCATTGGGTTGTGGCTCACTAGGCCCAACACCCATAATTTCCCCCATTGGACCCAAGAAGTCTATCCATCAAAATATCCATTTTCTTTCCCAAGTCGTCAATTTTTGCGTCTGTAGTTTCAAACTTCTTGTTTGATTACGTTATATGTGCTTGTAATTGTGCATCCATTTTCTTGATTTATTCTTCTTGAGTTTTTTCTCTTTTTTCTGCCATAGTTGTAGATAATGGGTCAGGATTGGGCTCTGATACCACTGTAATGGATTGCACTTGATAGAGAAATTGTAAATGGAATTCAATTTGTATTGATAGAGGAACTTGATTACACAGTACAATTCACCCTACGAATTAAGCAACAAGGAATGAAAGAAAAGGAAAAAAAAAATAGAAAAGAATCTTGATATTCCAAAGGTGTCTAACTTTCCCTAACTACTACTTATAACCTACTACTAACTAACTAACGAACTCTAGAGTTGATCTGAGCCGTCCCTTGGCATTTAAGCTACATCGTCCATGCTTGCTGACTAATTCCTTCCCATATACAGCTCACGTGACCCCTTCAGCTTCCCTTGCTACATGTGTCCTTCTTGGAATTGACTAAAACACCCCTGGCTCCTTGACTGACAATAACCTCAGTCCCTAACAGTATGTATATGTTGGGGTTGGTGGTGGTTTTCACCACTGATTCTCAATCTCTTTGCGTGTGTTTCTACGTGGTGTTAGTGGTATGTGTATGTCTTTAATGGTAGTGTGTATATGAATAGAGAGAGGAGAGGGAGTGGTGTGCATGTGTGTGTCTACCCTTTTCGTTCACTTGTGGTAATCACCACCATTGGTTCTCGATTTTCTCTCTTTTCATGGTTTGTGGCCTTATGTATTTAAGAGAAAAAGAAGTGAAAAGGAGTCGTTGGACAAACATACCCACATCCCAAAGAATCAACCATGAATTTGTCAAGAGATTTTATGATTTTATCACAAATGGAAGAGTGGAGGGATATAGGGGATGTTGATGTTAGTGAGGGTGTGTAAAAAGGGAGAGGGTGATTTTTTTAGAGTTTCGTTCAAAATAAATGAGAGAAAAGACAAGATATGTGTCATAATTAACTTTGAAAATGTATTTGGTTAGAAGTTTGATCTAGGATCAAAATGAAGATAATTAGGTAAAAAGAGAATAACTAATCATTTAGGATAATTTGTATTGAGTATTTTAATAAAATTATATTTAACTAAAGGTGCAAAATAAATAAAATTAAAAATATATGTATTATATGAAAGAAGAGAGGAAAAAATGCACACATAAAAAAATGATTTGGAGACAAATTAACTTAATTATGTATAGATAATCACAAATAGTTAGTACAATAATATAAATACATCAATTTGCGCAAATGAGCGCATTTTGTCACGTATGATATAGTCACAATTAAATATATAGTGTATAGATAGGGGATAACACAAATGAATGCATGCTTTCTAATGCAAATTTACTCAAGTAGTCAAATTACACCTTAAATTAAAATATAGCCAATTCTGGAAGAAGGAGGGACAAAATTGGGTGTCAACAGTTACAAGCAATATGGTAAATTACGATGGAAAAAGTAAGTAAATACAATGAAAGTAAATATAAGTAATTAAGCAAGAAATAATAGAGAATGTAAAGTAATTCTTATTCCTTGTAAAAGCCGACTTCGGTGGCAAATTGTGTCTCGTGTACAATACAATGTAAGGAGGGGTATTTATAGTAGTGATGTTTAGTTCTATATAAGGTAAAATACAAATACTAATAAGGCCATAGGCTTACAACTCAAGGCAGTGGTATACTAAACCCTAACTAGGAGATTGTAAACCCTAGGCGGCACGATGTGTACCCTACGCCCTGTGACCAAACCGCCTAAACGGTCGTTGGCTCTAGGAGCGGGCGTATATCCTCAGTGCCTGGTGACTTATAGGATAAGTCTAGTCTCGCCAGCTAGACTCATACCCGTAATATTAGGTGGCGTATTATTGCCCACACACTTTCGCCCTACACCCACCTCCATTTCCACCCACCCCTACGATCCTCACCTTCTACCTACCCCACTCACACATCCCCTACCTCTCCACTTTATTTTAGATCAAAAAACCAATCAACCCCACCCCATCCCCTTCATATCTTCAACCCCAACCCACCCTCATTTTCTACCCAACACCCTACCCCCAGCCTAACCTCCCCGCCTTTCTACCTACTCCACCTCAAACCCTTCACCCTTCCCCTACATCCCCAATTGATGTACCCTACCCGACAACAACCCCACCCTCCCGACATTCATTTCTAAATTGAAACACCACCTACCCAACCTCTTACGTCCACCTCACCCCTCACATTTCTACCGCATCCCTACCCCAAAACCCTATTTCTACCCTACATCACCCAATCTCGCCCTAACACCTACCTACCTTCATATCTTACCCACTCTACATCTCCTACTCCACCCCCTGCCCTACAACCTCCCTCAGTGCCTCGCCCACCCTAAACTTCTACCTCACACCCCAATTCCCGCCCTGACCTTCTACCTCCACTCAGCCCTACCCTTCACCCCCTTACAACCAACCCACCTTCTACCCTACCCCCTGCCCCACCATCTCCAACAACATCCCCACTTTACATCCTGCCCCCACCAAACCCCTTACCTGCCACCACCTCAACCTCGTACCTGCACCCCATAACACATACCCTACCGTAACCTCCCCTCCCCGCCCACCTTCCACCATCCTATCTCTTCACTCTCTGCCCTACCTCTCTCACCCTATTTCAACAAACACTCTACCACCTCACCCTCACCTCCCCACCTTCTAGGCCATACTAACTCCCAAACCATGTCCTCCATGCCTCTCCACCTTCATCTTTAGATCAAAATAGCACCAGCCCCCACCCACACCAACCTCCACCCCCACCCCCTACTACCCTATCCCTACCTCATCCCTGCTGAGCCCATACTCCAAACTACCCACTTCACCCCCACCCCCACCTTCTACCTTTGTTCCCGCCCTACCACCTCCCACCCTACCCGCACATCCTATCTTCATCCCCACCCTACACCCCCTTCCTCCATACCACCTACCCTACAGTACACAATGTTATCTGTCCTTTAAAAAATATTATATTTCAGAACATTATACTCCATCACTCTACACCCTTGGAGTATACTATATACTTTTACAGTTTTACAATGTTATTTTCATCTTTGAAGAATGTTATGCTTTGAAATAAAATACTCCAACATTTTTGTTATCACTCTATACTTTTAAGTGCACAATATCTTTTTTGTTTTGAAAAATACTATGTTTTGAAATAGTATACTCCAATTTTTTATTATAACTGTATACCCTTGAAGAATACTATATACTTTTACAGTATATATTGTTATCTTTACCTTTGAAATATGCTATGCTTGAATAGTATAATCCAAGGGTATATACTATGCTCAAATAGCATACAGTGATAACAAAAAAAATGGAGTATAATATTTCAAAACCTAGCATTTTTCCAAAAAAAAAAAAAAAAAAAAAACAGTGTATACTATAAGTGTCAAGGATATTGTATACACTTGGAGTATATTGTATACTTTTGCACTATACAATGTTGTTCTCATCTTTGAAGAATGTTATGCTATGAAATAATATACTCCAATTTTTATTGTTATCACTCTATACTTTTAGAGTATAATGTATACTTTTACAGTATCAGTGTTATTTTTATATTAAACACTGTTATGTTTTGGAATTGTATACTCCATCACTGTATACCGTTGGAGTATACTATATACTTTTATAGTACGCATACAATGGAATTTTCATTTTTGAAGAATGCTATGCTTTGAAATAATATACTCAAATGTTTTTGTTAGCACTATATACATTTAGCATATAATGTATGCTCTTACAGTACACAATATTGTTTTTCCTTTGAGAAATGCTATGTTTTAAAATATTATGCTCCAATTTTTTGTTAGAACTGTATACCCTTGGAGTATAGTATATGCTTTTACATTATACAATGTTATTTTTACCTTTAAAATATGCTATGCTTGAATAGTATACTCCAAGGGTATATAGTATACTCCAAGAGTATACGGTGATAACAAAAAAAATTGGAGTATACTATTTCAAAATATAGCATTCTTTCAAACGAAAAATAACAGTGTATACTATAAGTATATACAATATACTATTACAGTATACAGTGGTAACAATCTAAAAATGAAAAATAAGTTATGTTATAAAATATACTCTTACAGTATAAGTGTTAACAATCTAAAACTGAAGAATAAGTCAAGGTATATATAATAATAACAATCTAAAATTGAAGAATAAGTCAGGGGTATATAGTATACACTTATAGTAGTGATTACAACAAAAAATAAAGAATAAGTCACGATATATAACAGATACAAATCTAAAAATGGAGAATAAGTCAGGGTATACATAACATTCTTACAGTATACAACCATAACAATCTAAAAATGAAGGTGGGGTGGGTGTGAAGTGGATGTCGGATAAAGGGTGGGGTAGTTGAGGGGTAGAGGTAGGGTAGGCGGGATCGTGAGAGATGGGGGTGGCTGGGGTGTGTGCTTAGAAGATGGGGAGGTGGGTTGGAAAAGGGTGGGGGTAGAAGGGGTTGATGTGGGGGTTGGGTAGGTGGTAGGGACGGATGGGTATTAGGGGTAGGGGTGGGGGAGAGGGTGAGGTAAGAGGTAGGGTAGGGTGGGTAGAAAAAGTGTTGGGGATTGGGGTGAGGTAGGAGTAGGAGGTGGTGTTGGTAGTGTTTCAATTTAAAAATGAAGGTGTAAGGGAGGTCTAGGGTTGATATTGGAGTGGGGTAGAGTGGGTAGAAGGTAGGGAGGTTGTGGTGGGGGATAGAGAGTTAGGTAGAAAATAGGAATAGATGTTGTGGGGCGGAAGGTAGGAGGTAGCTGGGGCGGGAGTGGAAGGTGAGTGGTGGGTGGGTGGGTGTGGGGTAGAAGGTGAATGAGGGTAGGGGGTTGGTGGGAAGAACTGGCGGTTGACATGACAGGTTATGAGGGTAGATTAGGGTTTACATACAGGGGAAAAGGGTGGAGATTGAGGTGGGCGGTGGAGGTAGGGGTGACGGTGGTTGGGGTGACGGTGGGAGGTTGGGGTGGGGGTAGGATATTGGGTGGAAATACGGTGTGAGGTATGAGGAGTAAAAAGGTGGGTTGGATAGGTGTGAGGCGGAGAGGTAGAAGGTAGGTTAGTGTGGGGTGTAGGGTATTAGGTGGGTACTAGGATGGGGGTGGAAGGGTTAGGGTGAAAGGTAGGTGGTGAGAGTGGGATAGAGGTAGGAGGTTAGGATGGGGTAGGAAGGTAAGTGATGGGGTAGAGGTAGGAGGTGAGGGTGGTAAGGGGTGGAGTAGGGGGTATGAGGTTGAGTTTACGGTTATGGGGGGAGTCTTAGATGGTAAGAGGTAGGGGTGCGGGGAGGAGGGGATCAGGGGTAGAGGGTAAGGGGAAAAGTTAGGGGGTAGGGTAGAAGGTGGGGAGGTTTAGGGTAAGGATATGGAGTTGTAGAAATTGGGTGTAGGGTTTGGAGATAAGATGGTGGGGAAGAAGGTAGGTTATGGCGGGGAGTTGATGTATGAGGTAGGGAAGGTATGGTGGGTATTTAGGATAAGGTTGGGTAGGGTTATGGGTGAAATGTAGATGGTGAGGGGCGGGGAGGGTAAGGGGTTGGGGTTGAAATGGGTTATAGGGTTAGGGCGACGGTTAGGAGGATGATTTTGCAGTGGGTGAGTGTGGGGGCAGAAGGTAAGAGTTACGCTAGGCGGTCGGGATAGGAGGTGGGTGGGGTGTGGTTGGGTAGGGTAAGAGGTGAGGGGTTGGTATGGGTATGGTTATAGTTGGAGGTGGGTTTTGGTGGTGTTTCGATCTAATAATGAAGGTGAAGAGGTAGGTTAGGTGCGGTGGTAGAAGGTGGAGTGGATGGATGGGAGTGGGAGTAAGGGTAGAAGGTGGGTAAGGTGGGATGCTTGGGGCAGAGGATGGGGTATAAAGGAGTTTGGGTGGGTTGGTGGTGGCGGAGGTGGGTGGGGTGGGAGTAGAAGAGTTTGGGGTGGGTGGGTAAGTGCGGAGGGGGTTAGGTAGGGATGTGGGGGCCGGTGTGGTGGGCGGAAAATGTTGTTCTAGAAGATACTTTTCAAAAATTTTAAGCAAACCAAATATGGAAAAATTAGAAATTATTTTTTGGAAAATATTTCCTTCATACCAAACACACCCCTCAAGATATATTGAAGAAAAATGGCTCTGAAATGTTGAAAGAAAATATAGACAAGTAAGATATAATAAAGGGATGTGGGCTGACTAATTATGTTGTTTTCCCTAAATTCAAATACAAACTTGTTGTAAAATTAATAGTAAAGTAGTGCAAGAACAAAATCAAAATATATGAGAGGATAAGGAAGAACTTATATTATTCTTAAAGTGTTTCAAGTGTGTCTTTCATAGAGCCAAATATGCTTTATTTATAGGATACAAATACATAGGTTACAAATCAACCCAAAGGCTACAAGAATTAAGTAGTGACTGAATAAGGAATTAGTGGTCACTTAGTGATGTTTGGCATTTTATGCCAAGGTTTCCTTAATATTTCCGCATGTTTGAGCTTGTTATTCGCTCGTTTTATAGTTTGTGAATGTGGTTTTACACTAAGTTGATGTCGTGTGTGTGTAGGTTGTTACGCAGTGCATTTGGAGCTTATAGAAGCTTGATTGAGCAAGAATTGATTGGAGGATGATTGAGGATTGGATTGAGCACACGAGGGCACGACACGAGCAAGATTTCGGACCAAGGAAGAAGGCAAAATCGCTGGGCGCTTTGGGGCACGTGGCGCGCCAGTTATAGCGCCCAGTGCCCCAGCGCGTTTTCTCATGCGGCGCGTGGCTATAGCGCCCGGATTTCGACGGGTTCTGCTTGACTTGGGGCTTTACGAGGCGCGGGGCGCCAGTTATAGCGCCCCTTGTGCGGATTTTCACTTCCTATTCCGTCTAGCATTGGGTCTAACTTATTACTAGGTGTTTGTAAACACTATAAATAGTCTTTTACTTAGTTTTTGAAGGGAGTTCTTACTTTGGAGAAATATTGAGAGCAGCATACTCATTGAACAAGGGTTTATTCCTAATCTTTCATCTATTACATCATTTACTTCATTATTACGCCAAATTCTTGCCTTGTGATTATGAATATGTGTGGCTAAACATTACGTTCTAGGGTTAGAGTATTAGATGAAATTTGATTGTTTGAAGATTGATTACCATTAGTTGAATCCCATAACAGGTTACTTATTCTTTCTTGATTTCACTTGTATAATTGTTAGAGCTCGATAATTATACATTATCTATGGTTTTTGGATTGAACTCGAAAGAGGGAATTTAATTACGCAATAAGAAAGAATAGAACTAGTTTGTGAACCCGGGTATCGGGGAACCAATTTGCGAGTAGGATAGACATATACTTGCTTGCCTAGTTTAGCTCATGACATGATTCGTTAATGCGTGCATGTGATTTAACCCATAGACATATAGTGATTGAAGTAGCTTGCATAGACTGTGAAGAACTGAAAGGTTTTCACAGTTACATTTACTCTATCAGTTAGTAACCCGGGATTTAAGAAGTGGAATCAATTGGATACATCAACTGGATTGCTCGTAACTCTGACCCTGGACCGTCCTCTTAATATTGTTAACAACCAAAGTATTGCACCACTGCTTGACTACACTCTAGCACTTTAATTACTGCGTTTTAGTTATAAAAACTCTTACAATCAAAGAAAAAGATCCCTGAGTAGTTTGTTAGAAATTGTTTGCGAAGTATTAGTCTGCTTAGTCCTCGTGGGAACGATATTCGATTTATCACTTTATTACTTGTCGACCGCGTATACTTGCGTGTGCGTTGGGAGCAACAAGTTTTTGGCGCCGTTGGCGGGGACTAATTACGGACTAATTTCTTTTGAATGATTACTTAATTTCTATTCAGGTTTAATTTTTTGTTGAGTTTCTTGTGCTGTTTCAGGCTTAGGTTTTGCATGCAAGGGAATAAAAAGGACGAACCACTCGCACCTTTTGATCCTGAGCCTGAAAGAACCTTGAGAAGGATACGAAGAGAAGCGAGAGGTCGAGAAGCACTAGCAATCGTACTTGCCTCTCTACCTGTTGAAATGGCAGAAGAACAAGCAGTAGCAGTGCGAGATGTTGCTCTTCCTAGCTTGGGAGGAGTAGCGTCAAGTATTGTGAAGCCCGCTATTACCGGGCACTTTGAGATCAAGCCCGGCATGATTCAGTTGCTGCATGTGACGGGGCAATATGCTGGATTACTTCATGAGGATCCGCAGCATCACATTCAGAACTTTCTGGAGATCAGTGATACTTATACACCATCGGGTGTGCCTACTGATTATGTGCGTATGACTTTGTTCCCATTTTCACTGATTGGGGCAGCAAGGAAGTGGTTAAAGGCTGAGAAGCCTGGGTCTATCACTACTTGGGAGGATTTGGCTAAGAAATTCTTGGCTAAGTTTTATCCGTCTGCCAAGACAGCCCGGCTGAGGAGCGAAATTATGTCCTTCAGACAGTTAGAAGGAGAATCCTTGTATGCAGCCTGGGAGAGATTCAAAGCTCTACTGAGAGATTGTCCACATCACAACCAATCTAATGAAGTTATTGCACACACTTTTGTTGAGGGATTGAATCAACACACTAAGATTGTGGTTGATGCTGCTACTGGAGGCCAAGTGCTGGCTTTAAATTTTGATCAGATTTATGAATTACTTGACAAGTTTTCGCAGAGCAATCCTGATTGGCAGGGTGATGGGAGAGCTACGACACAATTTGAGGGTGTTAGTAGGGCTAATACGCAGAAAGCTGCTGGGATACTTCAATTGGATGCAATTTCAGAGCTGAGAGCGAAGATGGATGTTATTTCTAATCAAATCAGCAAGCTGACTCTCCATGCAAAACCACCATTAGCTCCAGTGCAACAAATTCAAACTTTTTGTGAGGTTTGTGGAGAGGATCATAGTACTGAAGTATGTCCTTCTAACCCAGAGTCAGTGTATTATGTGGGTAATTAGAACATGTCGCAGGGTCAGAATCGAAATCAATATGGTAACAGTTATAACACGGGTTGGCGTAATCACCCAAATTTTTCTTGGAGGGATAACCGTGAGCAGTTTCAGGGTAATGAGAGACCCCAAATTAATCAAAGCAATGCACCACAGCAGGGGTCACAGTCACAGACTCAGCCACAGCAGTCTAATGCAGTGGAGGATATGCTTAGGAAACTTCTTGCAGGGCAGCAAAAGCTCATGGATGATTCAGCATCTCAGGCACAAACAATTAAAGATTTGAGCAGTGCGTAGAAAGATCTTGAGAGACAATTGGGGCAGCTAGCTGGAGCACAAAATAATAGACCTCGGGGTGCTTTACCGAGTGATACAGAGAAGAATCTTAAAGAATTTGTGCAAGCAGTCACTTTGAGGAATGGAAGAGCTCTAGAAGAAGTTCCCCCAAAACCAAAGAAGCCTGTTGGTGAGTTAGAGCCCAATGCTGATAGGGAAGTGGAGAAAGAAGCAGAGATAGTGATAGCAAAGCAGCCCGAGTCTGCTATTGTGAGACCACCACCATCTTTCCCTCAGAGGCTACAGAAGCAGAAAGTTGATGCAGCATGCAAGAAATTCTTGGAGATATTGAGTCAGATTCAGGTAAATATTCCTTTGGTGGAGCTTTTGCGGGATGTTCCCAAATATGCTAAATACATCAAGGATATTGTTGCTAATAAGAGAAGACTGACTGAGTTTGACACAGTTGCACTCACTGAGGAGTGTAGTTCCAGAGTTCGAAGCAAGCTTCCTCAGAAATTGAAGGACCCTGGCAGTTTTACCATCCCCTTGAAAATTGGGGAACACGAGGTTGGTCGAGCTTTATGTGATTTGGGTGCTAGTGTGAATTTAATGCCTTCTTCAGTTTTCAGGAAGCTAGGCCTGGGTGAACCACGACCCACTACTGTGACTCTGCAGCTGGCTGATAGATCATTGACATGCCCCGAGGGGATTATTGAGGATGTGCTTGTACAAGTGGGTCAGTTTATATTACCTATTGATTTTAAGATTCTTGATTACGAAGCTGATCCTGAGGTTCCTCTCATCTTGGGAAGAGGATTTTTGGCTACTGCTGATGCTGTTATTAGAGTTAGAGCCGGAAAGATGATTATGAAGGTAAATGGGGAAGAAGCTGTGTTTAATGTGTTCAGAGCTACCCAGCTTCCTTCTCATTATGAAGAGTTGTCCATGGTAAAAGTGGTAGATGATGAGTTGATTGCTGATGAGAGGTCGTTCTTGGCTTCTAATGTTGATTTTTTAGAACGGGCATTCTTATGTGATGATGATGATATCCTGAAGGATGATGATATTGAAGAGTATTTGGAGGTTCTTAATATGCAGAGTAGATTCATCCAGGGTGGAAGAAATTTGAAGAGCTTGATAGACCGTTGACCTTAACTCCTGCTAAACCGTCTATTGAGAGAGCTCCTAATCTTGAGCTCAAACCTTTACCCGAGCATTTACTTATGCTTATTTGGGCGAAGGTAATACTTTGCCCGTGATCCTTTCTTCTTTGTTGTCTGATGTGCAGGTTGAGAAGGTGTTGCGGGTATTGCGAGAGCGCAAGAGAGCTATTGGCTGGACTATTGCTAATATTAGAGGGATTAGTCCTTCTTTCTGCATGCATAAAATTCTCTTGGAGGAAGATCATAAACCATCCATAGAGCAGCAGAGGAGGCTAAATCCAATTATGAAGGAGGTGGTGAAGAAAGAAGTTATCAAGTGGCTGGATGCTGGTATTATTTTTCCTATCTCTGACAGCAAGTGGGTGAGTCCAGTGCAATGTGTTCCTAAGAAGGGGGGCATAACAGTGGTGAAGAATGAGCATAATGAGTTGATTCCTACAAGAACAGTTACAGGGTGGCGAATTTGCATTGATTATAGGAAGCTGAACAAGGCCACCAGGAAAGATCACTTCCTATTTCCCTTTATTGATCAGATGCTGGATAGACTTGCAGGGCATGAGTATTACTGCTTCTTGGATGGGTATTCGGGCTACAATCAAATTGTGATAGCCCCTGAAGACCTAGAGAAGACTACTTTTACTTGTCCATATGGCACCTATGCATTTAGGAGGATGCCATTTGGGTTGTGTAATGCCCCGGGGACTTTTCAGCGGTGCATGATGGCTATTTTCACTGACATGGTGGAAAAATTTGTGGAGGTATTTATGGATGATTTCTCAGTGGTTGGTGACTCTTTTGATGAATGCTTGAAAAATCTTGATGCTGTGCTGAGCCGTTGTGAAGAAACAAATCTGGTGCTGAATTGGGAAAAATGTCACTTTATGGTTCAAGAAGGCATAGTACTTGGGCACAAGGTGTCAAAGCAAGGGATCGAGGTTGACAAGGCGAAGATTGAGGCTATTGAGAAATTACCACCACCTATCTCTATTAAGGGGGTGCGTAGTTTCTTGGAACATGCAGGGTTCTATAGACGTTTCATAAAGGACTTCTCCAAAATTTCCACTCCCTTGTGCAAATTGTTAGAGAAGGATGTGAAAATTGTATTTAATGATGCTTGTCTCAAGGCATTTGAAGAGTTGAAGAAAAGGTTGGTGACCACACCAATCATCATTGCTCTTGACTGGTCTTTGCCGTTTGAATTGATGTGTGATGCGAGTGATAATGCTATTGGGGCTGTTCTGGGCCAAAGAATTGGAAGAATCTTTCACTCCATCTATTATGCAAGCAAGACGCTTGATGCAGCCCAGTCCAATTACACCACCACTGAGAAGGAGTTGCTAGCCGTAGTTTATGCTTTTGATAAATTCAGATCTTATTTGGTTGGCACTCATGTCGTTGTCTACACTGATCATGCCGCAATCCGGTATTTGTTTGAAAAGAAGGACTCCAAGCCTAGACTCATTAGATGGGTTCTCCTATTGCAAGAGTTTGATGTTGAAATTCGAGACCGCAAGGGGACTGAGAATCAAGTTGCTGATCATTTGTCAAGGCTGGAGAATAGAGATCATGTAGATGAAGGACCCGAGATTAAAGAGGTATTTCCTGATGAGCAACTTTTTGCTCTTGATGCAGCTGAGGTGCCATGGTATGCTGACATGGTGAATTTACTGGTGAGTAATGTGTATCCCCCTGGGGCAACTGCTGAGCAGAAGCGTAAACTCCTTCATGAGAGCAGATTTTATGTGTGGGATGAGCCCTATTTGTACAAGATAGGAGTTGATCAACTAGCTAGGAGATGCATTCCAAGGGAAGAAGTAGAGCCGATTCTACAGAGCTTCCATTCCTCTCCTTATGGTGGCCACCTTGGTGGAGATCGAATAGCTGCAAAGGTACTTCAGTCTGGTTTCTTTTGGCCTACTTTATTTAAAGATCCTCACGCATTAGTGAAGCAATGTGATCGCTGCCAAAGAATGGGGACTATTACTAGGCGTCACGAGATGCCTTTGAATATCTTGGAGATTGAGCTGTTTGATTGTTGGGGTATTGATTTTATGGGTCCATTCCCACCTTCTATGGGCCATAAATACATCCTCGTAGCAGTTGATTATGTGTCTAAATGGGTGGAGGTTATTGCACTTCCAACAAATGATACAACTGTAGTGGTGAAGTTCGTGAAGAAGAATATTTTCACTCGTTTTGGGACACCGCGGGCTATAATCAGTGATGAAGGTACGCACTTTTGTAACCAGTTGTTCAATAAATTGTTGGCTAAGTATGGGGTTCGCCACAAGGTGGCTACTTCTTATCATCCCCAAACTAGTGGCCAAGTGGAAGTGTCTAATAGAGAGATCAAGCAAATCCTTGAGAAGACTGTGAATGCCTCGAGGAAGGATTGGGCTATGAAGTTAGATGATGCTTTCTGGGCCTATCGAACCGCATTCAAAACACCGATTGGAACCACTCCATATATGCTTGTTTATGGTAAGGCCTGTCACTTGCCGGTTGAATTAGAGCATAAGGCCTATTGGGCAATTCAAAAGCTCAACCTTGATATGGCCTTAGCGGGTGAGAAGAGGATGCTCCAATTGCATGAGCTTGAAGAGTTCCGTTTCCATGCGTATGAAAATGCGAAATTATATAAGGAACGGACAAAGAAATGGCATGATAAGCACATTGAGCGTCGTACTTTTGAGCCCGGGCAGCTGGTATTGTTGTTCAACTCAAGGTTGAAATTATTCCTGGGCAAGTTGAAGTCGAGATGGTCGGGGCCTTTTGAAGTTGTTCGTGTTACCGCACATGGAGCGGTTGAATTGAGAGCCCCGGATTCTGAGAACACATTCTTGGTTAATGGTCAAAGGGTGAAACGTTATTAGGGAGGTGCGGTGAATCGCCGCACTTCCATTACTTTGAGGGACCCTTGATTCATACCCGTCGTGCCACGACGTTAAATAAGGCGCTTCTCGGGAGGCAACCAGAGTTTGTACTTGTAATAGTTTAGTTTTTTTTTTGTTTTATAGTGTCACATAGTTTGTTGTTTTTGTGTGTCGTTCTTGTAGGAATCGGGTGAGCTAAACATGGTGAAATTAATGCATTGAGGGGGTATGGGACGTCTCGAGACATGCCCCACGCTTGGGGTCGCACTTGGAATCAAAAATCGGTGCGAAAAAACGTGCTCGGGCGTGTTCGGGAGTGCCCCGCGCCCCCCAACGCGCGAAATGGAAGCTGAACAAAATAAGCCTGGCACGTTTGGGAGCGCCCCGCACCTCCCAACGCGCCGAGGCAAACAGTGAGTACGATTTCTTGGCCGCGTTTGGCATGCGCCGCGGTGCTTAACGCGCCCGGCAAAATTTTTTTATGTTTTTCGGATCAAACGGGTTTTGACCCGCGACCCGGTTTCCCCCATCCTCTTATACCCGATTTCTACACTTATTTCTTCACTATTTTCACTCCAATTACTCTCTAATCACTCACCAATTCACCTCTAACACTTGGAATCATTCCACATCTTGTGCAATCCACTCTAACACATTCAAGTAAGTAAATTCTTACCTTCTTCTCTCAATAACATGTAAGTTGCACTCATTCTTGTTCATGGAAGGTTTCTTAGCTAGTTACAAGTTTATGCATATATTTCACTCTTGTTGTGCTTAAATTGTTAATGGTGCTAGCTAGATAGCTTGTGACTTGTAAAAAGAGATCTCCCAACAATTTGGGAGGGTTGGCACATTCCAAAACTCATTGAAATTGATAGTTCCAAAGTGTGCACACCAAGTGTTTGTGAAAAAACCTCAATGATAAAAATTCAATAACATTGTGAATTCTTGAGTAGCAATGCATCCCTTAGGCTTATTATGGACATTAGGTGTTGCACACACATAAAAATTGATCATGATGCACCCACACTAGCTTGATCTTGAAAAATAAAAAACGTGGCATACTTTGTCCGAAGCTAGTTATGTTTAAGTGTGGGGTTGCTCGTGCCATTGAGTTAAGTTGATGGACATATTGAGTGTGTGATAAGTGTGGGGTGGTACCCTACCAATTGAGCTTGACTTGTTATTTTTGGTGCTTAGTTATCCATCTCACATTGATCTATTGTTGTGTAGGTACCATGGTGACCACACCTTTGACAAGCAAGAGTTCTTCATCCGCCGCGGGCCCGAGGAGAGTACTTCAAGCCGGGCCTTCTACTACAAAGCAAAAGGGCAAGGCACCGGCCAAGCCCAAGGCCAAACCAAAGGCAAAAGGCAAGGCGAAGATACCTAAGGACGCGGTGCCGATACCACGTCCCGGAGGAAAGACCCGTTATGGCATCACTTTTGTAAAGAGAGGTGAATGCCAAATGTGGTATAAGAATGTGAGGCTTGCGGGGTACATCCCCGAGCAAGCCATTGATAAAAGAAGGGTGATGCAGAAATTCCGAGGTGTGGCCGAGGCGATAATTGCTCTAAAGTGGGACTCGGTATGTGAGAGTCCGGGGCACGCCAACCTGGATTTGGTGCAAGAGCTCTATGCCAACTGGGAGCCGGACGACGCCTGGAAGGAGGATGATATGGTCACGATGGAGGGAGTAAGAGTGAAGCTGGATCCTACGGCATTGAATGCCTTTCTGGGGGTCGAGGATCCCGACTATGATGATATGAAGGAGTACATCAAAAAGCCTGACTACAAGGCTCTGCGAGACACACTATGTGGCGAGGGCTCTACTCACAAGTGGGAGCGCAATGCCGCCGGAAGACACAAGTTCATGTACTTCTCGCAGTTTCTTAAACCGGCCCGTGTGAGGATGCAGTTTATCAATGCACGCATACTACCATCTTCCCATTATTCCGAGGTCACCAAGACTCGGGCGTGCATGGTTTACTTCTTTATGACTGGGAGGCCGGTAAAACATAGGCTACTACATGTTGCGCGTGATGAGAGAGCAACGGAAGTCTGATTCATGTAGTCGCTTATACTTTGGAAACATCTTGACCGGCTACTTGGAGCAGTCTGGCGTCCCCGTAGATGAGATTGGGTATCGCATTGTCCCTGACATAGGGAAGCCTTTTGATATTGCTTCGGTCAAGGGTGTGACCACTACTGCGCCGGTGAAACTGACGGCTGATGAGTGGCGGGAGACAGACGCCAACTTGTCTGCGCGTCAGTATTTGATGATGGAGCAAATGGCCTGGCGGTCGGGCGTGGATTTTGCAGCTATTGATCGCACTGTCCCTCTCCTGGAGACCTCGAACTGTCTGCTAGGCATGACTCGAGCTTGAGAGGTGCCTCCAGAGGAGGATGAGAACACGGACTCGGATATTGTTGCTAACGATCCGGACAGTGAGGTTGAGGCGACTGATGCTAAGGGCGGTGGCTCTGATGAGGGGGAGGACTAGGTCAACACTCCTGTGCACCACCCGAATTTCAGGGCAGTTTTCTTTTACTTTTGCACTTACTTCTTTGTCGCACTGGGGACATTGCTTAGTTTAAGTGTGGGGTGGGGGTACTGCCCTTTATCTATTTACCCCTTTATCTATTTTTGAGGTTAGGGATGCATGTACCATAGGATTTTTCTTTTGTCACTTGACTTTATTTTGATTTATTTCTTGCTTTAATATATGGAAAAAACCAAAAAAAATTAGAAAACCAATGAAAAATTCCAAAAAGATTTTCCTTTTAGTTTTATTAGTGGTACATGTCATCCGCCCCGTGGTTTTTCTTATGACCTCGGTTCTTTTCCATGGGGAGGCCTTTGAACCGGGTAGTTTTTATTTTTAGGATTAGGATAGTTAGTTGTAGATGACTCTAGACGAAAGGAAAGAGGTAGAATGCTAGGTGTCTTTGACTTGTTTGATACCGATGGACTTGAACTTGATTGCATGTGCTATTTGTGGTGTCCTTGGGTTTTAATTGTGATGCATGCCTAAGAAAAAAATGGAACGACCCCCTTGAGATGCTTGAGTCCGCTTGCTTGACTTGATTGTGAACCTTTGTGCATTAGTGCTTAAATTTCCACAAATTGCATTCTAGATGCTTGGTTGAGAGTTGTTGATGGAACCTTTTTGTGTGGACCATGTGCGATGTGTGTGTGAGGCATGTTTTTGTTTACTCCATGTTGCATATTAATGTCTAGAACTTGCCCCGTGTGTGTGCAAAGCGAAATCCTAGGTTTGCTCTAGTCGGGAAATGATACAAGGCCTTCTTTTTGATTTGCCTACCCTTACATATATACCTTGGGAAAAAAAATTTGTTGTTGTGATTTCTTTGACCCTTTTTGTTGGCACCCACACCCCGAGCCTACCCATTTGCTCTAAATTGACTCTTTTGGCCCTTACTCCTTAAGCACTTTATTGATATTGTGTTGTTATGTTGGAGTTGCGGTTGGATTTTGGGAGGTTTTTGAGTGGAGCTAATGAAGGGGAATAATTGTTAAAAATTGTGAAGCAGTGAAAAGCATTGGCAAGGTTGGAAGATAATGAAATAGAAAAAGAGATAAAATAGCAAAGTTGAAAAGAAAAGAAAAGAAAAAAAAAAGAAAAAATTGTGGAAAAAGAAATAAAGAGAGAAGAATATCCATTCCTTGCTAGTGTATGCTTAAAAGAAAAAGTTGCTACTTGTTGAGAAGGTGTGTGTGAAAGTTGTTGAGTGGGTGGCTTTGAAATAGGTGAAGTTGATGGTTCTTGGTTGAGTAGATAGGTGTGATTTTGTGGGAGCATGGTTGCATTAAGTTGAGTTTGTGCATTTGAGCTATTTTGGGGTGGTTGTTCTCATATTTTTGGTTTTGGTAATTTGTTGGCATGTTGTGGATCCATAGTAGTCATGTGTGCATTGGTTCAATGGTCGGTATCAACCATAGTCATAGGCAGACCTGTTTTACCTAGGTTGGGAAGTGAGATGTGACTTTCTCGAGGGCGAGCAAAGGTTCAAGTGTGGGGTGGTGATGTTTGGCATTTTATGCCAAGGTTTCCTTAATATTTCCGCATGTTTGAGCTTGTTATTCGCTCGTTTTATAGTTTGTGAATGTGGTTTTACACTAAGTTGATGTCGTGCGTGTGTAGGTTGTTACGCAGTGCATTTGGAGCTTATAGAAGCTTGATTGAGCAAGAATTGATTGGAGGATGATTGAGGATTGGATTGAGCACATGAGGGCACGACACGAGCAAGATTTCGGACCAAGGAAGAAGGCAAAATGGCTGGGCGCTTTGGGGCACGTGGCGCGCCAGTTATAGCGCCCAGTGCCCCAGCGCGTTTTCTCATGCGGCGCGTGGCTATAGTGCCCGGATTTCGACGGGTTCTGCTTGACTTGGCGCTTTACGAGGCGCGGGGCGCCAGTTATAGCGCCCCTTGTGCGGATTTTCACTTCCTATTCCGTCTAGCATTGGGTCTAACTTATTACTAGGTGTTTGTAAACACTATAAATAGTCTTTTACTTAGTTTTTGAAGGGAGTTCTTACTTTGGAGCAATATTGAGAGCAACATACTCATTGAACAAGGGTTTATTCCTAATCTTTCATCTATTACATCATTTACTTCATTATTACACCAAATTCTTGCCTTGTGATTATGAATATGTGTGGCTAAACATTACGTTCTAGGGTTAGAGTATTAGATGAAAGTTGATTGTTTGAAGATTGATTCCCATTAGTTGAAACCCATAACGGGTTACTTATTCTTTCTTGATTTCACTTGTATAATTGTTAGAGCTCGATAATTATACATTATCTATGGTTTTTGGATTGAAATCGAAAGAGGGAATTTAATTACGCAATAAGAAAGAATAGAACTAGTTTGTGAACCCGGGCATCGGGGAACCAATTTGCGAGTAGGATAGACATATACTTGCTTGCCTAGTTTAGCTCATGACATGATTCGTTAATGCGTGCATGTGATTTAACCCATAGACATATAGGGATTGAAGTAGCTTGCATAGACTGTGAAGAACTGAAAGGTTTTCACAGTTACATTTACTCTGTCAGTTAGTAACCCGGGATTTAAGAAGTGGAATCAAATGGATACATCAACTGGATTGTTCGTAACTCTGACCCTGGACCGTCCTCTTAATATTGTTAACAACCAAAGTATTGCACCACTGCTTGACTACACTCTAGCACTTTAATTACTGCGTTTTAGTTATAAAATCTCTTACAATCAAAGAAAAAGATCCCTGAGTAGTTTGTTAGAAATTTTTTGCGAAGTATTAGTCTGCTTAGTCCTCGTGGGAACGATATTCGATTTATCACTTTCTTACTTGTCGACCGCGTATACTTGCGTGTGCGTTGGGAGCAACACTTAGTGGGGAGGATTTAAGTAGGAGAAAGTGAGGTAGTAAACTATATGTTACAATTGAATAATGGTGAATAGTGGTCATCCACACAAATAAATGAATTTATAACACTCCTCCTTGGATGACCATTTAGAAAATAATGTGCCTCGCTAAAACCTTACTAGGAAAAACCCGATGGGAAAAAGCCCTGTGAAGAAAAAAGAGTACACACATCCTGTAATACGCCTTTAGAGCTGCCTCATTAAAAACCTTACAAGTAAAACCCAAGTGGGATAAAACCTTGTTAAGGGAAAAAGAGTGCAGCGTGTACTTTACTCCCCCTGATGAAAATATCATTCAATATCTTGAAGACGACACATTCCAGTCTTGTAAATCAGCTTCTCAAATGTTAAGATTGGCAATGACTTAGTGGACAGATCCGCCAAACTATCACTGGAGTGAATTTTTCAGCATTAACTTCATCATTCTTTTGAAGATCGCGACTGAAAAGGAATCTTGTTGAATATTTGTCTCCTAAGTTGTATCTCCCTTTTAGCTAAACTATCCATACAATATTTCATATAATATTTCTGGGATCCTTGTCTTCAAAGAAATACTACATTGTTGCTGATTATGTTGAGTCCTTGTTCTCAGTCACCAATATTGTCGCATAGTTTCAAGCATGGCTATTATGTCTTCATAAATTGAAGATGTAGCAGCAACAGTTGATTTTGTAAAATACCATAATATAGGTATTCTACCACAACAAATAAATAACAAGTCGATATGGATCAAGTAGATACCATGTATTCTTCTGATGTCTTCGCATTGAGGAAAGAACTAAATCTTACCAATAAGCTTATAACAAATGCTATAACCAGTGGAGTATATTTGGTAAGATACTTCAACGCACCAATTGCATTAAAATATAATATTTCAATACGAAGAAGCTCGCAAACGCAATTTTACCACATGTGGCCAGATTATTTTAATCCGTATAAATATTTATGAAGCTTCATTGAATAGGTTTTCCGGAAACCTTTGCATGCTTCAAGAATTTTGAATCCTTCAAGGATAAATATATTGTTGCTCAATGGGCCATATAAAAGGTTTTTGCAACATTCATACGCATATCAAGTCTTTTATGCACTGTCAGACATATAACATACCTTAAGATGATTGCATCCACCAAAAGGAGAATATAGCTTCATATAATAAATGTCAGATCTTTGTGCCTCAAGTCGTACTTTATATTTAACGACTTATTATTATCAATATTTTTGCACAAAAATATCTTTGTACACCACTGGCTTTGCACCTTCAGGTGTTTGGACTATAGGTCCAAAAACTTCACGTCACTCGAGTGAAGCCAATTTTTGCTTGAATGTGTTTTGCTATTTTTTGGCTAGTAAATTCATGTCTGTATTCCTAACAGACTTAAGCTCAAGATCCACATAATTATATAAATATTGAGCTTTCTAATATATGTAAGATATCGTCGACGATATTTTCATATCTCGGTTCCCAATCCGACATAACATATTGAGATCTCCTCACATTCATAAATTTTCAGGTACCTGAACCTCTCCTGATGAGGTATTATGAAGTGTTATGTCGTGGGCTATTTTAGAGCCATGCCTCCTTATTTGACCATCATAATCATTTGCTCCTTTTCGTTTTCAAGAATTTATCTTTGGAACCGAATGGTCTACCACGGTTCAGGCGTGCCTTAGACTCATTGACATAAATAGATTGTCTTACCAGGACATCAGGAGCATTAGCAGCTGGAATATATTATTTTACTTTAGGTCGGTAATGCATCTGGCAGTGACTTGCATTATCTTTATATGAGGATAGTAATCAAATGATAGTTTAATTTATTTATTCCTCAGCTCCGTTAATTTCTCCCCCTAATGTTAGCCAAACTAACATTCGTTCCCAACCTTATATGGTATCCATCTTTGTGCGTTGCGGCGGAGCAATTGACAATATACCGCACATTATAATTATTAGATGGAAAATATTTGGTTCCTGACCCTGAACCAATTATGAGGGGGAATTCATTTTGTGGCATGTCGTGCACAAGTGCTGCTTTATGGATATACCATACCTCATACCTGATTTTGGTAGCATTGTTCTCATATGCATGCTTTAGCAATTAGAGGCTTTTAATATATGAATCTGCTAAACTTGCTTGCCAACATTATCAAGATAACTTGTCTTGATCGCATAACCTGGAAATATGCTCATAATAAGATTTATTTGAGCAAATACTTAACCTCGCAAGTACCATTGCGGGTTTGTAATAAAACGCACATATGACCTTATCATAGATGCATCTATTTATAATAATTATATGGTCCACATAGCAGGTGAACGGGCCCGTATTCACCTTTTATACATTCCAGAAGCGCGGGGATCCTGATCCCAAATTTAGTTGGTCGAATAATTTATTTATCTTTAGAACAAGCAGCGCAAAGAGAATTCTGGAAGAATCCTGATTCTTCGATATATACCCATGCAAATTCTCATTTATATATTTTGTGCATCATATTTGAACCGGGATGGTCAAACCGGTCATGCCAACTTATAAATTTATTCATCTAGTAAACTTCTAGTTTACTATAGCATGGGCATTGTAACAATAAACTAAATGTTTTTTGTGCCATGCACATATGATTTTACCATACTTATATTTTGTGTAGTACAAACTCGAGGAAGAGGCGGGGAGCTTTTCAAGCACATATATCTCACCCGACATTCTTGTAGTAATATAAAGATATTCATATCTTTCCATTAATTTTAGTCTCTTAGCCATTTTGGCAAACATATTTGAAACTTTACAAGTTTCTTTTGAGACGTACTACAATAAAATACTTTATCAATCTCATTCCTCCAGGTAGTAATAATTTGGCTCTTCCAGAGCACTCAATTAGTTTTGTACTACCATATATTTAATTACACCAACCATATAGTGAATATCTCCTTCAGGGATAAAATCATATAATTATTGCCATGGTCAAATCATTAATGCAAGATCGATTTCTTGCTTTCTTGCTCTTGTGTTATTTATAATAATACATAATTTTGATGTACATTTTGTACATGAGCAATGACCATTCATGCCGCAATAAATAATAGTTCATTCTACTCAAACCTCTTCTAGAGGTGAGTTGTGGTACTTTATCAACCACACGCGGGCACGTCTCTATCATATCTTTTATCATATATTGCCACATTCACTTCCAAGAATGGGTCCACATTCATAATATTTATTATAAATTATCTCATTCACATCAGGAACGAACCATAATCATTTTTGACGCGCCTCATATTCACATAACACATAAGTGGCATTATTATATTTACCGTTTAAACGGTTATTTTTCAGAACCCTTATTGTTCTCTTATTAATTTCACAATGATGACAATTTCTTCATTCATCGCCTCACCCATGACTACGGTCTATACCATGGTAATTACGTTGTCGTCTTCCAGACATAAATTACTTGCCTTCTTTCAGACATAAAATATTGTGACTTCTTTCAGACATACAATTATTTTGCCATTTTTCAGATATAAAATATTGCTACAACATCCACATTCATGAATAGAGCATGTGTTGCTCCCACATCCACCTTATGGAATGGAGCTTGTCATGTTCCCACTTTTATCTTAGGAAATGGAACATAATTAGCTCCCACATTCGCCTAATAGAATGGAGCATATCTAATGGGACAGGCTTAAAAATACATAGTTTTGCCTCAGTCATCATTGTATAATCAATATGGTGCACTGAGACCTGAACCCAGTATCTCATTATCATAAAGGCGTGTTAGGCCATAATGTATTGGGTCCTGTACTAGATATCTTAACCATATAAGTCGAATTAGGATATAATGTGTTAGGTCCTGAACCCAGCGTCTCTTCCTCAATAAATGGCGTAATAGGCCAAGTGTGATGGGACTCATTCTTGAGCTATAATCATGAAATAAATTTTCCCAATATTTTAGGTAATCCAGTTTTCAACATATTGCAATACTTCATGGGTAAATTAGTTAAGACAATGTATCATATATAGCTAGACCTTTAGACGTATTAACCACTTATAATGGTTATGGGCATAAACCTTTAACAGCAAAACTTTGTTAATATTGCCACTGTAGCCAATTTATGATTGTAAAACTCATATATAGCATGTATTTTTGGCCTTTTAAATCAAAATCAAATACGTCCAACAATAGCTCATATGTGGTTAGATCTGTACTAATTTATATGGTGTGTTACCATAATAATATTTATAGAAAAAAGTGCATACCTTTTAAGTTCACAACTGATAATATGTAGTATGTCACTCACTCAAAAATTGTAAAATTGCTAGTTGCCAAAGAATTCAACCTTCCACAAATCTACATCTCAAATGAGATGTGAATACTGCTCTGGAGTTAAATGTGAAGAACAACATATACAAATAACACAAATAAAGTGAATAAAGCTTTGTTAATATGAAACATACATCTCCTTTGATTCTGGCATATTATATCATTGCCAAACTTCAAAATAGTTGTTTGTTTGTGAATAATCATAAAATATTGAAACAATCAAAAAGAGAATTTCTAAACGCTCAAATCAATTTTACAATTAGATAAATGATAGAGCTACTGGTTGTTGGAAGCAAGGATTAATGGTGCTATTTAATACTATAATTTTATTCTTTTATAGCACACAAGCAATAGTCATGCTTGAAAATAAACTGTATAGCTATTTTAACTATCATGTAATTGTATGTAATCAATTTTTATCCAAAGACCAAAATGTACGAATCATATATTAGTGTAATATTCAAAGCTTAAAATTTTTTGCTTTGTAAACATATAGTAGTTTCAAAGATGGTCAGGATTACGTACCTCAGGGGAAAGAAATTGAAAACTTAACTTGGAAATTAATAGAGCACTCGTGCTGATAACGTATTGTAAAATTAATAGTAAAGTAGTGCAAGAACAAAATCAAAATATATGAGAGGAGAAGGAAGAACTTATAGTATTCTCAAAGTGTTTCAAGTGTGTCTTCCATAGAGCCAAATGTGCTCTATTTATAGGATACAAATACATAGGTTACAAATCAACCCAAAGGTTACAAGAATTAAGTAGTGACTTAATAAAGAATTAGTGGTCACTTAGTAGAGAGGAATTAAGTAGGAGAAAGTGGGGTAGTAAACCATATATTACAATTGAATAATGGTGAGTAGTAGTCATCCACACAAATAAATGAATTTATAACAAAACTCATTCTACATAATACATGGAGATTTGCAAATATAGGACTATGGCGCCCACTGTTTCATCCTCAATAAGAAAACGATTGAATTTATAGCTCCACTAATCAAAAGTCACTAGAAATTTTTTTACGAGCTGCCAAGAACTTAATACAAAGTGTTCATGGTGAGGGGGGATGGGGGTGGGGGGCTGGCCATTCACCGGAAGTTCTGGCAACTTCTGACAATTGGGCTATAAGTTAAATTTTTATCGTATACAAGAGCTAAAAGTGTTAAGAGTAACATGTATTGTCATAGGGTGCAAAAACTCTACTCCACATAAAATGGGCCGATTTGCAATAATATGACACGGGACGCAATGGTTTGCCACAATGTCCTCAATAACAGTGGTTTAGCGAAAATGCCCTCCATTAGTTTAATGAAACTTATTTCGGACAAAAATACCTCTCAGAACCAATAAAAAGACCCGCCCAGTCCATCCCCTTCCTTTTCAGTATTCACGCGATCACAGCAACCCTAAAGCCTCATTCCTTTCAGAGATTGCTCCATTCAAACAAAGGTTCACGGTAAGATTTCTTCAAATTGCTATTGAATTTTACTAACAGTTATAATTTCATTTATATTATGCTTAACTTTGATTAAAATTCTATATAAACCAAACGAGATATGGTTTTTATTCATAATAATTACAAAACACATGACATTAGATTGATTACAATAATTGTAATATGCACTTTCATAAAAAAAAACAAAATCTATCAATTCTGGAAAAGTCTTGGCTTATTGACAATAGTTTAAGCTCTGGTGCAATGGGAGGCTTGTACAAAGTTATTGCATATTGCCTACTGCCAAGACTTTCAACCCTATGCAATGAGGGGCTATAGCCAAGACTTGCTGCTCTGATGCAATGGGGTCCTTGTAGACACTTCTTCCCTATTGCCAAGACTTACAGACCTGTTGCAATGGGGTACTTGCAGACAAATTCTCTGCAAGTCTTGGCTTGTAGCTCTGGTGCAATAAGCACAAAACAGAGACTTCTTGGCTATTGCCAAGACTTTCAGACCTGTTGCTATCGGGGACTTGCAGACAAAGTCTCTGCAAGTCTTGGCTATTGCCAAGAGTTGCAACTCTTGTGGAATAAGCACCTAGGAGAAACTTCTTAGTTATTGCCAAGACTTTCAGACTGTATCTATGAGGGGCATGCACACAAAATCTCTGCAAGTCTTGGCTATTTGCAAGAGTTGCAGCTCTGGTGCAATAGGCACCTACGAGAGACTTTTTGCCTATTGCCAATACTTAAAGACTGTTACTATGGGGGGGGGGGGGGTTGCAGACAAAGTCTCTCCAAGTCTTGGCTATTGCCAAGAGTTGCAGCTCTGGTGCAATACCTAAGAGAGACTTCTTTACAAGACCTTAAGCCCAGAAAAGGGCAACATTTTTACCCATGATCCTGCTTCTATTAAAGCATATTATTTGTCTTGATTATGTGCAGGATTACCACTATGGCGACTCGCTGCATTTATATAGCTTATAATGGGAATTGGGATGCAAACAGCAAATACATCAACCATGATATAAAGTTGATACTTGTCGAAGATGGTATAAGCTACCACACATTTAGAAAAGAAACTTGTAGTGCTCTAACTATCAACACTGCTGAAACTGAACTAAAGATAAGGTTTGACACAAATCTCGAAAGGTGCAGAGGAATGATGGTAACAAATGATCAAGAACTTACGACTTGTATTTTTTGCTGAAAAAATGATGAGAATTTCAGAAAATCCTGCTTCATAGTAGAAGTTATTAAAAGGACTGACATGTTAGAAAATCTTGCTTCTTTGTGAATGAAGCTGACCATAGCATGGTGTTGCATCAAAAGGAATGACACTTATTGATTATAAATATTTTTAAAAATCAAATGTGACTGGAAAGTTAATATTATCAATAAACTAAACTATTGGCAATAGCCAAGACTTTACACTCATAGAGATAACTTATTCAATTTAACTTGACGGAAAGTCTAGGAAAAGGGTAAGATATTTCCTACCAAAACTTATTTATCGACTTTAATATTAGAAATAGTTAACTTGCCTTGATGTCTTGTCATAGGCAATAATATTGACAACTAAATTGACACAAAGTCTTGGCAACACATTACCAGCACAACCCTCCATGAATTATTTATCAATTTTAAATTAATTATATAATATTAGAGTTGGAATTAATTAACTAGAATTCAAGTCTTGCCCATTGGCAAGACTTTCCATCTAAATGTGTTCACCCCACAGCAACTAAAATGCCTTGAAGTCCTGCAATTGTCAATACTTCTAGTTCATCCGATTCAAAGCAACTTCAGTCTTTAAAATAACAAAAATATCAAACATCCAAGTGTACTTGTTTACGTAAACACCAAAAACACAGTAAATACGAAATACATATAATTAAAAACTACTCAACAACTTTCTCTAACTCTTTTGTAGTACTAATAGTCTTATTTGGACTACTACACATATCATCTTGCGACGGAGATAACAAATGAAAATTTGGAAATTCATCGCCCACATCACATTTTTTGCCTTGAAATTCATCAGAAGATCTTGGCTGACATATAAAATCATCAACCACATCAAAATGTGCATGATCAGGATCAGGAGATTGAAGATTCAATATCCATTACCAGTAAAATTTTAAAAAACAACAATGACTACACATAATAACAGAACAATGAAATAATAATGAAAAGGCCATATACTTCACATCACCACCCCCAAGAACCTTTGGAATCAAACCAGTGCTCAAACTTAAAATTTTGATCTCCTTCCTATAGGAACAAAAGATAAAATATGCATATTCAAAAAATAAAATTACAAAAATAGTATGATAACAAAACAACAAGTAAAGACAAGGAAACATACATCACGAAGTGCCATCATGAACTCATGATTATGCAGAAAAATTCCTATGTCATTACCATAATTCAGAGTAAACAGGCCAAAAGCAAAGACAACTGAAAAACACAGCAACAACTACATGACTGATGAAAAAAGCAAACTACAGAAAAAGTCTCTACAACTATTGACAATAGCCAGCACTTTAAACTCTAGTGGAGGGGCAACTTGTAGAACTAGTCTCTACAGTTATTGGAAATTGCCAACACTTTTACCTATACTGCAGTGACAAACTTGCAGAAACTCTTGGCAATAGCCAAGAATTTAAGTTCTGGTGCAAGGGGGACCTTACACTGAAAATCTCTAAAGGTATTGGCAATTGCCAAGACTTTTACCTCTACTGCAGTGAACAACTTGCCGACAAAGTCTGAACAACTCTTGGCAATAGCCAAGACTCTAAGTGCTGCTGGAAGCGACAACTTACACGGAACATCTCTGCAAATATTGGCAATAGCCAAGACTTTAAAATTTAATGCAATAACCAACTTGAAGAAAAATTCTATGCAACTCTTGGCCATGGCCAAGACTTTAAGCTCTAAACAATAAGCAACAACAAAATCTAATAGCTTTAACCAGTAAAAATCTTCAAATCACTATAATCAACCAAAAACAAGCGAAGCTCAAACTTAATTCAACAATCATCCCAAAATTTAAGCTCTGTGCAAAACATGAATATCTAATAGCCATAGGAAATAAAAACCTTCAAAATCACTGGAATCAAGCAAACACAAGAAAAAAAATCCCAAATTTCTAGTACAAAAAGAAGAAAGAAGGAGGCCAGGAATGAGGAAAGAGAGAAGAAAATCTTTCAGCGTGACGAAAGAAGGAGGCCAGGAATGGGGAAAGAGAGAAAGAAACCTTCAGCGTGAATTAATACAAACTGGGGGCAAAATAGTCCTTTCATGGGGGGGGGGGGTATGATGTGGAGGGCATTTACTTAAAACATTTGTAAGTGAGGGCAATTAAGTAAGACCATGGCTTATTGAGGGCACTAGGCGAAATTTTTTGCATAAAATGGATAGCTACGATATAATGGATAGCTACGATATAGTACCTCAATTTGTAACATACTTTTTTTAGTCCGTTTCAAAAAGAATAATATATTTTTTAATTTGAAAACAATAAAGTTACACCCTCATCTAGTTTTAATATTAAAATGCACCAAAATTATTTACTAATTGTATATTTTAGCACTATCTTCCTTAACCAACAATCCTCGTTTCACCTGGACTTCAATGTTTGTTATAAAGAGAACTAGAGAAGGGAAAGAAAGGTGGACATAAATATACACTTTGCTACATTAATCATCAACGAAGCAACTAACAAGCTCATATCAGATTTGGCACCATGCTCTCAACGTCCATCACATGGAACTGATCGTGATGAAGGATCAGTTACAAGCCAAGCTCTTTATCAGTTTCTTAATGCCAACTCTAATACTAGTGTTATTTTGGCATATTTTCTTCAAGGGCACCAGACCAAGAATTTTCCTAGTAGATTTTGCTTGTTACACTTGTTGAAAATTATGGAAATATATAGATATTGTTATAGCTTGAGGCGTGTCGAAGACACCATCCTTAAGGATATTTCACCGGTATCGGTGTATCCTCCAGGATTCAACAAGCTCTTCTAGTATAAAACTAGGAGCATGAACAACAAAGAATCTCAATAAGAAAGAAACCCAGTAAAAAAAGGAAGAGTAAATTGTTCTAGGTTATTTTGTGGGTAAAGTTTTGTTGTATCTCTCTTAAGCTGAAGGATTACCTTGATACACATATATATGTGCAAAGTTGCCAACGGTACTCTTTAAAATGCAATCAAGAAGGAAAAACTTAATGACAATATCAGTTATGGTATAGGCTGTCAAAGTTCAAAAGTATTGACCAATTAAAGTAGCAATTGAAATAAATGAATCTGGACAGAATATTAGCCAAACTTAAAACTTTCCTTTTGAAATATTATAATAAAATTGTCTTTTTTTTTCATAACAATCCCCCACATATCTCAAAAGGAATTAAAACAAGCGAAGAACAAAAAATAGAGGTTTTACTGGGTTTCTAAGAATAAGTATAATGCATCGTTACTGGTGCCCGTAGACTATGAACCAGAACTAGATTAAATAAGATTAAACTTACAGAATTATTGGTGAAGTTTAAAACTTCTATGAACCAAGAAGTCTTTTGTAAGAACAGGGTCTTATTTATCACATTATACTCTCACTTTGTTGTTCGTCGCGGTTTTGCGCTAATAAGCCATGTGCAGCACCCGGTATTTATGAGTGCTTTAGAAATTTTGTTAGAATTTCATAGGAGAGGCCCCACTCCACACTCATATAGGTCAAATTATCAAGTGTATTCTGCAGAGCAATACACCACCTATAAAGGATATGATTTGGATTAAGAGTTGATACTCAGCCTCACTTTGCCTTGCAGAAATTGCACTATATTGACACACCATAGGAAGAGACATATTTTTATAGTGCATTGTGAGTCAACTAATGGCTTGTTATTACCCATATGAACCTACTTCATGGGATCTCCAATCACATAGGTTGGGTTACCATCATTGTTGACATTACTCTAGGTGACATTTATAAGTCTCTTTCCCCTCGATGTTTTTAATTAGTCAGTGAATCAGCCAAATTCACCTCTGACATCGCATAATTTATGGAAATAACTTCATCTCAAAACAGCTGTTTTATCACGTTATATTTCAAACAAATGTGTCTACTTTTGCCAAAAAATATTTTTCACTACAACTATTGCTGTTTGGCAACCACAAAGGTATAGACACAAAAAATGATTGATTTATTCCAATAGGAATTGTATTTCCCAAAAAACGTATTTCAGGTTTTACAATTAAATTTGTATTTAGTTAAGTCTAAGACGACCGTTTATATCTCAATTTGATCGGTTTAATATGCAATTTACGTTAACGAATAATTAGTTGTCTGAGCGTTAAGATGAATGCAGCACAGATAGCGAATTCGAATGAATGAAATGAAGAATTTGATGAAATTATGTTAAAATCCAATTCGAAGAGAGATAGGATTGGATCCAAGATTAATCGACAGAATCAACAAACGCGATAGGAGATTAAACGAACACAGTCAACCGATATAGTACGATTTCGAAAGCAGTCAAACTGGTTAATTTCGATCTTAAATAAGCTATTTCAACAAGACTTCGATGAACGAAATTATGGTAGAACTAGATTATCAATGAAGAATATACGAAACTATACGATTTATCCGATGGTAAATTCGAATGAAGCGATAACGATGCAGTCAAGAAAATGAGCTTTATCGATTTTAATATCACGAATCAAACGATAACGGCTACCCTCCTGGGGCGACTGATTTTAATCAATGAATATGTCAAATGAAACCATTTTACGACTGATACAATACGACTAATGTAACAACAGGGAATTAACGAAATCGATGACAACACACAAATAAGTTAAGCAATGGAAGTAGCGAGCAACTAATAAAGTAAATGATAATAAATAAATGAAGCAGTAAAGCTTATTGAGTTGAAGAATCGAAGGCTGATGCTTTTGGTGAAAGAGATGACTCCTCCAAACTTGAACCAAGCCGCAATTTGATATTTGATACAATAATTGAATATATAGTAGTGATAAGAGATTTTTATATCAACAATGATGTAATTGCGAACAATATAGCTGGTAGATAAAAGAGCGTTTTTTGTTCTGATCAACGTAAGTTCAAATAGAAGAGATAGGGGTCTATTTATAGATGAGCTAAAGCGTGGAGTTCCCAACCCTAAAAGAACTCCACCTCCCCACGTTTCTTCAGCAGTTGTCCACGTTCCGCAGATTGTGCTAGATCCATTCCAATCAAAGTGGGATAAGATCATCTGAAGTTATTTGCTAAACCAGTTGTCTTCGGAACAATCCGATCTTAATACAACGTCATCGATCATGCTAGGGGTCGAGGCTATTTTTATTTCGATCTTGCCTCGTAACGTCTTTGAAATCTACCATAGCTTTGCCACGTGGTAGAACACGTGTCATTTGTGTGACCAGACGGAAATCGACCAATACAGATAGTCCCCCCACTTGCCAAGCATGTGTTCGAAAAACATGGCGAGTGGCTTGAAGTTTTGGGGGGAAAACACGTGAAGCGTTCGTGTCCCTCCATTTTGAAATGTCAATCTGTCATCGGTTACCGAGGCAATGACGGCTTTTGCCCTATAAATATCAGCTTCAAAATCATTTCACAAACTTTACAACTTCCAAAACTCTTAGGATTCTCCAACTTCTTCAAGCAAATCTTAAAGTTTCTCGCTGGTTTTCATCAGTTTCTGTTTCAAATCTTTAAATTAGTTGTTCCAACCATTGAATTTGTGCTTGAAAATGTTTTCATCTTCTCAGAATATAGTTGATGCTGAAGTTACTACTTCTACCGCTACTGCCGCCACAGCCCCGCCGCAGTCTGTTGCGATGGCAGAGCAAACATCCACCGCTGCTGGCTCTTCAGTAGATAAGAAAGGCAAGAAGTGGAAAAAGAGGAAAAACGAAGGACTTTGGACCTAAGAAATCATATTCATAAATTCTGCCGAAGAGGTTTACTTACGAAAATGACTGCAAGGTCGCGTTCAAAGCGAAACGGAGAAGAACAACAAGAAGAATACTCCGATTGACCTCGTATGCTGCGCAATTACTCCTAAATCGATACCACGAGTTCGAGAAGATTGTGGATGGAAGGTTGGTGTAATAGATGTAATGTGCCCACCGAGGAAGTCAACTTTGGCTACCCACATTGAGTCGGTGGTGCTAACCTACCCTTTTACCATCGGTTTCTCCCTTCCGGTCTACAACGTGATCGAGGAGTTTTGTAGGATGTACAATGTTTGCCTTGGGCAGCTGTCTCCAGCGATATAGAGAACGATTGTGATCATGCGATGGATCGCAGAGAAGGCGGAAGTTGAGTTGACACTTCGCCATATTCTCAACATCTATTCCCCCCGAGTGTATAAAGGAGGGGTGATTAATTTGCCCAAACGAGGTCAACGGGCCCTAATCTCTGATAACGATGATGATCTTCGGGAATGGGACCAACGTTTTGTTTTCATTGCTATGGAGCAGTTAACTGACCCCAGAAAGGGGCTGCTTCCAAGCGTATGGAACCGAACTCATAAGTATTTACTTATTTCCTGTTCTCTGAATAAATTTGTAAGTTGTATGAATTTGAGAGATTTGTCTTCCCCTTTTCAGCTGACAAAGTTCTGTTCGACCAAGTCCCTGACATCGTGCCATGGTTGATCGAGTCTTAGACAAGACATCCAACGATGAGAGGGCATGGAAGCCGATCGCGGCTTTGAAAATCCTTAAAGCCAAAAATCATGGTAAATTTCTTCCCCTTGAATTTGTACTGAGCTTGTATCTTAATTTGCTTTTTTGCTGATTTTTGAATTTTCATAGGCATTACAGGTACCGGAGGCGAGCCCAGCGCCGAAGAAATTGAACTCGAGGGAGAGGAGAAGGTCGATGACGCGCCTCCTCCGAAGAGGAAGAAGAAATCCTTTCAGGATTCGAGAAGTAAGTATCTGCCCAAGGTAGCGGAAAAAGGGCAGGGGGGTAGTTCGTCGGCTACGCCCCAAACCATTAAAGATGTGATTGCTGGGACAAGCTCAGCCATTGCAGCGGCGAAGGCCGCCGAAGAAGTGACCTCGATTATTGACGTCGAGGAAGAAGAGGCTGGAGATGAATCGGGATCTGACCAATTGGTGAGGCGTCCCAAAAAGCCTGTGAAGGAAAGACTCCAAGAGACGGCTATTCAACTTAAGACGGCTGAACAACTTAGAGATCTTTCAGTTGACGATTTCCCTTATCTCCTATAGTCGAAGAGGTCACTTCGGGCTCAGGTGGTTTAACCAGCAGAGAGGGTGCCATCATTTCTTTGGGTGTCGTGCCCGAGGTTCGAGGGGAGATGATCAATGCCTTTGATCGGGATCTTGAGGAAAGGGATCTGGCAAAAGGGAAGATGCCAGCTTTAGATCGGCCAATGGCGACGACAAAATCTAAATACGATGAAGAGACGAGTTCGTCGTTCTTTGGCGTGGATAATGCTGATCCAATCGTACCTCTTCCTCGAGGTGAAGAGGTTGCTGCATACGCTGCTCTGGGCAAGTCTGAAGCATTGGGCGACAGATCGCTTACAATTAAAGTGTCGCGCAATGTTGACTTGATCAGGTGCCCAAAACGGCTTGCCGATTACCTTTTCGATGTTATAGGCCCGATGGAGCAGTCTCTTTTGAACACACATGAAGATCTAATCTTGTCTTCGCTTTTGGTGCCTTCAGGGTAAACTACTTTCTTCCTTTTTGTATAAATTTGCTTCACTTGCCTTCTTCCGCCCCTTTGAATCTTACCCATGACTAGTTTCAGAACTGCATAATGGCAATCGAGACAGCTGATCGGATTCGCCAACTTCAAGATGGGGCTAGTGTTGAACGAGCAAATCATTCATCTTACTTCGGTGGGGGAAGAGTTGCATCAGAAATTGAAGGCTTTGGAGACCAAACACGCTGAACTTCTGGCCAACTTCGACAAGAGCACGAATGAAAATTTTCTTCGTTAATCTGAGTTGGAGTCTCAGATTCGAGCCTTGAACGAGCAGCTAAGCGAACATAAAGCCAGCACGGATTTGAAAATGGCCGAACTCAGCTCTGCTTTGGAGAGCAAAAATCGAGAGTTGGCTGACATGTCCGAGGAGCTGAACGTTCTTCGTAAAGGCAACGAAATGTTCAGGCCAGCAGCTTGTCCGAGAGAAACCGGCTGCTTCAAAGGGAATTGATCAACTTAAGGCGTGACCTCGAAGAGGAATTTGAGAAGAAAAAGGACTTGATCCTTGCTGACTAGAGAGATGTTGGATTGAAGCATTGATATTCCTACCGAGCTGAACGATGTCGTTGCCATCGTGAGGTTGGCTCGTGAAGATCTTGGTCTCCCAACAAGCTCCTCCGATGAAGCTTCCGATAGAGATAACGAATGAGCTGCCGTTTGAAGTCTTTTTGTTTAACTGTTTTTGACTAGTGGTTTGATCTTTTTGTTTTTAATGTGACGAGGTCGTTTGACCGATGTTGTGTAAATTTTTCAATGAATGAATTATATTTTTAAGACTTTCCTCTTATCGCTTTGTATGTTATTTTTCCGAATATCGTTCGAAATGTTAACGCTTTAGCGATAGTCGTTGGAAGAATGTAATGTGATTAGGGCCCAATGTATTTAGTGCGTAGTAAAGAATGACGTCTCACTTTTACGCAATGCACTCTTTGAACGACTTCGAGTTCGGAAATTCAGATTTAAATACTTTGTCAAACATTGGAATTGTAAAATTCACCAATGTAGGCACCAATAACACGAATCAACAAGTGTAGAAGTCGTAAAATGACTTGAGTGAATGGTAAAACTCATCAATGTGTAGACCGACAACACGAGTGAATAAGTGTAGAAGTCGTAAAAATGACCAAAGTCTTGCATATTATTGAAATGTTGGCCGCTATCGGGTGCGTAATACATCGGTTACATGGTGTGGCCGTTTAAAGACCTTGTTGACAGAAATTATTTCTTGACCGCTAACGGATCGTTTACATACTGTATGTTTCATCTAAACGAACAGTCCCCAGTTCGAACGAAAACATTGGGACTTGACGTGTTCGTATATCTTGAACGAGTCCCCAGTATGAGTGAACATTGGGGGTTGATGCCTTCGTCGAGTTTCGAACGAGTCCCCAGTTTTGTCTTTAATCGACCTCGTCTTTATCATCGATTGGAAATCCCCGATTTTTGGGCAGTCCCCAGTCTTCGAATGTTTGGCTATCCTACTAACTCCACCCCTCCCCCCCAGTACTTGGGTGTGAAGTATGAGTAGTCGAACACTGGACATTGACCTGAAACGAAGTCATTGAAAGACAAACGCCAAGAGGACGTTATAGCTGAAGACCACGTTAGAATGTTCGTCAGAGTTATCGACCCCGACAGAAGCATTTTGAGCTCAAGTGTTCGTGGGTAATGTTTGTCATCATTCGATTCCAACTATGCCTATCATCTAAACATGTTAGTGTCAAATAATCAATTATGCAAGTAAAAGTTGAAATTCAACCATACGATACCGTGGTATTTAGAAGTAATACTTCTTCGATTGTGTGATGTTCCAATTAAAGTCGGCTGGCTTGGAGTCCATTGTTTTGAGTTGGTATGAACCTTTTCCGATCACTGCCTTGACCCGATAGGGTCCCTCCCAATTTGGTCCCAATTTGCCTTCGTTTAGTTCATCCTTCTTTGGCCTTTTGATTTTCAGCACATGATCACCTACATTAAAAGCTCGATACCTGACTTTTTTGTTAAGGTAGTTTTCTGACCTCTGCTTCTGCACTTGTATTCGAACTAGCGCCATATCCCTTTTTGCCTCGACCAAATCCAACTCTATCAGCATGATTTCTGTTGCTCCCAAACGCACACGCAAGTATACACGGTCGACAAGTAATAAAGTAATAAGTAGAGTATCGTTCCCACGAGGACTATTCAGACTGAATTCTAGCAAACAATTTCCTAAGAACTATTCAGGGATCTTTTTCTAATGGTTGAGATTTTACTAACTAAATGCAGTAATTAAAACAAGTAATTGAGATCAAGTAACAGAGCAAATTCTAGGTTATTGTCAATCAAAGAGAAACGGTCCAGGGTCAGAGTTATGAAAAATCCAGTTGAGTTTTCCAGTTGATTCTACTTCTTGATTTCCTAGATTTCTAACTACAGGTTAAGTGTACCCATGAAAACCTTTCGATTCTTCACGGTCTATGCAGGCTACTCCAATCCCTATATGTCTATGGGTTGAATCACGTGCACGCATTAACGAATTCTATGATTAGTTAAGCTTGGCGAGCAAGTATATGTCTAACCTACTCACAAATTGGTTCCCCGATGCCCAGGTTCACAATCTAGCCCTACTCTTTCTTATTGCTTTAATAAATACCCTCTTTCGAGTTCAATCTAAAAACCATAGATAGTGTTCAATTATCAGGCCTCAATAATCAAATAATTATGATCAAGAAAGAATAAACAATCTGTAATGGTAAATCAATATATAAAAATCAACTTTCAAACATCAACCTTCATGTATTTACTCTAACCCTAGAACGAACAAACTATAGAATTAAGGAGAAGAATAAGAGAAAGAGAGAAAGAACTTGTTAGAAGACATCTAGGGCTCCTCCCCTCTCCTCCAAAACTTGCTCCAAAGTCTCCACTCTTATAAAAAATGAAGTAAAAGAGTATTTATAGGGTTTACAAAGGCCTAGTAATAAGTTACACCTAAGCCTAGACGAAATAGGACTTCAAAACCCGCTCCAGGGGCGCTATAGCTGGAGCCCCGCGCCTCCGAACGCGCTGACCCAGGCAGAACCCGTCGAAACTTGGGCGCTTTTGGGGCGCCCCGCGCCACTCAAAGCGCCAGAAGGATGGGCGCTTTTGGGGGCGCCCCGCGCCACTCAAAGCGCCAGGCCAAATTCCTGCCTCCTTCGTCTGCAGCTCGCGTCGCGTTGTGCCTTCGTATGTTCGATCCAATCCTCAACCCAAATCCAATCTTTTCTTGCTCGATCATGCTCTTTAAAGCTCCAATTTCACTTCATAACAACCTACAATCATACGACATAAAATCAGTGCAAAATCACATTCATTAACTAGGAAACGCGCGAATAAAATACTCAAACGTGAGGAAATATTAAGGAATTATAGGCATAAAATGCCAAACATCACCACCCCACACTTGAACCTTTGCTCACCCTCGAGCAATTACCAATAACTTCCCAACCTAGGTAGAACAGGTCTGCCTATGACTATGGTTGATATCGACCATTGAACAAATGCACACAAGACTACTATAGGTCCATCAAACATGCCAATAATTTATCAAACATCAAAACATGAGAACAACCATCCCAAGACAACTCAAATGCACAAACTCAACTCAATGCAACCATGCTCCCACAAAGTCACACCTATCTACTCAACCAAGAAGCCACAACTTCACCTACCTCATGCAAACCGTGTGCCCTCACCAAAATGAAGCAAGAGAGTGTCCCCCAAATATCACACACGACAATATATATCAAGAATAGAATCGGGGACAATAGCATAGGAAGAATTCACTCACTCTCATGAAAAGATCACATGTCACACATGATGTACCATAGGCTTGCCCGTAGTGTAGGACTCCACTAATGTAAGCTCACTCCAATCGGTATTAACTAGGACTTTAAAGAGTTGTAATGTAGGCTAAGGGGCTGGTACGATAAATATGGGTAATAGTGACTACCTCCCTAAGCACTTTAATACATCACATTCAATTTGAGCACATATCTCATCAAAGCCACCAATTTCACTACCCAACCAATTTCACACACACACCTTTTTCAACAAGTAGCAATTTTTCTTTTAAACACAACACTAGCAAGGATGGATATTCATTTCTTTTCTTTTTTTTTTCTTTTTCCAATTTTTTCAGCTTTTTTTTTTCAGTTGTTTTTCTTTTTCTATTCACTTCTTTCCAGACCTTGCCAATGCTCCTTCAACTACTTCACAATGTATCAAGTATTCCCCTCATTGGTTCCACTAAAAAACCTCCCAATACTTCAACCACAAACTCCACAATAATATAAAATTATCAATTAAAGTGCTTAAGGAGTAAAGAGTCAAAAGAAAGCAATTTAGAACGAGTGGGTAGGCTTGCGGTGTGGGTGCCAACAAAAAGGTCAAAGAAATCACAACAATCAAGTCCAAGGTGTATATAAGGGTAGGCAAATCAAGGTCAAAGGCTTATCCAAGAAGGCCTGTATCATTTCCCGACTAGAGCAAACCTAGGATTTCGCTTTGCACACACACGGGGCAAGTTCTAGACACCAATATGCAAACATGGAGTAAAATAAGAATATGCCTCACATCACACATTGCACACAATCCACACAATCCACACAAAAAGGCTCCATCACAACTCTCAATCAAGCAAGTAGAGTGCAATTTGTGGAAAATTAAGCACTAATGCACAAAGGTTCACAACAAAGTCAAGCAAGTGGACTCAAGCATCTCAAGGGGGTCGTTCTATTTTTTCTTCTCTAGGCATGCATCTCAATTTAAAACGAAAAGATACCACCAATAGCACATGCAACAAGTTCAAGTCCACCGGTATCAAACAAATCAAAAGCACCTAGCATTCCACCTCTTCCTTTCGTCTAGGGTCACCTATACTAACTACTCTAATCCTAAAAATAAAAACTACCCGGTTCAAAGGCCTCCCCGTGGAAAAGAACCGAGGCCATAAGAAAAACCACGGGGTGGATGACATGTACCACTAACAAACACTAAAAGAAAATCTTTTTGCAATTTTTCATTAGTTTTCTAATTTTTTTTTCATTTTTCTCATATATTAAAGCAAGAAACAAATCAAAATAAAGTCAAGTGACAAAAGAAAATCCTACGGTACATGCATCCCTAACCTCAAAAATAAAGGAGAGTTCCCCATCCCACACTTAAAACTAAGCAATGTCCTTAGTGCTAAAAATAAGAGAGTGCAAGGGTAAAGAAACTTCCCTGATAGGCCTAGCCGTTGGCGCTAGCATCCTCCAAGCTTCCGTATAACATGAGGTACTCAGACTTCCCCCAACAGGTCATCAATATTAGGCAGGGGGTCAGGACACCCCACGCTTAAACTCGACATTACATGAACCTGCAATCCAAAGAATAACCCAAAGTAATATACAACCATAAAATACTAATAAAAATAAATAAAAGTAAAGCAATCAAATTGGGTTGCCTCCCAAGAAGCGCCTTAGTTAACGTCATGGCACGACGAAGACAACTTCATCACTTTTGTCTCCACCTTGAACTAATGAATTGAATTCCCAACTTTGCCTCAAATTTATGATTATGGTATTGAGGTGGTGGCAAAAATACAAAAGGACCAAGTAACCAATGTCGCATCTTGCACTTCTTGGCCTTTACATGAGGGATGTCGTTTTGTCTCCTCGGCATCACAACCTTTAAAATATAAGCACCTTGTTCCTCCTCCTTTGGTTTCTTCGTAGGCTCGGGTGGCTCAATTTTCATGTCACCATCCAAACACAATGTTGAAAAATGATTGGAATGAGGTCCAATGCACTTCAATTCTAAAATTGCATTACTTTTGACACCATCACTTGTACAAACACTAGAGTCCTCAAATATGATGTTTTCTATTTCCTCACTTGACTCTAATGTAATTTTTTCAACCTTGACATCATCAACTAATATTGGGTCGAATGGTAGGAATTCCACTTTTTGCTCCTCAAATTGGCTTCTAAGCTCTTCTATCTCCAATCTACTATTCACGACAACTGATAATTGGGCATTAGACACCTCAACCATATCACTCAAATTCGCCTCCAAGTCATGAATAGTCAAGCCAAATTCGTCGATCTCTTGTCTGAGCACAACTCTTTATTCCATAACTTGCATCGTCATATTTGTAAGTTCACTCCTGAAATCCCCATAAGCTTCTAAGAGTTTGGTTTGCTCTATTAGCCAAGTTTCGCTAACAACCTGCACTTTATCGCTCCTGTCAAACTCACAAATATCATTAGAATCATCACAAAAATTATTGGGGGAATAAGCATGACACTTAGGACAATCATTCCACCGACCACCACACAATTTACAAAAATTCCAATCAAAGATGGTAGAAAATTCACATAACTAGTCTCGTAGGGTTGAAAGAGTTGGACAATTTTCCCACAAGTGGGTTCCTCCGCAAAGTAAACAGATATCATCAAAATTAGAATTACAATCACTCGACCAATTTTCATTAAAAGATGCCATGATAAGACAAGTAACACAATCCTAAACTAAACAAAAATTAAACCTGAATAGAAAATAATAAATTGTTCAAAAGAAAACAGTCAATTATTTAGTCCCCGGCAACGGCGCCAAAAACTTGTTGCTCCCAAACGCACACACAAGTATACGCGGTCGACAAGTAATAAAGTAATAAGTAGAGTATCGTTCCCACGAGGACTATTCAGACTGAATTCTAGCAAACAATTTCCTAAGAACTATTCAGGAATCTTTTTCCAATGGTTGAGATTTTACTAACTAAATGCAGTAATTAAAACAAGTAATTGAGATCAAGTAACAGAGCATATTCTAGGTTGTTTTCAATCAAAGAGAAACGGTCCAGGGTCAGAGTTACGAACAATCCAGTTGAGTTATCCAGTTGATTCTACTTCTTGATTTCCTAGATTGCTAACTACAGGTTAAGTGTACCCATGAAAACTTTTCGATTCTTCACGGTCTATGTAGGCTACTCCAATCCCTATATGTCTATGGGTTGAATCACGTGCACGCATTAACGAATTCTATGATTAGTTAAGCTAGGCGAGCAAGTATATGTCTATCCTACTCACAAATTGGTTCCCCAATGCCCGGGTTCACAATCTAGCCCTACTCTTTCTTATTGCGTTAATAAATTCCCTCTTTCGAGTTCAATCTAAAAATCATAGATAGTGTTCAATTATCAGGCCTCAATAATCAAACAATTATGATCAAGAAAGAATAAATAATCTATAATGGTAAATCAATATATAGAAATCAACTTTCAAACATCAACCTGCATGTATTTACTCTAACCCTAGAACGAACAAACTATAGAATTAAGGAGAAGAATAAGAGAAAGAGAGAAAGAACTTGTTAGAAGACATCTAGGGCTCCTCCCCTCTCCTCCAAAACCTGCTCCAAAGTCTCCACTCTTATCAAAAACGAAGTAAAAGAGTATTTATAGGGTTTACAAAGGCCTAGTAATAAGTTACACCTAAGCCTAGACGAAATTGGACTTCAAAACCCGCTCCAGGGGCGCTATAGCTGGCGCCCCGCGCCTCCGAACGCGCTGACCCAGGCAGAACCCATCGAAACTTGGGCGCTTTTGGGGCGCCCCGCGCCACTCAAAGCACCAGAAGGATGGGCGCTTTTGGGGGCGCCCCACGCCACTCAAAGCGCCAGGCCAAATTCCTGCCTCCTTCGTCTGCAGCTCGCGTCGTGTTGTGCCTTCGTATGTTCAATCCAATCCTCAACCCAAATCCAATCTTTTCTTGCTCGATCATGCTCTTTAAAGCTCCAATTGCACTTCATAACAACCTACAATCATACGACATAAAATCAGTGCAAAATCACATTCATTAACTAGGAAACACGCGAATAAAATACTCAAACGTGAGGAAATATTAAAGAATTATAGGCATAAAATGTCAAACATCAGCTTCTCTATTTGATTCGTCGGTGGAGTGAGCGAACTGAAGGCTAGGTTCACCAACTTCCACCGGAATCAATGCTTCTGCTCCGTAGACAAGTGAGAACGGAGTTTCTCCAGTGTTGTTTTTCACCATTGTTCGATGAGCCCACAGCGCTTCGGGGAGTTCGTTCAGCTAATTGCCCTTTGACTCATCCATCCTTTTCTTCAAATATTCGATTATTATCTTGTTGGAAGACTTAGCTTGTCCGTTTGCACTGGGGTGATAGGGTGTTGATGCAATCCGCTTGATCTCCTATTTCTCGAAGAAAGCTGTGATTCGTCTCCCCACGAACTGTTTACCATTGTTGCATGTGATCTCTTTCGGGATCCCAAAATGACAAATGATATTCTGATGAATGAACTTGATGACTTCCTGTTCACGAATTTTAGCCAAAGCAACTGCCTCTACCCACTTAGAAAAATAATCTGTTGAAATTAAAATAAATTTTACCCCACCGGGCGCTGTTGGAAGCGGCCCAGCCAAATCCATTCCCCACTTCATGAATGGCCACGGTGACGTGACCGAATGAAAGGGCTCTGCTTATTCATATATGAGGTTGCCGAATCGTTGACATTTGTCACACTTACGAACGAAATCCTTGGCATCATCTACGAGGCCAATAGTACCCGGCTCTAATTATCTTTCGAACCAACGATTTGATGCCGGAATGATTGCCGCATTCGCCTTCGCGAGCGATCGGGCAAATTTTTTGTCATGGGAAAGAGTGCCTGCCTGCAAATAGGACAAATATTTGTTTCTCCAGTCCCAAGTATGATTAACGTTGATTACCTCTTTGATGCTCCGACAGAGTAGAGATTCGAACAAATGAACCACCGTTTCGTCGAGTTCTCCATCGATGGCTACTGCAGAGCCGAGGTTGGCCAAGACATCTACCTCGATGTTGTCCTCTCTCGGGATTTGGGCAATCTTCCATTCCTGAAAAGAAGTTAGAAGATTTCGTACCTTGTCGAGCAGCTGCTGCATCCTCGAATCTCGAACAAAAAAATCCCCTTGGATTTGATTTACTACTAACTGAGAATCGCTTTTGATGTCTAGTCGTTCGATTTTCAAGTCTTTTGCGATCTTTAAACCTACAGTGAGGGCCTCATATTCGGCCTCGTTGTTAGTTTTTGCATGTATTTGATCGCATGACTGAGTTTTTCATCGGTAGGTGCTATCAACAATATTCCGAGGCCAGTTCCTTTTATGTTTGAAGCTCCATCGGTGTACATCATCCAGACTCTGGGATCTGGATCTCTCATCATCAATTCCTCCTTCTTCGCTTCCGGAAAGATGTTAAAGCTAAAGTCTGCTACAAAATCAGCTAAAACTTGAGATTTGATGGCGGTACGAGGCTGGTAAGTGATATCGTACTCACTCAACTCGACTGCCCATTTCATTAATCGACCAGAAACGTCTGGCCGATACAAAATATTTCGCAACGGAAAAGTAGTTATAATGGATATTGAATGACATTGGAAATAAGGTCTTAATTTTCGTGCGGAAATGACTCGTGCAAGTGCTAGTTTTTCTAGATGTGGATATCTTGTTTCTGCATCTAATAGTGTTTTACTAACATAATAGATAGGGAATTGGTTACCTCCATCCTCGCGAACGAGGACAGCGGTTACTGCCACTTTGGAAACAACTAAGTAGACCAGCAATATTTCTACTTTGACTGGCTTTGAGAGTAGTGGAGGGTTGGATAAATGTTGTTTCAATTCTTTGAGGGCCTTTTTGCGTTCTGGTGTCCAATCAAAGCTTTTGTTTTTCCTCAGCACCGAAAAAAACTTGTGACATCGTTCAGATGACCTCGAGATGAACCTGCTGAGATAGGCTACTCGCCCAGTCAGTTGCTGAACTTCTTTCACCGTTGTTAGGTCTTCGGAAATGCTCTCGATCGCCTTGATTTTGTCTGGATTGGCTTTGATTCCTCTTTGCGATACGATGAATCCCAAGAACTTGCCGGATTCGACTCCGAACGCGCATTTCTCCGGGTTCAATCTCATGTTGAAGCGCCTTAGTATCGTAAAAGTCTCTTCTAAATGACTCAAATGATCTTTCCTTTCTAATGACTTAACCAACATATCGTCAATATACACCTCCATTATTTTTCCGATCAAATCCTTAAACCTGGTGGTAACCAACCGCTGATAAGTAGCCCCAGCATTCTTGAGGCCAAATGGCATATCTGTGTAACAGTAAGTCCCCGTGTCTGTGATAAACGAAATTTTTTCCCAATCTGCTGGGTCCATCGAAATTTGATTATAACCTGAATAAGCGTCCAAAAAACTCAACATTTCGTGTCCTGTTGTCGAATCAATCTATCTATCGATGTGAGGCAGTAGGAACGAATCTTTTCGGCAAGCTTTGTTAAGGTCGGTATAATCAACGCATACTCTCCACTTTCCATTTTTCTTCGGTACTACAACAGTGTTTGCTACCCATTCTGGATACTTAACCTCCTTAATGAACCCATTTGCCAACAACTTGTCTACTTTATCGTTGATAACTTTCTTTCAAAATCCCCCATTCGGTCGTTTCTTTTGCTTTACTGGCCGATGGTTTGAATCGATGTTCAACTTGTGCGTGGAAACCTTTGGGTCGATCCCTATCATGTCTGCGTGGGACCAGGCAAAGCAGTCAGAATTACTTTTGAGAAAAGATATGATCTTCGTCCTTACTTCGGGATCCAACTCTGCCCCGACGTACACTTTCCGATCTAGTTTGTTATCGAATAACATTACTTCCTCTAATTCTTCTATCGTAGAATCTTCAACTTTTTGTTTATATGGCTCTCTAACACATGACGGAATCGGTGCAAATTCGTCTTCGACTACGGGCTCCGCTAACTGTACTCGTTGAGCACATGACGGAGTCGCAGCAAAGTCTTCAACCACAGATTCCGCTAACTGTGAATCTGTGATTGCTATTTTCGAACGCCATCCTTAATAGCCACCGAGTAGCACTCTCGAGAAGCTTGCTGCTCACCTCTTATTTCACGAATTCCCCATGAAGTGGGAAACTTTACAACTTGATGTAGAGTCGATGGAACCGCTCCCATAGCGTGAATCCATGGTCGACCCAGTATCACATTGTACGTCATTTCGCCTTTCATTACTTGAAACGATGTATCACTCTCAACGCCTTTCGCGTATGTCTTAATCGTAATTTCCCCCAACGGTCACTTCGCTCGAATTGTTGAAACCCGATAACACTGTTGAACGAGGCACGATCTTATCGTTCAACTGCAACTGTTCAACTACTCTGGAATGTATTATGTTAACCGAGGTGCCAGCATCGATTAATACCCTCATTACATCGACATCGTCAATCCTCATCGTCACCACTAACGTATCGTGATGGGGATGAATCCTTTCATCGAAGTCGAAATCCCTGAATACAATCTCATCATTCATGTCATCTCGTGTCCTCTTGTCTCGTATAAACGAAACCTTTGCGTACTTCTTTGTAGTGTAAGTCACTCCACAAATGTCATCTCCTCCAGTGATAACGCTCACTGTTTTCCTAGGGGCAGGGGGTTTTGGTGGTTCATCATCCTTTTTCTTGTTGAAATTATTTCGCCCCCTTTCAGTCAATAATTCCACCAAGTGCCCTTTATGCAATAAGCTGGCCACTTCGTACCACAGCGCCTTACATTCCTCCGTCGTATGGCCAAAATCATGATGAAATGCATACCATAAATTTTCATCCCTCGTGTTTGGATTCGTTTTATGCGACCGGGAAATTTTACGACCTTCTCACCCATTCCCTTTAAGTGATTCACCAAATTCGATGTTGATACACAAAAATTATATTCTGCCACTTTGGGAGGCAGTGGTCGATCCTTCGGAGCTGAAGATGAATTCGACTGCCCCCTCTTCAGCTGACTCTTTGAGCTACCAGCTTCGTGGTTGTTGCTCCCCATCCGAGGAAAACTGTAGGGTTCCCATCGCTGGTCCCTGTAGTTTCGCATGTCATTCTCAATTCTCCGTGGTGGCGGTTGACCAATACGAGAATATTTGCTAAGAAGTTTCTTAACCACTTAGCCTCATTATCAACCAACTCCAAAGTCACAAATTCATATTGACTTATTTGGCTGATCTCCATAATATTGCACCCCACAATGGGTGAACATGCAGCAACTAGTGGATTTTATTTCAACTTAATCAAAGTTTCAGTTATCATCATTGTGTCTTTCTAATATAATGTAAATCCACTATATTCAATACATAGTTCATGGTACTTTTAAGATATTTCATAAGAATCATGTCAACCTCCGCACATAATCAGATCTAGTAAAAGTCATCAAATGCATTAAACTACAAATTATTTGAGCACGTATATGATTTTGAGAAATAATATCTTCACAATTCTTCCTCAACCTCCAAATTAGCATAAAAAAAGTGCTCACACGAACCGTATCCAAATAATTAAAATTTATAAGAATTCTATAGAATCTCTTTAGTTAGAATCAGGAACAATATTAAGACAATAATAAAAAATAAGTATGTCATCCACAAAGATGTATACAATCACTCAATCACCATTAACAAGTTTTGTGTAAACTCATTTATCAAGTTTTGTGTAAGCTCATTTATTTATTTCAATAGACATAAAACCATCACTAAACAAAACTTAATCAAACTTCTCATGCCATTTCTTAAGCGCATGTTTTAACTCATATAGTGACTTATCGATTTAAAATCTTTATTTTCTCACTTTACACTATACAACCCTCAAGTTGCTACATCAATTTCCTCCTCAAAAATCACCATTAAAAATATAATTAATATTCATATAGTGAATAAGTAATTTATGAAAAATATGCCAACGCAAATAGAACAGGGTAAATCAACAAATTCTCAAATACTATTTAGTAAAAATAATTTAATTCAACATCAGTGGCATTTCAAAAATAATGTAGGAGAAGTAACAATATTTTAAAATATATTTAGAATTATTTTCAACAAGATAGGTGTAGACACCATACTAAAAGATTTAATTTTTCTTCTCTTCTCCTCACATCAATTTCAAAGCCATTTTGAAGCAGAATGATTACAAGAAATATTCTCATCTTGAACATCAAGAGTATATAGAGTATATAATTACTATTTCTCTTTAGAGAAAAATATTCTCAGAATAATTAGTACTCTTTGTTTCAATTACGGTGCTTAACACTCACATCAGAATATTTCTAAAAATAACATAATTATTGCAATGTAGATATCTTAGACTATATTCCTTTTCTTAGGATTGCATTATATTTTTAGAAAAACACCCCTACATTTCGAAATATTTTTTGATATGGAGATAATTTCAAAAATGATCAATCCTTCTCAAAATAATCATTAAACAAAACATATTTGCCCACCTTTGTCACATCTAACTCATGTGATCTTCTTGTTCAATTGAATTTCAATTTTATATATAATTCGAACATATTAAAGATTTTATCTTTAACACTCAACAAATATATGAATATATGTAGGAAAATTTATTTTCAATATCGACACAATATCTTTTGTCACCTCTAGTTATAGTTTGTTTTAGGCCTCTTAAGTATGAACCAAATTCAATAATTTAGATTCTCTAAAGTTAAAAATATATGATCTTTTGGATCTTCGACTCAAACAAATCAACACTAGCATAATCAAAGTTAGAATTAACAAAATTTAGATTTTCAATTCTTTAATATAATATAAACTATGATTTTTAAATCTACTTTGCCACAACTATATGATTCAATCAAATAAGCTCAAGTTTAAAACTTTTACTCATAACATGAAAAAACTATTAAGCTAAAAAACTCATGGTTACATTATCCACAATTCACCATTATTATTTGTGGTTAACACCGTATTATAAGACTCAAATCAAACCTTCACATTAACTTTTTCTAAAAATCTCTCATAACCAAAATTGGTTTAGATTTTAGGAGTATTCATTCTCAATTTATGCTAATATTTTTCATATGTGGGTTTGAGAAGAATTTTTTTCTTCACAAGAACTTGAGTAGTTCTTGAGCCACTAAAATAAATAAATTCTTCTCCTCCTTCATCTTGGGTGTAAAACAAAACAAAGTTGGTTTGTTCTTACAAATATGCTTAGAAGCACCACACCCAATTCTCTCACATTAGCCACAAGATTCTCTTACGAAATGACCACAAAAGTTATATCATCTACTATTAACCAAATTTATATTTAGCTTAGCGGAATTGCCATTTCTTTCAAATCTAAGTCTATATTGAGGGCATAATGGCCTAGTTTGCCATCCACAAAATAGTTAGCAATTATTATTGAAGGTTTGATAATTAGCTTTGGGCTTGTAATCATATTTTTGTAGACTTAGTATCCACAACAACACCATACTAACCAAAGTATTTATGCACAATACAGCAACATGTGTATATAAGATATAAATTTACACATATGTGTATTTTTATTAGAATAATAAAATCAAGATACTGACCTGGCTACTTTGAACGAAAAAATTACTAACCGGACTTCGCCAAGGCCATTGTCTCATCCAGTGGCAATTGGGAAAAATCATCAAACATTTTCCTTATTAAAACTGGACCTGCATTCCATCATATGCAACTCTTGTCTTGGCAGAACTCTCTTTAGAGATTCTCCTCCATCACATATCATCTTTTGAATTTTTGTTTAGCACATGTCTAGATATTTAATCGATTTCCCTCTCATCTCAAACTTCTCCACTTGTCCTCCATTATTTCTAGTTCATTCTCCCTTGGCCTCCAACACACACATAACATTTCCCTTACGTTCTCTTTGTTAGGATTACTTGCAGTATCAACGCATAAGACTTCACATCTACATAATCCATATCAAACATTATTCAGGATTGACTAGAGTGAACTCTACTAAGCCGGAAAAGATAATGATACAGATCCAAAGTTATCCTTGTTCCAATCTCGACAGACAGAATTTCTCCACATGTAACCTTTGTATGTATTATCCATAAGAATAAAGTGACGAAATATCCTTAAGATTGTTGGAAATTATGGAAAATATATAGATATTATTATAGCTTGAGGCGTGTCGAAGACACCGTCCTTAAGGATATTTCACCGGTATCAGTGTATCCTCCAGGATTCAACAAGCTCTTCTAATATAAAACTAGGAGCAGGAACAACAAAGAATCTCAATAAGAAAGAAACCCAGTAAAAGAAGGAAGAAGAAATTGTTCTAGGTTATTTTGTGGGTAAAGTTCTGTTGTATCTCTCTTAAGCTGAAGGATTACCTTGATACACATATATATGTGCAAAGGTGCCAACGGTCAAGGCTGCAAACATACTTTTTAAAATGCAATCAAGAAGGAAAAATTTAATAACAATTTTATGACAATATCAGCAATAGTATAGGCTGTCAAAGTTCAAAAGTATTGACCAATTAAAGTAGCAATTGAAAGAAATGAATCTGAACAGAATATTAGCCAAACTTAGAATTTTCCTTTTGAGATAGTATAATAAAATTGTCCTTTTTTTCATAACACTTACAAGCCCCCAAGAAATCAACAACTTTGCAAACGATCATTTCTCGATAGAAGCAGCAGAAGTCAACATTTCAACAAAGAATCACTAGAGTTCATGAAACGACCTCGGTCAGTCGTTTCGGAAGTTAGGACTCCGATTGGCGTGCCGATAATTTTAAAATATTCGTAATATCCATTAGGACCTGTCTGTAAAATTTGAGCTAAATCAGACCCCGTTTGGTAGGCATCGGAAGAAGGTTTCAGTTTTTATTGGCGATAAATATTAAAAAGAGATTTTCGAGCTCGGTTTTTACCGAATGAGCTCCGATTCGAAATCCGAAAGCGCCGTTAGGTTCGTATGATTATTTGTGATTTTTGTAAACTTTTGAAAGTGAATTTCGATGTTGTTCGGCTAGTTTCCGCTAAAATACCGAAAGTTAAATAATTTGATCTTTTTCATTTAAATTCGCATCTTGAGTTTCGGGAGTCCAATTTGAGATCCGTCTTCGCGAGTATGTTAGATATATTTTGTATAACATGTTATGCAAAAGTTGGAATTATTTGGATTATCATAAGATACCGATTTAATTTTTACCGTATCAGCGAATTTTAAAAAAAACAAAAAAAAAAAAGACAAAAGACAAAAGAGCAAAAAGACGAAATAAGGAAAGAAATTCAATTGACCAAGGGTGGCGGTCATGCTAAGCTCCTAGCAAAACCAGAAACATAACACGAACAGTGGAATGAAACAGAAAATGCGGAGAAGGAAAAAATGCCAGAAAATAGGAAAAAGGACCGGAAAAAAGTAGAATTTTTACCCTAAAATATTCAACTAATGATCCTAATATATTATTTGAGTTTATTATGTGTGTTTGAATATATTTTGACGGTAGAAATTGAGATATTAGACATCGTGCTAATAAGTTCAATTAATTGTTTAAAGGGTCAAATGGACCCCGATAATGGAATTGATTATATATTCGTACTCAGTGAGTTATGGGCAACTTATAAATTTAATTTATTTAGGGTTTGGTTATGTGGCCATAAACCCTGTACATAGGCCTGGCCTGCGTATTGCGTATGCGAATAGGGTATCAGGTTCCTACCTGGATTGCCCTAAGATGTGAGGAATAAAGCCTTTAGCCTAATGTGATATATTTTTCTGCTTATTGAACACAGTGGGATCGTTTGGCAATGAGTTCAAAGAATAAAGGGGTTGTTGGGTAGCAGTGTTAACTTCGGAACGAGGTAAGTGTTTGTATCCATTTCTTTTGAGGCCCTTGGCCTCGTGGATTTTCTACCACGTGTTTCCTTACGTATGTAGCTGCCGATAGGCGTACTCATTACGCCTTAGCTTTGGATTTACATTGTATAGTATATGTTATGTCCTATTGTTGATATTGCATTGAGAATCTGAGCATTGTACCCTGGCTGTGAGTTGGCATCTACTTCCCGGCTGTCGATGAGAGTCCCGAGCCGATGATGGGTTATTATTGAATCATATTGCATTCATATGCATTCCATTGCATTATATTGAGGGTAGGAGGATTCCGCCCTCGGAGCAGGAGGATTCCGCTCCATTGCATTATATTGAGGGTAGGAGGATTCCGCCCTCGGAGCAGGAGGATTCCGCTCCATTTCATCATATTGAGGGTAGGAGGATTCCGCCCTCGGAGCAGGAGGATTCCGCTCCATTGCATCATATTGAGGGTAGGAGGATTCCGCCCTCGGAGCAGGAGGATTCCGCTCCATTCATTTGGCACATGTGACCCTTTGCATCATATTTCATTTCATTTCATTTCATCTCATCTCATTTTATTTCATTTCATACCATTGTGTGGATCTGTGGTACATAACTACTCTTCTGCTTATACGTGCATTGCTTACTTGTCTATATATTTCTGGCTCGTGTTATGGGTTGTCACGCTGCAACGGTATAAATATATGGATCGGGTTGTACGTCGCAGCGGTATAAATATATGGATCGGGTTGCACACCGCGACAGTATGAATATATGGATCGTGTTCCACGCCGCAACAGAATGAATGTATGGATCGGGTTGCATGCCGCAACAGGATGTGTTTCTGATTGTTGATGTGTTCGAGATACCTATATGTTTTGGTTATCTTACGTTCCTGGTTGTTGATGAGTTTGTCATCCTATACGTGTTTCTAGTTATTATCTGGCTCTGCCTTTTCATAATTTAAATAAGAGGAATTTGGTTTATCTGTTTCTTCTCCCTGGCTAGCTATCCTATTCTTTGAGGTGGCTAGTCTGCCCCACTTATTGAGTCCTTTTGACTCACCCTTGTTTATTGTTTGTTTCTTGTCTATCAATTTCGTTTCGGCATGTTCGCTCCTGGATTGCGTTCGCCACGTTGTGAAGGAGCGAAGACAACTTCAGCTATCAGGGTGAGCCAGCTTTTATTCTAGATGGCCACCAGTTTATTGGTTATCATTTCAGTTGCAGTTTGCTCCCTTCAGGAGGTATCTGTCTTCTTTTGTACTCTTAGATGTCTAGTCTGGATAGCCCTAAACCTAGTATGTTGGGTAGTCAGCTGTAATTTCTTTTGTACAGCTTAGAGGTATCAGTATGTCTGTATTTTTGTTTTAAGTCTTGTCTTTATTTATGAATTATTATATTTATTTTCCTAATTTAATTAGTAAGGGTTCGCCCGACGGATCTAGGGGAGGATGTCGGGTGCCGGCACGGCCTAACCGGATTCTGGGTCGTGTCAGTTGGTATCAGAGCCCTATTTAGAGTCTATCCAGACTAAGACAGTGTCTAGTAGAGTCTCGCTGATGGGTACGTAGAAGTCCGTACTTATCTACGAGGGGCTATGATGGCATTTAGGAAGTTTCACTTCCTTCTTTTCTGATCGTGAGTCAGTCTAGGATACAAAAGTATTTTCGTTAATTCCTTCGTGGTAATTGTGAACCCCCGTGCGACAAATCAGCAAATGGTATGAGTTCAAGACGAAGCAGTCTAGCCTGGGGCTAGCACTGACGGAGCCCCGATAGTTTTTGATCATGCTGACAATCTAGTTACGGATGTACGAGCTCGCGATGGGCAAGGGAGCAGGGCCTTGTGGTTCCCTTAGCTCTCTACGATGCTTTTACGAGAATCTTGGCGACGCAGATACCGTAAGAACCTATTATTCGCTGGGCAGCCTATCAGGGAGCTTCTATTCCAGTTCTTAATATTTCTGCAATAAATTATGTTCCAGAGGCAGCATGTGTTGCGCCACCAATTGTTCCGGCTGGTTAGCCAACCGAGGTAACAGTTCGGTCCGAGCGCCCAAAGAGGTTGCATTATTTTATGCGGTTGAACCTTCCGATATTCTTAAGCAATGCATCAGATAAACCTCATGATATTAAAAAAAAATGATGTCAGGGTATTTGTATCCTTCAGGCTCTTAATTGTATCGAGCAGTATGGCGTTGATTATTCTGCTTTCCAGTTTTAAGGTCCAACCCTGAATTGGTGGACCGCTCTCTTATTAGCTAACTTGGTTCAGTTTTCCTTCTAGATTCGTGGAAAAGTTCCTTTCGAGTAGCGAGCGAGATGAAAACTGTTGCCAGTTTGAGTGAATTGGACAGGGTAGCCTATCGGTTAGCCTGTTGGTGTTTCAGAATATGAGATTGAATTCTATAGAATGGCTGAATACGTATTAGAACTAGTTCACGAGCCTTTCGAGAGATTCAAAGATTTATTGGCGACCTTTATTTTTCCTTGAGATCCTAGATGTCTCAGGAGATTGAGGTCGGGATTTTATTTGATGTTGTTGTTGATATTACCCGAAGGTACGAGGCATACCATAAGTTAGAGCAGGAAAAGTTAGAGCGGGAAAGCAAGAGATCCCGTGGCCCTAGTGGGTAACCATGGTATCTCATTTGGAGGCAAGAGTACTGATTATTTTGGGAGGTCACCTTCCAGGTTATCTCAGCTTATGTCATGTGATTCTTAGAGTTTGCCAGTAGCTCGTCAAGATCAGATTCAGTCTTCTCTTTACAGCTATTAACAATCTTTCCAGCTTCTATTTTTAGTCGAAAAGTTGTTATCATTGTCGTGAGTCTGGTTATCATTTGAGGAGTTTTCCTTTACTCCGGCAAGTAGGCAGTCGTCCTTTCTCCTGTCATCAGGCACCTGCACAGTTGCAGGGGATTTTATTTAGATCTCAATCAGCAAAAGAAATGCCACCATCCAGTAGAAGTTGAGAGTGTAGTGGCAGCGGTTCTTCAGAAAGTAATTATCAGGATAGTGGCTCAGCTCGGCCGTAGAGGCAGTTCTATGAACTACTAGTCTGGCAGGATGCTGAGGCATCCGATGTAGTAGACCCAAGTATTTCTTCTTTTCTTAAATGTGAGTAAGATTTGATTCTTTCGATCGATCTGGAAATGGTTTGTCTTATCATGTTTCAATCTTGGATGTCGTTTCTATTAAGAATCGGTTGCGGTAGAGGGGTGAGCTTCTAGTATGATTTATTTAGGGAATTTGTGAGATCCTACTAGTTTATCTGGTTTAAATGTGAGAGATTTATGAGTGAGTATCAGTATTGTTTGCTTGGCATCTTGTTGTGCCTCATTATGTTATAATGTCAAGTTAGTCTACCGCTCTTTGGAATTCAGTGTTGGTAGGATGATAGGATTCTTATTCATCACCATCAGAAAATGTCATTGTTTCTTCCGATGTAAAGTTATTAATAAATAATACTCGATCTATGTGTCTCCTCTTGGTTCGAGACGCTAGTAGAGTCATGTTATCCTAAGAACTTGTCTCGGTTATAAAGGGTATTCTGGTAAATTGTCAGAGTTTCTTTCTTAGTGGGAGGTTAAATTGGTATGGATGTTTTTCCATAAAGCTTATTTAATGTCTATCTCTTCAATTGCGATTCTTTGGCTCGCCTGACTCGGAAGTAGTCTAGCTTTGGTAGCCAAGCAAATAAGAAGATGAACTTCCTGAAGCTCTAATTATTTCTATCCTCGATCCATTTCCATTACTTCTTCATCCGGCACTAGTGAGCTTGGGCGATTGGTAGCCGCTTGTGACGTTTCCTATGTTGAGGCAGAGTACGTGTTATTGTAGCCAGGTAAGCATATTATTGTTTTTGGATATCAGTTTATCCGGGTATCCATTCCCATATATAGTATAGTGCTGGTTCTGTTTTGCGGACCATCCAGTTTCAGGGGAAACTCTGCCGAAATTTTTATATAGAAGTACCATCCATCAGGCGGTGGTGTTTACAGCAAAGGTATGGAGTTGTGAACTCGAGAGTTGCAGCTGTTTGGCAACTCGAAAGGGTAGTTGGTAGCTATACGTTAAGCTTTTAGCTAAATCTTCTTTAGTCCAGCAGACTGTGCGAGGATGGTTATTCCTATTCAAATGGCTGCATGAGTTTGCGCTTTAAGTGGAGGAGTCTTCCTCCAAATACTGAATGGTAATATTAAATCTCTGAGATGTTGCCTGGTGTATTTGTAAAAATAATATAGCTTGCATCAAATCTTCTATAATATGTAGTGAAAAAGGTACTTCAAAAGTTCCCTCTATTGCATCAAGCGTGAGCTAATTCTTAGTTCCATCGACATGTTCTATATCGAAAGGTGTATCGAAGAGGTGACTTATTGGAGGAATCATGATTATCCATCCGGAGTTTCGTGTATATTTGCTTCAAAAATGTAGAACTCTCTTCTCGTGATCGAGGAAGGATCAGCTTAGTTAGAATAAGCTGTGCAATGGTATTATCATATTATCCAGATATATTTTATTCCAAAAGTACGATGTGCGTAATATAATTCTGATCCTATAATCAAGAGATAAGGTCCGTGGAGTAGCTTATGAAGGTCGTGCAAGTTCTTTTGTTATCTGTGCGAATTTTTCTTTAGACTTAGGCTCGTTCGAGGACGAACGAGAGTTTAAGTGGAGGAGAATGAAACGACCTCGGTCAGTCGTTTCGGAAGTTAGGACTCCGATTGGCGTGCCGATAATTTTAAATATTCGTAATATTCATTAGGACCTGTTTGTAAAATTTGAGCTAAATCAGACCTCGTTTGGTAGGCATCGGAAGAATGTTTCAGTTTTTATTGGCGATAAATATTAAAAAGAGATTTTCGAGCTCGGTTTTTGCCGAATGAGCTCCGATTCGAAATCCGAAAGCGCCGTTAGGTTTGTAAGATTATTTGTGATTTTTTTAAACTTTCGAAAGTGAATTTCGATGTTGTTCGGCTAGTTTCCGCTAAAATACCGAAAGTTAAATAATTTGATCTTTTTCATTTAAATTCGCATCTTGAGTTTCGGGAGTCCAATTTGAGATCCGTCTTCGCGAGTATGTTACATATATTTTGTATAACTTGTTATGCAAAAGTTGGAATTATTTGGAATATCATAGGATACCGTTTTAATTTTTACCGTATCAGCGAATTTTAAAGAAAACAAAAAAAAAGAGAAAAGACAAAAGAGCAAAAAGACGAAATAAGGAAAGAAATTCAATTGACCAAGGGTGGCGGTCATGCTAAGCTCCTAGCAAAACCAGAAACATAACACGAACAGTGGAATGAAACAGAAAATGCGGAGAAGGAAAAAATGCCAGAAAATAGGAAAAGGGACCCGAAAAAAGTAGAATTTTTACCCTAAAATATTCAGGTAATGATCCTAATATATTATTTGAGTTTATTATGTGTGTTTGAATATATTTTGACGGTAGAAATTGAGATATTAGACATCGTGCTAATAAGTTCAATTAATTGTTTAAAGGGTCAAATGGACCCCGATAATGGAATTGATTATATATTCGTACTCAGTGAGTTATGGGCAACTTATAAATTTAATTTATTTAGGGTTTGGTTATGTGGCCATAAACCCTGTACATAGGCCTGGCCTGCGTATTGCGTATGCGAATAGGGTATCAGGTTCCTACCTGGATTGCCCTAAGATGTGAGGAATAAAGCCTTTAGCCTAATGTGATATATTTTTCTGCTTATTGAACACAGTGGGATCGTTTGGCAATGAATTCAAAGAATAAAGCGGTTGTTGGGTAGCAGTGTTAACTTCGGAACGAGGTAAGTGTTTGTATCCATTTCTTTGGAGGCCCTTGGCCTCGTGGATTTTCTACCGCGTGTTTCCTTACGTGTGTAGCTGCCGATAGGCGTACTCATTACGCCTTAGCTTTGGATTTACATTGTATATTATATGTTATGTCCTATTGTTGATATTGCATTGAGAATCTGAGCATTGTACCCTGGCTGTGAGTTGACATCTACTTCCCGGCCGTCGATGAGAGTCCCGAGCCGATGATGGGTTATTATTGAATCATATTGCATTCATATGCATTCCATTTCATTATATTGAGGGTAGGAGGATTCCGCACTCGGAGCAGGAGGATTCCGCTCCATTGTATTATATTGAGGGTAGGAGGATTCCGCCCTCGGAGCAGGAGGATTCCGCTCCATTTCATCATATTGAGGGTAGGAGGATTCCGCCCTCGGAGCAGGAGGATTCCGCTCCATTGCATCATATTGAGGGTAGGAGGATTCCGCCCTCGGAGCAGGAGGATTCCGCTCCATTGCATCATATTGAGGGTAGGAGGATTCCGCCCTCGGAGCAGGAGGATTCCGCTCCATTCATTTGGCACATGTGACCCTTTGCATCATATTTTATTTCATTTCATTTCATTTCATCTCATTTTATTTCATTTCATACCATTGTGTGGACCTGTGGTACATAACTACTGTTCTGCTTATACGTGCATTGCTTACTTGTCTATATATTTCTGGCTCGTGTTCTGGGTTGTCACGCTGCAACAGTATAAATATATGGATCGGGTTGCACGTCGCAGCGGTATAAATATATGGATCGGGTTGCACGCCGCGACAGTATGAATATATGGATCGGGTTCCACGCCGCAACAGGATGAATGTATGGATCTGGTTGCACGCCGCAACAGGATGTGTTTCTGATTGTTGATGTGTTCGGGATACCTATATGTTTTGGTTATCTTACGTTCCTGGTTGTTGATGAGTTTGTCATCCCATACGTGTTTCTAGTTATTAGCTGGCTCTGCCTTTTCATAATTTAAATAAGAGGAATTTGGTTTATCTGTTTCTTCTCCCTGGCTAGCTATCCTATTCTTTGATGTGGCTAGTCTGCCCCACTTATTGAGTCCTTTTGACTCACCCTTGTTTGTTGTTTGTTTCTTGTCTATCTATTTCGTTTCGGCAGGTTCGCTCCAGGATTGAGTTCGCCACGTTGTGAAGGAGCGAAGACAACTTCAGCTGTTAGGGTGAGCCAGCTTTTATTCTGGATGGCCACCAGTTTATTGGTTATCATTTCAGTTGCAGTTTGCTCCCTTCAGGAGGTATCTGTCTTCTTTTGTACTCTTAGATGTCTAGTTTGGATAGCCCTAAACCTAGTATGTTGGGTAGTCAGCTGTAATTTCTTTTGTACAGCTTAGAGGTATCAGTATGTTTGTGTTTTTATTTTAAGTCTTGTCTTTATTTATGAATTATTATATTTATTTTCCTAATTTAATTAGTAAGGATTCGCCCGACGGATCTAGGAGAGGATGTTGGGTGCCCGCACGGCCTAACCGGATTCTGGGTCGTGTCAGTTCATGGATAGGATATTGGGAAGATCGGTTTAGGAGATAAAACATTTATTTCTACAGGTTTGTACAAAGAGCCTGTGGATTTGAGCAGGGAAGCTGCTCATGAAGAATTTGAGACGGCAATTTGAATCAGTTAAAAGAGTTTGGAAGGGACCCACATAGAAGCGTTAGTTTATACAATGAATAAATAATTTGAAAGAACCCTATAAAAAATAGTAATTGATTCACCTAAAATATACCAAGAATCCTATTAATAAATTAATCGATTTAAAACCCCTAATTTCTATTAATAAATGTTAATCAATTAAAAACTCTAATTTTTAAACATAGACTGACAACGTGTTTTGTAATCAATTAAAAACTCTAATTTTTAAAACAAAACACAAAATAATAATTGAGTTAAAGTTGAATTCCTGAAGAACTAAGCCATAATCTTTGATTAATCGTGAAAGATTTTGGTTAATCGACAGATTTTTTTAGTTAATTGCAGGGTAAACAAAGGGGTGTGATTTTGGTTAATCAGGTGGGGTAAAGAGAAGTGATATGGGCCTAACCATATGACGTGGGTGTCACGTGGATGGCATTTGTACAACACATCAGCGCATAATAATTTAAAAAATAGATTTTAAACGAATACAAAAGATTAGTTGACACTTTGCTAAGTACCAATATTAAAACAATAAAATCAGACAAATATAAAGAGTTAGTTACCCCTTCTGCCTATTTAAAAGAAGCACTTGCCTTTTTAAAAAAAGGTTATAGACAATTGTATTGCTGAAATTGATTAGCTCAATGGTATGGCGGGATCCTGCTAACAAAGAGGTGGGATGCTTTAGATCACAAAGTGGAAAAACACTCTCATTAAAACACTCTGTCACATTGCATTGGAAAACGCTACGAATGATTGATGCATAATATAATGGAGAAAACGAGCAACCACAAGTTTAAATTGATACTCCCTCCGGTCCACTTTATTTAATATTTTTCATTTTTTGAGAGTCAAGTTGACCAATTTTCGGATTCAAATTGAACTAGATTTAGTCAATATTTTAAAATTATAATTTAGATATTAAAAAACTACATGAAAAGTACTACAAGTTGCAATTCTTGTCATATTAATATGTTGAAGAAATATATCTCAAAATGTTGGTCAAAGTTTACATTATTTGACTTTTAAAAAAGGAAAGTGATCAAATAAAATGGACCGGAGGGAGTATATCGTAAAATAAATTGAACGCATGCAGTAAGTTTACTCCCTCCATTTTAAAAAGATAAACCTATTACTATTTGAAAGTTGTTTGACCACTAGACTACATATATTATAAATATCTTTTAACTATTTTGAATTGTTAACTATTGTGACTTATTGTATTTTTTATGTAGTTTCTAAATATATAAATTTTATTTAAAACAGTTTGAAAATTTGATGTGCAAATTCCTGTTGAAAATTAGTCAATTTGACCCTCATACTCCGCAAAGGTTCATCATTTTTTAAACAGAGAGAGTATATTTTTTTTAGCACTACGTAGCCTCCTTAACCAATAGCCCTCCTTCGTCCACTTGGACTTTGATGTTTGTTATAAATAAAGACAACTAGAGAAGGGAAAGAGAGGTAGACATACTTCGTTAAATTACTCATCAACAAACTAACTAATGGAGTTGATCATGATATACACTAAGCTCTTTCTCATTTTAGTGCCAACTCTAATAGTACTTGTGTTATTTTGGAATATTTTCTTCAAAGGCAACAGACCAAGAATTTTCCTAGTAGATTTTGCTTGTTACAAGCCCCCAAAAAATCAACAACTTTGCAAACAATCATTTCTCGATAAAAGCAGCAGAAGTCAACATTTTAACGAAGACTCACTAGAGTTTATGGATAGGATATTGCAAAGATCTGGTTTAGGAGATAAAACATACATTTCTAAAGGTGTGTACAAAGAGCCTGTGGATTTGAGCAGGGAAGCTGCTCATGAAGAAGTTGAGATGGCAGCGTTTGGAGTGATAGATGAAATTTTGCTAAAAACTAGAGTAAGATGTGAGGAAATAGGTATTTTGGTTTGTGTTTGTGGTGTCTTCAACATCATGCCATCATTGTCCAGTGTTATAGTGAAACATTACAAGCTCAGAGAAGATATTCGCAGCTATAATATTACAGGAATGGGGTGCAGTGCTGGTCTTATTGCCTTGGGACTTGTCCAAAATTTGCTCAAGGTTCTGGTCTCAACTAGCTTGATTTCTTCATGCTATACTTTTTTTTTTAATTAATAAATTTTTGTGGACTAATGAATTTTATACACAATTAGCCTCAAATTAACTTGCAACAACAACTCTTTATATAAATAAGTATTATATGGTGATTTGAGAAATAGAATAATAATTTGCTATAACTAATTAGATATTTCAGCTAGATATTACTATTCTTCATGCTATACACACTTTTTTGCACTTGCAACAGGTCAACTTGATATGCTAACTTGGAAAATGTAATAGCACTTATAATTTTGTTATAACTAATTAAATTAAATAATATAAAAACTCTTTATATTATCACTTTATATAACTTAGTTTGTTTTATTTTTTCGTTTTGTATTTCATCTCGGCCTCACCTTCCCAATCACCTCTAGCCTAACTTATTATTTGTTGAGAAATAAGAAACTTAAAGGTTGGAGTCTTGACCAATGGTGGTTCAATGATCTATAGTTTCTTTCTTCGGTAATTCCATCCCCTGATTCTCAATTCTACCACAAATAATCTTTCATATACTTGTCACTACCTCGTAATGTACGCAGTTATATTCTTTATCTATGACTTTGATGAAACTTACATTAGTCTATCACATTTTATTATATGTTACAAAGTAGTTTTTTTTTTTTTCAATAATAGATCTAAAATACCTACTCCCTCCATTCTTAAAGAATGACATAATATAACTTGGATTGGAGTTTAAGAAAAATATGATGATTTTAAAGCTTGTGGTCTAACTTAAGCTGATAAAAATATTTGTATGAATATAAATATCTCATTAAAGATAAAGTAAAAAATTTAAAGTCGTGTCTTTTTTTTTTTTCGGAACAGACTATTAAGAAAATCATGTCATCATTTTTTAAACTAAAGTAATTTTGTCTATCGTCTTTTATAAAGCATCATTATTATTTTGGAAAAAGATCCAATTTTGTGGCCCTTTTCCTTTGTTATTTTAAAGGATCAATCTTTCTTTGATTGTGATTCTTTAATATTTTGTAAATACTTTCAATTGAACATACGGTGTCTTATCGTACTTCTTTAATAGGCAAATATTGAGAAATGATTTGAAGTGATCACATGGAAAATTAAATGTTCTGTCTCTCATAATTAATCTGATCTTAATATATTTTGTTGGAACAAGAGATGTAATTAAATAATGTTATGGGCTACCATGATTGAAAGTACTCAGCTACTGGTTTTTCGATTGATAGTTTGATGCCATGTATATGGAACGGAAGTAAGAACTTCTGCAGGTTCACTCGATAGATCTTCAATTGATACTCCTACTCACTATTTAATCCAAACTCACAATATAAGCGAGTCAATCAAACATTGTTTATCAATACAATAGATCTAAATTATATAGGTAACGGATAAGTAATTCAACTAGTTACCAACATTAATTATTGTAGTTTTGTTGAAGTCACTTACTAATATATCTATTCTTTTTATTTGTGATTGGCCTTTGAAAATTAAACTCATCCTGATATACTGTCGGGCAGGTTCATGATAATTCTTATGCCCTAATAGTCACCACAGAGTGCACTACAGAAAATGTATACAAGGGTAACGATCGGTCAAAATTGCTTTCTAATTGCATATTTCGTGTTGGAGGGGTCGCCCTCCTCCTCTCGAACAAACCATTCCAAAGGCATTGATCACTTTTTCCCACATGTCGGGGGGAAACCCGTGTTGGATGATTTGCAAAAGAAATTAGGATTTAGTGATAAACAAATGGAAGCTTCAAGAATGACGTTGTACAGGTTTGGTAACACTTCTAACAGTTCGATATGGTATGAAGTCGCTTATGCAGAGGCGAAAGGTAGAGTGGAAAAGGAAGATACATTGTGGCAGATGTCATTTGGATCAGGTTTCAAGTGTAGCAGTGTGATTTGGCGGGCGACTCGATCCATTGATCGTAATGAGATGAATCCATGGCGCGATGAAATTGATGCGTTCCCGGTGGATGTTAGCGAGATTGGAACACTCTCGTGCTTATTTGTTACTTCCAAATAGGAAAAATTATCAAAATATGATTTTCTTGTGAGAGCAGCAAGTGATGAGGTCTAGCCCAATATATACACATCTGTTATTTGAATGGAAATTGTCTATCAAAAACTACTTTAGTAGTACCTGTATGACTGTTCGCAAAATCGACGTGGTATGCTTTTTCTTTTTATTGTGTTGTATTTATAATGTGGATTTAAAGCATGATAAATTGACAATATCATATTACATTATTCTAAATTGTCTTGTGTTGTCTTGTGGTATTATCTTGCGTGTATGTGTGTGTGTGTTTTTTTTTTTTTAATGGGTATCATCGTCTTATGTTAAATCGTTTACTAACTTTACTTAGAGATCATGATATAAATGTACACTTACACGCCTTACTATAGTAAATGGACATGGCGTAAAGCATGTTTAGCCATCTCCTACAATACTTTTAAGCGATCCAAGTAGGATGGGACAAGAGTCACTTCATAAGTCTTGGGCAATCCTTCTCTTCTTGAGCTACTTTTTTATTTTTGGCCCAACATCCATTTAAATTTGACATGGTATTGAAACCAGATTCACTACAGGAAGTCCCAGGATAGGCTGTCCATGCTTCATTTGAAGCTGGGCATGCAGGGGTGTGAGTGATCCTATGTTAGTACTGGGTGGAATAATAGTCCTTCTATAAGGCTTAGGGGTATTATTATCGTTAGTGTTGTTATTGTCGTCGTTGGAACTCGCTGAGCTACGGCTAATTATCGTTGTGAATTAATCAGCAAATTTTGTTCATTCAGTGAAATGAATTTTGGCATTAAAAAGAAGTGTAGAGTTCTTTTAATCTTTTGCTATATATGTTTTACCCTAATTTATTATGTTTTACCCTAATTTGCTATGTTTTGTTATTTAGTTTTTTTTCCTATATATTGTATATTTATAATTTGCTATAATCTCTTTATGTTTTGTAAATAACATTTTTTGTGTTAAAATTCCTATTTTTATTTAAGAGGCCGACAATTTAGGTTAATTAGGAGAAGCAAACACATGAATCCAAATTTATGTATACTGTCGTCGACTGATCAACTTCCTTAATAACGTTGGATTTGTAAAAAGGTCTAGTCTCCAAGTGTGTTTTTTAAAAAAAATATGGTTTACCTTGTGCTTATTAATTAGATTCAAAAACTCTGATCCTGTTGTAAAACTAATAGTAAAGTAGTGCAAGAACAAGACAAAATATATGAGTGGAGAAGGAAAAACTTGTATTATTCTCAAAGTGCTTCAAGTGTATCTTCCATAGAGCCAAATGTGCTCTATTTATAGGATACAAATACATATGTTACAAATCAACCCAAAAGTTACAAGAATTAAGTAGGACATAGTGGGGAGAAATTATGTAGGAGAAAGTGGGGTAGTAAATCATAAGTTAGTGGTGAGTAGTGGTCATCCACATTAACACAAATACATGGATTTAGAACACTCCCCCTTGGATGACCATTTTGAAGGTAATGTGCCTCGTTAAAACCTTACTAGGAAAAACCCGGTGGGAAAAAGCCCAGTGAAGGAAAAAGAGTACACACTTCCTATAATACGCCTTTAGAGCTGCCTCATTAAAAACCTTACAAGTAAAACCCAAGTGGGATAAAACCTTGTTAAGGGAAAAAGAGTGCAGCGCGTATTTTACTCCCCCTGATGAAAACATCACTCAATATCTTGAAGACGACACATTCCAATCTTGTAAGTCAGTTTCTCAAATGTTGAGATTGGCAATGACTTAGTGGACAGATCCGCCAAACTATCACTGGAGTGAATTCTTCAGCATTAACTTCATCATTCTTTTTGAAGATCACCATTGCAAAGTAATTTTGCTGGATAACCATTTCCTTTAGTTGTATCTTCATTTTAGCTGAATTATCCATGCAATATTTCATATAATATTACCGGGATCCTCGTCTACAAAGAAATATCACGCATTGTTGCTGAATATGTTGAGTCCTTGATCTCAATCACCAATATTGTCGCATAGCTTCAAGCATGGCTATTATCTCTTCATAAATTGAAGATGTAGCAGCAACAATTGATTTTATAAAATGCCACAATATAGATATTCTACTACAACAAATAAATACCAAGTTGAATTGGGCTTTGTGGATCAAGTAGATATCATGTATTCTTCTGATGTCTTCGCATTGAGGAAGAACTGAATCTTACCAATAAGCTTATAACAAAAGTTATAACCAGTGGAGTATATTTGGTAAGATACTTTAACGCATCAATTGCATTAAAATATAATATTTCAATATCAAGAAGCTCACAAACGCAATTTTTCCACATGTGGCGGGATTGTTTTAATCCGTATAAATATTTATGAATCCTCATTGAATAGGTTTCCCGGGAACCTTTACATGCTTTAAAGATTTTGAATCTTTCAAGGATAAATATATTGTTGCTGAGCCATATAAAAGGTTGTTGCATCATTCATACGTATATCAAGTCTTTCATGCACTGCCAGACATATAACATACCTGAAGGTGATTGCATCCACCAAAAGGAAATATAGCTCCATATAATCAATGTCAGATCTTTGTGCCTCAAGTCGTACTTTATATTTAACGACTAATTATTATCAATATTTTTGCACAAAAATATCTTTATACACCACTGGCTTTGCACCTTTAGGTGTTCGGACTATAGGTCCAAAAACTTCACGTCACTCGAGTGAAGCCAATTTTTGCTATTTTTGGCCAATAATTTCATGTCTGTATTCCTAACAGACCTAAGCTCAAGATCCTCATAATCATATAAATATTGAGCTTTATAATATATGTAAGATATCGTCGACGATAATTTCATATCTCGGTTCCCAATCCGACATAATATATTGAGGTCTCTTCACATTCATAAATTTTCAGGTACCTGAACCTCTCCTGATGAGATTTTATGAAGTGTTATGTCGCGGGCTATTTTAGAGCCCTGCCTCCTTATTTGACCATCATAATCATTTACTCCTTTTCTTTTTCAAGAATTTATCTTTGGAACTGAATGGTCTACCACGCTTCAAGCATGCATTAGACTCATTGACATAAATAGATTGTCTCACCAGGACATCAGGAGCATTAGCAGCTGGAATATAATATTTTTTTTGGGTCAGTAATGCGTCTGGCAGTGACTTGCATTATCTTTATATGAGGATAGTAATCAAATGATAATTTAATTTATTTATTCCTCAGCTGCATTAATTTCTCCCCTAATGTTAGCCAAACTAATATCTGTTCCCAACCTTATATGGGATCCATCTTTGTGCGTTGCGGCGGAGCAATTGATAATATACCACACATTATAATTATTAGATGGAAAATATTTGGTTCCTGACACTGAACCAATTATGAGGAGAATTCATTTGTGGCATGTCGTGCACAACTGCTGCTTTATGGATATACCATACCTCATACCTTATTTAGGTAGCATTGTTCTCATATGCATGGTTTAGCAATTGGAGGCTTTCAATATATGAATCTGCTAAATTTGCTTGCCAACATTATCAAGATAACTTATCTTGATTGCATAATCTGAAAATATGCTCATAATAAAATTTATTTGAGCAAATACTTATCCTCGCAAGTACCATTGCGGGTTTGTAATAAACGCACATGTGATCTTATTATAGATGCATCCTTTTATAATAATTATATGGTCCACATGGCATGTGAACGGGCCCATATTTACCTTTTATACATTCCAAAAGTGTGGGGATCCTGATCCCAAATTTAGTTGGTCGAATAATTTATTTATCTCGAGAACAAGCAGCACAAAGAGAATTCTTGAAGAATCCTGATTCTTCAATATATACCCATGCGAATTCTCATTTATATATTTTGTGCATCATATTTGAACCGGGATGGTCAAACCGGTCATGCCAACTTATAAATTTATTCATCTAGTAAACTTCTAGTTTACTGTAGCATGGGCATTGTAACAATAAACTAAAAGTTTATTGTGGCATGCACATATAATTTTACCACACTCATATTTTGAGTAGTACATACTCGAGGAAGAGACAGGGAGCCTTTCAAGCACATATATCTCACCCGATATTCTTATATTTATATGGTACAAACTGGAGGAAGAGGCGGGTAACCCTTTATTATATACATATATCTTACCCGCTATGACTGTAGTAATATAAAGATATTAAATCTTCCCATATTGTAGTCTCAATATGATAGCAATTTCGAAAAATATATTTGAAACTTAATAAGTTTCTTTGAGACATACTACAGTAAATATTTCATCAACCTCATTCCTCCAGGTAGTAATATTTTAGCTCTTCCGGAGCACTCAAATAGCTTTGTACTACCATATATTTTATTACACCAACCATATGGTGAATATCTCCTTTCAAGAAGAAAACATATTATTTTTCTCATGGTAAAATCATTATAGGCAAGATCAATTTCTCGCTTCACTTGCTCTTATGTAATTCATAATAATACATAATTATGACGTACGTTCTGTACGAGAGCAATGACCATGCCACAATAAATAATAGAATTATTATAGTCGAACCTTTTCTAGAGGTTAGTTGTGGTACTTTATCAACCACGCATGGGCACGTCCATATTCATCTTTCTCGAACCTCTTCTGGAGGTGAGTTTTGATATTTTATCACATATTGCCACATTCACTTCGGTGAATGTGTCTATATTCATAATTTTTTTTTCATGAATTGTCTCATTCACTGCAATGGACCATAATCATCTGGACTTGCCTCATGCTCATATAATATATTGAAGGCATTATTATATTTACCATTTGAACGGTTACTTTTTGAGAACCCTCATTGTTCTCTTATTTATTTCACAATGATAACTATTTTTTCATCCCTTGCCACGTCCACATCCATGGTTTCTATCATGGTAATTATTTTATCGCCTTTTAGACATAAAATTATTTGGCTTCTTTCAGACATAAAATATTGTGTCTTCTTTCAGACATAAAGATATTTTGCCTTCTTTCAAGCATATTATGTATTGCTACTACATTCACATCTGAGAATGGAGCATTATGTTGTGCTTGTCTTGCTCCCACATTCATCTTAGGGAATGGAATATATATTGCTCCCACATTCACCTCTATGAATGGAGCTCTTTTAGTGGACGGACTTCATGACTTTTATCAAAAATACTTTTATCTTTTTGATAATACTTTAGTTTGCCTCAATCATCATAATGCCATCAATATCTTATTATTGCAAAAGCGTGTTAGGCCATAATGCATTGGGAGTGGAATATGATGTCTTACCCTTAATCAATGGCATAATAGGCCAAAGTGTGTACATATGATGCGATTTGAAGTACAATACTCAAAGGTACTCATGCTTCGTGTAATTGAAACATAGTACTGTAATCATGTATCAATGATGTAGCACTAATATATCGGGTAAAGATCATAAAAAAAATAAGTATTATTTCTCCGGTCTCTGCTTACCAAGAGTATAAAAATTTATATCCAACTATAAATCAAAGAAGAATTCTTTAAAAGTTACCATATTTGTTTCATTCCATATATCCATGTGAGAGTAAAATATTAACCATACAACATAATCCATGTTTGATCTCACAAGCAGTTTACCTTGAAACATGAGTATTACTGATCTACAATATCATGTTGCTAGGCCATGCACCCTTAAATTGTTGTCAAAAGATAGCTACAAAATCAACCAAACAATGGAAGAATAGACAAAAGTTGTAGTCAGTGAAAGGTTTCCACAATTTAAAGTGTTATAAAAAAAAATAAAAATAGGTTACTATTAATTTTGAGATTAACAAAAATCATAATGTTAATGAAGAAAAAAAAACTTATCTTGTGTTAGCAACCAGAACGTTGGCTTCTATCAATTGCATCATAATTTGCTTTTCATTTCTTCTAAATCGTGTAATAAAATAGAGACTCGTGCTGATAACGTGTTGTAAAACTAATAGTAAAGTAGTGCAAGAACAAGACAAAATATATGAGAGGAGAAAGATGAACTTGTATTATTCTCAAAGTGTTTCAAGTGTATCTTCCATAGAGCCAAATGTGCTCTATTTATAGGATACAAATACATAGGTTACAAATCAACCCAAAGGTTACAAGAATTAAGTAGGACATAGTGGGGAGGAATTATGTAGGAGAAAGTGGGGTAGTAAATCATAAGTTAGTGGTGAGTAGTGGTCATCCACATTAACACAAATACATGGATTTACAACAGATCCCTTTTTGTTCATCTAATGTAAAGTCATTCTGGATATCGCTCTCAATGGCAAGCATGCCATATCTTCCCAATGAAGTGTTGTTTATCTTATTGAGCTTCTTGCTAAGGAAGTCTGACACGACCCGAAATCCGGTTAGGCCGTGTGGGCACCCGGCATTCTCCCCTAGACCCGTCGGGCGAACCCTTACCAATTAAATTAGGAAAATAAGTATAACAATTCATAAATAAGGATAAGACTTTTTAAAAAAACACAGACATACTGATGCCTCTAAGCTGTACAAAAGAAATTACAGCTGACTACCCAACATACTAGGTTTAGGGCTATCTAGACTAGACATCTAAGAGTACAAAAGAAGACAGATACCTCCTGAAGTGAGCAAAATGCAACAGAAATAATAAACATGAAACTGTGGCCATCCTGAATAAAAGTTGGCTCACCCTGACAGTTGAAGTTGTCTTCACTCCTAAACAATGTGGCGAACTCGCGAACCTGCCGAAACGAAATAAATAGACAAGAAACAAACAACAAACAAGGGTGAGTCAAAAGGATTCAATAAGTGGGGCAGACTAGCCACCTCAAATAATAGGATAGCTAGCCAGGGAGAAAAGAAACAGATAAACCAAATTTCTCTTAATTAAATTATAAAAAGGCAGAGCCAGATAATAACTGGAAACACGTATGGAATCATAAACTCATAAACAACCAGGGACATAAGATAGATAGATGATATAGGTTTTTAAATATCCCGAACATAATACTGTCGCGGCGTGCAACCCGATCCACATGTTCATACTGTCGCGGCGTGCGACCTGATCCATATATTCATACTGTCGCGGCGTGCTACCCGGTCCACTGTCGCGGTGTGCAACCCGATCCATATATTCATACTGTCGCAGCGTGCAACCCAATCCATATATTTATACTGTTGCAGCGTGTAACCCGATCCATATAACTAAGGCATATAAACCAATTAAGGACACTAAATAGCCAAAAACGTATAGACAAACTGAAATATGTCCACAACATGGTATACATGCCGCATACAGAAAACACAGCACAATAGTCACACACTAGTTAGTATGCGGTGCAATGAGATGGGATGAATGCGGTATGATGCAATGCAGTCACATGTGCTTGACACCTTCACCGGCTCGGGACTCTCATCGATTACCGGGAAGTATATGCAATAATGATCCTTCACCGGCTCGGGACTCTCATCGATTACCGGAAAGTATATGCAATAATGACCCTTCACCAACTCGGGACTCTCATCGACTACCGGGAAGTAATTGGAATAATTACCTTCACCGGTGCGGGTCTCTCATTGCCAACTGGGAAGTATATGCAATAATGACCCTTCACCGGTGCGGGACTCTCATCGCCAATCGGAAAGTATATATCATAATGACCCTTCACCGGTGCGGGACTCTCATCGTCAACCGGGAAGTATATGCAATAATGACCCTTCACCGGCTCGGGACTCACATCGATTACCGGGAAGTATATGCAATGCTCAAAACCAGAGTGCAATGCTTGCTCAATGCAATACCAACAACAGGGCATAACATATAATATACAATGTAACTTCAAAGCTAAGGCGTAATGAGTACGCCTATCGGCAGCTACACACGTAAGGAACATGTGGTAGAATATCCACAAGGCCAAGGGCCTCCAAAGAAATGGATATAAACACTTACCTCGTTCCAAAGTTAATACTGCTACCCAACAACCGCTTTATCCTTTTTGATTCATTGCCAAACGATCCCACTGTGTTCAATAAGCAGAAAAATATATCACATAAGGCTAAATTTTTCATTCCTCACATCCTAGAACAATCCAAATAGGAACCTAATACCCTATTCGCATACGCAATACGTAGGTCAGGCCTATGTACAGGGTTTAAGGTCATATAACCAAACCCTAAATAAATTACATTTACATGTTGCCCATAACTCACTGAGTATAAATATATAATCAATTCCACTATCGGGGTTCAATTGACCCTTTAAACTATTAATTGAACTTATTAAAACGATGTCTAATATCCAAATTTTACCGTCAAAATATATTCAAACACACGTAATAAACTAAAATAATGCATTAAGATCATTACCTGAATGTTTCAGGGTAAAAATTCTACTTTTCTCCGGCTCCTTTTCCTTTCTTTTCTCCATTTTCCCTAATTTTTTGCGGTATTACTTTCTTGTTCTAGCTCCTGCTCCATTTTCTTATTTCTGTTTTTGTTGGTAACTCCTGTTTCTGATGACCACCACTGCCTAACTTTTCATTCTTTTCCTTTTGTTTTCTTTTATTTTATTTTTATTACTTTTATAATTTTTTTCGCGACGAAAATTAAACGGAACCTACGAAATTTGAAATGATCCCAACTTTTTCTAGTAGGTTATACAAAATATATGTAACATATTCGCGAAGGCAGATCTCAAATCGGACTCCCGAAACTCAATATACAAATTAAATAGAAAAAGGTCAAATTATTTAACTTTCGGCATTTTAGCGGAAACTAGCCGAACAACCTCGAAATTCACTTTTGAAAGTTCACAAAAGTCACAAATAATCATACGAACCTAACGGCGCTTTCGGATCTCGAATCGGAGTTCATTCGCCAAAACCGAGCTCGAAAATCTCTTTATAATATTTATCGACAATAAAGCTGAAACCTTCTTCAGATGCCTACCAAACTAGGTCTGATTTAGCTCAAATTTTACAGGTAAGTCCCAATGGACCTTACGAAGATTTTAAAATTATTAGCATGCAAATCGGAGTCCTATCTCCCGAAACGACTAACCGAAGTCGTTTCATTCTCCTCCACTTAGACTCTCGTTCGTCCTCGAACGAGCCTAAGTCTAAAAAAAATTCATACAGATAACTATAGAACTTGCACAACCTTCATAAACTACGCCACAGACATTATCAATCAGAATTATAACACGCACACCGAACTCTTAGAAATAAACATATCTAGATAATATCATAACATCATAGCCCAGCTTATTCTGACTAAGCTGATCCTTCCTCGATCACGAGAAGAGAGTTCTACATTTTCGAAACAAAGTACACGGAACTGTGGATGTATTAGCATGATTCCCTCTGCCAATATAATGAATCACCTTGTTTATATACTTTTCGATATAGAACAGGTCGATGAAAGTAAGAACTAGCTTACACTTCAGCAACGCCTTAGAGATTTAATATTAGCATTCTGTATTGGAGGAAGCGTCCTCCACTTAGAGCATAAGCTCATACAGCTAAATTGAATAGAAATAATCATCCTCGTACAACCTGCTGGATTAAGGAAGACTTAGCTATATAGAGAATGCGGCTCACACCTAAGCTACCAAATTACTCTCTCGAGTTTCCAAACAGCTGCAACTCTCGAGTTCACAACTCTATACATTTTCTATAAGTACCACCACCTGATGGCTCAAATCAAAGGTCAAATGACGCCTCTCAATATTCTTAGTAGTATTGAAAAACAACCATGTGCTTACCTGGCCACCTTGACACGCACTCTGGCTCAACAAAAGGAACATCACAAGAGGCTACTGACCGCCTAAGCTCACCAGTGCCGAACAAAGAAGAGATGGCAATGGACTGAGGATAGAAATAATTAGAGCTTCAGGAAGCTCATCTTTTTATTTGCTTGGATATCAAAGCTAGAGTACATCCGAGTCAGCTAACCAAAGAATCTCAACTGAAGAAATAGACATTAAATGAGCTTTATGGAACAACATCAATGCCAATTTAACTCTCCTATAAAAAGGAAACTCAGAAAATTTACCAGAAAATCTTTTTATGCCGAGACCAACTTATAGAATACACGACTCGACTAGCGTCTCGAACCAAGAGGAAGACACTTACTTATCACTTTGCACCGGAAGAAACGATAACACTTTCTGATGGTGACGAATTAGGATCCCATCATCCTACTGGCACTGAGTTCCAAAGAGAGATAGACTAACTTGACATTATAACAGAATGAGGCACAACAAGATGCCAAGCAAACAATACCGATACTTGCTCACAAATATCTCACATTTATACCAGATAAACTAGGAGGATCTCGGAAATCCAGGAATAAATCATACTAGAAGTTCACCCCTCTACCGCAACCGATTCTTAATAGAAACAACATCAAAAGAAACCATGGAAACATGATAGGACACCCCATCTCCAGAACGGCCGGAAGAATTAAATCTTACTCACATTTAATGGAAGAAGAAATACATGGGTCTACTGAAGTTTGGCATTTTATGCCTATATTTCCTTAATATTTCCTCACGTTTGGATACTTTATTCGCACATTTTCTAGTGGATGAATGTGATTTTGCACTGATTTTGTGTCGTATGATTGTAGGTTGTTATGAAGTGCAACTGAAGCTTTAAAGAGCATGATCGAGCAAGAAAAGACTGGAATTGGATTGAGGATTGGATCGAGCACACGAAGGCACGGAACGAAGCTAGATGCGAACGACGAAAGCAGGAAATTGGCCTGGTGCAGTTCCAGGCGCGGCGCGCCCCCTATCCGCCCACTTTTTGGCGCATTTTGTGGCGCGAGGCGTGGCCGTTGCGTGCGATATTCGACAGACTCTGCATGGTTGCACGCGTTTTGAGGCGCGGGGCTCCAGCTATAGCGCCCGTGGAGTATTTTTGGAAGTCTTATTTCGTCTAGGCTTAGGCGTAACTAATTGCTAGACTTTTGTAAACATTATAAATACTCTTCTACTTAGTTTTGGGGAGGAGCGCTAGATGTCTTCTAAACAAGTTCTTTCTCTCTTTCTCTTATTCTTCTCTCTTTAATTCTATAGTTTGTTCGTTCTAGGGTTAGACCAAATACATGAAGGTTGATGTTTCAAAGTTGATTTCTACCTATTAATTTACTATTACGGATTGTTTATTCTTTCTTGAGCCTAATTGTTTGGTTATTGAGGCCTGATAATTGAACACTATCTATGGTTTACAAGTTGAACTCGACAGAGGGAACTTGTGAACGCAAATAAGAAAGAATAGGGCTTGATTGTGTACCTGGGCATCAGGGAATCGATTTGCGGGTAGGATAGACATATACCTATTCGCCTTGCTTAGCTAAATACAGAGTTCTTTAATGCATGCATGTGATTTAATTCCATAGAAATATAGGCGTTAGAGTAGCTTGCATAGACTCGTGAAGAATCGACAGGTTTTCACGAATATAATTAACCTGTTAGTTAGCAATCTAGGAAATCAAGAAGTAGAATCAACTGGAAAACTCAACTGGATTGTTCGTAACTCTAACCCTGGATCGTTTCTCTCTTATTGATAACAACCTAGAATTTGCTCTGTTACTTGTTCTCAATTACTTACTTTTAATTATCGTTTGCTTAGTTAGTAAATTACAAACCATCATCGAAATAGATCCTTGAATAGTTTATAGGAATTGTTTGCTAGAATACAGTTATTAACAATAGTCCTCGTGGGAACGATACTCTACTTATCACTTTATTATTTGTCGACCGCGTATACTTGCTAGTATTGTGTTACTTGTCTCTTATTCACTTTGTTAGTATTGTGTTACTTGTCTTATCATGGCATCTTTTAATAAAAATTAGTCGAATGATGGTTGCTCAAATTTTGATGATCTCTGTCTACTTTGTGGAGGAACTCATTTGTGGGAAAATTGTCCAAGTCTTTCAACCCTAAGGGACTGGTTATGTGAATTTTCTACAACCTTTAATTAGAATTGTTGCAAATTGTGTGGTGGTCTGTGGAATTCTTGTCCCAAGTGTCATACTTCTTCCTCTATCAATGTGTGTGATATTTTTAACAATGTTTGTGAGTCTGACAGGTTTGAAGAAGTGCAGGTTGTGAGCCAAAATTTTCTAACGGAGCAAGCCAACCTTTTAGAAGCATATGGGGATTTTAGAAGTGAACTTACAAAGATGATGAGGCAATTTATGGAAGAAAGGGTTGTGCTCAGGCAAGAGATCAACGAATTTAGCTTGACAATTCATGACTTGGAGGAGAATTTGAGTGATATGGTTGAGGTGTCTAATGCCCAATTATCAGTTGTCGTGGATAGTAGATTTGAGATAGAAGAGCTTAGAAGCCAATTTGAGGAGCAAAAAGTGGAATTCCTACCATTCGACCTAATATTAGTTGATGATGCCAAGGTTGAAAAAATTACATTAGAGTCAAGTGAGGAAAAAGAAAACATCATATTTGAGGACTCTACTGTTTGTGCAAGTGAGTCAAAAGTAATGCAATTTTAGAATTGAAGCGCATTGGACCTCATTCCAATCATTTTTCAGCATTGTGTTTGGATGGTGACATGAAAATTGAGCCACCCGAGCCTATGAAGAAACCAAAGGAGGAGGAACAAGGTGCCTATATTTTAAAGTTTGCAATGCCGAGGAGACAAAACGACATCCCTCATTTAAAGGCCAAGAAGTGTAAAATGCGACATTGGTTACTTGGTCCTTTTGTATTTTTGCCACCACCCCAATACCACAGTTGTAAGCTTGAGGCAAATTTGGAGATTCAATTCATAAGTTCAAGGTGGAGGAAAAAGTGATGAAGTTGTCTTCGTCGTGCCGCGACATTAAATCAAGCGCTTCTTGGGAGGCAACCCAATTTGCTTGCTTTAATTTTATTTATTTTTATTATTATTTTTATGGTTGTATATTACTTTGGGTGATTCTTTGGATTGCAGTTTCCTGTAATGTCGAGTTTAAGTGTGGGGTGTCCTGACCCCTGCCTAATATTGATGACCTGTTGGGGGAAGTCTGAGTACCTCATGTTATACGGAAGCTTGGAGGATGCTAGCGCCAACGGCTAGGCCTATTGGTCTTCAGGGAAGTTCCTTTACCTCTTGTACTTTATTTTTATCGCACTGAGGCAATTGCTTGATTTAAGTGTGGGGTGGGGAAACTCCCCTTTATTTTTGAGGTTAGGGATGCATGTACCGTTAGGATTTTTCTTTTATTACTTGACATTTTGTTTTTCTTTTTAGTGTTTGCTTTTGTTTTATTAGAAAAAAAATGTAAAAAGATTTTCTTTATAGGATTTGTAGTGATACATGTCATCCACCCCGTGTTTTTTCTTATGGCCTCAGTTCTTTTCCACGGGGAGGCCTTTGAACCGGGTAGTTTTTTATTTTCTTTCTTTTTAGGATTAGAGTAGTTAGTTATAGGTGGCCCTAGTCGAAAGAAATAGGTAGAATGCTAGGTGCCTTTGATTTGATACCAGTGGACTTGAACTTATTGCATGTGCTATTTGTGGTGTCTTTTGATTTTAAATTGTGATGCATGCCTAGAAAAAAATGGAATGACCCCCTTGAGATGCTTGAGTCCACGCACCTGACTTTGTTGTGAACCTTTGTGCATTAGTGCTTAAATTCCCACAAGTTGCACCCTATTTGCTTGATTGAGAGTTGTGATGGAATCATTTTGTGTGGATTGTGTGCAATGTGTGTTGTGAGGCATATTCTTATTGTACTCCATGTTACATATTGGTGTCTAGAACTTGCCCCGTGTGTGTGCAAAGCGAAATCCTAGGTTTGCTCTAGTCGGGAGATGATAGAGGCATTCTTGGATAAGCCTTTTACCTTGATGTGCCTACCCTTATATGCACCCTTGATTGTTGTGATCCCTTTGATCTTTTGTTGGCACCCACAATGCAAGCCTACCCACTCGTTCTAAATTGCTTTCTTTTGACCCTTTACTCCTTAAGCACTTTAATTGATAATTTTATATTATTTTGGAGTTTGTGGTTGAAGTATTGAGAGGTTTTTGAGTGGAACCAATGAGGGGAATACTTGATAAATTGTGAAGTAGTTGAAGGAGCATTGGCAAGGTTTGAAAAGAATTGAATAAAAGAAAATTTGAAAAAAAAGAAAAAAAAAAGAGAAAAGAATATACATCCTTGCTAGTGTTGTGCTTAAAAGAAAAATTGCTACTTTGTGGAGAAGGTGTGTGTGAAATTTGTTAGGTGGTGAATTAGGTGGCTTTGATGAGATATGTGCTTAAATTGAATGTGATGTATTAAAGTGCTTAGGGAGCTAGTCACTATTATCCATATGTATCCTACTAGCCCCTTAGCCTACATTACAACCCTTTAAAGTCCTAGTAAATCCCGACTGGAGTGAGCCTACATTAGTGGAGTCCTACAGTACGGGCAAGCCTATGGTACATCATGTGTGACATGTGAGCTTTTCATGCGAGTGAGTGAATTCTTTATATGCTATTGTCCCCGTTCTATTCTTGATATTCATTTTTGTGTGTGATATTTGGGGGCACTCTTTTGCCTCATTTTTGGTGAGGGCACACGGTTTACATGAGATAGGTGAAGTCGTGGCTTCTTGGTTGAGTAGGTAGGGGTGACGTTATGGGAGCATGGTTGCAATGAGTCGAGTTTGTGCATTTGAGTTGTCTTGGGGTGGTTGTTCTCATGTTTTGATGTTTGATAAATTGTTGGCATGTTTGTTGGACCCATAGTAGTCATGTATGCATTTGTTCAATGGTCGGTATCAACCATAGTCATAGGCAGACCTGTTCTACCTAGGTTGGGAAGTCATTTGTAATTGCTCGAGGGCAAGCAAAGGATCAAGTGTGGGGTGGTGATGTTTGGCATTTTATGCCTATATTTCCTTAATATTTCCTCACGTTTGGATACTTTATTCGCACGTTTTCTAGTGGATGAATATGATTTTGCACTAATTTTGTGTCGTATGATTGTAGGTTGTTATGAAGTGCAATTGAATTTAAAGAGCATGATCGAGCAAGAAAAAACTGGAATTAAATTGAGGATTGGATTGAGCACAAGAAGGCACGGAACGAAGCAAGCTGCGAACGACGAAAGCAGGAAATTGGCCTGGCGCGGTTCCAGGCGCGGCGCGCCCCCTATAGCACCCACTTTCTGGCGCGTTTTGTGGCACGGGGCGTGGCCGTTGCATGCGAGATTTGACGGACTCTGCTTGGTTGCGCGCGTTTTGAGGCGCGGGGTGCCAGCTATAGCACCCCTGGAGCGTTTTTGGAAGTCCTATTTCGTCTAGGCTTAGGTGTAACTAATTGCTAGGCTTTTGTAAACATTATAAATACTCTTCTACTTAGTTTTGGGGAGGAGTCCTAGATGTCTTCTAATCAAGTTCTTTCTCTCTTTCTCTTATTCTTCTCTCTTTAATTCTATAGTTTGTTCGTTCTAGGGTTAGACCAAATACATGAAGGTTGATGTTTCAAAGTTGATTTCTACCTATTAATTTACTATTACGGATTGTTTATTCTTTCTTGAGCCTAATTATTTGGTTATTGAGGCCTGATAATTGAACACTATCTATGGTTTACAAGTTGAACTCGACAGAGGGAACTTGTGAACGCAAATAAGAAAGAATAGGGCTTGATTGTGTACCTGGGCATCAGGGAATCGATTTGCGGGTAGGATAGACATATACCTATTCGCCTTGCTTAGCTAAATACAGAGTTCTTTAATGCATGCATGTGATTTAATTCCATAGAAATATAGGCATTAGAGTAGCTTGCATAGACTCGTAAAGAATCGACAGATTTTCACGAATATAATTAACCTGTTAGTTAGCAATCTAGGAAATCAAGAAGTAGAATCAACTGAAAAACTCAACTGGATTGTTCGTTACTCTAACCCTGGATTGTTTCTCTCTTATTGATAACAACCTAGAATTTGCTCTGTTACTTGTTCTCAATTACTTTCTTTTAATTATCGTTTTCTTAGTTAGTAAATTACAAACCATCATCGAAAAAGATCCCTGAATAGTTTATAAGAATTGTTTGCTAGAATACAGTTATTAACAATAGTCCTCGTGGGAACGATACTCTACTTATCACTTTATTACTTGTCGACCACGTATACTTGCGTGTGCATTGGGAGCAACATCTACTACATCGGATACCTCAGCATCCTGCCAGACTGGCAGTTCACAGAACTGCCTCTGCAGCTGAGCTGAGCCACTACCCTGATAATCACCTTCTAAAGAACCATTGCAACCACACTCTCGACCTCTACTAGATGGTGGCATTTCTCTGGCTGATTGAGATCTAAATGAAATCCCTGCGACTGTGCAGGTGCCAGATGATGAGAGAAAGGACGACTGCCTACTTTCCGGAGTAATGAAAAACTCCTCAAAGGATAACCAGACTCACGACAATGATAACACCTTTTCGCTGAAAATGGAAACTGGACAGATTATTGATAGCTACAAAGAGAAAACTGAGTCTATCTTGATGAACTACAAGCGCAATTTGAGAATTACGCTCTACAAGCTGAGATAACCTGGCAGGTGACCTCCCAAAATAATCAGAACCCTTACCTTAAAAGGGGGGTATGGTGCCCACCAGGTCCGTGGGATCTCTCGCTCTCCCACTCTAACTCTTCCCGCTCTAACTTATGGTACGCCTAATACCTCTGAGCAATATCAGCAATGACATAAAATGAAGTCCCGACCTCAATCTCTCGAGCCATCTGGGATCTCAAGGAAAAAGAAAGGTCATCAATAAATCTTTGAATCTCTCGAAAGGCTCATGGAGTAGTTCTAATGCATATTCAGCCTTTCTATAGAATTCAATCTCATATTCTGAAACACCAACAGGCTAACCGACAGGCTACCCTGTCCAATCCACTCACACTGGCAATACTTTTCATCTCGCTCGCTACTCGAAAGGAACTTTTCCACGAATCTAGAAGAAAACCGAACCAATTTAGCTAATAAGAGAGCGACCCACCAATTCAAGGTTGGACCCCGAAACTGGAAAGCAGTATAATCAACATCATACCGCTCGATATAATCAAGAGCCTGAAGGATACGCCGACATCATTTTATTCTAAGAAAATCATGAGGTTTATCTGATGCATTGCTTAAGAATATCGGAAGGTTCAACTGCGTAAAATAATGCAACCTCTTTAGGCACTCGAATCAAACTGTTACCTCGGCAGGCTAACAAGCCAGAACAATTGGTGGCGCAACACATACTACCTCTGGAACATAATTTACTGGGGAAACATCAGGAATTGGAACAAGAACTCTCTAAGACCGAACATCTCCATCTGCGGCAACCTGATAAGCTGCCTAGCAAATAATAGGTTATTGTGGTATCTGCGTCGCCAAGATTCTCGTAAAAGCATCATAGAGATCCAAGGGAACCACAAGGCAAGCCCATCGCGAGCTCGTAATGCTGGGGCCTGCGCGACTGGATCGTCAGCACGACAACTCTCGGGGCAGCCACAAGCTAGACTACTTCGTCCTGAACTCCAATCATTTGCTGATTTGTCGCAAGAGAGTTCACAATTACCACGAAGGGATTAACGAAAAATACTTTTGCATCCTAGACTGACGCACGATCAGAAAAGAAGGAAGTAGAACTTCCTAATTGCCATCATAGCTTCTCATAGATAAGTACGGACGTCTATGTACCCATCATCGAGACTCTACTAGACACTGTCTTAGTCTGGATAGACTCTAAATTAGGCTCTGATACCAACTGACACGACCCGAAATCCGGTTAGGCCGTGCGGGCACCCGGCACTCTCTCCTAGACCCGTCGGGCGAACCCTTACCAATTAAATTAGGAAAATAAGTATAACAATCCATAAATAAGGACAAGACTTTTAAAAAAAACACAGACATACTGATGCTTCTAAGCTGTACAAAAGAAATTACAGCTGACTACCCAACATACTAGGTTTAGGGCTATCCATACTAGACATATAAGAGTACAAAAGAAGACAGATACCTCCTGAAGTGAGCAAAATGCAACAGAACTAATAAACATGAAACTGTGGCCATCTTGAATAAAAGTTGGCTCACCCTGACAGCTAAAGTTGTCTTCGCTCCTGAACAATGTGGCGAACTCAATCCTGGAGCGAACCTGCCGAAACGAAATAAATAGACAAGAAACAAACATCAAACAAGGGTGAGTCAAAAGAGACTCAATAAGTGGGGCAGACTAGCCACCTCAAAGAATATGATAGCTAGCTAGGGAGAAAGAAACAGATAAACCAAATATCTCTTAATTAAATTATAAAAAGGCAGAGCCAGATAATAACTGGAAACACGTATGGAATCATAAACTCATAAACTACCAGGGATATAAGATAGACAGAACATATAGGTTTTTAAGTATCTCAAACATAATACTGTCGCGGCGTGCAACCCGATTCACATGTTCATACTGTCGCGGCGTGCGACCCGATCCATATATTCATATTGCCGCGGCGTGCAACCCGGTCCATATATTCATATTGTTGCGGCATGCAACCCGATCCATATATTCATACTATCGCAGCGTGCAACCCAATCCATATATTTATACTGGTGCAGCGTGCAACCCGATCCATATAACTAAAGCATATAAACCAATTAAGGACACTAAATAGCCAGAAATGTATAGACAAACTGAAATATATCCACAACATGGTATACATGCCGCATACATAAAACACAGCACAATAGTCACACACTAGTTAGTATGCGGTGCAATGAGATGGGATGAATGCGGTATGATGCAATGCAGTCACATGTACCCGACACCTTCACCTGCTCGGGACTCTCATCGATTATCGGGAAGTATATGCAATAATAATCCTTCACCGGCTCGGGACTCTCATCAATTACCGGAAAGTATATGCAATAATGATCCTTCACCGGCTCGGGACTCTCATCGATTACCGGGAAGTATATGGAATAATGTCCTTCACCGGTGCGGGACTCTCATTGCCAACTGGGAAGTATATGCAATAATGACCCTTCACAGGTGCGGGACTCTCCTCGCCAATCGGAAAGTACATGTCATAATGACCCTTCACCGGTGCGGGACTCTCATCGTCAACCGAGAAGTATATGCAATAATGACCCTTCACCGGCTCGGGACTCTCATCGATTACCGGGAAGTATATGCAATGCTCAAAACCAGAGTGCAATGCTCATATGCTCAATGCAATACCAACAACAGGGCATAACATATAATATACAATGTAACTTCAAAGCTAAGGCGTAATGAGTACGCCTATCGGCAGCTACACACGTAAGGAACATGTGGTAGAATATCCACAAGGCCAAGGGCCTCCAAAGAAATGGATATAAACACTTACCTCGTTCCAAAGTTAATACTGCTACCCAACAACCGCTTTATCCTTTTTGATTCATTGCCAAACGATCCCACTGTGTTCAATAAGCAGAAAAATATATCACATAAGGCTAAATTTTTCATTCCTCACATCCTAGAACAATCCAGGCAGGAACCTGATACCCTATTCACATACGCAATACGTAGGTCAGGACTATGTACAGGGTTTAAGGTTATATAACCAAACCCTAAATAAATTACATTTACATGTTGCCCATAACTCACTGAGTACAAATATATAATCAATTCCACTATCGGGGTTCAATTGAGCCTTTAAACTATTAATTGAACTTATTAAAACGATGTCTAATATCCAAATTTTACCGTCAAAATATATTCAAACACACGTAATAAACTAAAATAATGCATTAAGATCATTACCTGAATGTTTCAGGGTAAAAATTCTACTTTTCTCTGGCTCCTTTTCCTTTCTTTTCTTCATTTTCCCTAATTTTTTGCGGTATTACTTTTTTGTTCTAGCTCCTGCTCCATTTTCGTGTTTCTATTTTTGTTGGTAACTCCTGTTTCTGATGACCACCACCGCCTAACTTTTCATTCTTTTCCTTTTGTTTTCTTTTATTTTATTTTTATTACTTTTATATTTTCTTTTCGCGACGAAAATTAAAACGGAACTCTACGAAATTCAAAATGATCCCAACTTTTTCAAGTAGGTTATACAAAATATATGTAACATACTCGCTAAGGCGGATCTCAAATCGGACTCCCGAAACTCAATATGAAAATTAAATAGAAAAAGGTAACTTTCGACATTTTAGCGGAAACTAGCCGAACAACCTCGAAATTCACTTTCGAAATTTTACAAAAGTCACAAATAATCATACGAACATAACGGCGCTTTCGGATCTCGAATCGGAGCTCATTCGCCAAAATCGAGCTCGAAAATCTCTTTTTAATATTTAACGACAATAAAAGCTGAAACCTTGTTCCAATGCCTACCAAACGGGGTCTGATTTAGCTCAAATTTGACAGATAAGTCCCAATGGACCTTACGAAGATTTTAAAATTATTAGCACACAAATCAGAGTCCTATCTCCCGAAACGACGGACCGTGGTCGTTTCAAAGTCATTGACCAAATTCAGATGTGTGTGCAGCCTTTGGTTTACCTTATTTCTAGACCCTCAGTTCAACTATCTTTATTTACAACATATGCGTCTATATTTCCTTTCGACTTATGAGGAGGCGAAGAAGAGATACACTCTTGTCAGCCACCAGAATATTAAAGAGTCACAACTTACAGTTCCTACAAACTTGTGATTTTGTTTCCCCTTATGGATTTCGCGTATATTGCCTTGAATTATACTAGTTTCTTTATTTTTACGGTCCATGTAATCATAGTTTGTGCTACACCATTGAGTTTCCCTCTCACGGAGCTTACAAGTTGCTTTCTGTTCATTAAGATGAAATAATCAGGATGGGCTTGGTTATAAAGTTCTTCATATTGGTATCGATGATCATATTAGTCCCACTACTACTTCTTCCTTTTGTTGGAAACCCCTTCAGGTACCACGTCCTAACAACAGTGGGAGGAAGAGAGAGAGAATCAATGATCTGTACCATTTGGGTTTGCATTGTATGCAACACGAGTCCCCTAACAAATCTGCCATGCGAAAAGGACTTCTTCTTTATTATGGAAGGGAGTTGCTAATTGTATTTGGGCAAATGAAAATAATTTTTTGATCTACAAATTGATGTCTTGAATATGGCGAATGAGTACTAAATTGGTCATACTACTCTTCCCTGAACTTCCTTCCCCAGAGGGGACCAACAAAATTTAACTCTTGGATTGCAACGGTCAGCTCTCACTCGCTCAACTTGTTAGAGATGAGCTCCATGTCTTAGTGTTAAGACAATTATATAAACCTGAATTGGACTACACGAATCATCAAGTTGTTCATTCTTCTTAAAAAATGTCAATGCTACTATACAACTTATCTTTTGCTAGAGTTCAAACCTCAGTATAAAATGCTGAAATTTATAATTAGAAATGTTGAATTTCAAGATAATATTTATGTGTTAAACTAAAGTTCTTATTTTTATATTAGAGTTCAAACCTCAGTATAAAACACAGAGGTTTATAGTTATAAATGTTAAAATTTAAGAAAAATATGAGTTTCAGAATTGTGTATATATATACTATGGTCAGGTCATTGCTAATAGAACAATGTAGTAGTTATCATTTAATATATTTAATTTATTTTTAAATTAAAAAGTAATGAGTTTACAATTATATCATTTGATGCTTGATATTTTTGTCCTTTTTTTCCTTTATCAATGTATAACTAGTACGGGGTCGTTTGGTTTGAAGAGAACTTATGCGGATATTAGTTATGCAAGTATTAGTAATGCGGGTACTAGTAATATGGATATTAGTTATGCGGGTATTAGTTATGCAGGTATTAGTAATGAATGTATTAGTTATGCGTATATTATATAAAAATTTAGTAATGAGGAGCTTATAATGCAAATATTATTTTTTATTAAATCATTGATATACTATAAATTAATATATAATGTATAACTAAAAATAAGTATTTTATTCTTCAAAGAAATAAAAAATGATTATATCATTATGAGGGGTAGTTTTGTCATTTTAAAATTTTGATACATGTATTGTTATTTGCTAATACTCACATTATTATTCCACATCCAACCCGCATAAAATAATACATAGATTCCCGTATAACTAATGCGGCATTAGTTATGCTGAAATGAGAAGGTGAAACCAAACATTGCACAATATAGTGCTAAGTTTCATGTTAAGGTGAAAAATGCAATCAAACATCACATTAAGCAATGTGGTTTTTAATGAGGGTATTACCCTTATGCTTGGCAAATCAAACGACCTCTAGCTTAGTTATACCATCTTGGTGAAGGGATGAAATAATACACAATTGGTGTATAATTGAATACATGGATTAGTTATACATGTTTAAAAAATACCAACCAAATATGGGATAACCCAATACCAAATCTAATACATGAATTAATTTACCTAATCCTCCAAACCAAAGGCCGATTTGCAGAAATATGGCACCATAAGCAATTGTTTGTTTTGGGCAATCCCCGTGCTGACTGTGATTTTGTAAAAATGCCCACATTAAGTTTAATAAAAAAAAGTCTGGACAGAAACCGCCCTGCCAAACTTTTGGGTTAGGGCCAAGACTTACGTTTATCCCCTCCCTAATTTTCAACACTTATCCCTTCAAGTGTTGGCAAAAGGCCAAGACTTGCCTTTGACCCTTCTTTGTTTGCCAACATTTACTCTTTAAGTGTTGGCAAAAGGCAACATTACCACACTTGGTCGAAAGTCTTGGAAAAAAGCCAAGACTTGCCCCTTCCAGTCTTTCCCTGCTTCTCGCCATATAACTTGAAGTATTGGCAAAACAGCACTTGCCCTTGAAGTCTTGGCCCCGTGCCAATACTTACAAATTTTTGCCTGAAGTCTTGGCTCCGAGCTAATAAGAGTATTTTGCTAGAACATTGCTTAACGCGGACAATTTTACAAAATTATTCCTTATAGAGGGCGTCCGGTGAAATTTTTGAATACCAAAGTCCCCTTAGGGGCTTTTTACACTACATGCCCATATTTTATAAAATATTATATATTTTTACCCATTTTAAACTTCATTTCACTCCATACCCATTTTAGCATAAATATTTACATGGACTACCCACACTACATTAAAAGTTCGGCTTTTAGCCACGGTCAAACTGTAGCTACTTAATCGAGGCTATCGACGGAATTTAGCCACGACTTTATCTTAGCCACGGCCACGGTCAAACCGTGACTATTGGAACCGTGGCTAACAAGTTGTAGATTTAAAGATCCAATTAACATTTTCCACGTAAGACCCGTGGCTTATTTGATTTTTATATTTTATTACTTTTATATTAATCAGTGTTCAATCATGGCTAAGTAATTCAATTTTAAAAAAAAAATTAATATTTAAATGGAAGATATTTACTGAATTCTATAACACAATGAGACCCAACCATATAAAAGTATTATGCTATTAATAATCAATGTCTCTTAAAGATGCAACTATAAGCTATTTGTACATATTAAATAAGATTTAATCACACTTATATATAATGTTGAAACCTTAATTACAAAAAATAGCAATATTATTCATATTACAAACATAGCATTATTTTTTATGTACAAGTTGTTACAAACAACTAGAAAAGAAAAATCCTAGCCCCCACATCATATCTCTCTGCCCCTGCATTAATATACCCTTTTATGTTTGGATTGAAGTGTGGATGCTACCGAACAAATGAGTATTTTGGTTTATGTTGTTTCAAACACAATATATTTTTTTGTATATACCGTATACTCTTTAGAATTATCTTTTTGTGTTTTGATTGATATTTGAGTTCCTATCGAACATATGGACATTTTAATTTTTATTAATTAAAATAAAGTATACCTTTTTTATGTGTCATATACTTTTTTGGTATACATTTTTGTGTTTAAATCGAAGTGTAAGATGTTATCAAACAAATGAAGGTTTTGGTTTTTATTGTTTTAAATAAAGTATACCTTTTCTTTATACCCTATAATCTTTTTGGTATACCCTTTTTGTATTTGGATCAAAGTGTGTGATGCTATCGAGCAAATATATATTTCATCTTTTGTTGTTTTGAACAAAGTATACCTTTTAGGTGTACCATATACTCTTTGTATGTCTTGTTATGTTGGGATCGAAATGAGAGATATAACATACACATAGATATTTCAATTTTATTATTTTTGATGAAGTATACCTTTTTGATATACTGTATACTCTTTTGGTATACCTTTTGTGTTTGGATCAAAGTGTGTGATGCTATCGAGCAAATAAATATTTTTATATTTTTTATTTTCAACAAAGTCGACCTTTTAGGTATACTGTATACTCTTTTGGTATACCTTGTTATGTTCGGATCAAAGTGCGAGATGTTTCAAAATATATAGGTATTTTAATTTTTATTATTTTTTAAAAAGTATACCTTTTTAATATATTGTATACTCTTTTGGTATATCCTATTGTGTTTGGATCAAAGTGTACGATGTTATCGAACAAATAAATATTTAAATGTTTGTAGTTTTGAACAAAGTATACCTTATTGGTATACTATATACTCTTTTGGTATACCTTGTTGTGTTCGGGTCGAAGTGCAAGATGTTTTAGAATAGATAGATATTTTAATTTTTATTATTTTTTTATGAAATTTACCTTTTTGATATACTGTATTTTAGTATTTGTGTTTGAATCAAAGTGTGAGATGCTATCGAGTAAATAAATAATTTATTTTTTTTATTTTGAACAAAGTATACCTTTTGGGCATGCTGTATACTCTTTTAGTATACCTTGTTATATTCAGATTGAAGTGCAAGATGTTTCAGAATACATAGATATTTTAATTTTTATTTATTTTTTAAAAAATATACCTTTTTGGTATATTGTATGCTCTTTTGATATACTTTTATGTTTGGGTCAATCGTACGATGCTATCGAGCAAATAAGTATTTCAATTTTTTGCTGCTTTGAGCAAAGTATACCTTATTGGTATACTGTATACTCTTTTGCTATACCTTGTTATGTTCTAATCAAAGTGTAATATATTTTTATTATTTTTGATGAAGTATACTTTTTTGGTACATTGTATACTCTTTTGGTATATCCTTTTATGTTTGGATCAAAGTGTGCGATGCTATCGAACAAATAAATATTTTATTTTTTGCTGTTTTGAACAAAGTATACCTTTTATGTATACTGTATAGTCTTTTGGTATACCTTGTTATGTTTGGATGGAAGTGCGAGATGTTACATAGCACATATTATTTCAATTTTTATTAATTTTTATGAAGTATACTCTTTGGTTTATTGTATACTCTTTTTGACACGACCCGAAATCCGGCTAGGCCGTGTCAGTTTGTATTAGAGCCCAATTTAGAGACTATCCAGACTAAGACAGTGACTAGTAGAGTATCGCTGACGGGTACGTAGACGTCCGTACTTATCTACGAGAGACTATGATGGCATTTAGGAAGTTTCACTTCATTCTTTTCTAATCGTGCGTCTGTCTAGGATTCAAAAGTATTTTCGTTAATTCGTTAATTCCTTCGTGGTAATTGTGAACCCTCGTGCGACAAATCAGCAAAGCAGAAACGAAGCAAGGGAAAATATGCCAGAAAATGAGAAACGAGCCGGAGAAAAATAGTATTTTCACCCCTAAATATTCAGGTAATGATCTTAATGTATTATTTTAGTTTATTACGTGTGTTTAAATATATTTTGACGATAAAAATGAGATATTAGACATCGTTTTAATAAGTTCAGCTGATAGTTTAAAGGGTCAATTGGACCCCGATAATGGAACTGATTATATATTCGTACTCAGTGAGTTATGGACAACATATAAATGTAATTTATTTAGGGTTTGGTTATATGACCATAAACCCTGCATATAGGCCTGACATGCGTATTGAATATGCGAATAAGGTATCAGGTTCCTAACCGGATTACCTCAAGATGTGGGGAATGAAGCCTTTAGCCTTATTTGACATTGTTTTCTGCTTATTGAATACAACAGAATCGTTTGGCAGTGAATCCAAAGGATAAAGCTGTTGTTGAGTAACTGTGCTTACTTTGTAACAAGGTAAGTGTTTATATCCATTTCTTTGGAGGCACTTGGCCTCGTGGATTTTCTACCACGTGTTCCTTAAGTGTGTAGCTGCCGATAGGCGTACTCATTACGCCTTAGCTTTGAATTTACATTGTATATTGTATGTTATGCCAAGTTGTTGGTATTGCATTGAGCAGATGAGCATTGCACTCTGGTTTTGGGCATTGCATATACTTCCCGGTAATCGATGAGAGTCCCGAGCCGGTGAAGGGTCATTACTACATATACTTTCCGGTAATCGATGAGAGTCCCGAGCCGGTGAAAGATCATTATTGCATATACTTTCCGGTAATCGATGAGAGTCCCGAGCCGGTGAAGGGTCATTATTGCATATACTTCCCGGTTGGCGATGAGAGTCCCGCACCGGTGAAGGGTCATTATTGCATATATTTTCCGGTAATCGATGAGAGTCCCGAGCCGGTAAAGGATCATTATTGCATATACTTCTCGGTAATCGATGAGAGTCCCAAGCCAGTGAAGGGTCATTATTGCATATACTTCCCGGTTGGTGATGAGAGTCACGCACCGCTGAAGGGTCATTATTGCATATACTTCCCGATAGTCGATGAGAGTCCCGAGCCGGTGAAGGGTCATCATTGCATATACTTCCCGGTAGGCGATGCCCGAGCCGGTGAAGGGTCATCATTGCATATACTTCCCGGTTGGCGATGAGAGTCCTGCACCGGTGAAGGGTCATTATTGCATATACTTTCCGATAATCGATGAGAGTCCCGAGCCGGTGAAGGGTCATCATTGCATATACTTCCTGGTAATCAATGAGAGTCCCGAGCCGGTGAAGAGTCATTATTGCATATATCTCCTGGTAGACGATGAGAGTCCCGCACCGGAGATAGGTATCAGGCATATGTGACTGCATTGCATCGTACTGCATTCATCTCATCTCATTGCACCGCATACTGACTATTGTGTGTATTGTGTTGTGTTTTATGTATGCGGTATGTACACTATGTCGTGGACATATCTCAGTTTGCCTATATATTTCTGGCTCGTATTCTGGGTTGCGGGGATCGGGTTGCACGCCGCAACGACATAAATATATGGATCGGGTTGCACGCCGCAACGGCATAAATATATGGATCGGGTTGCACGCCGCAACAGTATAAATATATGGATCGGGTTGAACGCTGCAATGGTATAAATATATGGATCGGGTTGCACGCCGCAACGGTATAAATATATGGATCGGGTTGAACACCGCGACGGTATGATGTATTTCTGATTGTTGATATGTTCGGGATACCTATATGTTCTGGCTATCTTACGTTCCCGATTGTTAATGAGCTTGTGATTCCATACGTGTTTCTAGTTATTATCTCGCTCTGCCTTTTTATAATTTAAATAAGAGGAATTTGGTTTATCTGTTTCTTTTCTCCCTGGCTAGCTATCCTATTCTTTGACGTGGCTAGTCTGTCCCACTTATTGAGTCCTTTTGACTCACCCTTGTTTGTTGTTTGTCCTTGTCTATCTATTTCGTTTCGGCAGGTTGGCTCCAGGATTGATTTCGCCACGTTGTGAAGGAGCGAAGATGACTTGATAAGAACAAAACCCCCACAAGACCCTTCACATGGAGCCAAGCTAAGGAGATCCAAGGAGTTCACTTACACTTGGTGAAGAGAGGCCTAGAAGAAGGAAGCGAGTGGAAGCCATTCCGGGTGATCTCACTAGGTCTCACGCCTAAGGAAGAAGGAGGCACAGCAGAGCCAGGCGCCCCGCCTAGCCCGGGCGCCCCGCCTGGCCAACTCTCTACAGGAGGTGCTGAAATGCACAGGCGGGCCGCCCAGCCAGGCGCCCCTCCTGACCCAGGCGCCCCTCCCAGCTTTGGGCGCCCAGCTGCAGCTCATTCCAGGCGCCCCTCCCAGCTGTGAAGACTATGTTTCTTTTACCGTTTTGCCCTACGTGATCTATTTTGTGAACCTTATTAGTAAGGTTATTTTAGTCATTGTGCAAGCTTGGGAAACACTATAAATAGCCATGCTTAGCCTATTTTGAACTTAGTTTATGATTGATGAATATTGAACTTGAGCAAAGCTCTTTGGTATTGAATGAAACCTTTTGATGGGACTTGTTGTTCTTCTAGCGGATCTAGATGACTTCCTTTCCCCCCGACCATTCTACTTGCGTGCTCACGTTAGCTCGAGGGTAGTTGCCTAGCGTAGGTGCTCTTGTCCTTCTCTCGGGGTGTAACGGAACAAGTTCTCCGTTGCTACTTGGGATTAGAGATCGAGTTACGTCTCGTTCCTATCTTTTACTTTTTCCGCGTTTGATTCTTATCATGACTTCAACTGTCAGGGTGAGCCAGATTTTATTCTGGATGGCCACCAGTTTATTGGTTATTATTTCAGTTGCATTTTGCTCCCTTCAGGAGGAATCCGACTTCTTTTGTACTCTTAGATGTCTAGTCTGGATAGTCCTAAACCTAGTATGTTAAGTAGTCAGCTGTAATTTCTTTTGTACAGCTTAGAGGTATCAGTATGCCTGTATTTTTTTTAAAGTCTTGTCCTTATTTATGAATTGTTATATTTATTTTCCTAATTTAACTGGTAAGGGTTCGCCCGACGGGTCTAGGGGAGGATGTCGGGTGCCTGCACGGCCTAACCGGATTTCGGGTCGTGTCACTTTTGGTATACCCTTTTGTGTTTGGATCAAAGTGTGTGATGCTATCAAGCAAATAAATATTCCAATTTTTGTTGTTTTGAATAAAGTATACTTTTTTTGGTATATTGTATACTCTTTTGGTATACCTTGTTATGTTCGGATCAAAGTGCGAGATGTTTCAGAACACATAGATATTTTAATTTTATTATATTTAAAGAAGTATACCTCTTTAGTACATTGTATACTCTTTGGTATACCTTTTTATTGTTTGGATCAAAGTGGGCGATACTATCGAGCAAATAATCATTTCAGTTTTTGTTGTTTTGGACAAAGTATACCCTTTTGGTATTACTGTACTCTTCTGGTATACTCTTTTCTGTTTGAATCCAAGTGTAAGATGCTACCGCGCGAATAAATATTTTAATTTTTTTTTTGGAACAAAGTATACCCTTTTGTATACTGTATACTCTTCCAGTATACCCTTTTGTGTTTGGATCCAAGTGTGCGATGCTACCGAGCGAATAAATATTTCAGTTTTTGTTATTTTGAACAAAGTAAAAGGTATACTTTATACTCTTCTGGTATACCCTTTTGTGTTCGAATCGAAGTGCAAAATATTTCAGAAGACATAGATATTTTAATTTTTATTAATTTAAAGAAGTATACCTTTTTGGTATATTCTATTCTCTTTTTGTAAACCCTTTGTGTTTGGATCAAAGTGTGCGATGCTGAGCAAATGAGTATTTCAATTATTGTTATTTTGAACAAAATATACCTTTTTGATATACTGTATACTCTTTCGGTATATCTTGTTATGTTCGGATCGGAGTGCGAGATGTTTCAGAGTACATAAATATTTTAATTTTTATTATTTTTAAAGAAGTATATCTTTTTTGTATATCATATACTCTTTTGGTATACCATTTTATGTTTGGATAAAAGTGTGAGATACTATCGAGCAAATAAAATATTTCAATTTTTGCGTTTATGAACAAAATATGCCTTTTTGGAGAAAGAAAAAAATGAGTATAATAAGATTACGGAGAAAGAAAATAAATAAAAAAAATAAAAAAAGATGGAGACATGAATAGTGTTAGAAACAAGAGAAAGAAAAAAGAATAAAAAACGGAAAAAAGAAAAAACACGAAGAATAGTGATATCGGAGAAGGAGAAAAGAATAATAAAAGAATGACAAAAAAAGGAGAAAAAAATAATACAAGATATGAGAAGAGAGAAGAGCTTGAGTTCCTTGTTTTATGTCTCAAAATAAGAAGGTAATTAACTAATAGGCATAGAGTATAAATAAGTTATGGGTATAAATATAATGGGTAGAGCCATGTAAATAAAATAATATGTATGTGTATTTTTGTAAATCTCCCGTCTCCTTAGTCCCAAGCCCAAAATTCATTGGCTGCTGCCGCCGACTGAACAACCACCTTAAACACTGTGTTGGATTAGTAAAACCAAAAAGGTCTAATATCCTAGTGTTATTTGAATTTGGTTTACGTCCTCCTAATGGATATAGGTTTTGGAGGGGAAAAAGCTACTCCGTATGTGTATATGTAGGATAGGATATTTAATTACCTTGTGCTAATTAGTTAGTTTCAAAAACTCATATTCCCTTTTGCTCTTCTCAACTCTCAATGGCAAGCATTTCGAATGAAGTGATGTTTAACATATTGAGCTTCCTTGGCAAGATTCAGATGTGTACGCAGGCTTTGGTATATCTTATTTTTAGACCCTAAATTCAGGTATCTTTTCTTAGAACATATGCGTTTTCATTGGGATTATGAAGAGGAGATGATGATAAACTCCTGCCTGCTGAGTATTACTGCCAACTTTGGTTTCATAACTGAGAGTAGTGACAACTTGCAGCTGCTACAAACATGTAATCGTGTTTCACCTAGTAGACGTCACGTATATTGCCCTCACTTATCCCAATATGTTGATTTTCTCGATCCAAAGAATCCTAGTTTGTGCTACGCCATAGAGTTTCTTCCCTCTCACCGAGCTTACAAGTTGGTTTCTGCTTATGAAGCTGAAAGTCATCAAGAAGGGGGGCTGGGTTATGAAGTTCTTCATATCGGTCCTGATGATCATATAACTCCTACTACTACTACTACTACTACTACTACTACTACTACTACTACTACTACTTTTTGTTGGAGACGCCTTCAGGTACAATGTCCTAACAACGGTAATACTACTAACGGACTGAAGAGAAAAAGATCAACTAATCTGTATTATATGGGTTTCCGCAGTATGCAGCACTAGTACCTTAACATATCCGCTACGTGAAAAGGACGTTCTTTTCTTCAGGAAACGAGTTGCTTATTGTATTTGGTCCTATGATGATGAAATATATAATAATCTTTTTGATGTACAAGTTGATGTCTTGGATACGGCCAATGAGTGCTACATTGGTCATACTACTCTTCCTCGAACTTCCTTCCCAGAGCAGACCGGCAACATCAACTCTTGGATTGGAATGGCCGGCTCTCACTCGCTCAAATTGTTAGAGATGAGCTCCATGTCTTTGTGTTAGACGATTACATAAACCTGAATTGGACTAAACGAATCATCAAGCTGTCATTCTTCTCAAAACATGCCAATGCTATAATACAGCTTATTAATTTAGCTGATAACTCTACACTTTTCTTTTCGCTATGGCAACGTTGCAACAAATCTGATCTCTGCTGGATTGACATTGATACAGGGAACGTAACAACTATATAGCGTGACTGACTGTACGGGTATGCCTGATACAACTAGGTACCACTGTATCCTAGCAAGGGGAGGAGCTCAGTATATACGAGGGTTTTCTTGTTTTCCTTCCAACTCTTGATTCTTATCTGTCTTTTCCTTTGCGATTGTGAACTCATAGCTTTTTATCTTATTGTATCGAAATGCTGATCTCTTAGTATGTTTTCAAACAACTCGTTTTCAAACATGTTTTCTAAAATATTTTCACTAAGCCTCTCCATTTTGGTGGGGTAAGGTCTGCATACATCTCACCCTCTCCAGATCCCTCTTATGGGATTATACTGGGTATGTTGGTGGTGTTGTTGTTGGCTGATGTCTTAGTGCAGTATCCATTTGCTTATACTGTGTTTTCTGTAGTGCATAACTGCGGTGATCTTGAGTTTTGAGAACACATGCCAGTTAAAGCTTACCCTGTGGTTGATGATAATACTTATAACGTCCTGCTTAATTCCTCTGTTTATCATATGATTATGAAAATCATATAGGCTTGAAGTTATTAGAGTGAATTGAATAAAGGTTAATTATATGTAGTTCAGCTTCCTATGGATATTAATCAATCATATGTTTCAGAGCGATATGAAAGTCTAACTACTCATTGATTACTCACTATAATAAAATAAATTTCTGATTACTCATTGATGCAGTAATATTTTTCTACAGAGTTCTAACATAATCATACTGCTTTGTTTTTCTTATAAGAATGACATGGCTTTTCTAAAAATGTATCCATTTAGTAAAAAGCGGGAGAACAATTGAACTCAGAGCACAGGAGGTTGGAACTTTGTATAGGTATGGTAACACTTCCAACAGTTCATTATGGTATGAAGTGCCTTATATGGAGGAGAAAGGTACGGTAAAAAAGGAGACGCATTAGCAGATTTCCTTTGGGTGGTGGCATGGGAATCATCTTAAAATAACATACAATTAGAAAGGTTGATGTCTTGGATGTGTCGAATGAGTGCTACATTGGTCATACTACTCTTCCCCGAATTTCCTTCCCAGAGGGGGCCGTGAAAATTCAACTCTTGGATTGGAGTGCCCAGCTCTCACTCGCTGAACTTGTTCAGGATGAGCTCCATGTCTTTGTGTTAGACGATTACATAAACCTGAATTGGACTAAACATATCATCAAGCTCTCATTCTTCCTAAAACATGTGGATGCCATCATACAACTTATTTATTTAGTTGATAAATCTACACTGCTCTTTTCCCTATGGGGGATCGGAATAAACCTGATCTCTTACAGCATTGATATTAATAACGGGAATGTAACAACCGTACTGCGTGACTCTTTTTTTTTTTTTTTTGAAATGGTAAATTTTATTGATAGAAAAAACAGTATCCAGAGGATACTGTAAGCTGACTACATTATAGGTTCACAAAATCTAGCAAGTTTATCAAATCCTGAAAACTAAAAACAGAGCTCCCTTTCTTCCAATAATAGTGATTATGAATACATCTATATTTAACTGCATGAAGTGGCTCAATTTTGCCATCAAAACATCTCCTATTCCTTTCGTTCCAAATAGACCATGCAATGCTTAAAGGAATGGTTGTGCAAAGACTTTTTTTTTTCCACGAAAGGCTGCATTCCAGTACAACAAAAGGTTCTTAAAGTTCTATGGTATCACCCATTGCACACCAAAAATGGCCAAGAACATGGTCCAGATTCGCCAAGTAAACTGACAATGAATGAACCGTATTGTGTGACTCTACCTGTAGTATGCTCGATACAGCTCGGTTCCACTATTTTCTTTCCAGAGGAGGAGCTCAGTAGTTATGAAGGTTTTCTTGTTTTCCATCCAACTCTTGATTCTTATTTGTCATTTCCTTTGCGATTGTGAACTCGTTGTATTTTTTTTATCTTTACTTTTTTTTTTATTTATTGAAATGGTTGATGTCTTAGTGCAGTATCTTTTTGCTTATACAGTGTAATCTGAAGTGCATAATTGAGGTGATTGAAGACAAACACGGTCACACTCTCAATGCATGAAAATATTTACACTTACATCTTGTTGCAATAGTTGTTAGGTAATTACTTACCCGCATCGGGTGTTTACAGGTTACACGGACCATGTTAAGTTGATATGGTTTTGGTATAAACACCTGGCGTGGATAAGTTTTTACCTTGTTCCAACACCTGCCGTGGAACAAGGGTCTCCCACAAGTGAGTGCTTGCATTGAAGAATACAGAACCAATGTTCCAATTTCCAACCAGGCATTTCCTTACCTGATAAAGAATGGAGAAACTTTTATGCAGGCATATGCAGCTGAGAGCCTCATTTCCAGTGTTGGAGCCAAAATTGTCAAGAAGGGGATTCGAAAAAGACATGTAGCAAACTTTCCACCCTTAAGACTCAAACTTGCTTGCGACATAAAACAATTTCTGAACCACCTTTATTGCGCTACTAAAAGCTTCATTTAAGTAAAGGGAATTCAACAATTTATATTAAAGAAAACGATACTGTTTCTACCCTATTTACACAACATAATATTCCAAGGAGATTCAAGTGAACTGCCTTCATTACAAATGCTCCAAGTACCCTAGCTCGTCTTCTTCTTAATATTCAAATGGCAAAATTTGAGATAAAAGTGTGGAGTTCAACTTTGGCTCTCTGTACAGATAGCCCTGCAGGCTTTCACTTTTGTGAAAATATCATGAACTGTTCAGTCAAGCCACTGGAGTGGTATTCCCATTTTTACAAGTTTAGCTCTACAAAAGAATTGATCCCTGGCCAAAATTCTCACTTGCTTAAGATATGTGCCTAAAGGAATCATCCCTTGCTCAACTGCCTTGTCTAAACTGTATATCAAGTCATCTGTTGCCCTGTTTACTACTAGGCAGTCAATCAGTGCCTTTGAATTCTCATCAGTGGCTTCAAATGCATCCTCAATTGGAAATGGTGAACATGAATGTTGATCATTAACCCTAAGCCAACTCGAAATTTTATCTGCGTCGTCTGTCAAAATTTCCACCTTCTCCTTCAATTGTGTCCATTCAATTTCATGCTCATCAACTAAACTCTCTGCAATAATAGCCCTTCTAACTATTTCTTCTCTTAGGGTTGAAATCTCCTCCACTTCTTCATGAGTCTTGGACATTAATTCCGTCATGTCATAATGAAGTGTGCACGAGAGTCGGTCCACAGCCTCCCTTTTAGAAGCTAAAGAAGGGTGAAAGAAACTACTTGGAGCTGAATAGTAAAAAGGATGATTGTGTGAAAAGATTTTGATAAGGTTGTGCACAAGATCAGAGAGGTTGCAGCCAGGGTACTTCCAGTTAAGTAAGTAATACGATGAAATGACACCTGAAGAGTCCACAAAAGGATGGTTGTCATATATTGGATATGTAATATTTGAAGACACAAGGGCAATAGGTGCAACAAAAGGGTAACTTTCATGTAACCAAATGGTGAGAGGAACAGCAGGGGTGGAGGAAGAGACTTGTAGTTCTCCGTTTGCAGCAAGTAAATTCACAGTTGTGCCATCATTGTGTGTAAAGGTATCTATGGAAGGCCTAAAAGAAGGATAATTTTGAATTAATGAAATAAGGTGCCTTCGAATTATGCAGATTTGATTAGGATCTTTGTATGATGGTGCGAATATTGTCGTACAAGACAGGGCAGCATCTATAAAATGGATTAAAGTTGGAGGTGTTTCTGTATTTGTTGAGAACAACTCTGCTAATGATTTGAGGTAATCCATTTATGGTCAAGTATACTGATTTAGGGAGTGATGATTAGTCCGTATATATTTGATTCCATTGGCTAAGCTGCAAAAGATTGACACATTAATCCTCTAGCTTCTTGCGTATGGCAATATTATAAGCAATGAAGTCAACTGTTTCTGTTTTATTAGTGCTATGTAATTGCTTGGAACTTTTCCTCGAAAAGGTGCTTTCTAGCTTCCAATCTGTCCTACTCGTGAGTCAACAAATCTTACATAAATAAGCAGATTAGTTGGATAAGATTGTCACTCGAGCATTTTAAAGTTAAACTTCTTGCCACGTTGCTTGCTCCCAAAGTGTTGATTTCACTCTTTCTCTTTGTTTATTATGCATCCCATAGGTAGGGAGTTTGGCATGGGAAATAAGAGGTGTATGAAGGGTACCAATTATTATGAATTGATGATTTTAAAGGAGAGATGGGCTGGTAATAGTGTCATGGTGATATAGTTGTTTGACTAAGTAAGAACCAAAAACAAAAGACCGAAGTTGCATGCTGATATCTGCCATAATTCTTATTAGGCAAGGTCATTTAGAACATGTCAGCTTATTTTGAGAAGTGTTTTTTGTCAAAAGTATTTTTTTATAAGTGTTTTGCGAGATTAGCAGTTTGTGTTTGGTCAAACTTTTAAAAAGTATTTTTATTATTAATTTGTGTTTTGACTAATATTTAAAAAAATTATCAAATTACGAAAATAGATATATAATAATATTAATTTGATTAAATATGAAAGTTTGATATGGATGTTCTTGTCCCAAATAATCAAAAGCACTTATTTTTTCAAAAAATTACTTTTTTCAGCTTTTTCCCTAAAGCAGAAAAGCAGCTTCTGAATTCACTCAAAAGTATTTATTTTTCCCTACAAGTTTGGCCAAATACCCTAAATTTTCAAAATAAGCACTTTTAACTCTCCGGAAATTTGGTCAAACAGGCTCTTAAAATAATTGTATATGTTGTGATGTCCGACAAAATAGTGGAGATGCACGTATGTTGATTCTTATACATCCTTGTAGAAAAACCAAGATAATGGAGATTTGCGTAAATTGATCCCCGTGCACCCTTGTGGGAAAACAATACATGGCAGAACAATTAAACAATATGGAATTTAAGCAATAGCAATACAAGCAACCCACTTTGCCTTTTTAGTGTACGATTATCTTTCTAGTGATGTAATGGTTTGACACCGTTGGCAATTTTATGGAGTACTGGTTAGCACACATGTAGTAGTGAGAATGAAAACTAAATACTACCATGTTTCACTATTTTTTTTCAGAAAAATTAATAAAAGTGAAAACATAAGTATTACATTGAAAGTAAATATTGTCTGTAATAAGAGGGAAAACCAAAAGGAGATTGCGTTTAAGACTATTTATTAGTCTTTTTCGCCGTGTAGAATATTCTTTAATTTTTTTGAAAGCAAAAGTAGTGAACTCTTCCTAGGCTGATAAATACAATATGCTCTCGATAATCTATTTCTTATACTCCTGCGGTCCTAAATTAGACTATTTTTTCCCTAGTAAATATTAGAATTGACTAAAATTAAATCTGATACTTAATACTATAAAAATTTCAACTTGAAAAACAAATAATCTGATTGTATTGGGTAAAAATTGACGTGCCCGATCAGCACCTCGGAATGGTGGACCGAAGTGAAAGCGAGCCGAAGTTGAGCTAAACAAAGGTTATAAGAACAGCAAAACGTATCAATGATGGGGTGCACAGGCCAGTTAAATCCTATGGTGAAGGGGTAGGTGAAAACCGAAGAGTACCCCTCGACGTGCGTAGAGACAGCCGAATCCGGCGCCGGGATCCTAATCTCCACTTCGGGTCCGCCAACCGAACCGCCCGCCTCTTTGGCACTGGTGACGTCATCACCTTCGACGTCACCCCCGTCCTTGTCGTGATCATCATCGCCTACGTCAAGCTCCATATCATAACTAAACTCCGCCAAATCACGGCCAGCCCGCGCTTTACGCCTCTTAGGAGCAGGAGCCGCAGACGCGGCCTCGCCACCAGCTCCCGCTTCGACCACCTGGAATGGTGGCACAGAGGTGATCGCTTCATCGTTCATTACCATGGCGGCAAAGCGCTCCGCCCTCTCACCAGAATCACTTGAGCCGTGACCAGAGTTTGTAGCAGACATAGTGACAATCAAATGGGGAAGAGAATTAAGATCAGAGAAGCAGATTTGGAGAGTGAAGAAACTTTCTCTTTAAAAATTCTGGTTAGCGTCAAGATTTCAAGTGAAGTGAAAGGAGGTGAAGTGAGGTATTTATAGGAGACTTACACGTGCAAGTTGGAGAAGCAATGATGACTGTAACGTTGGAGAAAACGAAAAGACGGCGCGACCGTTCGATGACCTATCAACAACCGCCACGTAACGCGGAACGGCAACCTGACAGACGTGCAGCTTTTGAAATCCTTGGATAGGGTTTCGCCACGTAGGCTTCCCGCTCAAATTCATTCCACTCCTCGGCAACCTCGGCGTTCATCCGAGGAGTAGGGGGACTATCTGTATTGGGTAAAAATTGACGTGCCCGGTCAGCACCTCGGAATGGTGGACCGAAGTGAAAGCGAGCCGACGCTCCGAAGAGAAATGATTAAACTCGCGACAGCGTCACCGAAGTTAGGCTCTAACGTCACTACCGAAGACGAGTTTAACGCCGAGCTTCGGTGACACGTCCCCCATCCGAACAGCAAGGTCAAATCACCGAAGCCTGGTGACCAGGCTTCGGTAACCACCTCGGTTCCAGCGGTTTTGCAGCCCACTACTTTACCCCACTAACTCCTCCATTTAATGTCCAGATCGTGGGAGATGCATTGGCTGATGGTGGAGAACGTGGGCAAGGCCTTCATGCCTATAAATAGTCGATCATTTTGTATCATAGGGATCCAAAAATTGATACTGAAACTCTGCCCAAATTTGTACTTGCAATTATATATAAAAATACAGTTATTTTTCCGCATTCATATCTTTTTCGTGTATTTGCTTAACTTTGATACGAAGAATTGCTTATATTCGAATCCAAATTCGATTTGTACTTCTAAACTGATTTAGCTCATACGCTGATTAATAGGCATCACAACACATCTTAAATAATATAAGAAATTAATTTTGTTACATCTATTAAAATGGTTGGAGCGAAAAGTATGCCTCATCGATAGGTCAAGTGAATGAACAGATCAAAATGGAAACTGGTTCATTTTATTGGAAGAGTATAACTTTTCTTCAATTAATTATAAAAACGAAATTTCTTAAGTGTGGTCAATGTCATATACATGTTTCCTTATAAACATTAAATAATTGAATATTTTAATTTCTATAATTTAAATGTAGAGTTAACTGAAATATTTCGAGTTTGGCTCATCTTCATTTCTCGTTCTTCGCACCTCTAGCTACTACTAGTATTTATATTTGTGACCGTTACCTCATGTAAATGCGCTGTTACGTAAAATCCAAAAAAGCAAGAGTTAATTTCTAAAATGGTACTCCCTCCGGTCCATATCATTTGATGTTTTAGGTATTTTCACGCGTATTAAGAAAATCACCTTTTTAGTATTAATTAGCAATGTAATTGACTATATTAGCCCTTATTCAAGCTATTATTACTTTTCATTTTGTTTAAAGTCATTTATTAGCCAGGGGTGACATTGTAAAATTCTATCTTGATTTCTGAAAAGATCAAATATTATGGACCAAATAAAATAAGCTAAAACATCAAATAAAGTGGACCGGAGGGAGTAACTAAACTAATGCAAAGTATCTAAAAAAAATCATTTTCTTTTAGTTGGGACAAAAATATCACTTAATTTAGTCAAAGTCACTTAAAATGTCATTCTTTCAAGTTATGCGTTAAAGTTTATTGGAAAATGCTGATGTTGCATTTTATTTTAGTACTTTTTATTAAAAATGGACCTAACAAATATTTTAAATTTTTAAAAAATACCAAATTATTTATTTATGAGAAAAATTTACTGGTGGATTATTTATTCTTCGTCTTTAATTATAGATATTTTTGGTATATTACTGGTATATATTAATATTTTATTTACATATTAATAGTATATTTGATTTCCTACTGTTTGTATTTTAATAGTATATTTGATTTCCTTCAATAGTAAATTGTGCATCATATAGTAATTATACATATCTATGTAAATTATGAGAACTTCATAAGGGCAGAGGGATTATGGAAGCATACTCCCTAGTAGTTTGGTATTCGGTCAAGCTGATTTTAAGGAGTACTCATTAGAAATTATCAAAGTGTGGAAATAGTATTATACTCCCTCTGTCCCAATTTATGTGTCACACTTTCCTTTTTGGTCTGTCTCAAAAAGAATGTCACATTTTCTTATTTGTCAACTATTTAATGCACTATTTCTATTTTACCCCTATTGGGCCCTACTTACTTTAAAAGCCACAAACAACTTTTTGATTACTACAATCTTCTCTCTTACTTTTTCAAGGGTAAATTTGAAAATTTACAAAGTCAACTTCTATTTCTTAAATTCCTTGCCAATTCAAACACCGCCACATAAATTGTAATTAGGTACCACAACAAACATGCTAAAGAGTATAATTAGAAATTTTAATTGATGTAATTATTTGAAATATTTTCCAACAATTATAGTTGAAAAATGTAGCACCATAAGTCCTTTTTTTTTTTTTTTTTTTTTTTTTTTTTTTTTTTTTTTACATATTTTGGGCATAATAATTATTGATATGTTTTCGTATGCGGTATATCTTTTAGACATTATGGTTAACAATTTGGTTTTTACTTTAAGTTGAATCTTTTCCAACAATATATTCTTATTTTTTTAAAAAAAAAATATTAACAAAATTTGAAAGGTTTGAAGTTTAAATTGTCATAGACAAAGTGCATATTCAAAGTTTGAAGTTTGATTTACCATGGTTAAACGTCTAAAATTTTGAGGTGGCTAATACCTTAAATTTTGGCTATTGTGTAAAATTTCGAGATGACTAATACTTTAAATTTGATATTTTCTTAAAAATTTAAAAATTTTTTGGTCCATTTTTAATACTAAAAGAATTAAAATAAAATGCCACATCAGCAGTTTTCGTTAAAATTTTAATGCACAATTTGGGAGAATGATTTTTTAAGGTACTTTGAATAAGTTGAGTGATATTTTTATCCTAAATCAAAGGAAAGTGACTTTTTTTTAGATATTTTGCATTAGTTCAATGACTATTTTAGGAACTAACTCGAAAGTGAGTAACCTAAATCTCCCTTGAATAGGGTCACCTCATAATTTCACATGCCTAATATACCTGGAGAGATTGTCAGCAGGGGTACTTATGGACTGATGTAATAAAAAAGATCTTCGTTTAAGAGAAGAAATTCAATCCTTCAGAGTGTTTTATAGTGTTACAGCTGCACTGTTACATGCAAAATGAAGAAAAATTTCCTTTTACCTTCTAGTGATTGCTACTAGATTTAATCTTACAGTAAGTGATAAAATTCATTGGAATTTAATAGCCCATACCTCTGTTTAAGTTGTATTCTTCTTAGCAAATTTTCCATTTTCCAATGGCAATAATAGTTGCTGCATTCAGCATTCTTCCAGGTGGAATGCCTTTTATTTTGAGTGTCATCAGCATTCAGCACTTAGTCTTTCGTTTTTTTTTTTTCCATCAAACTATTTATATTATGCAACTATAAAACCGGCCTACTAATTGCAAAAGTTACATGATTAGGATAGTATCCATGCAGGAAATGAGGACCTTTCGAGACGCATTGATTTCTAATAGTAGTACAATACTAAAAATACTAGACAACATTCCTATTCGAAAAACTAGTACAACATATACCAATAACATTTGCAGATACCGAACTTGTGCACAAATATGTTGTTCGTCCCACACGGAAAAGATTAGGGATGTCACTCACATCAAGGTCCAACCTTTACATGTAACAAACCGTTTCGGTAAAAGTAATTACTTCAGTAAGCAGAGGTTTCCAGCATATGATATTTAGGAAGCATTAGCTTGAAGCCCAAAGGCACCCAATACCACAATAATGATGCTTACACCCTAAAAGTTCACAGCCAACCTTGATAATCCTTTAGGATTCCTTGTATATCCTCTCTTTTGAATTGAAACTCGATGCTTTCTAATGGACAACACACTTGCATAGAAATGCTATTTGTTGGGCTGGAGGAGAAGGCACGACCACATCCACTATTAACCAAGGACTGGACAATACATACCCAAGTAATGAAATGTCTGTTCATATACATCCATGGGCTAGGTCTTCTTGTCTTGACATTGGCAAACTTGATGTTATTTGGGCGTCTTCTTTCCATGGACCGCCGTCGATGTGTCATCAGCACTTCATTTTCCACACAGATGATCTTTTTCTTTTACAACTGAATGTCAGCTGAGGGTCCTAGACTCCTATTAAGTGCTAATTAGTTTGTTTCATTTGTTATATTTCATTTCGTATTTGTGATTAGTTTATTTTCTCTGGATTTCTGCTCAATTGCTTTACACTAACGAACCAAAACTAATACCCTGCGTAACAAAATAACAGGAGATTATGAACCAGGAAGATATTAGATCAAAAATATACATTTCATCAACTTGGATATTCAACAAGCAAAATTTAAGGTAATAATATTGAATTAAACTTTGGCTTTCTATGCACATCGCCCTGCAGGCTTTCACTTTGTGAAAATATGATAAACCGTTCAGTCAAGCCACTGGAGTGATATTCCCATTTTTACAAGCTTAGCTCTACAAAAGAATTGATCCCTGGCCAAAATTCTCACTTGCTTAAGATATGTGTCTAAAGGAATCTTCCCTTGCTCTACTGCCTTGTCTAAAGAGTATACAAAGTCCTCTGTTGCCCTGTCCGCTGCTAGGCAGTCAAGTAGTTCCTTTGAATTCTCATCAGTGGCTTCAACTGCATCCTCAATTGGATGTTCTGAAACTGAGTTTTGATCATATACACTTAGCCAACTCGAATTACTATCCGCTTCCTCTGTCAAAATTTCCACCTTTTCCTTCAGTTTTGTCCTTTCGATTTCATGCTCATCGACTAAACTATCTGCAATAACAGCCCTTATAACCATTTCTTCTGTGAGGGTTGAAAGCTTGTCTGCCTCTTCATGAGTCTTGGACAGTAACTCAGTCATGTCGTAATGAAGGGTGGATGATAGTCGGTCCACAGCCTCCCTTTTAGAAGCTAAAGAAGGGTAAAATAAATTACCACTTGAAGCTGAATAGTAAAAAGGATGGTCATGTGAAAAGATTTTGATAAGGTTTTGCACAAGATCAGAGAGGTTGCAGCCAGGGTACTTCCAATTTTGTAAGTAATATGATGATATAACACCTGAAGAGTCGACAAAAGGATGGTTGTCATATATTGAATATGTATTTGAAGACACAAGCACAATAGGAGCAACAAAAGGGTAACTTTCATGTAACCAAATTGTAAGAGGAATAGCCGGGGTGGATGAAGAGAGTTGCAATTCTCCATATGCATTAAGTAAGTTGACAGTAGTGCCATCATTGTGTGTAAATGTTTCTATTGAAGGTTTAAAAGAAGGATAATCTTGAATTAATGAAATAAGGTGCCTTCTAATTATGCATATTTGATTTGGATCTGTGTAACATGGTGCAAAGGGAGTTGTACAAGAAAGGGCAGCATCTATAAATTGGATTGAAGATGGAGGTGTTTCATTATTTGTGGAGAACAACTCTGCTAGTGAGTTGAGGTAATCCATTCAAGTTCAAAGATACTGATTTTGGGACTGGTGATCAGTCAGTATAAATTTGATTCTATTGGCAAAATGAATTATTTCAGAATATCTTTTAAGTAGGACTATGAAATGACTTTTGAGGCAATGAAGTCAATTGTTTCTAAAGTTTTTAAATCATTTGTAATTGCTTGGAACTTTTCTTGGATGTGATTAAAGGTGCAATTCGTGAGTCAACGAGTTGCAAACCTTACCAAAAAAAAATGCAAATCTGCATAAATAAGCAGATTAGTTGGATAAGCTTGTCACTCAAGCATTATAAAACAAAACTTCTTGACCAAGTTGCTTGCTCCAAAAGTGTTGATTTCACTCTTTCTAATTGTTTATTATGCGTTCCATGGGTCGGGAGTTGGCATGGGAAAAAGGGAGGTGTATTGAAGGGGGGCCAATTATTATGAAATGAAGGTTCTACTGAGAGATTGTCTGGTAATGACGATATAGTTGTTTGACTAAATAAGAACCAAAAACCAAAAACCGAAAACAGAAAATAGAAGTTGGCATGGGTGCATCAAAGAAAGATCTATGGAACAAAAAAAGCAAAATGTGCTAAGTGATTCTTTTTAATTTGACAAAAATTTAGTGTACATAATATTTGGTAATTATGCTGGTAAGTAATAAAATATACTTAATAGTTGTGCAGGCAAGCTGATCCGAACACCATTATTGTAAAACTAAGAATTTGTGACAACAAATTAAACAAGGTGGAAAATAAGCGACAATGATACAAAACAGCACACTTGCCTCTTTTTCTTGTACGATTATTTTTCTACTCCGTCCGTTCTAAAATTGATGGCATATTTTGGATTTCGAGAATCAAACGAGTTCATTTTGACTGTGAATTTGAATATATAATCTTTAAGTTTTTTATAACGATATTTATATATTTAGAAACTTCATAAAAAGTACTATAAGCCGCAATAATTAATAATTCAAAATATTTAAAAGACATAAAAATATTACGGTCAAAGATAAACTTATTTGACTTTCGAAATTCGAAACATGTATTTTGGAACGGAGGGAGTACTATTTTTGTGATTTGGTACCGTTGGCAATTTTATGAAGTGCTAGTTTGCACACATGTTGGCAATTTTTACTTGGTACGCATGTTAGAGGTAAGGGGTTAGTTTCTATAACCAATTAATGCATTTTATTCAACTACAAAGATGTCCTTTAATTTAAATGAAAATGGGTTTCGAACCCTCAAAAGGATTCGTATGTGCAATGCACATTGTTCGTAGATAAAACATGGATATTGAAATCATCTATAGGTGCAAGACAAAAGGGTCTTTGATGTATGTTGTAAGTTGCTCAATATTTGAAAAGTTGGCTAAATTTAAATAGTAGGCCAAAGAACGGCCATTCCAAACCCTACTTAATGGGCTGTTTGCTGTAAATCTAGTAAAACTTTCGTGCAGGGGCCTGTTTGGTGCGTGTTAATTGATTTGTAGCCGTCAAAAATAAATTCGCTGAGAAATAGCCACCTCCGGACAAATCCCAGTATAAATACTGGGGCCTTGAACAAAACTTGTTCAAAGCCCCAGTATTTATACTGGGAAACTTCAGTAAACTAACCCCAGTATAAAATACTGGGGCTTTGAACAAGTTTTGTTCAAGGCCCCAGCATTTTGTTATGGGACTTTGTATAAACTTGTTCAAAGCCCCAGCATTTTGTTATGGGACTGAAGTTTTTTATATAAAGTCTCATAACCCATAACAAAATGTTGGGGCTGTGAATAAAACTTGTTCAAAGCTCCAGCATTTTGTTATGGGACTGAAGCTTTATATATAAAGTCTCATAATCCACAACAAAATACTGGGGCTGTTCTGGGGTGTTTTTCCAACGCTAATAGAGCTTAAGTGTGTGCGCGAATTTTTGGCTATTCTTCAATGAATTTGGAAACGGTGGATAGTCCCCAATGAGCGCGTCTAAAAATGGCTAGTGATCAAAATTTCCCAGAGAAAAGTGCATGAGAGGCCACTTTTGCCAGTAGTCTTTGGTTTGAGGCCCTTTTTTTTTTTACTGATTTTGCATGAGAGGCCACTTTTTGGATCTTCAATTCTTGTGGGTTGAACTTCACATAAGTTCGGCTCATTTACAAAAATATGACACGGGAAGCAATGGTTTACCTTTTTGGCCGCGCTAAGAGATGGTTTGCAAAAATGCCCCCATTAAGATTTAATGAAAACAATCAGGGGCCAAGACTTCCCGTTATATTTTTCCGCTTTTCAACAGGCATCCCTTCAAATATTGGCAATAGACAATACTTGCCGCACTAGGCCACAAGTCTTGATCCTTGCTCGATTTTCCAACGCTTGCACGACAAGTATTGATAATAGGCAACACTTGTTGTACTGCATCGTAAGTCTTGGCAATTGTCAAGACTTGCCCCTTCCAGTTTTCCCTGCATTCTCGCCATATAACTTGAAGTATTGGCAAAACAGCACTTGCCCTTGAAGTATAGTCAATTTCCAAGACTTACAAATTTTTTGCCTTGAAGTCTTGGCTTGCGGACTAAATAAGGGCATTTTGCTAAAACATTCCTTTGCACGGGTAATTTTGTAAGACCACTCCTTGTGGAGGGCATACGGTGAAATTTTTTGCACAAGTTCAGCCCACAAGGGTTGAAGTTCAACTTCAGCCCACAAGGGTTGAAGTTTACGCATATATGCCTAAAAGTTCAGTCTTTACGGATTGAAGTTGAACTTTATAACTTAGGCATGAAGTTCAACTCATAAGGTTTGAACTTCAGCCCACAATATTGAAGTTCCAAAAAGTGTCCTCTAATGTAAAACAAATAAAAAAAGTGGCTTCAAACCAAATACCAGTGCGAAAGTGGACTGTGGGCTAAATTTTTACGTAAATCTGTAATAGAAAGGGCACTCAACACAAATAAACGGAGGTTTATGAAAATACTCATCAAAATTAAAATATTTACCCGCCCCTACCCCATAAGTTTTATATTTATCAGTCCTACCCATAAAGTATTTACATGTTCTACCCATCCAGACTTGTACACCATTATTTGTGCAGTATACCAATACTTTTAATTTAATGGGTAGTGTAATTTTAATGGATAGAGTGCGTAAATACTTTGAATTTTAAGGGTACATAGTGTAAAAATCCAATAAACAAGTCTAAAGCCTTGTTTTTATAAAAATAGTAATTCGGTAACACTCTGAAAACATAGCAGTGTTAGTTCCGCACAGTTTATACGATCTCCAAAATCTAAAAAATTTCTCTTTCAACAAAACACTAGCTACCTCTATCTCATTCCTCCTCTGCCCCTCCACCCCGACTGTTGCCTCGTCGGCCAAGAAAGTCATCAGTAAATAGCCATATTTAAAAGATACATCATATATGAAGATACATAAACATATACAAAAAATATTAAAACTTGCGTAACACATATAGTTAAGTACAAACATATACAAATTAAAGATATATAATTATACATAAAAATTGAACAAAAGAAATAGTAACTGAAACATAATAGAGCAACCGAGATATGCAAGATACACAATTATATACCAAGATAGAGGAGGAGACGGGGATACAATAGAGCAACCTACAAAAGATATATAATTGTACACGTTGCTATAATATAGATATAAAATAATTCCAAGATATATAAGAGATATAAAAAATCTAAGTAGCGGTTTGGGCGGTAGATCAAGATATGGATCTAGAGAGGCTGCAGCGAAGTTGGAAGAGTTGAAAAACACTATCTGGCGACCGCTGTAGCTTCATCCATCGGCGACTACAGGCCGCTATTGCTCCTGTACTCTTACTGCTTTCGTTGGTCGCTAATTTAGCTTTCACTGGTCACTCTGTTATAACCTATGCACCTCCTAAGGGCATAAGAAGAGGGGGGAGGGGGTTGAATAGTGTCCACCGATTTTTCGTTACGAGAACCTGATTCTTCTGAGTCAAGGACCCTGTTCTTGGCTTAATAGTTTGAACTTGATAGCACAACACACACAAACAGAAGACTCAAGGAACACGATGTTTTTACGTGGAAAACTCCTTGCTCAAGGGAGAAAAAATACGACCCACACTCTGGGATTTTTCGAACCAATCCACTAACACAAAGAGCAAGTTTCTGATTACAAGACTCTGTAACCAAGGGGTTACACTCTAGACCCTAATCACTCAACAAAGCTAACCTCTAGTTTTACAAAGTAAACTCTCAACAGTTCACCTAGCACAATTTGCTTCTATGATAAGCATATATGTAATAACAATTGATAGCATAAACCAAGACAAACTTACAAACCAAAAACCTAGACAGAATATCTAGACTCTATTTACTTTAGCTCCACCAGTAGTCTTCTTCAGTTATTTCATGTTGAAAGTTGTTGAATCACCTGTGTATGCTCTCAGCTCTCTATCTGTGAATAACTGCTTTACGGCTGCATCAACTACTTGTATTTATATGGACTTTGAAAATCCTAATTGAGTCCCACAAGAAAACCTTGTAATTATGGTAAGACAAGATTCCCTGTGACCCTTTTCTTGTTCAAGTCCAACTCGTATTCGTACTTCGAAGACACAGCCTGGGCACCGCCTCTTTTAGTCTGACTAGGACGCATATTCGTTCACGCGCCACTACTCCTAGTTCCGCAGGGATTTGCAACCCACAATTTTTTCGATCAGTCGTGCCCTTCTATTGTCCTTGCAGGGTACACAGTCCTCCTGGACTGAAATCTGGCACACAGTCCCATACTGTATATAATATCAGGTCGACTAGTTGTGAGATAGAGGAGTAACCTATAATTCCTCTATATTTTATCTCATTTGTAGAAGGACCTAGTTCATCCATATCCAGCTTGGTTCCGGGAGCAATAGGAGTAGTCATTTCTTTTGCTCCTTCCATGTCAAATTTCTTTAGAAGTTCCTTGACATATTTTTGTTGATGAATCATGGTTCCTTCGGGCGTCTGTTTTATCTGCAATCCTAGGAAGAAATTGAGTTCTCCCATCATGCTCATTTCAAATTCACTGCCAATTAATTCAGCAAATTCCTTGCATAGCTCCTCATCAGTGGCTCCAAAAATGATATCATCAACATATACCTGAACCACCAGCAGATCCTTCCCTTTCTTCTTTAAGAATAGTGTGTTATCAATCTTCCCTCTTGTAAAACCATTCTTTAATAAGAATCCTGATAGTCTTTCATACCAGGCTCTTGGAGCTTGCTTCAATCCATTGAGTGCCTTGTCAAGTTTGTAAACATGATCAGGAAATTCACTGTTCACGAACCCTGGTGGATGTATAACATAGACTTCTTCATTTAGATAACCATTCAAGAAGGCACTCTTCACGTCCATCTGATACAGTGTAAACTCCATGTATGTAGCAAAGGCAATCAACATTCTAATGGCTTTCATTCTTGCTACTGGTGCAAAAGTTTCATCATAGTCAATTCCTCCTTCCTGACTGTATCCTTGGACTACTAATCTAGCCTTGTTTCTTGTTACTATACTATGCTCATCCAGTTTGTTTCTAAACACCCACTTTGTTCCAATTATAGATATATCCTTCGGCTTAGGAACCAGGTTCCACACTTTGCTTCTTTCAAACTGATGTTATTCATCCTGCATTGCTAGAACCCAATCTGGATCCTCTAAGGCTTCTTTATATTCTTTGGTTCCAGAGATGATAAGAAAGCAAAGAATGCACAAAAGTTCATCAAGGCCAATCTGGTCATAATTCCAGTATCCAATTCAGATAATACATTCTCCAATGGATGAGAACTTTGGTGCTTCCATGGCCTGGGTTGGATATGACGAGAAGAACCTTCAGCATCACTTTGGGTAGGTTCTTCCTGATTTGTAGAGTCATAAACTTCATCTGATGTTCCCCCTGTCACATTGACTCCTTGTTCTCGTGAAGTTGAATCCTCACATGAGTCCTTCTTCTCTTTTGGATCTTCAGAGATAGCTGCCCCATCTTCTCGAGTAAGGCCAATAGCTTGATCATCTGCTTCAATTTCATCAATTGCCTTATCAGATTCATCAAATACCACGTGCATACTTTCTTCCACTATTTATGTTCTTTTATTAAACACTTTGTATGCTTTGCTTTGAGTCGAATAACCAAGGAATATTTCCTCACCACTTCTTGCATCGAATTTCCCCAATGGTTCCTTGACGTTGTTGTGGACAAAACATTTACAACCAAAGGGTCTTAGATGTGCAATATTTGGTATCCTTCCTCCGAGAAGCTCATATGGGGTCTTGTCAAGAATGGCTCTTATGGAGTATCTGTTCAGCAAATAACATGCAGTGTTTATTGCTTCAGCCCAGAAGTTTCTTGCAAGACCATTTGACAGCAGCATAGTCCTCGCCATATCCTCTAGAGACCTGTTCTTCCTTTCAACTACTCCATTCTGCTGTGGATTTTTTGGTGAAGAGAAATTATGATCAATGCTATATTTTGCACAATAATCAGAAAATTTTGAGTTTTCAAACTCTGTTCCATTATCAGATCTAATGCTGACAAGCTCCAGGCTCAATCATTTCTGCACAACACCAGCCCAATCTTTGAAGCTATCAAAGCTTCATCTTTGGATTCCAAGAACAAGGTCCATGTATACCTAGAGTAGTCATCAACGATTTCAAACACAAACCTCTTTCCTCCTCTGCTCCTGACTCTCATCGGTCCACATAGATCCATATGTATCAATTCTAGTGGTTTAGATGTGCTCACCACCTTCTTTGATTTAAAAGATGATCTCACATGCTTCCCTCTAACACAAGCATCACACATTTTTATGTTTTCAAATTTCTTGCTAGGTAGTCCACGAACCAGATCCTTCGATACTAGCTTGTTGAGCTGTGAGAGACTAGCATGACCCATTCTTTTGTGCCACAACTGAGAATCACTTTCTTGAACATTCAGGCATGTTAAATTGTTTTCAGGCAGTGATTTCAGTGGTGCTTTGTATACATTATTCACCCATTTTCCTTCCATGAAAATTTCTCCACTCTGTAGGTTCTTTACAATACACCCTACAGAGGAGACACTCACTTCATTTCCTCTATCACACAGTTGAGAGATACTGAACAAGTTGTGTCTGAGACCATCGACACAATATACGTTTTCAATTGCATGATCCAGAGTTCTCCCAACTTTTCCAATTCCTACAATTTGACCACTTTTTCCTCCTCCGAAGGCTACACTGCCTCCTTGAAATGCTGCGAGTGAGAGAAAGTTTCTTCTATCTCCTGTCATGTGCCTTGAACAACTGCTATCAAGAATCCAACTTGGGTTGTTCTCCCTCACGCCAGCCTACAAAACAAATTAAGGGTTAGCTTTAGGAACCCAAGCAAGCTTGGGTCCATTCTTATGAGAAAATGGATAAATCAAATCCTTTTTAGCCTATTTAGGTAGAACACTTCTTTTGTTTTTGGTCTTTGCCTTGCTTGCATTCATGCACCTTTGTCTGTAATGTCATGTTTCACCACAAAAGGTACACAACATGTTGCAAGGCAACCCAACATATTTGCTTTTTGGATTATATGGAGGCAATAGTTTTTTAAATCCTAGCCCTTGTTTTCCTTTGTTCTGATTTTCAAGGACCCAGTTCATTTCCTCGGAAGACTTATTCCATTTTGTTAATCTAGTAAGCTCTTAGTCAGATTTTTCAACCTTTCGATTTAAAATTCTATTTTTTTTCAGTTTCCTAGTACAGGATCTCATTTGTTATTTTAAGTTCATTTTCAAGAAAGGTTTAAACTTCACTTATTACTTGTTTACCATTGACACTCTCCTTTAACTGATTTAATTCTAATTCCAGTTCTGTGATCTTAGAGTTTGACACAAGAGTCTGCCCTTTCAAAATAGCATTGATTTCTTCCAGTTCAATGTTTTGTTCTTGAAGACTCTTGTGTTTAGTTCTGAGATCACTTATATCTTCAGTTAATTTATCTTTCTTAATTTTCTCTTTTTTATAACCCTCAATCAAAGTGGCAGTGATTAAAATCAGATTTTCAGTAGAGTATGTGTGAAGATTTTCTTTAAGCTTAGAAAGACATACCTTTGTTGAATAAGCAGGTTCTCCTCCATCAGTTGCCATAAGAGCTGAGTCCTTCTTTTGGTCATCTTCTGTGTACATTTCTTTTAGCTTTTTCCACACTTCTTTGGCAGACTTGTATTCAAGTATCCTTGCTAGCACATTTGTAGTCAGCCATTTCCTCAGGTACAATTCAGCTTTGGAATTTGCCTGCAACCAGTCTAGGTTTTGAGGATCTAGCTCTTCTACTAGCTTTGGAACTAGAACCCCGTTTTCTGCTCTCTTTACAGGAACATGAGGTCCTCTTTTCACAATCAACCAGAGACTGTAATCCATTGCTTGAAGGAAGTTCTTCATATGTTTCTTCCAACACTTGTAGTTTGTCCCATTAAACACATGTGGCTTTGAGGGATCTCTTTCTTGTCTGAACTCCCGATGATCTTCCTCGTCTGAACTCATATCTGACAACCCCATCAGTGCTAGTGGAGATTCATCTTCAGATTCCTTTTCATGATCAGATTCAATGTCAGTGGGTCCCCATGTAGCATAGAAAGCTTCAATTTTTCTTTCTTCTTTCTGCTCTGAAGTTTGGAGGTCTTCTCACCTTCTTCTTATCTTTGTCATTCTCCTTTGACGCCTCCTTTTTCTTCTCCTTTGTTGCTCTATTTTTCATCCATTCTATTTCCCACATTGGACAATCCATCACAACATGGTCCTTCTTGAAACACTTAAAGCATCCTGAATAGTCAGGACTGTCAACTATGTTCTTTCTTCCAGAACTTTCCCTCTTATTTCTTTTGAAACCTTTGAACTTTTCCAAGTTAAACTTTTGTCTCAAAGCACTAACCATTGCTGCTTCAACTGATTGCAAGTCAACATAATCCGCAGTTTCATCAGTTGCTTCGAGTGCAAGGGTCTTGTCCTTCTTGAGAGCTGGTTTAGTTTTTGAATCTTTCATCATTTCATGTGTTTTCAAACTTCCAACCCGTTCTTCAAGTTTGATGGATCTGAGAGGTTTGGACTCAATGATAGCAGTCATCTTGGGTTCCCAAGCCTCAGGTAACACATTCAGAACCTTATCCACCATCTCTACTTCAGGCAACTCCATATCCAGGGATCTCATCTCATTAGTGATAATGGTCAATCTGGTCATCATATCCTGGATTGATTCCTTCCCTCCCATAGAGAACAACTCAAATTGTCTTTTCAGCATTCTTCTCTTGGAGTCCTACACGCGCTTTATTCGTTCACGCGCCACTACTCCGCCACTACTCCTAGTTCCGCAGGGATTTGCAACCCACAATCTTTTCGATCAGTCGTGCCCTTCTATAAAAGGACCAGGTTCTCCTCTAGAACAACTGAGTCCTTCTCGTTTGTCATTCTTCAAAATATTTCCTCAACACGCTCTTACTTCATTTATCGACGACAGCTGAGGAGATTGGATGTTGGAGAATGGTAAAGGGAGAGATCAAAATTATAAATATTTTTATGCGAGAAATACAAAAATAAGAGCCAAGGATTAAGGGATCCCTAATTTACCTAATATGATATGTTTTGTAAAATTGTTATTATATTTTATAATTTATGGAAGATATTTACATATAGTGAAAAATTTCTCTATATTGTATCTTAGTGTAACCCTTTCAAACCTAACAAGTGTACTCCAAATTGGGTAAAGTGCACAAATAACTTATTTTTGTAGTGTAATTTAAGATGCAGTCACATTTGGCAAAACTATGCAAGGCACGACTTCGTTATGGGAACTTTACAACTTCGTTACGGGAACTTTACATAAATATGATATTGCATACCAGTGTTTATTTTTGCCCCCTTAAAAGGTTATTCAATTTTTTTGTCCTTATCGTCAGAATTTGGAGCACTTTTTGGTGGATTATTAGGAAACTTTTTGAGTGATCTCTAGTAATTAATTTAGTACATAAAATTCTTGGTTAATTTTGGTAGATCACCATAAAGTAGTAAAATTTAAATACTTCTTCTCTCGATGCTAAAAGCTAGACATTAGCGATCAACAGGGCTACTTAAGGAATTCTTTACACTATGTTAAATTCAATCTCATGTAATGAATTTGGACATTTAAATTTGGAACTCAGGTTCAGGTCTTAATTTTCTTCTCTTTTTTTATTTTTGAATTGTTTTTTTGTCTGTGTTAGCCTCAACTTCAACATTTAGGATTGAAATTGGCTCAATTTTTGACAACACTCAACTTGAGCTCTTGTTGTATGAAGTTAGCCTTCACACGTTTAAAAAGTGGCTGCAACTTTAATAGTGCTACACAAATACAACGCAGTGAAAATTTTTATGGGAGATTTACAAAAATGCCCATCAAACCCTACTTATTTACATCTCCATACCCATTACATTTTTACCCACAAACTTATTTACACTGTATACCCATCCTTCTGTATACCTATCTAGTATACAATATACACCCATGGTATACTTGTTACACTATACTGTCAAATCCTTCTGTATACCTATCGAGTATACAGTATACACCCATGGTATACTTGTTACACTATACTGTCAAATCCTTCTGTATACCTATCGAGTATACAGTATACTCCTATGGTATACTTGTTACACTATACTCTCAAATCCATAAAAGAAGTATACTTAATTTGGTATACTAAAAAGGTATACAATATTATGCAATGGTATACAGTTAAAATTGGGAGGGTGGACACATAGCGTAAATAAAACATGCTATATGGGCATTTTTGTAAATAAAATGAGGTGCATGGGTATTCCATGTAAACTAATTTATTTTGGGCACAAACACGTAAATAATTTATTTTTGTGGGCATGGAGCGTAAATTCCCCAATTTTTAACTGCAAATTTTGATCAGTAATTATTTTTGGACGCGATCATTAAAGACTATCCACCATTTTAAAATTCATTGAAGAATAGTCAAAAATTCGCGCGCACACTTAAGCTTCATTAGCGTTGGAAAAATACCTCAGACTAGTCCCATAACAAAATACTGTTCAAAGCCAAAGTATTTTGTTATGGGACTGAAGAAGTCTCATAACAAAATAATCCCATAAGGTCCCATCAAAAGGATAAATCCCATTATTTTGTTATGAGACTTTATATATAAAGCTTCAGTCCCCATAACAAAATGCTGGGGCTTTGAATAAGTTTTGTTCACAGTCCCAACATTTTGTTATGGGACTGAAGCTTTATACCAAGTCCCATAACAAAATAATGGGGCTTTGAACAAAACTTGTTCAAAGCCGTTTTATTCAAAGTCTCGGTATTTTATACTGTGATTAGTTTACTGAAGCTTCCCAGTATAAGTACTGGGGCTTTGAACAAAACTTGTTCAAAGCCCCAGTATTTATACTGTGATTTGTCCGGAAGTGGCTAGTCTTCAAATAGTTTTACTTCGCCGGCTAGTATTCTTTTAACGCGGTCAAAACAGGCTACGTGACTAAATTTTTACGTAAACTATTGAGATTTTTACACTATGTATCCTTAAAATCTAAAATATTTACAGGTCATACCTATTAAATATTAGACTACCCATGAAATTAAAAGTATTTATCCAACCTATCAATTTATTATTATATATCTTTATCATGCCTTATGAGTGTATACCTTTATGGTATACTGTATAAATTATGGTATTCAAATAGACTGAATAAATAGTTTATGGATAGAATTGATAAATATGAAACTTGGGTATGAGCAGATAAATATTTTGATTTTAATGGATATTTTCTTAAACCTAGTAAACTAATTATATTTACCAAACCCATACTCCTCTGCTCGCAGCATCTCACATTCTCCCTCTCCTTCTTGGTATTTGATTCTTTAAACGCTCGTCTATTCTTGTTGTATTCGGTCTCTTACTGGTGTTGATTTTGGACGACAAAATATTATATATAGTACATATAGTATATATATTGCTCACTACTCAACGTTCTTTTTCAATGCGTCAGCGTGCTCACATTCTAACAACCTTAAAAGTTTGAGGTATATCCAATTACTGATCCTTATTTCAATTTTTTATTTTATATTTTTCTTTGCTTTCGTCTTCCTCATAAATTTAGAATTAAACCAGACCTAACCTTTTTGGCTACTGCATATGTTTTGAACTTCCTTTTTTTGTCCTATCGAATGATGTTCCATGAAATAGTGTCCCATGATGTCCTGGATGTGAAGTGAACTTTGTTCGATTAGTGGAAAGAAATTGGAATATGGTTGATAGTAAAAATTAAAAAGAGAAACTTGTTTATCGTCTTCTTATTTTATAAGAATGATCTCTATCTCCTCCTATTTTTCATGATATAAATAAGGTATGAGGACAATTAATTGGAATACCTTCCCCTAATCTATTATATTATGGGATTGTTTGGTTTGGTTTGGTTTGTGGGATTAGGAATAACAAATTTAGGATAAAATACATGATTATTTATCATGCATTTGGGTTATTTTTTATGCTAATCTCGACATCATCATTACCACAATTGTGGTAGTATTTTCATACTGTACTACACTCATGTCGGATAACAATCCCGTGAAATAATACCAAAATGACATGCCTTTCTCCAAAGCTATTTTCCGCAAGTTCTTTTGAAAAATCAAGCTTAAAACTTAAAATAAAAGTTTATCCCAACTTATCTAGTAAAACCAAATGCATATTTTATATAATACCTCGCATAACCCAGTATATAATTATCGTGTATAACTGTATTTAATACCCTGTATAACTCATTCGGCCGAACCTATTAATTTAGAACCCAGTATTCAAAAGAAGTAGAACCAAACTACTAATAAGTTTTGAATGCCGGCTCCGCCTCAAGCATTAAGGGGATCTTGGGAAAAGTAGCAATATTTTTTTTTTTCTGAAAAATAAAGTACTTTATCAAATCTTTTTGTTATGCCTTGTTTTAGGTTCTCAAGAGCGGAGAAGCAATCAGAGTACGTCAATGACCATATTAACCTGTCTATTCTTTCCAAATGAAATCATATTTGACATCTTGAGCCATTTGCAAGTCAAGCCATTGCTTAGATTTAAATGTGTATGCAAACACTGGAATGCCATAACTCTAGACTTTTAGTTTATTTTCCTTCATTCTCAACGTCTCAGTCCCCTCGTGTACAGAAATCCGCCACAAAGTAGTGCTACTGCAGGCAAAGATGAATTTGTTCACTTATCTTCCAGGAATGGTTTACTACTGGAGTACACTACTACTGGCCGGTCTTATTCTCCTAATAATTTGAGATGCCGCCTAAGGAACCCTGCAATGCATCAAATCCTTGAACTTCCGGATTCACAAAACAATATTTTGAACATGCGCATCGTGGTTGACCCAGATAACCAAGTATTGAAGTTACTTTCTATTGTCCATGATGTTGGAAACCAAGTGCTTGGTTAAGTTCTTAATCTTCTCCAGAATGATCAAAATGCCTATTCTTGGCGACCCCTTAACTTGCAGAAAAAGAGCCGAGGAGATACTGGAACATTGTCGGACCAAATCAAATTTGGTAAGCAAATTAGTGTTCATGATGCAATGGGAACTGCTTACTGCATTAGCGACAGCGTAGGTTCCAATATAGATATTTTAGATATGGTGAATGAAAGCTACATTGGTAATGCTACTCTTCCTAAGGGTTTCTACTCAAAGGATGATTGTACACTTTGCAACAGGAAGCTGTCCTTCGCTAAAATAGTAAAAGAGGAGCTTTATGTCTTGGTGTTAGAAGATTACAAGAAGCAGATCAAATGGGCCGACAGAATTTTTAAGCTTACATTCTTGAAAGGGCTGGATGTGCCACAGGAACTAAAGATAAAACATTTTGCTAATTCTAACTTGTGCTTTTGGTGGCGGAACAGGGAATTGCTCTGCTATTATGACATTACGACTGGGAAGGTAACAACATTAGTGTCCAGCTACAACGAATCTCAAGTTATTGCTGTCATGAAGCCTTGCATGTTCGCCTTCAAAGGAATGCAGTCGTCTAGTTGATCAATCAGTAATATATAGAGTACTCACTACTTACCTAGTGGAGCATTTGTACGGTTTATCTCTGGGGCAAGGGGTGGGAGAATTACTCATCTTTTAGGAATGATGATGTGGATGGATGGAGATAAATTTATAGCGTTCGGTTATAGGCTTGCATGTTCAGTGATGAAATGATTTACATCAAATGCAATTGCTACAACTAAAAGGACTTTTAGCAGCTACTATCTTTTACTAGTAGAAATGAACTTCTTGCCTCTAAAGTATTCACTAAACGTGAATGTTACTGACTTGCCTCTAAAGTATTTACGGGAAGGGATGCTTCTTTTACTACCAATTCAAAATAATGGTTCAGTAAAAAATTACTTGAAAGTGAATTTCTACGAAATTAATTCTGCCTCCAATTTTCTCTACCGCGCCACCTTCATCCACACAGACTAGTGCAGATCTCTCGACTCTCTCCCTCATCATCACATGATTCCTCTGGCTCACCATCACCAGGTAATCTCTCAGTGCAACTTTTACCTGCTTTTGATATGGTAGCATGGAGCTTTTGTTGTTCCTGCGTTCAAATAAATAAGAAAAATACAAAACAAATATGTATAATCAGTGTGTATGGGACGATCCCGAGCCCACAAGTTACTTGTGTCTTCTTAAGAAATCTAACCCCCTCACAGTTGCCCAAGGTTCACGGGTTAATTTCTCCCAGGATGGAACGGGATAACAGTTCTACGGTAGCGGCACTTCAAACCGTAGAACTCTGCGAACTCAAAGGAACGGAGCAAATCACACGACTTACTTTTGTGTGCAAAAAAGAGAGGGGATAATCAGATGATATTTATGTATGTTCTGTGTATTCTCTGTATATTCAGTGTGTGTCAAAAGACTGACGAAAGACAAATATATATAGCCATGGGAAGGCAGAATATGAAGAGTCACCACCTTTCAGATATGGCTGTTACAGAAGACCACACTAATGACTGGTGTTAATACATAACGGAAAAATATTAAAGTGGAGGAATAAATCAATCTGAATTTTGAATTCAATTCAGATTCCCGTTACAAAAACGGATTAATACTAAATATTAATAATAAATTATTAATTAATTAATATTTTTAGTTTTTGTTGGTCCAAAAAATTAAGTCAATCAGTCATATCAATTGACCGAATCCGAAGCCGAAGCAGAGACGAGCAACGATCAATTGACCGAATCCGAAGCCGAGACGAGCGAGCGACGACGGCGGCGCGAGGCTTCCCTTCTTCTCAACCCTTTTAGGAGTTAAAAGAAGTACCTCTCTATTTAAACCCAACTAAAGCCTTTTTCTCTACCAATGTGGGAGAAAGTGCATTTCCCTAGTAAAAGGAACATTTTCACCTTTCCACCCATTTCCCGTTCACACTCTTCACATTCCAAAAATCCAACAATCCCCCACATGAATGGGGAATGGCTATATTATGGAAATATGCATGACAGACTTGTGTGATTTGCAAGAAAGAATTAGTTACATCGGGATAAGTAGGTTTCCCTTTGAACTTTCCGTAGTGAACACACATCGGATATACTCGGTCAATCGGTAGATTTGATATCTTTGAACCGTTGAGCTTTGGTGTATACCTAGACAACGTAAGTCACACAACTAACCCTTAACCATCTTTGGTTCTCACTGTTGTGTTCGTTTCAGCCATGAACACCGCCTGGTTTCAGAAGTGCTTAGAGAATTGGCCACACATAATTCTCCTTGAAGCGGCTTCCACTTCACACTTACATAGGTGATTTCTAAATATGTAATCCCATAGATGTACACTATTTGATAATTACAATATCAAACTTACATAATCATTAAAAACACCTCTAGCATTTTATCCTTGTTACTTGAACATTGTCTTATCACGAGAATGGACCAAAAATTTAGTTTGACAATGTTGGACCGTCATACACAACTTTGTATTCTCCTTGAACCTAGTTCTTGGGATCTCCAGTCTTCTAGGTAGAGTTGCCACCGTGATGACTTGTCCTTGGCCATAGTCCCATTCCCTTCGATGAACACTCAACCGCCTCTCTAGTTAGGCCTTTTGTAAGCAGATCCAACACATTATCCCTTGACTTCACGTAATCAATGGTGATAATTCCTCTAGAGAGTAGGTCCCTAACGGTTTTATGCCTTCGTCGTATATGACGATTCTTACCGTTATACATGACATTTCTAGCTCGTCCTATAGCCGATTGACTATCACAATGTATACAAATTGGTGTCAACGACTTAGGCCAGAACGGAGTGTCTTCCAAAAAGTTTCGAAGCCATTCAGCTTCTTCACCGGCCTTATCTAAAGCTATAAATTCAGCTTTCATTGTAGAGCGGGCAATACACGTTTGTTTGGACGATTTTCAAGATACCGCTCCTCCACCAAGTGCGAAAATATACCCACTTGTGGACTTAGAATCAGTCGTGCCGGTGATCCAATTGGCATCACAATATCCTTCAATGACCGCAGGATACTTGTTATAATGCAATGCAAAGTCTTGGGTGTATTTTAAATATTCCAAAACACGTTTCATTGCCATCCAATGAGTTTGATTGGGATTACTCGTGTACCGACTTAGTTTACTTATAGCACAAGTTATATCTGGACGAGTACAATTCATGATGTACATCAAACTTCCCAAAACACGAGCATAATCCCGTTGCGACGTGCTTTGACCTTTGTTCTTTTTAAGAGCAAGATTTACATTAATAGGAGTCTTTGAAACTTTAAAATCCAAATATTTAAATTTTTCAAGCACACTATTGATGTAATGAGATTAAGACAAAGCCAGACCTTGAGGAGTCCTATGGATCTTAACACCCAGAATTAAGTCGGCAACTCCTAAGTCTTTCATATCGAATTTGCTAGTTAGCATGCGTTTGTAGCATTAATATTGGCAATATCATTACTCATTATCAACATGTCATCCACATATAAGCAAACAATGACTACATAATTAGGAGTGTTTTTAATGTAAACACATTTATCACACTCGTTAATTTTAAAGTCATTTGACAACATTGTATGATCAAATTTCGCATGCCATTGTTTAGGTGCTTGTTTTAGTCCATAAAGCGACTTAACAAGTTTACACACCATCTTTTATTTTTCCGGAACCACAAACCCTTCAGGTTGTTCCACGTAAATTTATTCCTCCAAATCCCCGTTTAAGAACGCTGTCTTAACATCCATTTGATGGATTTCAAGACCATACACGGCGGCTAACGCTATTAACATACGTATGGATGTAATTCTGGTTCCCGGCGAGTATGTGTCAAAGTAATCAAGACCTTCTTGTTGTCTATAGCCTTTAACAACAAGCCTTGCCTTGTACTTGTCAATAGTGCCATCAGCTTTCATTTTCCTTTTGAAAATCCACTTAGAACCTAACGGTTTGTTTCCAGGAGGAAGATCAACCAACTCCCAAGTATGGTTGTTTCAAATAGATTCTATTTCACTATTGACTGCCTCTTTCCAAAATTGAGAGTCTGAAGAAGACATAGCTTCTCTAAACGTCCGAGGCTCATTTTCCAAAAGAAAAGCGACAAAGTCATCTCCAAATGAAGTAGAAGTTCTTTGACGCTGCTGCGTCTTGGTTCTTCCTCATTTGGTGAATTTCCTTTAGTTCCTTCCCGAGGTCTTTTGGATCTTTCACCAACTGACTCACATTCCTTCTTATACGGATATATATTTTCAAAAAAGTCAGCACTATCAGATTCCATCACCGTATTAACATGAATGTCGGGATTTTCTGATTTATGAACCAGAAATCGATATGCTTTACTGTTTATAGCATATCCAATGAAAACACAATCAACTGTTTTCGGTTCTATCTTAACCCTTTTGGATTTTGGGACTTGCACTTTTGCCAAACACCCCCACACTTTAAAATAATTTAAGTTGGGCTTTCTTCCTTTCCACTTCTCGTATGGAATGGTAAGTTTTTTGCTATAGGGAACTCGGTTGAGTATTTGATTAGCCGTGAATATAGCTTCCCCCCACAAGTTCTGAGGTAAACCCGAACTTATTAACAAGGCATTCATCATCTCCTTTAATGTTCAATTTTTCCTTTCCGCAATCTCATTAGATTGAGGCCTGTAAGGGGCAGTTGTTTGATGAATAATGCCATATTCCAAACATAGTTTTTCAAAAGGAGATTCATATTCGCCGCCCCTATCACTTCTTATCATTTTGATCTTTTTGTTAAGTTGCGTTTCAACTTCATTTTTGTATTGCTTGAATGCGTCAATTGCCTCATCTTTACTACTAAGTAAATAAACATAGCAGTAACGAGTGTTATCGTCAATAAAAGTTATGAAATACTTCTTTCCACCACGAGATGGTATTGACTTCATGTCACAAATGTCCGTATGAATTAAGTCTAATGGTTCAGAATCCCTTTAAATTGACTTGTAAGGGTGTTTAGTATATTTAGACTCAACACAAATTTGACATTTTGACTTTTCGCAATCAAATTTAGGCAATACTTCCAAATTGATCATTTTACGCAAGGTTTTATAATTGACATGTCCCAAACGAGAATGCCATAAATTATTTGACTCAAGTAAGTAAGAAGAAGTTGCAATTTTATTCATAGTGTCAACGACCATTACATTGAGTTTGAAAAGGCCCTCAGTCAGGTAACCTTTTCCTACATACAGCTCATTCTTAGTTATTACAACTTTGTCAGAAACAAAAACACACTTAAACTCGTTTTTAACGAGAAGTGCAGTAGACACCAAGTTCTTCCGTATTTCAGGAATGTGAAGAACATTGTTCAGAGTCACAACCTTGCCAGATATCATCTTGAGACATATCTTTCCATAGCCTTCAATTTTGGCCGTTGCAGAGTTGCCCATAGAGAGTGTCTCATCAGGTCCAGTGGGAGCATACAAAGCAAAGGCATCCTTCACAGCACAAACATGGCGGGTGGCTCCTGAATCAATCCACCATTCTTTAGGATTTCCAACCAAGTTGCGTTCAGAGATCATAGCATACAGATCAATTTCTTGCACTCCTTGGGCCAATTTGTTTTCTTCAACCATGTTGGCTTGACCTTTTTCCTTTTTCCTGTCCTTGTCCTTCTTTACAACACAACAGTCTGCGGACTTATGTCCACTCTTGCCACAGTTGTAGCAATTTCCCTTGAACTTTTTCTTACTAGGGTTGGTCTTCCCTCCAAAAGGCTTCTTTCTCTTATTTTGATTTGGATTATGCTCAACAATATTTGCTCCCGCTATTATAGCATTTCCACGAGCCTTCTTTTCAGCAGATTTGTTGTCTTCTTCAATCCTTAAGCGTACAATCAAATCTTCAAAGGTCATCTCCTTGCGCTTATGTTTCAAGTAATTTTTAAAATCCTTCCATAACGGAGGCAACTTTTCAATCATGGCCGCAACTTGAAACGCCTCATTAATCATCAAACCTTCAAAGAAAAGTTTGTTAGCAACAATATAATTAATACTTTAACATAAGTATTAATCAGGATCAAACGTTCAGCAAGGAGATCATGGATAATGACTTGAAATTCTTGGACTTGGGATACAACAAATTTGTTATCCACCATCTTATAATCCAGAAATTTGGCAGCCACAAATTTCTTCAGTCCAGCATCTCCAGTCTTATATTTCTTTTCCAATGCATTCCACAGTTTCTTTGACGTATCAACATTATTATAAACGTTGTACAAGTCATCTTCCAAGCCACTTAGAATATAATTCTTGCATAGGAAGTCAGAATGCTTCCAAGCCTCAATCACAAGGAAGCGTTCGTTTTCAGGTGTTTCATTAGTCAGGACCGGAGCATCCTCCTTAATAAACCTTTGCAGGCTTAAAGTGGTCAGATAAAAGAACATATTTTGCTGCCATCTTTTAAAGTCCACACCAGAAAACTTTCCCGGCTTTTTTGCAGGTGGCATAACAGTTGCAGTAGTAGCACGGCTAGGGCCTGCAGCACCAGAAACTGTGGTAGCAGTAGCAGTTACAACTGGGACAGTTGGATCCACTCCGTTTGTCATCTCTGTCAAAATGACACAAGCAGAAACAATATCAACAACCGGTGAAGTATTTAAATCTTCAAACCGAATACAAACAAACTGTTTAAACAGTCGGAGTAGAAAAAACATGAAGGTTTTTAGTCTCCACAAACAGATTGATTAACACTAAATAGGAGTAGAAACCACGAAGATTTTTGGTCTCCTTAAACAATCTTCTTAAACGATATTTATTTGAGCGCAGAAAATAAATAACATAGATTTCTTAAGCTTGTTGTTCCTGCGTTCAAATAAATCAGAAAAATACAAAAAAGATATGTATAATCAGTGTGTATGGGACGATCCCGAGTCCACAAGTTACTTGTGACTCCTTAAGAAATCTAACCCCCTCACAGTTGCCAAAGGTTCACAGGTTAATTTTTTCCAGGATGGAACGGGATAACAGTTCTACGGTAGCGGCACTTCAAACCGTAGAACTCTGTGAACTCAAAGGAACGGAGCAAATCACACGACTTACTTTAGTATGCAAAAAAGAGAGGGGATTATCAGATGATATTTATGTATGTTCTGTGTATTCTCTGTATATTCAGTGTGTGTCAAAAGACTGACGAAAGACAAATATATATAGCCATGGGAAGGCAGAATACGAAGAGTCACCACCTTTCAGATATGGCTGTTACCGAAGACCACACTAGTGGCTGGTGTTAATACATAACGGGAAAATATTAAAGTGGATGAATAAATCAATTTGAATTCTGTTACCGAAGACCACACTAATGGCTGGTGTTAATACATAACGGGAAAATATTAAAGTGGAGGAATAAATCAATCTGAATTCTGAATTCAATTCAGATTCCCGTTACAAAAATGGATTAATACTAAATATTAATAATAAATTATTAATTAATTAATATTTTTAGTTTTTGTTGGTCTGAAAAGTTAAGTCAATCAATCATATCAACCGAGATGAGCAACCGACGACGACGGCGCGGGGCTTCCCTTCTTCTCAACCTTTTTAGAGTTAAAAGAAGTACCTCTCTATTTAAACCCAACAAAAGCCTTTTCCTCTACCAATGTGGGAGAAAGTACATTTCCCTAGTAAAAGTAACCTTTTCACCTTTCCACCCATTTTCCATTCACACTATTCACATTCCAAAAATCCAACAGCTTTTAACATACCAGTAGTAACTGACTCTCAGAATGTATATTGTAGACAAATGACATAGCATCTATCTTGTGCTTTTCCTGAATAAATTTGTTCTGTTAACAGGCGCTACACAAAATTCTATAATACTATGGAGCATGATGAATTCTTCTTGATGTTACCCAAGGTGAAGCTTTAGCTAAAGCTACTATATATACTCAACTTGTGCTCCTAATCTTTTGAAAATGGACTTTCTGATCCTACTGGAGTACAATTTAATCTGTTTGTATCTTATTCTGTCAATGCACTTTCCTTATATCCTAAAGACATTCCCTTGAAAAAAAATACAGTTTTTAAATTATCTTCTTGATGAAATGCAGATCATACTCAATGACAGTGGTGAGGTTTTAAATTCGTTTTGCTTGCCCCAAAGGTTGAATAGCTAGAACAGAATGTTTCTTCTTCCTCATCTTCTTTCCTTTTTTCCTTTTTCAGTTCTTGCTAGCAGCTTCAGATACTTGTCTTGAGAACTTTATTTATGCATATACAGAGACATGGTAAATACTGTTTCCTTATATGAGTCTGGCACAACAGCAATGTGTATCCGTTTTCAGTTTCGACATCTTGGTTGGCAAATCCCTTTGTATCCTCACAGTTTGGGCACATATATTCATCCTGCTTGGTCTAATATATCTGCAGCCTTTTCCCATATTAGTTTTAATATCTTTGCATTTATCAAACCATTAGTGACATTTTCGTGTTTTGCAATTCTTGCCTACACTGAACATGTCCTGGTTGTACAAGTATTGGTATGCATGTGGCTAGGCTACCACGTTGGAGTGGCAATGGGCCGGGGCGGGTTGGGCCATTCCCCCGCCAAAATTTGGCCCCGCCTTGCCCCGCCACGTTTTGCTCTATGTTCAGTTTCAATCCCGCCATGCCCTGCCCCATTTGATCCGCCCCGCCCCGCCCTGCCCCGTCTTGACCTGTCTTGCTTTGCCCCGCTAAATTCACCTTTTAAGTCATTATTTTTTATTTCTATTATCAAAATTGAATATTTCTTTTACTTTTAATCTATTTAACATCATCTTTGACTTCTTTTCTAATGTAATTTTAAATTCTTTCTACTGTAAATTTCAAATTTCGAAATACTTCTACAAGCCTTGGCGACAATTGCAATAACAATTAACAAACCCCAAGATCTGCATTTAGTTAAAATATAATTAATAAACTTTTTAATCATATTGAGACACATGAATATATCAATTGAATTAGACTGCACCCACTACCTTGGCATCAATATTTAGCAAAATTTAGTTCTAGTATACCTCAATTTAATTACATAATAACAAGCCTAGCATGAAAGCTTAAGAATGAACGATATGTCTGATGACTTCAAGTCAATTGGAAAACAAACTAAGCTAATCATTTGTCCTATATTGATACCACGTTAGTTTGTACGTCTAAATATAATATATGTCTAATTATAATAAACCAAGATTAGTTAGAAGTCATGGACTTTATCCGAATACAATTAATGAACCGCAATGTACAGTCACTTTTATAACAAACGAAGTAACTTGGGGCTTTTGGGTGAGAAAGAGTCACAAGTGTTTAAATAGTTATATAGGACTCAAGTCTTGAAAAATGGGTGGAAGGGATAAGTGTTTAATTAGGTGTTTAATAATTTAAATCACTTATCAAACATCACCCCAAGCTTTTGAAAAATACAAAATGGCCCTCTATTATATAAGTCTTTTAGTTTAGCCAAAAATAGCAAAAAGGCCTTCCCATTCTCTCTCCTCTCTCTCATCTCTTCTCCTCTTTCCCCTCGTCGCCAATTTTGCACAAATCCATTCCAGCCCAATTTTTTTTGCTTCAATCATCTCTAATTTTTGCCTCCATAGAATAGATTGATATTAGTTTTTCCTCATCAAGTGTACTCATTTTTAGTATATTCCGATTGTAAAATCAATTTTTTCATTTCATTTCTGAATCGGGTTTTGATTCTCACTTCATAGGTTGTCGTTTTATCATCTCTGGTGAGTGTAAGATTTTATTATTGTACAATGCATGTGGTTTTTATTCCTAAAATCTAGGTTTCATTTCATAAACGACGATGCCTGAACAGTGGGGACGACGTGCTGTAGCATCTAATATATGTGCACATATTTGTAAATATGTGTACACATATAAGATCATATAAGACGAGGATACCATATTTTTGTCTTACACATATTAAATTATGTGTACACATATTACATCTTGTTTGCAGGTTTTCTTTTTATACATATAATATTATGTGCACACTTATAATATTATGTGTACAAATATACTGGTGTTTTCATGGAGTGATGAAGAATCTTTATTTTTTATAGGTATTTTTTCCAATAATGCTACTGTTAGCAATTGATTTTCTTGGGGAATGGGTGGAGAGCCGTGATTGTTTCACTTGGATTTTGAAATCTAGGGAGACGGTGCCAATTGTTGTGAATAATGAGGTTACATATTCTGAGTTAGTTGAAAAGATTATTACCAGATGTTCGGTAAGTCACGATCCAAATAATCTTTGCATTACATACATGCTTAGCATTTTCAAAGCAAAAGAGTCATCCTTGTAGAATAAAGAACGATGTTGATCTCCTTATTTACCTTGCCGATGTTGATGGAGCTGGTAATAGACCGACTTTAAGGGTATATTTGGATGATAGGTCAGTGGAAGTTTCAAACATCAATGTGATGCCAAATCATGGACGCTCTTATGATTGTTCTAGTAACGGATGGGATGACATTGGTGATGAAGATCCTTTCAATGTGGAAATCTCAGAGAATGAAGGAGGTGAAGAAGAACATGAACGAGAAGAAGATGAGGCTGACGAAGCAGACAAAGAAGACAAGGTGGAGTTAACTCCTAATCTTGTTATTGGGAGCAATGATGTATTTGTTGATAGCAATGATGTAAATAATGTGGAAGCTACACCAAACAGCTTAGATGGTGAGGATGACGGCACCGGAGTTTATAAGGGTTTAACTTTAAAAAACAAGCGCGCCTTAGTTGTGGCTTTGAAGATTGCTGCACTGAAGAAGCATTTTTGTTTCAAGTTAGTGAAGCATAGCAAAACTGTATATTGTGTCCGTTGTGTAAGTGTTAATTGCAAGTGATGGCTTCGAGCTACCAAGTATTTAAATGATGATACCTTTATGATTAAAGTTTACCGGAATAAGCATACATGCGGGAGAGCACCTCTCAAGTCATAATCCACTCGCCTTAGTGGAAGTCGTTGGTGAATTCATGAAGTCTTGGTATGACGAGGGAAAAGGTCCAACTACAAAGGAAATTAGGTAAGCAGTCAATAGGGATTTGAGTTCTAACATTAGCTATTGGAAGAGTCGAACGGGTGGTATTATTTCCAAGTCTTTGACAAGAGGGACTCCAGAGCGTGGGTACGAGGTTTTGGATGCGTACCGTTATATGCTCAGGACTTCAAATGAAGGTACCAAGAAAATGTTGGAGGTTGATCGTGATGGGAACTTCTTGTATTTTTTTCTATCTCTTGGGTCATGGATTAGGGGATTTCCGTATATGAGGAAAGTCATAGCTATAGACGGAACTCATTTTTCTAGCAAGTACAGGGGAGTTTTGTTGTCTGCTGTGGCACAAGACGCAGAGACACATATTTTTCCATTAGCATTTTGTGTTGTAAATGCTGAGTGTGATGCATCTTATGAATTCTTTTTTGAACAGTTGGTCGGTATTCTCCCCAGCGATAATGAGTTGTGCATAATTTCTGATATGCATCCAAGCATCGTAAAGGAAGTATCAAAGATCTTTCCTGAAGCTAATTATGGAGTTTGCAAGTGGCACTTGTCTCAAAGCATCCGGACAAAGTTTCACTGTGGCAGTTTCATGGGAAATTTTCATGCAGCAGCAGATTCATATACGGAGAAGGAATTTGAGTCACATTTTGGTGAAATCCGGACAAAGTGTGACAAGGTTGCAACATATCTTGAGAGGGTCGGATTTGAGCGCTGGAGCAGAGCATACTTTCCAGGAAACATATACTGATAACACATCTTGTTTAGCATGTAAGCAGTGAAAATATGTGTACAAATAATTGTTATATGTGTACACATCTCACAATACGTATACACATATTATAATAAGTGTACACATATAACAATTATGTGCACACATATTGTGAGATGTGCAAGCTATTAAGACCTCCCCACTTGTTGAAGATGTGTACACATAAATTAATAAGTGTACACATATTATTTTAGGTGCACACATATTAATAGATGTGTACTTTGTTTCGAAGTTTATATTTCTGAAGTGTATGGTTACACCTATTATAATGTTTACACATAATTGTAGGTTTGGTGTGATGACGACTAACATTGCTGAGTCCATGAACTCAATGCTAAGGGATGAAAGAGAAATGCCCATAACATCCTTGTTCAATGCTATCATACGAAACTTTTCTGAAAAATTTCATGAGAGGCGTACGATGTTCATGAAACATACAAAGCCATGTGTCCCATCAATTGAGGACATATTAAAGAAAAACAATGACGCGAGAGCAAGGTTGTTGGTTGTTACCAATGACACAGAGATGTATTCAATTGGTACTGGAGATGATGCTGTCAATATCAATCTAAGCGAAAGGACATGTTTGTGTCGAAAGTTTCAGATTGATATGTATCCTTGTGTACATGCTTGCGCAGCCATAAGACGTCAGTATGGAGCATATGGGAGCGAATTTTAGAATTTTACTTCTCCGTATTATTACACTAATACGTACATTCTCGCTTATGCAGACATAATACATCCAATCTTACCAGAGCAATTATGGAATGCTCCACCAAATCTTTACGAGAGAAAAATACGTCCACCTTATGTGAAGATCCCACGGGAAAGGAGGAGGACCAAGAGAATGCCATCAGTTGAGGAAGCATTTAAAAGCAGGAGGAATAGATGTGGAATATGCAAAAGATTTGGCCACAAAAAATGACATGTCCCCATCGAGGAGTACAATTAGGAGTTTGAAATAGTAGTGGTGTTGGGTCGTAGAGAATTTGTCCTTTGTAACAGCTTGTATGTTGAACAATTATCCGTACTATTGCCTATTTTATCTTTGTAACTTTTAACAATTAACTGTTCATCATTTTCATTATGTTTTCAATACCCACAAAGTCTCAGACATATAGATTTTTTGCTTTCCAACCATTATGCTTCGAATGGCAACCATTAAGGCAAAATACATAACTAAAAATCTGTATGGTTCAACTTCACATATGAATTTATGCGTACACATATTATAATATGTGTAAATATTTGCACAAAGATATGATAAGTTATCATCCAATTAGAAATTTATGTGTACATATATTATAATATGTGCACGCATATAATATTATGTGTACACATATTATAAGTGTAACTATTTGCACAAAGATATGCTAAGTTATCATCCAACTAGAAATTTATATGTACGCATATAATATTATGTGTGCACATATTATAATATGTGCAGAGGAACCAAGCATACCATTGTGCAAATAGTTACATATAATATAATAAGTGTACATATAATATAATATGCATGCACATATGATAATATGTGTACACATAGTGTGGTATTTTCCAAATCTTAGAAATAAAGAATGATCCCACTGTTGCTTACACTGAATTATAATGAATAGGGCGTAATTTTGCGATATATATGCACTTATTGTATCTATCTTGGTCTATTTAATCGTCCTTTTTTGATACTGCAAGTAAATCTTGGGTTGAAGGCTGAATTCAAATGAAGTGTTACATTATTAGTTTTGGATAATGATGATAATAGTGAAAAAGACACGAACCAAGTGCTTTGGTGCATATTTTGATCGTTTCACATTGAAATGCACTATAAGTATATCAATATATGTGGATTGTTGAGATTTCTCACTCATTATAAACTCTAGACTTTATGAGTACCAAAGAAAACATAGAAAAGCACTTGAATGAATTTTGATTAGACCAAAGAAACATATTATATATGAAAATATTACCAAAACTACATGTACCCTAACATAAATGGACAGCTAACGCAATGCAAAGTACATAACTAAGATATGCATGGTTCCGCTGCACATCTCACAATATGTGTACACATCATTTAATATGTGCACACATAATATTATAAGTGTACACATATTATAATATATGCACGCATATAATATTATGTGTGCACATATTATAATATGTGCATAGGAACCAAGCATATCTTAGTGCAAATAGTTACACATAATATAATAAGTGTATATTATTATATGCATGCGTATATTATAATATGTGTACACATAATGTGGTATTTTCCAAATCTGAGTGCCAATAGTTACACATATTATATGCGAGTGTACACATATTATTATATGTGTGCACATAGTATTATATGTGTGCACTTATTATAATATGTGCAGTGGAACCAAGCATATATTTGTGGAAATATTTACACATATTATAATACGTGTAGACATAATATTATATGCGTGTGTACACATAACTTACTAATTGGAGGATAACTTAGCATATCTGAGTGCCAATAGTTGCACATATCATTATATACACATAAAATTATATGTGGAGTTATACTAAACAGATTGAACTCCTCACAAGAGTCGTTTACTTCTTACACTTATTAATTTTAAGTGTTACGCATATTTAACGATGTGTCCACACATATATCATCAATTCAAAGGAGAGAAATATAACCATAGAAATGTAACATAACATACAAACATAACTACATTTTATCATAGCTAATATTTACCAAAAGTATTAAGCATACACAAAAGGAAATAAAAAACAAAGCCAAACACGGCTTAAATTATCCTTACAGACCAATAAAAAGCCAAACACGGCTTTGATTATCCAAAATTTCAACCAAATTGTAACAACTTAAGGAGATATATTTTCATGAAATACGTCCATTGCCCACCTATACCTGTATTCCTCCATGGAATTATCGATGAGTTTCGTCATTGGGGTGTCGGTGAGGAGGTGCTCGATGAAAATCAGTGAATACCCACCACATGCTGTCCCCATGTCATTGTGTGGCAAACTCTTCAACCTCTCATAAGGCCACATTTCTTGCTTCAGGATGTCATCTGGAAAGTGGTTGAATTTGCCACAATCTCGCAAGAGTCTTGGGAACATTACCATGATGGGGAACATATATGGCGCAAAAGTATCGTCATTGAACACCCCAATATTACAGTCATAAACTTCAATCCTTCCTTCCTCGACAATGAAAACCACAGTCACATAATGCTTTTTTATAATGTTCATGACTGTAAATATCCTCTTGACCCCATCCCAACAGCGCCCACCTGGGTAAGGAGTCTTACCAAGCGTATAATCCACGAGTCCTTGCGTAGGAGGCGTCACCTTTAAATAAGCTTCTAAAGAAATCCCCTCATTCTCTGCCTCCTTTTCAAGGTCCATGTACGATCCAGCAATGACTGAGTAGAAGTTCATGTCGAGGATGACATCACTCGGATCATAGTGACTTGTGAATTTCTTGTGTCTTATCCTCATTAGGCCCAAGATTACATCAACGTGCTGCAAACATTATGATAAAGAAGAAGCTTCGTAATCATAGTTATAAAAATGTGCCAATATATAAACTTTAGCATATGTGCACACATATTGTGAGATGTGCAAACATAAATAGATTATGTGCAAACATAAAAGAAATAAGTGCAACCATAAAAGGAATAAGTGCACACATAAAAGGAAATATGCACACATAAAAGGAATATGTGCACACATAAAAGGAAATGTGTGCACATAAAAAGAATATGTGCACATAAAAAGAAACGTGTGCACATATTCTTTCTGTGTGTGCACATATTCCTTTTAAGTGTACACATATTCCTTTTATGTGTGCACATATTATAGTTACTCATTTACCTGACTCTCCAGCCACTTTGACATGGTTGTAATCAAATAAAATTCAGCCTGATCATATTCATGGCCCATAACCATAATCTTCTGCTTTTTTCTCGAACGCATGTATGCATCAAAAGCTTTTTACTTTGCCGGATCAATATGCCTATAAATATTAACAGGAAGTCGCTCCTCAACTTCTTCCTCAACCTGTTCCTGAACCTCTTCCTGGACAATTTCACGAACCTTCTTTGCAACTGGAGTGGTCTTTTTATTCTTCACCATCCTTGCCCTCCTATTTATAGAAACATAAGGAGATATCTGTGTCCTTGCAGGGTACACAGTCCTCCTGGGCTGCTGCTTTGTCCATTGTAGAAGGGAATCAAGGACCTTCTTATTATCATTCAACATCTGTTTCTCTTTATCTCTTTCTTCTTTGCAGTTTTGGCACAATTTACATTGGCAGCAATAATGGGATCTTGACGTACCCTCTCCACCATCACCTACAGAACCAAAAGATCTTTCAAAACGTCTATTATGACCACCACCACCAAAAGTACTGAAGCTCACACATCTGGCAACTTCATGCGCTGCAGCAACATCTTGTACACGAACTTCAACATCTGCACAATCATTCAAACCACCTTCTCTAAAATCTCCACCATCACCAGGATCTCTTAAAGCTCCAACATTAACTCTTGAACCATCTTCCTGCTCATCCACTAGAATTTGAACTACTAAAGTCAATCTACTAATACCATCCAACTTTTTAGTCAGCCTATCAATCACTTCATCCTCCATATCTTCATACGGAACAAACTTTTTCATGAAATCTTTCTCCATCTCGCTAGGAGTTGGAACAAGGCAAGGGGTCACCACCTGCACCCCCATCAACAAAAAAAAAGAGAAAAAAAGACATCACAAATTAGATGAATAGATAGAAGTTTTAGCTGTATATAATATGTGCAAACATCTCACAATATGTGCACACATAAATCATTATGTGTACACATATTATAGAAGGATCAACATCAATTGTGGTGCTGCATTATGTGCACTCATAAAATATTATGTGTACACCTATAAAATATATGCACACATAAATCATTAAACGTGTACATATAATTTATAGGTGCACACATAAATCACGATGTGTACACATATTAATTATGTGTACACATAAATTTACTGTGACTGCATATAAACTACAGACTTACCAGGTTAACAGCATTGTGAAATAACTGGTCGCACTCACGCTCTTGCTTGTCAGACATCCACCGTATCATCCTTGGCTCTGTGGGTAGCTCAGGAAATTCACCGTGCCTCAGCAATGGAATGGCTTCATATGCCCAGGCAATGAATGCCCAAGGAAAGCCATATAGGGTGAAATCCTTTTTGTCAAAGCTCTCTCAGCCCATAGGTATTCATTGAAGTATGTGTTGGGCCTGGATGCTAGGTGGACATACTTTTTGGGAATGCTTGTACGCTTATATTTGGCACAAAGAATTGCGTGTGCAAACCAAGCCAAGCAAAGACGAAACTTGCACGGTCTACTAATGGTTGTGCTATTCTTGATCAGCTCCAGTAGTTGCTCTGCTGTAACAGACTTCTGCTTGCCCTCATTTGTTATCACGAACCATAAAGTTTCACCCCTCTTAGCAACCTCCCCAGTTATAAATTCGTCAGATGGGAAAGAGTGACACTGCAGACCAGTCATCAATGCAAATTCACGGAGGTCAAAACGAACAGGCAATCCGTTAAAGTTGACCCACATTTCCTTCTTCTTTCCACAAACGATTGCGCGTTCACGGAGGCCATGGACTAATTTTGGAGCGAAGATGGCATTGGTATTCAACTCCAATAGGTGACCAAAAATGCTGTTTCTGAAACTGTTCTCAAATCCAAGGCTTGTCAAGAATTTTCTAAAAGCGGCAAACGAACCTACGATGGAGGATCTCACAGCAAATCTAGGCACTCTCGTCTCGCCATGTAAGTCCATATGTGTCCTCAGGTTGTTCTGAGGAGTGAAAGCAACCTCACCATGAACCTGCACATTCAGAACACATTATTGATTGCATGAATTAATCATCAAACAGAGAGATATGAGCACATCTCATAATATATGCACATATATAACGAGATGTACACATCTAATATTATGTGAACACATAATATTATATGTGCACACATATTATGATATGTGTGCACATATTATAATATGTGCAACTATAATGAGATGTTGGCACATATCATGATATGTGTGCACATATTGTAATATGTGTACACCTATTACAATATATGTACACATATTACAATATGTGCACATATATCATAATATGTGTGCACATCCGCCACATTAGTTTGACGAATTCCCCTACCTGATCAGCGATGTCTTCACCTATTGCCATTTCAACATCCTCTTCTCATCTTTTCTCTGTTGACTCATCTTGATCAAACTCATCTATATCCCTCAAAACATTACCAACAGCAATATCAGGATTGAAATTTTCTCCTACACCACTAACTTCTTTTTCTGCAGCTTCTTCTTCTCCAGTTTCAATAGCTACTCTTTCTTCTCCAGCTTCACCTGCTTCATTTTCTCCAGTCTGAACATATTCCCCTCTTTCTTGTTCTCTTTCTACTGCTTCACCATCACCTGCTTCAACTTATCTTTCTCTTTCTCTTGCACCACAACTACCATCGTCTGCTTCTAATTGTCCTCTTTCTTCTTCTACTCTACCACTACCACATCTGCTTCAGTTTCACCTGATTCTTCTTCTCTAATACCACCTCCTTCAATTTTTTTTCATTTTCTCCTTCACTTTCACCTGCACCATAACTACCTGCTTCTATTTGTCCAATTTGAACATCTTCTCTTCCTTCTTCATCTCTACCAGCACCTCCTTCAATTTGTGGTTCTCCTCTTTCTTCTGCTGTACTACTAACTACACTGTCATCATCAGATGATTCCGCTACTCCAACTTCATCATCTTCTACTGCATCACCAACGGTCTGCTTTCGTTCATGCAACTGTTCTGGAGGATTCATATCAATGCTAGGTTGGCTTCCCCCTGCTCCTCGTTACACTCCTTACTAGCAGGTCTTTTTTTGCTAGCGGCTTGAGTCGTCTCGATTTCCTTATCATCCCTCTTCTTCTTGCTACTCCATAGATGAATAGACCCCTGTGACTGTATCTTGTTTGCATCACCACTACGAGTACCAACCATTGTATCTACAAAACAAAGTTAAACAAAAATATAAGGAACATAAAATACATAAAAGATTAGATGATGCACACATAAATTAAGATGTGCACACATATTCTTTTTATGTGCACACGTACTATAATATATGCAAAGACTATAATGATGTTGTACTACTTAAATAATGTGCACACATAATTTAATATGTGCACACATAAGTTAATATGTGCACACATATTAATTTACATATTAACTTATGTGTGCACATATTAAATTATGTGCACAATTTATGACCATCATCACCACGAACCATTTAAGAAGATATGTTCAACATAAATCTAGATATGTACACATCAACCCTTATGTGTACACATAAGCCATATGTGCACGCATATAACACCGATGTTTGTGCAAAACAACAATGATTCTTTACAACCACCGGTTTTACTGGTTTGCATGTGAAGTTAACCATAAAAAACCCCAGAAAAACAGTGATACTAAGCAATGTAAAAGCACCCGACAAAAGCAGAACAAACTAAAATACACTTTTTATCGACACACAGTGAAATTTCATCAAAAACGTCAAAATTTACCTTGATTTTGATGGAGCCACGTTACCCACTCAGCGATGATTAGAAATTTCGCTAAAATGAAAACGAACTGAAACAATGTTGACTGGAATCAGAGATTTTGAAGTTGTTTTTCTTTTGAGTTCTTTGTTTTTGGGGAGAGAGAGAGAGAGAGAGAGAGAGAGAGAGAGAGAGAGAGAGAGAGAGAGAGAGAGAGAGAGAGAGAGAGAGAGAGAGAAAATGGGGAAGTGTATCGACTGAAGGAACTGATGTGTGTGTTGTGATGACTGATATGATGGGAGGGAAGTTTTAAATTGTATTCACTTTGGCCCCGTTATTTTCGGCCCATAAGTTTTGAAACCTACGAATCACCCCTGGCCCCACTAATTAACCCAATAATGATAAATTAACAATTTTTGGGAATAAAATAAAAGCAAAAACAAAAGGTTGTCCCCTATCCTTATTTAAAGAGTTAGGGGGGTCCTTTCCCCTCTTTTCTCTCAAGTAACTTCTAATTGGTTTCTTACTCAAGGAAGTACAAAAATGGACGGATTGGAAAAACCCCAAAAAGTTTATTCCGATTAACCCTGCCCCGCCCTGCCCCGCTTAATTTAAAAAAATTTCCCTATTTCACCCTCCCCGCCCTGCCCCTTTTAATGTTATCCCCTGCCCCGCCCTATTTAACCTTTCCCCTGCCCCGCCCTGCCCCATTGCCACCCCTAGCTACCAGTACCCCTCCTTTCATGATCATCATTTTCCTTTATTTAGTGTGCTTGAGCATGTGGTCTTCTACCAATCGTTGATGTAAAAAGAACTAAAACTGCACTTGAGAGTGTTCAATGCCAATGTCATGAAGGTCAAGTATGGTAGACGAGAAATGAATTGTGGCAGCAAAATGTAGAACCTTACTTGGTATGAGAATTTGGGGATTGGGCCGAGCCTACATATGCTGTTGTTTTAGCTACGATTCAAATGGAGACATGGCAGATGTGGGATTTAAAACTGCACTAGAGTTCTATGACATTGTTTGGTCAGAAAATGTCCAATGTTACGTGAAGTGCCTATTCTCTTCTTCATTTGTTTTGGTACGGTAAGTTTAAATATCTATATTCCATAATGTTTGGGGAAGTTCTGGTCGTTGAGTTATACTATGCAAGCAAAGTGCTCCGTCATTATCGTGTTATCTACTTATTTGAGGCCAAATTGAATTTAGACATTTCATAACTTTGCTTAATTTGATATTGTTCTCATTAACCAGTAGCATAAGCTTAGGTTCCCAAGGGTAAACATATTTGTTCGAGCTGCTTAATCACTAATCCAGACTACACCTTAATCAACCCCAGGAAATGAATCCAACTGTTTGAGTCTATTTATTTTTCCATTTTATATGTTCTAAAAACCTGATTTTAGCTAATAACTCCTTGATTTGATTTTATTCTTCCACGACAAAGCTGAAAGGCCTTGCACCCGTGTGGTCGAGTGGTCAATGAAGTGGGATAAGAACCATAAAGTCTCTGGTTCAAATCCTAGAGGAGACAAAAAAATACTAGGTCATTCTTTCCATCTATCCAAGCCTTGGTTAATAGAATTATCTGGTACCTGTTGCTGGTGGGAGCTAAAGTTTTTTTTGTCTTTCTGTGCTTTGAACATGCATAGCACCTTAAAGCAAATCCTATGTTCCACAACGACTGAGCTATTACTTTACAAGTCTTAAACTGCTGTATATGATCAAGAAAGTATTAGTAGTTGCATAAGTTGAAGAAAGATGTGCTCTGAGGTGAATGACTACTGTTGCTGGTTAGTGAGTTTCTCTTTTGATTAAAAGTTTGCTGATAGATAGAGAGAGTAAGGGACAAATTTAGGAATTTCCTTAATTTGGGAGAGGATGTTTGCTTATAAAGTACTAAACTGTAATGTAAATGATCAAACTTAATGTATAATAGCTCGACGTGGAAGTAGAATCAAAATAGTGATTGAAACAAATCAGAATACGTGGTAATGAAGTACAGGTTGGCGAAACAAAAAGAACAGGAACTCAAATGAAAAATAAAGAAATTCTTTTTTATTAAATTCAAGGCCACATCGTAACCTCTGGCTTTAAGCCACCAATTTCATTTGATTGTAAGTATTATTTACGATTTTCCCTTTTTCATTATTGTTTTGGTGAATTGGTCGTAAAAATTCGTCGATTTTGTTTTTCAAGTTACAGAAATAGGAGTGCGGAGTTTTGTAAGAACACTAGTGCCTTAAGATATGTAATTGGTAGCAAAGTAGTCTATTTTGTTTTTCAAAGAAGAGGAACCTTATTGAGCAACTGTAATTGATGCCAAACTTCATGGAGGATTATAATATATTATTAAATATTTATTATTTATTATATATCGTGTATTTAATAATTATTCACTTAATATTTTAACATATTATGTATGTATTATTTATTAAATTAATATATAATATATTCATATTTTTTCAATTTTAATAAAGAGGAGAGAGGAGAAAAACATGATGGAAACATTTTATTGATTGAGCAATTTAAGGGATTAGTAATAGTATCCCTAATATTAAGGGATAATATATGTAATCATTATTATTGTAAAAATTAATTTGTGATTAGCATTAAGATTTTTCCTAAATATCAGTGATAAATAGTTAATATTTAGCTACATTTACATATTAATAATTTGGCAAAAAACTGTATTTTAATTATATAATTTAATGTAATTTTTACGCTAGTTGACACATTAACCACCTAAATTACAAAATATACCAACATTTACAAAATATATCAATATTTTTCAATTTATAACACCACATATACTATTTTTCATTTTCACTCTCCCAAAAATAAAATCCTATGTTCCTCTCTCTCCCCTCCTCTTCCACCCACTGCTCTTCCCCTGTCGCCGGTCGCCGTTGCTGCTGTTCCTCCGGTGAAAAAGAGCAGCAATCGTTTCTCTACTGCTGCTGTTTGCTTCCATCTTCACCGACGTCGTCGCCGCTGCTTCTGCAGTGCAGTGGCACTGCTGCACTACATCAGCGACGGCTCCCATCTATATTTTTGGTGTGGTTTTTTCAGATCTGGTCCTCTTTTTTCCATTTTGTATGTGTATAAATGTGTATATTTATGTATATTTATGTGTGTTGTATTTTGTATATACATATTCCGCTCTGCTTTTGCTCCTTTCTTTTTATATTATTTTTTTTATGTGTATATTCATGTTTAAGTTTGTATTGATGGGTATGTGTATGTTTTTTGGTGTATAAATACATATACATTTTTTGAATGTTTTAGTTGTGTGTCCTTGTAAATTTATTGTATGCTTCTATATGTGTTTTTCAACCTACACATTTTTGTATGTCAATTTATACTTCTTTTGTATAAACTTGTATTTGTGTGTATGTGTGTGTTAAATGTATGCAAAATTCTTTGTATGTTTATAAATCTTTTTTGTATGTGTTTGTATGTGTTGTGTGTGTGTGTGTGTGTGTGTATATATATATATTTACTTATGTATTTCTAATTTTTGTGTATATTTATGTATTTTTATAGGTCCAAATCTACTTTGTTTTAGTATGAAAGTGTTTGTTTTTTTGTATGTTACGCATCTACAGCTATTTCAGATTTTTTTATAAAAAACTTTGGTCACCATCAGCCCACGGCGATCGACTGCCGGTGACTGAACGACGAGGCTACAATGCATCAGTGGGGAAGGGAGAGGGTAAAACCTTAATTTAATGGGTTTTGTATATAATGTGTAAAAAAGTATTGGCATTTTTTGTAAAGTGGAATAATATTGTTAATTTTTATAATTTTAGTGTTAGGGTTGTATATATTTATAATTAGTCCTATTTAATTAATAAATATTTGTAAAAAATTCTTAATGGCTAGAAATAGAGAGGCAGTGAAACTGGGGTTAGGAATGGTAAAGAACTACTATCAATGTGTATATGGGGTAATTTTCCCTTTTTTTTTCGTGTGTCTCAATTATTAAATGTACTATATCTATTTTATTCTTGTTGAGCTTTACCTACTTTAAGACTCTCCCCAACTTTTTAATTGTACTCCAATCTTTTCTTCTTAATTTTTCAAGGATAAATTTAAAAGTTTTTAAAGTCAACCGTTATTCCTTAAATTCCGTATAAGGTCAAACACCACCACATACACACCGCCACGTAAATTGAGTCGGAAGAAGTATTTTTTTACCAAATCCACACTCCTTTGCTCACACCATCACCTCCCGCAACATTCTGCCGAGAAGATTTAACTAAAAGACCTCCAAAAAACTTGACTTAACAAAATGACCTTATTTTTTCTTTTGACTTATTTTTTGGAGGAAAGTACATAAACAAAATAAAAAATGGGTTATATCGTGGGTCAAAAATACAAAACGAGTCTTGAACAATTTTTAACGAAATTTCCCTTCCCTCTCTTCCAATTCAGTAAGCATTTCATCTTTTCTTCCATTTATTTTACTATCATTACCGCTCAACTTTCAAAATCTTGCATAGTTTTCGCCCGTTTTGGAAGATAGAAGTAGCAGTTGAAGCAATTTCGAGAAATCTCGATTTATTCAGGTGAGAAACCCTAATATCATTATAGTTTATTTTTTCTAGTTCTTCTTTGTTAGTTTTAGAGCTTATGAAGAAACATCAACGGTGTTTTTTTTTTGTGAAGAATTTAGGTTTTTTCTTTTAGATGAAATGAGTTTATTTAGACATTGATTTGACTGGTTATGTGTGTAGATAAAGTAATGGCGAGGCCGAAGTTACTCAATACAAGGCCTCCAAGAGCTAGAAATAGCTTAAGAATAAAATTACAACAGGGGGAGAAGAAGCAAGTTGAACAAGTTGACAATGAAATCGTTATAGTTCCTGAAACTGATGTTGCTGAGATTGATAAACATTCAGCAGAAGGTAACAATCAACCTCCAAGTGGTGGAGGAGATAAAACTGATGTTGCTGAGATTGATAAACATTCAGCAGAAGGTGACAATCGACCTCCATGTGGTGGAGAAGATGAAACTGAAGATGTTGAACTTGATAAACATCCAGAAGTAGAGGACAATCAACCCACAAGTGGTGGAGGTCATGAGAGTGTTAAAAATGAAGGAGCATATGAGAATCAATCTACAAGTGGTAAAATGGATGAAAGTGAAGTTCCTGAAAGAGATAAAAATCTAGTTGTAGATGACAATCACTCTGCAAAAGATATGTAGTTTTAGAGGCCCGAGTCGAACACAAACTGAAGATATTTTGGCTGACATCGAGAATTTTCAAGCGGGTGAACTCTCCGAACTAGGGAAACGTAAGGAAAGTAGGGATGAAGGTGGTGATGATGATGGAAAAAGTGAGTCTACTCGTGAGGGAGGAAATGGAGATGAATCAGGAGAAGATGAAAGTGGTGAAGAAGAAGAAGGTTAAGAAGAAGGTGAAGAAGAAGGTGGAGAAGAAGAAGATGAAGAAGAATGTGAAGAAGAAACTGAAGAAGAAGTAGAAGAAGAAGAAAGTGATGAAGAAGTTGATCAAGAAGGGGATGAAGCCAGGGAGCCTGAGTGTGAATCAGACCGTTTATCAGTGGCCCGATGCATAAAGGAAATCAACGTTTGAAGGTATCGACTTAAAACTTGGCTTGATAAAATTCCTTCTTTTCCTTCGAAGATATCAGTTCAATCTAGTATAAAAAAGTTTTATGAATTCAATAAGTTGTTGAAAAGGTCTAAACTAGAAAAGAAATTTAAGGAGTCTTTGTTTGGGCAGTTCCTTGGATTGTCCCGATTTTGGAGTTTCAATGGACAGATGATCCACTCCTTACTTCTGCATAGAATAAAGGATAGAAAGCATCGTGAGATATGGTTCTTGGTTGATGGGACGCCAGCTTGTTTTGGGCTTAGGGAGTTTGCTCTTATGACTGGGTTGGAGTGTGGGGTATTGCCCAGCGATAAAGAAAAGAAAAAGGTTGTGAGGAAAGGTAAGGAATTTTATGAAGAACTAACTTATAATTACTGTAGTGATGGAATAGCTAAAGTGACATCGTCGAGGCTTTTGAGGTTGTTGCAACTAGTAGATTTAACAAGAAGGATCAGTTGAAGTTGTGTCTTTTGTGGTTTCTCCACACGATATTGATTGCAAAGAATACTTCAAAGTCAGTTGAGAAGGAATGAATTTGTATGGTTGATGATCTGGAGTTCTTCTCTAAGTATCCATGGGGCAGGTTGTGCTTCTAGTTGACGATTGAATATTTGAAGCTCAAGCTTGACATGGTAAGGCATTATAAAAGCTTTAGTGAGAAAGAAAAAATACTTGGATATGCTCTTTTTGGCTTTCCCTGGGCATTTTTGGTAAGTCTACAATAAACCAATGGTTAGTTGATTGCTAAGTTTTCATTTTTTTTCGTACTCCAATTTATTTTCTCATCTTAGGCTTGGGTCAATGAAGCATTTCCTGTCATTGGAAGGAGATCTGTACTGACAGATCAGTCTCCTATGTCGTGCCCTAGGATGCTCAAATGGTACAGAAAAAGAGTGCCTAAATCCTTCGATCCATTCTCGGAAGGAGAAGATAAAATTAAGGTAACGTTGCGCTATTTTCATGTCATTAAATATCTTTTAAATTTGTAACAAAAAGTATTAATTTGCTTGACTTATATCCAGATCGTGCACCCTTACTTATTCCCTACTGATCAAGAGGTGAGCTCGGGGTGGGAGGATTTATATGTGCCCTATGCAGATGAAGTTGAGGATGCATCGGTGGATGCATTTAGGGCTGAATTGGAGGGGGCCACAGCCATCAAGAAGTCTGCTCTGAATCCTACTGATGAAGATGATATGGACAGACAACGCTCAACACACACCTCGGATTGAGATAGAAACTGTCGTCGCAATATAATTTACCCAATTAGAAGTCGGGGTCGAATCCACAAGGAACAAAGTGATGCAATCAAAGTAGTGGAGGAACTAAACCTATTGACAAAGCCAAACTAGGATAACAAGGTGATAGAATGATATTAACTACTACAAACTACACTATAAAAGCAAGTAAATGTGATCAATGGCCTTCTCACAACAGAGGAAAACAATATTGGAGCCTAGGATGCAAATATAGCATGAGGTTTATATATTATGGCCGAGTCGTTCTAATGTAATCCCTAGAATCCTTCCGGCCTTGAAGGGATTTACCTCAACGGCGCTCGTCAAAGCCATAGTTGAGCGTATAAAGCACTACCCATTACCCGAAGAAACAAGACCTCTTCCGAACGTAACTTCTTTTAGATGAGTTAGTCTATGAAATAGCCTATCAACCCAAATCCTCGCTAGCTTTACTAGTGTATGCTAACTAATCTCTCACGAGTCTTTAATTAGCAAAGTAGACATGTAACTTTAGTGTCAAGAGCATTAAAGTTAAGCAACCAAAACAATAGAAGCTAGATAATCAAAAGCCACATATATAAAATCCTAGTCATGAAATATATTTATAAAATCATGTCCATTAATAACATCAACTAACCAAATGTAGCATACAAATCAAAGAAATAAAGAAAGGGATAAAGAATTGCTCATTTGAAGTGCATCCAATCTCCATTCTTTCATGGTTGTTGATGAATCCTTGCTCCCAAACTTGGAAAAATGACCAAAAATGTGTGAAAATATCTTCTCCTAACTATTTATATGTTGCTAAATTAATAACATACATTTCCAATACTGTTCCTAGGTTAAAATGGAGGAAATTGCTGAATTTTCGTCAAGTAGCCACCCTGGTGATGTAATTTGACTCGACATCCACTTTCACTGCTCAACTTATTCACTGTTTCACGCATAGCCACTTTTCTGCTGCATTTTTGACAGAACAGCCGGTTTTTTTCTTTTTCTTCAACTTGGCTTCTTTTTTATTTGTTTCTTCCGTAACTCTTTTCCAACATATTCAACCTATAAAATGCAACAAAATCATGATAAGTGCACTTATTTCATCAATTTAACACAATAATTACTCAAGTATAAGTATGTAATGTGTGGTATTTTAGCCACACATCACACCCCCGAACTTAAACTATTGCTTGTTCTCAAGCAAAGCACACAAGCACACACAACTAAATTCTTAATTGCATTTCAATCTATTCATGCACCTGTTTCCTAAAGCCACAACAAATCAAAAAAAATATATATTTTTAAGTTCAACAACAAATGGCATCGGTTGGTACCAACAATTAAGCCAAGCCATGTTTGCATAACTTTCATATATACAAAACACCAAAGAACGCATACATGCCATGACACAAGATTTTCAAAGTTTTCTCTTCGTCACAAGAGTTTACTTCTTTGCTTTACTCACCTTAATTAAAAAGTGAAACACAAGTCCTCAACTCAACTTCACAAGTGCCCTCACAACTCAAGAGAGTATCCCAAATACAAGAATGCAATGTTAACACAAATTGGGATCAATGATAGGAAGAAATTCACTCGCTCTCTAAAGAATGTTCAAGAGTTGAGTCAAAGTACCATAGGCTTGCCCATATTGTAACTCTCCACTAATGGAGAAGCACCAAACATTAGATCAATTAAGACTTGATTAGGCTTGTAATGAAGGCTCGGGGTTAGGTATGGTAATTTGGGAATATAGTGACTAGTAACCACCTTACCAACATATATACATTTCATTCCATCCTTCTTTCACCTCCTTTCACCCTTTTAAGCTTTAATCCCTTTCTTTTATTCTTCCACTTATTTTTATGTTTTTCAATGTCTAAGAAGTCTAAAGTCTTCTTTTCTTTCTTCACTTAGTCTAATCTTACTATTTACAAAAGTAAGATAGAATAGTTTTATGCACTTTGTTTCTCTTTTTGCATTTTTCTCAATCTCAATCCATAGGAAATTCATTAGGCTTCTTATCACATGACACATCCAATGGACTCCCCCATAGGCATTTAGCCTCTATGTAGACATTTCGTTCTAAGGGATCTCAACTTTACTTTCAACCACCAATGGATTAATCACACCGGGTTACCAAATGAACGGCTAATAGGCTCAAAACAGACAACTAGTGATATTTTAAAGTAAGGGTATATGAAGAGGCTAAAAAAGCGCTTTAAAGAAAGCCTAAAATCATTTCCAAGTTCGAGACAACTCAAATTTCGCCTTGAGCACAAGCCGGGCAAGTTCTAGACCACAACTCAACATGTGAACCCGCCATCTAACCTCACACACACATGGCACAAGCAAAGTAAGGAAGAAAAGTGTATTCAAGTCCCAATCAAAGGCAATTAAGCATCCAAAGTTTACTCATAGCCAAATGAGAGCTAATTAGTGAACTAAAAAGCCAAAAGTTGAATTTAAAGATCATAGCACAATCCACCAACTCAAATTGCTATAAATTTTTTCAAACAAACTCACATGACAAGGATTAAAAAATGGTGGTACCAAACATGCCAAAAGTTAGCTAAGGAGCAAAAATCCATAATTAGCCATCATTTTTTACAACTAACGACTAAACTAGTCCTAAAAAGGTCTGGTTCAAAACAATTACTTCCTTGAAAAAGAACCATGACAAAGAAAAATCGAGGAAGTTATTTTAAAAATTTTATACAAAAATGGTATTTACAATGAAAATGGTTGTTTGGACCCAATCGGGGTTTTCGCACCCAAGTGAGATGCCTACGTATTATACAAAGGTGAATCTGATAAAAAGAAGCAACATCCCAAGCGTAGTTCATGGGAATACTTTATGTTTTTGAAAGCTTTTCTCATATTCCTTTTTTTCTTATAATATAATACTATCTAAGAACACACATTAAACTAATAAACAAGAATGAAATGTTACTATAAAAACATACTATTATAGAATGAAAAATGCTCAAGAGGATCAATTCTCAAAATTTATTAAGTTAAAGTCATCAAATCCTAAAAATCAAGAAGTCATATCATTACTAAACATTTAAGCTCCTCCCCCTAACTTAAAATGTTGCCTTGCCCTCAAGGAAACTAAATATTAAAGATAAATTTTGAGTGCTCCCTGAAAGTGTGTCTCTGAATAAATCTTTTGTTTCTGCTCCTTCTTGAACTACTTCAGATGCCTTTCATTTCCTTGTACTTGAGAAAGCTTCACAATCCAAACTTTCTTTCTTCCCTTTCTTTTTTATCCTTTCTCCTGATCACTCAGGGTACTCAGACTTCGCTAAATAATTTTTAGAACAATGCGCAACTGCAAGTGTAACCCCTGTTAGTATCAAGGTAACTCATGTAAGCACACCTTACCCATTGACTAAACACACATATCAGCCTTTATGAAACCTAAGTGACAATTTAGGATATGTATCAGCAAACACAGAGGCACACTCAAGTGTCACAAAGAGATGTTCACACACTTAACTAACAACACACACCAGGAGAAAAAGGTTATGCAAAGATCCAACAGATGCACACAAAAGTGAATAAATCATTTAAGCACAAAAACAAGGACTCTGTGGGAACAAAAACTTCTCTACTTTAACAGTCTATCACATATTGAATCACAAAGAACTTTAAAAAGTAAGTCATTCTGTAGCTTGATGCCTGCTTTACCAAAATATTTACTTCCTATAACAAATGTTCCCTACTTTCATCCAATTCAAGTACTTTGAACAACCAAAAATTTAGGTTAACAACTCCAGCAATTAACACGTCAGAATTTCAAAAGAAGCAAGGTGAATCAAACACATATGCTCGATATTTCAATTAGAGGTACTCAGATTTTCCTTTACTCAGTAAATAATTGTCACATTATACCAGCATGGATATGACCAGTCAGCATGGATATGACCAGTCAGCATGGATATGACCAATCTATCGACTGAAGAAGTCAAGACATAATCACAAGTAGTTAGGTTCACAAGGAGATCTTTTAGAAAAGAAAAAAAATTAATAATTTTTTTCTTAAAGATTGATAGAAACAAGCACCATTTTTATACACACCAGACAAGGAATTAGCAGCTAAAAGTCCAGCATATTTATCCATAACTATAGACACTCACTAAAGCATAGAAGAAAACAATAGAATCACGCGATAGTTTACACCCCTCATTTCTGAAATTTCTATCAGCAGACAATAACAATAAAATCTTGCACTCAAGTGAATTAAACTCAAAGAAAAGTAGCTCCAACCATCAATAAGAGGCATGCCTACAAAGACCTAGTTACTCAAGAATTTCCCAGAAAAGAAAGTATTACAATGACTCGATCACTGATTAAGCCTCTTCTCTAAAGCTTGTTTTATTTCAGGAGACAACAACACGACTATTCCCACAGAAAAAGCAGTTTAATTCATTCAACTCATCCCTTTTTTTTTAACTCCAATAATCAAGATTCACTCATAACTGTATGGTAACAGTTATCATCGAAACCAGACCTTAATAAATGAGATAACAATATTCAACAAAAACTATATCCTCCACGTAAAAGCATTCTTATTTTCATCCAAACTCCAGCACACTCACGAGCAACAAACTCATTTTAAGCAAATCAGACATAACAGAACCCTTGCACACTTCACAGAACCACAGCACTAGTGAAAACAATAAACACAAGCCAATATTCGCAACTTTAGTTTAGCAACACTTGTAGTTAACAACCAAAACTTGTAAACAATCGAGCAGGAATAACTCAATGCTTCTTGCTAATCAGACTTCACTAAATTAAATAATGAATCACAAGAGATAGTGTGAAATAGAGCTACTTGAATCAGTTGGACTGCTATATCATTTATGCACTTAGAGAAATCATGAAATACTCATATTAAGTAGAAGCAGCAATCAAGCCATACAAATCAGGACTCGGCAATTTAAAATGTTGGTGATCGACTTAGAAATCCAAAACAGTAGCTAGACTTGGTGGAAAAATCAGAATCAGTAAAGCACAGTTCTAACGATATTCAGCAGTTTCATTTAGGCACTCTATCGAGTCAGTTCAGCAAGACCGTTTAGTGCACAATTAAGACACTCTTTACCACCGCAAAACAGTTCCCAGAGATGAGATGCCAGTTTGGACGAAAACAAAATTCACAGAATAAGCTTACTGGAAGATTCGCTTTCGCGCCCTAGTCTCGATGTTCGAAGGACTTCCTACTTCCCAAAGTTAGATTGCAGTCGAGCAAATCAAGACAATATTATACTAATGAAACTTAAAGTTAATCTAGTGAAACGACCTCGGTCAGTCGTTTCGGAAGTTAGGACTCCGATTGACGTGCCAATAATTTTAAAATATTCGTAAGGTGCATTAGGACCTGTCTGTAAAATTTGAGCTAAATCAAACCTCGTTTGGTAGGCATCAGAAGAAGGTTTCAGATTTTATTGTCGGTAAATATTAAAAAGAGATTTTTGAGCTCGATTTGGGCGAATGAGCTCCGATTCCAAATTCAAAAGCGTCGTTAGGTTCTTGTGATTATTTGTGACTTTTGTGATTTTTCGAAAGTGAATTTCGATGTTGTTCGGCTAGTTTCCGCAAAAGCGCCGAAAGTTAAATAATTTGACCTTTTTCCTTTAAATTCGCATCTTGAGTTTCGGGAGTCCGATTTGAGATCCGTCTTCGCGAGTATGTTACATATATTTTGTATAGCTTACTTAAAAAATTTGGGATCATTTCGTCTTCTCTAGGGTTCCATTTTAATTTTAGTCGTCGTAGCAAAATTATTATAAAAAAAATTGAAAATTTAAAAGTCGGTGGCTAGGGGATTTAATCCCCCTAGCAGCATGTAGTATGATATACAACAGAAACATTACAACAAAACACAGAGAAAGGAAAAATTAGAAAAGAGAGAGGAAAAAAGGAAAAAGGAGGTGGAAAAAATAGTGAAATTTCTACCCCAAATCTCCAGGTAATGATGTTAACTCATTATCTTAGCTTATTACGTGTGTTTGAATATATTTTTACGGTAAAAATAGAGATATTAGACATCACCCTAATGACGTAAATTGATAGTTTAAAGGGTCAATTGGACCCCGATGATGGGAATGATTATATATTCGTACTCAGTGAGTTATGGGCAACATACAAATATAATTTATTTAGGGTTTGGTTATGGGACTTTGAACCCTGTACATAGGCCTGGCCTGTGTATTGCGTATGCGAATAGGGTATCAGGTTCCTAACTGGATTGCCCTAAAACATATGGAATGAAGCCTTTAGCTTTATTTGATATAATTTTTTTGCTTATTGAATAGAAAGAGATCGTTTGGCAGTTAATCCAAAGAAAAAAAATAGTGGTTGAGTAACAGGATTAGCTTTGGAATACGGTAAGAAATTATATCCATTTCTTTAGAGGCTCCTGGCCTCGTGGATTTTCTACAACGTATTTCTTACGTGTGTAGCTGCCTATAGGCGTACTCATTACGCCTTAGCCTTGAATTTACGTTGTATATTATATGTTATGTCCTTTTTCTGGTATTGTATTGAGTATCTGGGCATTGTACTCTGGCTATCATTACTGCATATACTTCCCGGTAATCGATGAGAGTCCCGAGCCGGTGAAGGGTCATTACTGCATATACTTCCCGGTAGTCGATGAGAGTCCCGCGCCGGTGAAAGATCATTATTGTATCTATCTCCTGGTAGACGATAAGAGTCCCGCACCGGAGATAGGTTTCAGACACATGTGACCCCATTGAATCATGATACATCATTGCATATCTTTATATGCATTTTTTTAGCTGTATAGATTTATTGCATTAATTATCTGTGAATGATTTATCTGGTTGACTGCTATGACTTCTGTTTCCCTGACTAGCGTATCTATTTTTCAAGGTTGCTAGTTTGTTCACACTTATTGAGTCCTCATGACTCACCCCCCCCATTTGTCCTTGTGTTTTCTTTTCGTTTGGCAGATTCTGCACCAGGACCCAGCCAGTCGCGCTGTGATTGAGGAGTAGTACGTTCTCAGCTGTCTATGGTGAGCCATCCTATTCATTGCGGCCACCAACTTCAGATATTACAGTTTTCCTTACTTTTGCTCCCTTCGGGAGGTGTGTATATCTTTTGGTCTTCTTAGATGTCTGATCTGAAAACCTTTAAAACTGTGTTTTCTGGGTAGTTATTTGTATTGTTCAGACAGCTTGTATATTTATCTATCCTTTGGAGTTATCTTATGTATTTAAAGTTTGGTTCATTTTCATTCAAGGTAATTCTTCACAATTTATATCGATTCAGTCAATAGGGTTAGCCCGACAGGTTTAGGGGAGGTGGTCGGGTGCCCGCACGGCTTAACCGAGAATTCGGGTCGTGTCAGCTGGTACCAGAGCTCAGTTTAGAGTCTTTCCAGATCATGACAGTGTCTAATAGAGTCTCGCTGATCGGGCGGAGACGTTCGTACCTATCTACGAGAGGCTATGGTGGCATTTAGGTAATTTCCCTTCTTTCTTTCCTTGTCGTGCGTGAGTCTTCTTATCTGAAATTAAATATTTTTTTATTCTCCGCAGTAAATGGTGAGAACGCGCGCGAACGGTCAGCGAGAGGTGGAGGAGCCAGCGGTCGCCCCTACGCCTGCTGCTCCGCGAGGTGCTGGTGTTGGCCGCGGTAGAGGTCGTGGTCGAGGCAGAGGTAGAGTTGCCCAGGCTGTGAGGATGGTGGATCATGTTGATCCTGCTGCAGAGGTTCTGGTAGTGCCAGCTTTTGCTGGGCAGGGGGAGCAGGGCTTATTCGTTCCCCCCCGCACTTCATGACGCTTTTATGAGATTCCTAGCGGCTCAGATGACCCAGGGACCTCCTATTCCTCAGGCTGCCGTAGATGATCATATTCCTCAGGCTGCTGTGGATGCTCCTATACCTCAGGCTGCCGTAGATGCTCCTATTCCTCAGGCTGCTGTAGATGCTCCTATCCTTCAGGCAGCTCCTTAGGTTGCGGTAGATATTGGTTCTCAGGTTCAGGAAGCCCACATTCCAGCTCCACAGGTAGCCCCAGCAGTTCATGTTCCAGGTGGTTATGTTCCAGAGGTAGCGGGTGTTATACCTCCGGTTGTTCAGGCTGGTCTGCCAGTCCAGGTAGCAGGTCAAGTTGATGATCCGGCAAGGTTGCATTATTTTACCCGACTTAGTCCTCCGAAGTTCTTTGGTCAGAAATCAGATAAGCTTAAGCCTCGTGAGTTTCTTGATCAATGTCTGCATATCTTAGAGGCCCTTGGATATCTTGAGTAGTATGGAGCTGATTATACTGCTTTCCAGCTTGAGGGTCCAGCTTTAGCTTGGTGGACCGCACTCCGATCAGCTAGGCAGGGCTTACCTAAGCTGACCTAGAGTTAGTTCTCTCATCGATTTATGGAGAAGTTTTTCCCTCGCAGCCAGCAGGATGAGAAGAGGAGACACTTTGAGAGGATTGGACAAGGTAGCCTGTCAGTCACGGAGTACGAGCTTTTATTTTCAGAGATGTCCAGCTATGCTCCAGATCTTGTGCAGGAGCCCTCTGAGAGGGTCAGACATTTTATTGATGGGCTTTCTCCTTATTTGCGGTCCCAGATGGCATGTGAGATTGAGGCTGGTACTCTATTTGATGTCGCTGTTGATACTGCCAGGAGGTATGAGGCCTATCATAGATTGGAGATGGAGGAGTTAGAGCGGGAGAGTAAGAGATCTTGTTGTCTAAGGCATTCTAGTACCTCGTATGGAGGTAGGAGTTATCAGCAGCAGAGTAGGCCTCCTGTCAGACCAGCTCAGTTTCCAGCGCGTGGTTTTCATGACGCGCCAGGACCTCAACGGGGTCATCTCCAGCTTCCTCTTAGTAGTCATCAGCAGTTTGTGCAGCGCCAGTATGGCCCAGGGTGTTTCTATTGTCGTGAGCTAGGGCATCATAAGAAAGATTGCCTTTATCTTTATCAGCAGGGTAGTAGCAGTTCTTTCCCTCGCCCTCCAGCGCCTATGCAGCAGCACCCTCAGGGTGCCCCTTCAGGGTCTCAGCCAGCTAGAGGTGCACCACCATCTGGTAGAGGTCGGGGTCGTGCTCCTAGTGGTCCCTCTAGAGGTGGTCATCAGGGTAGCGGCTCAGCTCAGCCGTAGAGACAGCTATGCACTGTCGGCCAGGCAGGATGTCGAGGCATCCCCAGCTGTTGTTACAGGTATTTTATCTGTTTGTGGTCGAGATGCATATTCTTTGGTGGACCCAGGGTCTACATATTCATATGTATCTCCTTATTTTGTTTCGGGTTTTCATGTTGATTATATGTATCTTCGTGATCTATTATGTGTTTCTACTCCTATTGGAGACATTTTCATTGTGGACCGAGTTTATCCAGCTTGTACCATATCTTTTGGGAGTCGTGAGACACTAGTAAATTTTCTAATCCTAGATATGGTTGATTTTGATGTTATTATTGGCATGGATTGGTTGGCGTCGTGTCATGCCACGTTAGATTGTCATGCCAAGTCTCTTCAGTTGTCTCTTCCTTGTTCAGCACCGGTGGTGTGGCAGGGTTCTTATATGCCACCCAGGGGGCATGTTATTTCTTTCCTGAAGGCAAAACAGATGATGGATAAAGGGTGTTTAGCGTATCTTGCCATGGTTCGAGATACCACTGTGGAGATTCCATCTCTTGATTCTATTCCTGTCGTTAGGGAGTTCCCTGATGTGTTTCCAGATGATTTGCCAGGACTTCCTCCTGATCGAGAGATCGAGTTTGACATTGACATAGTGCCAAGGACTCAGCCTATTTCTATCCCTCCTTATCGCATGGCTCCATCAAAGATAAATGAGCTGAAAGAGCAGTTGCAAGATTTGCTTGATAAAGGGTTCATTAGGCCGAGTATTTCTCCGTGAGGTGCTCCTGTTCTATTCGTGAAAAAGAAAGATGGGACTATGCGGATGTGTATTGATTATCGTCAGCTAAATAAGGTCACCATCAAGAATAAGTATCCCTTGCCTCGTATTGATGATTTGTTTGATCAGTTGCAGGGTGCCAAATTCTTTTCTAAGATCGATCTGCGATCTGGTTATCATCAGCTAAAGATTCGTGAGTCAGATATCTCGAAGTTTGCTTTTAGGACTCGTTACGGCCATTATGAGTTCCTAGTTATGTCTTTTGGGTTGACTAATGCCCCTGCAGCCTTTATGGATCTCATGAACCGGGTGTTTAAGCCATTCCTTGATTCCTTTGTCATTGTCTTCATTGATGATATTCTTATTTATTCTCGCAGCCGCGAGGATCATGATTATCATCTAAGGGTGGTTCTTCAGACCCTCCGTGATCCTAAGCTGTATGCCAAGTTCTCGAAATGTGAGTTTTGGCTTGATTCTGTAGCATTTTTGGGTCACGTGGTATCTAGTGAGGGTATCAAGGTTGATCCGAAGAAGATTGAAGCAGTGCAGAAATGGCCTCGTCCTACCACTCCGACGAAGATTCGCAGCTTCCTTGGATTGGCATGTTATTATCGGAGGTTTGTGGAGAAGTTCTCTACTATTGCAGCTCTCCTGACTCGCCTGACGCAGAAGGCGGTTCAGTTTCGATGGTCCGATGAGTGTGAGGCCAACTTCTAGAAGCTCAAGGCCTTATTGACTTCAGCTCCAGTCTATCCGTTCCTTCGGACACCAGTGGATTCGTAGTTTATTGTGATGCATCTCGTGTGGGCCTTGGTTGTGTTCTTATGCAGCACAAGAAGGTAATTGCTTATGCTTCCAGACAGTTGAAGCCGAATGAGAAGAATTATCCGACTCACGATTTAGAATTGGCAGCTGTGGTCTTTGCTTTGAAGATATGGAGGCATTACCTTTATGGCGAGCCTTGTGAGGTATATACAGATCATAAGAGTCTGCAGTATCTTCTCTCTCAAAAAGATCTTAACGGCCGACAGCGGAGGTGGCTTGAATTGATTAAAGATTGTGATCTCACTATCCATTATCATCCTGGGAAGGCGAACATGGTAGCAGATGCTTTGAGCAGGAAGTCCATGGGTAGCATGGCTTTTCTTTATGCTGATATGAGACCATTGGCTCGAGAATTGCTGTCCTTTGGCGACTTTGGCGTGAGATTTCTTCTCCCGGACTCCAGTCGAGTCTTAGCGGGTATTGCAGCTCAGTCTTCCTTAGTCAGTCAGACTAAGGGAAGACAGTTCGAGGATCCTCATCTGCAGGAGATGCGTGGTCGTGTCCTAAGTGGAGGAGTTCCCTCCTTTGAGCTTAATTCAGATGGAATTCTTCAGTTTAATGGTCGAATTTGTGTTCCTGATGTTGGGGATTTGAGGCAGTCAGTGCTCGGTGAAGCTCATAGCTCGCGTTATTCTATTCATCCTGGTATCACAAAAATGTATCAGGACCTCCGAGAGCTATACTGGTGGAAGGGGATGAAGAGAGATGTATTTGATTATGTATCTCGTTGCTTGAACTGTCAGCAGGTTAAATTCGAGCACCGGAGACCAGCAGGGCTAGCTCAGGCATTGCCCATTCCTGAGTGGAAGTGGGAGCACACCACGATGGATTTTATAGTTGGTTTGCCAAAGACCCTGCGGCGCCATGATTCAGTCTGGGTCATTGACGACCGACTGACTAAATCAGCTCATTTTATCCCTATAAAGACTACTGATTCAGCTCAGAGATTGGCTCGGATTTTCATTGAGCAGGTGGTTAGGCTGCATGGTACTCCTGTATCTATTATATCAGATCGTGGTTCCCAGTTTACTTCTTAGTTCTGGCAGTCTTTTCAAAGAGAGTTGGGGACCCAGGTGCAGCTTAGCATAGCATTCCATCCTCAGACTGATGGTCACTCCGAACAGGTTATTCAAATTCCGGAGGACACGTTGAGAGCTTGTGCACTTGACTTCGGGGGTTACTGGGATGATCATTTGGCGTTAGCAGAGTTCTCTTATAATAATAGCTACCAGTCTTCCATTCATATGGCTCCATTTGAGGCCTTATATGGCCGTCGATGTCGTTCTCCTATTGGCTGGTTTGAGTCTCGAGATCTCGAGGTGATGAGTTCAGATATGGTTCGTCAGACTTTTGATGTTGTTCGTGTTATTCAGGATCGTTTATGGACCGCCTAGAGTAGGCAGATTTCATATTCGAACCGGAGGAGCCGAGAGTTAGAGTTCGAGGTCGGGGACATGGTATTTCTGAAAGTGTCACCGATGCGAGGTGTAAAGAGATTTGGTAGGAAAGGAAAGCTTAGTCCCAGGTTCATTGGCCCTTTCCATATCGAGAAGCGTATTGGTAAGGTAGCTTATTGGCTCGACTTGCCAGCTTCTATGCCAGTTCACCCAGTTTTCCATGTATCGATGCTCTGGAAGTTTATCTGAGATCCTTCCGAAGTGATCGAATTAGACCCTGCTCAGCTTGAAATGAATCTAGCTTACGAGGAGTTCCCAGTTGCTATAGTAGCGCGTGATGTTCGGAAGCTTTGTTCGAAGCAGATTGCGATGGTTCGAGTACGATGGAATAATCGTCCACGTGAGGAGGACACTTGAGAGCTTGAGTCCAGTATGCGTGAGAGGTATCCTTACCTCTTCGACGATTCAGGTTCGAACTTGATCTTTAAAGCCTAAAAGTTCTAATCATTGTATATAATTTTGGTTTCGTAGTAAATGTCATTGAAAATTCGTGTAAGCATTCTCATTAGAGGTGTGAAATCTATTTTAGACTCTTGCTCGTTCGAGGACGAATGAGAGTCTAAGTGGAGGAGAATGAAACGACCTCGGTCAGTTGTTTCGGAAGTTAGGACTTCGATTGGTGTGCCGATAATTTAAAATATTCCTAAGGTCCATTTGGACATGTCTGTAAAATTTGAGCTAAATCAGACCTCGTTTAGTAGGCATCGGAAGAAGGTTTTAGTTTTTATTGTCGATAAATATTAAAAAGAGATTTTTGAGCTCGGTTTGGGCGAATGAGCTCCGATTCCAAATCCGAAAGCGCCGTTAGGTTCGTCTGATTATTTGTGAATTTTGTAATTTTTCAAAAGTGAATTTCGATGTTGTTCGGCTAGTTTCCGCAAAAATGCCGAAAGTTAAATAATTTGACCTTTTTCCTTTAAATTCGCATCTTGAGTTTCGGGAGTCCGATTTGAGATCCGTCTTCACGAGTATGTTACATATATTTTGTATAGCTTACTTGAAAATTTTGGGATCATTTCGTCTTCTCTAGGGTTACATTATAATTTTAGTCGTCGTAGCAAATTTATTATAAAAAAAAATTGAAAATTTAAAAGTCGCTGGCTAGGGGATTTAATCGCCCTAGCAGCATCTAGTATATACAACAGAAACATTACAACAAAACACAGAGAAAGGAAAAATTAGAAAAGAGAGAGAGAAAAAAAAAGGAAAAAGGAGGTGGAAAAAATAGTGGAATTTCTACCCCAAATCTCCAGGTAATGATGTTATCTCATTATCTTAGCTTATTACGTGTGTTTGAATATATTTTTACGGTAAAAATAGGGATATTAGACATCGCCCTAATGACGTAAATTGATAGTTTAAAGGGTCAATTGGACCCCGATGATGGGAATGATTATATATTCGTACTCAGTGAGTTATGGACAACATATAAATATAATTTATTTAGGGTTTGGTTATGGGACTTTGAACCCTGTACATAGGCCTGGCCTGCGTATTGCGTATGCGAATAGGGTATCAGATTCCTAACTGGATTGTCCTAAAACATAAGGAATGAAGCCTTTAGCTTTATTTGATATATTGAATAGAAAGAGATCGTTTGGCAGTTAATCCAAAGGAAAAAACAGTGGTTGAGTAACAGGACTAGCTTAGGAATACGGTAAGTGATTATATCCATTTCTTTGGAGGCACCTGGCCTCGTGGATTTTCTACCACGTGTTTCTTACGTGTGTAGTTGCCGATAGGCGTACTCATTACGCCTTAGCCTTGAATTTACGTTGTATATTATATGTTATGTCCTTTTTCTGGTATTGTATTGAGTATATGGGCATTGTACTCTGGCTATCATTACTGCATATACTTCCCGGTAATCGATGAGAGTCCCGAGCCGGTGAAGGGTCATTACTGCATATACTTCCCGGTAGTCGATGAGACTCCCGCACCGGTGAAAGATCATTATTGTATCTATCTCCTGGTGGACGATGAGAGTCCCGCGCCGGAGATAGGTTTCGGGCACATGTGATCCCATTGCATCATGATACATCATTGCATATCTTTATTTGCATTTTTTTTTAGCTGTATAGATTTATTGCATTAATTATATGTGAATGATTTATCTGGTTGACTGCTATGGCTTCTGTTTCCCTGACTAGCATATATATTTTTCAAGGTTGCTAGTTTGTTCACACTTATTGAGTCCTCATGACTCACCCCTCCTATTTTTCCTTGTGTTTTCTTTTTGTTCGGCAGATTCTGCACCAAGACACGGCCAGTCGCGCCGTGATTGAGGAGAAGTACGTTCTCAGCTGTCTATGGTGAGCCATCCTGTTCATTGCGGCCACCAACTTCAGATATTACAGTTTTCCTTACTTTTGCTCCTTTCAGGAGGTGTGTATATCTTTTGGCCTTCTTAGATATCTGATCTAGAAACCTTTAAAACTGTGTTTTCTAGGTAGTTATTTGTATTGTTCAGACAGCTTGTATATTTATCTATCCTTTGGAGTTATCTTATGTTGTTAATGTTTGGTTCATTTTCATTCAAGGTAATTCTTCACAATTTATATCGATTCTGTAACGACCTCAAATAGTCGTTTTGGGAATCTGGACCTCGATTTACGTGTCGACAATCCCAAAAGCTCCGTAAGGTCCATTATGACATGCCTAAAATTTTTTAGCTAAAACGAACTCTGTTAGATAGGTATCGGAGAAAGACATCCGTTTCGGATATTCGTTAAGGCTAAAAGAGGTTTCAGAGCTCGATTTGAGAAAATGAGCCCTGATGTGAAATCTGAAAGCTGCGTTAGGTTCGTATGGTAATTTATGACTTGTAGCAACCTTCAGAAGTGAAAACGGACCTCGTTTGATAGGACTTTTGATAAAGTCTCCGTTGCGAAAGTTTAAAAAGGTTAAAAGAGGTTTTCGAGCTCGATTTGAGTAAACGAACTCCGATGAGAGATCTGAGGGTTTCGTTAGGTTTTTATCGTCATTTGTGACTTGTAGCAACTTTCGAATTTGGATTCCGAGGTCGTTTGATTAAAATTCGCTATTTTGGCGAAAGTCGAAATTTGACCCTTTCTTGTGGGACCCACGTTTTGAGTTCTAGAGATCCGAATTGAGTTTCATCTTGATGAGCATATCACACAAGTCTTGTATGACTTGTGTACAAAATTTGGGGTCATTCCGAGCTTCGTAGGGTCCTGTTTGGACCCAAAAACAGTGGCTGACCTGGTGCAAAGCCAAAAGAAAGCTGCTGAATTCTATTTTTACTGTTCAGCCGGAAAGAAATCGATTTTTCAGATCAATCCATAAGGAATTGGAAAAAAGTCAAAACATGAAAGTTGTAATTCTTTGAGTTGTAGTTCTAATTCCAACAACCTCGTATCATTTGGACATTTCTATGAAAAGTTATAGATATTTTACTGAAAGCTATCCAGTGAGGTATAATTTGGACAACATGTGGTACAACTCTTTTATCTGCGGGTTGCTATATATACTAGGGCGTGCATTCATTTTTATTTTCATGTTTTGAGCTTCTAAAAGTGATTCCAAGAGAAATTTGAAGTACCAAAATCATTCCTAAACACAAGGTAACTATTCTTACCCATTTTTAACACTTTAATCCGAGGATCAAAGTGACGATCCTTGGAAAGAGGGTTTGAACCCTAGATTTGTGAAATGGGAAAAATGACCGAGTTGGACTCGGGTATGTACAATAATGGTACTTTTGGACTCGTGGGAGTATGGGGAGTCCGGAAACATAAATTTTACGGGTTTTTGGGTACGTCCGACCCGGGGGTATTTTGGTAAATTGCCTCTTAAATTGCGTAAGGGCTTAGAATCCTTTCCTCACATGCTTACGAGTGCGACACTATTTCTTTGGCTCAGAGAGGAGTCTTACGGAGCCACATCGTTTGGGAAAGGAGGTCGTTCCTTAGCCACTTGAGCCGATTTTGAGGTAAGTGAGACTTGACCTCTATTTTGCTTGCGGATAAAATTTGATCTTGCTAAGTAAGATGTCGAGTACTTAATTGACTAGCATTGTCTAGTAGATAGTATTATGTACTACTCGTTATATTTATACAAAAAGGAGAAAGCACAAACGTGACTTGTGTATAGTCGATGTTGTGTGCCGGTGTATTATTGATATGCTCTAGGGACAGAGGCCGGTGGTGCGTTATGACCTAGAAGCAAAATTCCATCTAGGGACAGAGGCTGGTGGTGCGTTATGACCTAGAAGCAAAATTCCATCTAGGGACAGAGGCTTGTGGTGCGTTATGACCTATAAGTAAAGTTGTTTATAGGGACAAAGGCCTGTGGTGCGTTATGACCTATAAACAATGCCGCACAGGGTGTGTGCTTATGCTATGTGCTAGGTATATCATTACCTATGTGGTATGCGAGATATATCATCACCATGCTGTGTGTTTATTATATTATTGCTTATGCCATAGTATCAATATAATATTGTATATGCTGCCTATATTATGTATCTTTATATTATTGACCATGTTATGTATTCGCGTATTATTGCTTGTGTTGTTGTATAATTATATTATCGCATGTAATGTTTATGGGTTACTGTAAAGGTGTGGATTGTACTTCCGTTATCTGCTTATGCATGATCAAAGACTTGTCCCGAAAGGGTAATTTAGCGGGCCTGTCGATGATCTTACTGGACTTTGGCTCATAACTTACTGTTTAAATGTGCAGATCCTTCTACTAGTCAGACAGCTGGACTTATCTGATCCGTTCGAGGCTGTGGCTATTTTTGCTTGAGGTTAGCCAACCGCATGGTTCGCGGTGGCATACCTTCTGATCCACCTTAGTGTTTAGTCGCTTCTTATATCTTGTATTATATATTATATATATCGGATGTCAGAATTTGTAGATGCTCTATTGACGCTGTATTTCGTGTGGATGTCTACACCTACATTTTATTGAAATATTTCTATCTAAATTATCATTATGAGTCAGTTTAATTATTCGTGGTTCGCCTAAGGATGTAACATTTATGTGCCATCACGGCCCCGAAAAGTGGGTCGTGACAAATTGGTATCAGAGCCCTAGGTTGTAAGTCGAGTCTTAGGGAGTCAATGGAGCAGTGTCCGAGCAGAGTCTTGTTTATGGGTATGTTGTCGACCATACTTATAAGCGAGAGGCTGCAAAGGCATTTTAGGAAGAGTTGTTTCCCTTCATTTCATCTCTTCTCGTGCTATGATGCTTACATAGGTGCTAATCCTTTAATGTGATTATGACAGATGGTGAGAACGCGATCGTCCTCTGCTTCGGGAGCTGGTGACGCACTGACTGAGTCGGTCCGTGGGAGAGCTGTGCGTAGCACACGGACTGGTGCGCGGGCACCTACTCAGCCGAGAGTGGCTACTACCAGAGCTTCTGTGGGCAGACCTCCTGCTGCCAGACAGACTAGTACAGTGCCACCGGTGTCTTCTGAGATACCCGTCACACATGTCCCATCGACTATTCCTTCTCTTGTGCCGGGTACATCGGTATCTATTTCTGCAGATGTTCTATTGCGGATGATGGGCATGCTTGGATCTCAAGCCTCGCCTATGGGCGATATGCCAGTACCTTCTGCGGTACCCCAGCCAGTTACTCCAGCTATGAGTACGCCGACTCCTGAGGCTACTCCGGTGATTCCTCAGTCTACTCCAGTTATTAGTCCTATTGCTCAGCCTTCCACTTTGGCTCCGCAGTCGGGTATTCAGTTGGGTCATTCTATTCCTGCTCTTTCTATGAGTGACGAGGAGGTAGCTCGGAGGATCGAGTCCTTTATGAAGCTCAAGCCTCCCGAGTTCGATGGTACCCCAGCTACTTGCACTGCCCAGAGGTATATTCAGAAATGTGAGAAGATATTTTCTGTATTGGGTACTAGGGACACCCTTGGGGTGAGATGTGCTTGTTTCCGTTTGTCCGGTGATGCCGAGACTTGGTGCTCTTCTATGATGAGACAGAGGTCGAGTGATCTTCCTCCCTTGACTTGGACCGAGTTCGTTGCTATGTTTATGAGTAGATTTGTGCCTCAGAGTCATCTTGATGCCCAGAGACGCGAGTTTGAGTTGTTGAGACAGGGAGGCATGTCCTTGCTTAAGATACCAGATTTTTAGAGTTATCACAGTATGCGCCTGCTATGGTTATGCTGGAGAGAGACAAGGTTCTTAGATTTGTTGAGGGTCTTCACCCTCGTCTTCAGGTGGCTGTTGCCTCACATATTGGCAACAAATCTTATTATGATGTGGTTGATATTGCGAGGCGTATGGAGGACATTCATGCTAGAGCAGATGCAGAAAGGGCGAACAAGAGGGTGCGATATTCTGGTACTTCTGGTGGCCCCTCACATGGTGGCCAGAGTTTTCGTGGTCATACTCAGCCTAGGCTTCCCCAGGCCGCTGCTTTACAATCTCAGGGTACTTCGTCGGGTGTTCATAGGCCTCAGCCGTCTCAGAGGCGTGGGGATTCATCTCAGTCTGTTCCACCTGTTTGTAGGAGATGCCGTCAGAGGCACTATGGGAGGTGCAGGCCCGGAGGTGGACGCGGAGGAGGCGGTAGTAAGGCTTGTTACCAGTGTGGGGATCCCAGGCACTTTGTTAGGGATTGCCCCTATGTTACTTCATCTGGACCTACCTCCACGGGACATCAGAGTTCTGCTGCTATGGTTCGGTCTTCTCCTCAGGCAGCTAGGCCTGTCATTCAGTTTCCTCCTAGGCAGCCGGTTCAGAGAGCTCCTGGTCCTGGAGGTTCAGCTCAGGTTTTTGCTATGACACGCCAGGATGCCGAGGCATCCAATGATGTGATCACAGGTACTCTTTCTGTTTGTGGCCGCAGTGCCTTTGCCCTTATAGATCCGGGATCTACTTTCTCTTATGTGTCTCCTGGATTTTCACCTTGCTTGAGCAAGGATCTGGTTTTTATTGATGCTCCATTCATGGTGGCAACGCCTGTCGGAGATCCTATATGTGTAGATAAAGGGTATCGGGAGTGTGTGATTTCTATTTGTGGTGTTGAGTCTCTAGTAGACTTGATGTTGCTAGATATGGTGGAATTTGATGTGATCATGGGCATGGATTGGTTGGCATCCTGTCACCCGACGTTGGATTGCCATGCCAAGTCCGTGACTATAGGTGCCGAAGGTGAGCCTAAGGCTATTTGGAAGGGTTCCAGGTCTTCTCCGAGGAACAAGATCATATCATTCATGAAGGCTCAAAAGATGATAGCTCGCGGGTGCGGAGGGTATATTGCTTCTATTCGAGATGTTCGAGTGGAGGAGGTATCTATTGATCGAGTACCGGTAGTATGCGAGTATCTGGAGGTCTTTCCGGATGACTTGCCGAGTTTGCCTTCTATGCGGGAGATTGAGTTCTGTATTGATATATTGCCAGGTACTCAGCCTATATCTATTCCTCCATATCGTATGGCTCCTGCTGAGTTGAGGGAATTGAAGGAGCAAATTCAAGATTTGCTTGATAAGATTTTCATTAGATCCAGTGTGTCTCCTTGGGGTGCTCCGGTTCTTTTTGTAAAAGAATGATGTTTCTATGCGCATGTGTATTGATTATCGGCAATTGAACAAAGTGACTATCAAGAATAGGTATCCTTTACCGCGTATAGATGATTTATTTGATCAGCTTCAGGGTGCTACTCATTTTTCCAAGATTGACTTGAGATCGGGGTATCATCAGTTGAGGATTCGGTCTGAGGATATTTCTAAGACTGCTTTCCGTACGAGATATGGGCACTATGAGTTTCTTGTCATGTCATTTGGGCTTACAAATGCTCCGGCCGCCTTTATGGATCTTATGAACCGTGTGTTCAAGCCATATCTTGATTCTTTTGTTATTGTGTTCATTGATGACATCCTTATATATTCAAGGAGCCGAGGGGAGCATGAGCATCACTTGAAGATTATCCTTCAGACCTTGAGAGACCATGAATTGTATGCTAAATTCTCTAAATGTGAGTTCTGGCTGGATACCGTGTCGTTCCTGGGTCACGTGGTGACCAAGGACGGTATTGGTGTTGATCCTAAAAAAGTGGAGGCCGTTCAGAATTGGCCTAGGCCTACTTCTCCTACAGAGATTCAGAGTTTCATAGGCTTGGCAGGTTATTATCGGCGATTCGTGGAGGGATTTTCTTCCATATCAGCACCACTGACTAAATTGACGTAGAAGAATGTTCCTTTTCTGTGGTCTGCTGCTTGTGAGTCTAGCTTTCAGAGGCTCAAGATTGTCTTGACTACAGCACCTGTATTGGCCTTGCCTAGTGGATCCGGGGGATTCACAGTCTATTGTGATGCTTCTGGTATTGGCTTAGGTGGTGTTTTGATGCAGAATGGCAAGGTGATAGCTTATGCCTCGAGACAACTGAAAGTGCATGAGAAGAACTACCCTGTCCACGATCTAGAGTTATTGGCGGTGGTATTTGCATTGAAGTTGTGGAGGCATTATTTATATGATGAGCCTTGTGAGATTTTCACTGATCATAAGAGTCTCCAGTATATGTTCACCTAGAAGGACTTGAACGGGAGACAGCGCCGATGGTTGGAGTTGCTTAAGGATTATGACATCGCTATTCGGTAGCATCCCGGGAAAGCTAATGTTGTGGCTGATGCTCTGAGCAGGAAGTCTATGGGTAGCCTTGCCTATCTTGATGTTGATATGAGACCACTAGCTCGAGAGTTGCAGGCCTTGTCCATTAGTGGAATGCGATTTGATGATTCTGTGCCATACCGAGTTTTTCCTTATATAGGGACTCAGTCATCCCTAGCTTCCCAGATCAAGGAAAAGCAATTTGATGATTCATATTTGCGTGATATTCGAGATAGAGATTTAAGTGGGGGAGTGACCTTATTTATGATCGGAGATGATGGTGTACTGCGGCTCAACGGTCGGTTGTGTGTTCCGAATGTTGGGGAGTTGAGGCAGCTGATATTGGCAGAGGCACACAGTTCTCGGTATTCTATTCATCCTGGTATTACGAAGATGTATCAAGATCTTCGGGAGTTATATTGGTGGAAGGGAATGAAGAGAGATGTTGTTGATCATGTGTCTCGGTGCTTAAATTGTCAGCAGGTAAAGTATGAGCATAGAAGACCAGCCGGGGTGACTCAGTCCATGCCGATTCCGGAATGGAAATGGGAGCATATTACTATGGACTTTGTGGTTGGATTGCCTTTGACCTTGGGCAAGCATGATTCAGTATGGGTAGTGGTGGATCATCTCACCAAGTCAGCTCATTTCATCCCCGTGAGGACTACTTATTCATCGGAGCGCTTAGCTCGTATCTTTATCGAGCAGATTGTGAGATTGCATGGTGCTCCAGTCTCTATTATATCAGATTGCGGTACTCAGTTCACAGCTCAGTTCTGGAGATCATTTCAGAAGGAGCTGGGTACCCGAGTGGATCTTAGCACCGCATTTCATCCTAAGACTGATGGTCAGTCCGAGAGGACCATCCAGATTCTTGAGGATATGCTGAGGGCTTCTGCTATTGACTTTGGAGGCCATTGGGACAGTTATTTGCCTTTGGCGGAATTTGCCTATAATAACAGTTATCAGTCTTCTATCCAGATGGCTCCGTTTGAGGCATTATATGGCCGCCGATGTCGTTCTCCAGTTGGTTGGTTTGAACCTGGAGAGGTGAAGGTGTTGGGTCCGGATCTAGTTTAGCAGACCTTAGATAAGGTCCGAATCATTCAGGATCAGCTCCGCACAGCTCAGAGTCGACAGATATCTTATGTGGATCAGAGGAGGAGAGATTTGGTGTTTATGGTAGGTGACCGGGTGTTTCTTAAAGTATCACCGATGAAGGGTGTTATGAGATTCGGGAAAAAGGGCAAGCTTAGTCCGAGGTTCATTGGTCCTTTTGAGGTCTTGGAGCGCATTGGCGCTGTTGCATATAGGCTTGCTTTGCCTCCATCTCTGTCAGTTCATCCGGTATTCCACGTATCTATGCTCGAAAGTATGTTCATGATCCATCCCATGTGATTGATATGGCTTCTGTCAAGATCCACGAGGACTTGGCTTACTTGGAGGAGCCGATTGCTATTGCGGCTAGAGAGATCCGTAAGCTAAGGTCGAAAGAGATCCCGTTGGTTAAAGTGCTATAGAAGAATCGTCCTAGCGAAGAGGCCACTTGGGAACTCGAGTCCGACATGCAGGAGAAGTATCCTCGCCTTTTCGATAAATCAGGTTTGATTTCAATCTCTAAAGCCTGAAAGTTATGTTGTTGTTTATGATTTCGGATAGTAGCGAGAGTCCTCGAAATTCGTGTAATTATTTTCGTGAAAATGTGAATCTTACCTTAGACTCGGGCTCGTCCGAGGACGAACGAGAGTCTAAGTGGGGGAGATTGTAACGACCTCAAATAGTCGTTTCGGGAATCGGGACTTCGATTTGCGTGTCGACAATCCCAAAAGCTCCGTAAGGTCCATTATGACATGCCTGAATATTTTTAGCTAAAACGAACTCTGTTAGATAGGTATCGGAGAAAGACATCCGTTTCGGATATTCGTTAAAGCTAAAAGAGGTTTCAGAGCTCGATTTGAGCAAATGAGCCCTGATGTGAAATCTGAAAGCTGCGTTAGGTTCGTATGGTAATTTATGAGCTGTAGCAACCTTCAGAAGTTAAAACGGACCTCGTTTGATAGGAGTTTTGATAAAGTCTCCGTTGCGGAAGTTTAAAAAGGTTAAAAGAGGTTTTTGAGCTCGATTTGAGTAAACGAACTCCGATGAGAGATCTGAGGGTTCCGTTAGGTTCGTATCGTCATTTGTGACTTGTAGCAACTTTCGAATTTGGATTCCGAGGTCATTTGATTAAAATTTGCTATTTTGGCGAAAGTCGTAATTTGACCCTTTCCCGTGGGATTCACTTTTTGAGTTCTAGAGATCCGAATTGAGTTTCGTCTAGACTAGCATGTCACACAAGTCTTGTATAATAGCATGTCACACAAGTCTTGTATAACTTGTGTACAAAATTTGGGGTCATTCCGAGCTTCGTAGGGTCCCGTTTGGACCAAAAAACAGTGGCTGACCTGGTGCAAAGTCAAAAAAAAGCTGCTGAATTCTGTTTTTACTGTTCAGCCGGAAAGAAATCGTTTTTTCAGATCAATCCATAAGGAATTGGAAAAAAGTCAAAACGAAAGTTGTAGCTCTTTGAGTTGTGGTTCTAATGCCACCAACCTCGTATCATTTGGACATTTCTATGAAAAGTCATGGATATTTTACTGAAAGCTATCCAGTGAGGTACAATTTGGACAGCATGTGGTACAACTCTTTAAAACTGCGGGCTGCTATATATACTAGGGCGGGCATTCATTTTTATTTTCATGTTTTGATCTTCTAAAAGTGATTCCAAGGGGAATTTGAAGTACCAAAATCATTCCTAAACACAAGGTAACTATTCTTACCCATTTTTAACGCTTTAATCCGAGGATCAAAGTGACGATCCTTGGAAAGAGGGTTTGAACCCTAGATTTGTGAAATGGGAAAAATGACCGAGTTGGACTCGGGTATGTATAATAATGGTACTTTTGGACTCGTGGGAGTATGGGGAGTCCGGAAACATAAATTTTACGGGTTTTTGGGTACGTCCGACCCGGGGGTATTTTGGTAAATTGCCTCTTAAATTGCGCAAGGGCTTAGAATCCTTTCCTCACATGCTTACGAGTGCGACACTATTTCTTTGGCTCAGAGAGGAGTCTTACGGAGGCACATCGTTTGGGAAAGGAGGTCGTTCCTTAGCCACTTGAGCCGATTTTGAGGTAAGTGAGACTTGACCTCTATTTTGCTTGCGGATAAGATTTGATCTTGCTAAGTAAGATGTCGTGTACTTAATTGACTTAGTATTATGTACTACTCATTATATTTATACAAAAAGGAGAAAGCACAAACGTGACTTGTGTATAGTCGATGTTGTGTGCTGGTGTATTATTGATATGCTCTAGGGACAGAGGCCGGTGGTGCGTTATGACCTAGAAGCAAAATTCCATATAGGGACAGAGGCCGGTGGTGCGTTATGACCTAGATGTGGAGACTTATAGGGACAGAGGCTTGTGGTGCGTTATGACCTATAAGTAAAGTTGTTTATAGGGACAAAGGCCTGTGGTCGTTATGACCTATAAATAAAGCCGCACAGGGTGTGTGCTTATGCTATGTGCTAGGTATATCATTACCTATGTGTTATGCGAGATATATCATCGCCATGCTGTGTGTTTATTATATTATTGCTTATGCCATAGTATCAATATTATATTGTATATGCTGCCTATATTATGTATCTTTATATTATTGACCATGTTATGTATTCGCGTATTATTGCTTGTGTTGTTGTATAATTATATTATCGCATGTAATGTTTATGGGTTACTGTGAAGGTGTGGATTGTACTTCCGTTATCTGCTTATGCATTATCAAAGACTTGTCCCGAAAGGGTAATTTAGCGGGCCTGTCGATGATCTTACTGGGCTTTGGCTCATAACTTACTGTTTAAATGTGCAGATCCTTCTACTAGTCAGACAGCTGGACTTATCTGATCCGTTCGAGGCTGTGGCTATTTTTGCTTGAGGTGAGCCAACCGCATGGTTCGCGGTGGTATACCGTCTGATCCACCTTAGTGTTTAGTCGCTTCCTACATCTTGTATTATATATTATATATATCGGATGTCAAAATTCGTAGATGCTCTATTGACACTGTATTTCGGGTGGATGTCTACACCTACATTTTATTGAAATATTTCTATCTAAATTATCATTATGAGTCATTTTAATTATTCGTGGTTCGCCTAAGGATGTAACACTTAGGTGCCATCACGGCCCCGAAAATTGGGTCGTGACAAATTCAGTCAATAGGGTTCGCCCGACAGGTTTAGGGGAGGTGGTCGGGTGCCCGCACGGCCTAACCGAGAATTCGGGTCGTGTCATCTAGTAAGCACATTCAAGATGATATACGCAATCAAACTCAGGATACTACCTAACACACAAGAATTAAGGTGAGAATCATCAAAACTTCAATCTGTCGAATGCTAAGACTGCACATCAACTCTGCTAAGAATTTTAGCATTTGGGGTACATCAGACTTCCCCCAATTTTTCAACAACAATCAACATAAGGTCCACCATGCCCACCCACAACCCGGCAACCACACAATTTAATCTCAAACAAGAACTTCACCAAATGATCAGAATTAGTAGAAGGGAATCAAGGGACTTTAGGGGATGGAATTTTGTGACATGGGCAGAAATATCGAGCGAGAAGGAGAGATAGGAGAAAGAGAATTACATGCGCGACGACGTGAATGAAATTTAACAGTGATGAAACTAAAAGAGATAGACACCATCAGCTCAGCTGTTTACCACTTGAATTGACCAATTTCTGGTGGTGGTGATTGCCCGACACAATGGCGGACTGCAGTTTCTGAATCTCCATCTAAAACCACGGCTTAAAACACAGACATATATGGAACTTATGGACGGTGATGGTGGTGGAATGGTGGTGGGGCAATGGACAGTGGTGGAATTGGGAATTTGAGATGAAGAAGATTGAGAACAGAGGAGAGAGAAAATAGAGGGAAAAAAATTACCAGATCGCCGGTGGATGGTGGTGGCCGGAGGTGTGCGTGTATTGGAGGACGGGCATAGGGTGAGAGCCGAGAGGTGTTTGTTTGTGACTTTACTGGGGGAGGTGTGAAATTAAGAAAGACTTTGTGAACCAAAATAGGCGGGGCGCCCTTCCTATGAGGCGGACCGCCCAATTAAAATACAGAGAGTGTACTGAAGCAGTTTTTGAACACTGTTGTATAGTTCAGTACAACTTATGTCCAAATGAAGTCTGAAAAACCTGAAACTTGGTAAAATGATTAAAAAATAATAAAATAAACTAATCTATGAATTTAAAATGTAAAATTTAAGCAATATTTAAAAACGCTTGGGTTGCTTCCCAAGAAGCACCGCTTTTAACGTCACGGTATGACGAGTACCAATATCACACTTTTCTCTCCCTTTGAGAAGACGAAGTGTCTCCCCAATTTGAAATCAAATTTCCGATTGTGCTCTCGAGGTGGTGGTATAAATTTCAAAGTTTCGAAGGCTGGATACTTCATTTTGCACTTCTGGCCTTCAAGTGAGGGATGTCGTTTTGTCTTCTTGGCATGGCGAACTCTAGAATGTAAGCACTTTGTTTATCAAGTTCATCCAAGGACTCGAATGATTCAATTTGCAATTCCTCATCCACACATAAAGTTGAGAAATGAAGTTAACGAGGTCTACTTCTTTCTAATAGCATTTGCTCACCATTCATGATATCCTCTTCTTTCAAAGTGCTAGAGTCATCACAAATGAATTTCATTTGACTTGTACTCTTTTCTAGAAATTCGCCCATTTCTAGCATATCATTCACGATTTCTTTATGTTGACCCTCGGAAGCTTCAACCATTTCATGGAATAGAATTTTCAAGATACGAGCATCAAGATCAAATTGGTTCACCCTTTGCCCTAGTTCTTCACTTTCTTGTTCGAGATCCCAACCATCTACATTTAAGTCTTGAAGGCATGCTTCATGGACTTTCATTCTTCGAGCTTGATCTCGGAGCCAAGTTCGGCTCATAATTTCTTCTTCATCCCAAACGTGCTCTTCTTCAATAATTTTTTCTTAACATTTAAGCACATCTTCCATGGAGGGTTCTTCTTGAAAATTAGACACATCCTTAGCCTCTTGAGCATTAAAGATTTCCATTAATTACTTCATTTTCTCCCTCAAATGTTGTAGGGCTAAATCATTTTGGTGAACTTCCTCTTTGATTTCTTTCATCTCCTTGAGGGTTTCTCCATTTTGGTGCTCGAGTATCTGCTCCATCAAGTATTCATATCTCTCATTTTGAATGCATTCTTCTTGTGAAGTGGATAAGTCCATCTCTTCTAGAAACTTCTCTTAGATGCCTTGCCGTTCGAGTTCAAGTTCCATATTCATGTTTGCATTAGACCTATCAAACTGGTAAGCATCATTAGCACCATTACAAAAATCATTAGGAGAAGAATAAGGAATATTAGGACAACCGTCCCAATGACCATTTTGGCCACCACACTCATGGCATATGTTCCACACATTGGAATGAGAAGGTGCACACAACTCGCTCTCGGAAACATTTTGACAATCTTGCCAATAATGGGGTCCACCACAATGCAGGCAAGGATCACTCATATATAGATTTTCAGCATATGACCAATTTTAGTTCCATGATGCCATTTTAAGATAATTACTACGAAATTAAACTAACTAACTAACACAAGTATACACTACACACACATAAGCATTTACAATTCATAAAGAACAAGAATTCAGAATTTACAAGATAAGGTTCAAAAAGTTTGGGTCTAAGCCAACTAGTTCAACTCCACCAAATACTCTAATACGCCAATTGTACTCCGACAACGACACCAATTTTGACAACGCTCAACACACATCCCGGATTGAGATATGAATGGTCGTTGCAATAGAATTTACCCAACTAGGAGTCGGGGTCGAATCCACAAAAAATAAAGTGATGCGATCAAAGTAGTGGAGGAACTAAACCTATTTGACAAAGCCAAACTAGGATAACAAGGTGATAGAATAATATTAACTAGTACAAACTACACTAGAAAAGTAAGTAAATGTGATCAATGGCCTTCTCACAACCAAGGAAGACAAGATTTGAGCCTAGGATGCAAATATAGCACGAGGTTTATATATTATGGCTGAGTCATTCTAATGTAATCCCTACAATCCTTCCGGCCTAGAAGGGATTTACCTCAATGGCGCTCGTCAAAGCCATAGTTGATTTAGTCTATGAAATAGCCTATCAACCCAAATCCTCGCTAGCTTCACTATTCTACGTTAACTAATCTCTCACAAGTCCTTAATTAGGAAAGTAGACATGTAAAATTTAGTGTCATGAGCATTAAAGTTAACAACCAAATAGAAGCTAGATAATCAAAACCCACATATATAAAATCCTAGTCATAAAAAATATTTATAAAATCATGTCCATTAATAACATCAACTAACTAAATGTAGTATATAAATAAAAGAAATAAAGAAAGGGATAAAGAATTGCTCATTTGAAGTGCACTCAATATTCATTCTTTCATGGTTGTTGATGGATCCTTGCTACCAAACTTGGAAAAATGGCCAAAGATGTGTGAAAATATCTTCTCCTAACTATTTATATGTTGCTAAATTAATACCATGCATTTTCAATATTGTCCCCTAGGTTAAAATGGAGGAAATAGCCGAATTTTCGTCAAGTAGCCACCCTGGTGCTGCGATTTGACTTGACAGCCACTTTCATTGCTCAACTTACTCACTATTTCACGCATAGTCACTTTTCTGCTGCATTTTTGAAAGAATAGCTAGTTTTCTTCTTTTTCTTCAACGTGGCTTCTTTTTTAATTGTTTCTTCTATAACTCTTCTCCAACATATTCAACCTACAAAATACAATAAAATCATGATAAGTGCACTTATTTCATCAATTTAAAACAACAATAGCTCAAGTATAAGTATGTAATGTGTGGTATTTTAGCCACACATCATGGACGTAGATGGAGAAAAAAATGCAAAAGGTGATGTAGATATTGGTGGAGGTTGTACAGGAATTGTTGGTGAAGGTGCAGGTCCTTCAAGTGGTGGTGTCAGATCTGCAAGGACTTCTTTGCGTGATGTGCTTGCTAAGCTGGAAGTAGTGGAGGCCAAATTGGCTAATGTTGCTAAGCTGGTAGCGGAACAACAGAAGAGGTCAGTATGCAAATGCTTCTACCATCCGTCTGCGTGGTTGATGAGGCACAAGAAAGGAATGCAATGTATTGTGGTACCAATGCAAATACCATTTCAATTTTGAGAAAGAAGTGTAGATTTGATGAAGTGGATGTTGTAGTTGATGCTAAAGTTGATGCCAATGTCAGTGCAACCAGTGCCATTGCCAATGCCAGTGTCGATTCCAATGTAGTTGATGGTTTTGTTGATGCCTTTAATGACAATCCAAATGCAGTTGATTGTGAAGTTGATACCCCAATGCCAATGTTGGAGAGGAAGTCACTGTGAATGACAGTGAAGTGCTGATGGAAAATGGTAAGGATGCTGAGGAAGAGTTTTATGAAGTGGAGGATCCACCCCATGCTGCATTGGAAGATAACTTAAATGGAGGGGTTGGAGAAGATGTTGAAGACCCCAACACTAAAATTGCGGGTGTCTTGAAGAGTTTGAGTAAAGAATTTATTGACAATGATGAGTACAAAGATTGATTTGTCAGTGGCTGTGTGTTTTGATGAACAATAGTTAACACTTATATTTTTAAGTCTTGTCCGTTATTTGTTTGTTGTTTGAATATTAAAAGATTGAAAATCCATTTTGCTAATGTGTTTGATATTTCGTTTAGCAACCATTATTTTTGACAATCCATTATGGTAACGTGTTATATGTTTCATTTATCAACCATTATTGCTCAGTTTGTTTTGCTAGTGTTTAAAATGCAAGCAATCGTCGTAGATCCCTAAATAATTTAAAAATTCTGGTGAACCACTCAAGTTCATTGTTCACTGCTGTAGCTCTATCATCAAACAGACCTACCTAGTGGGTGTAGTTGCAATTTTATGCGTCTTCCACTATATAGTTAGATTTATACTATATGAGTTGGACACAATTCGAGCATAGGACAAATGTGCGTAGATGAAGACAAGACAATATTTTAAACAAATATAACAAAACAGGTGCTTATTAATAGACGTGAAAGTTTGCCAGTAAACAGAGTAGATTGTGCGGTAGATAATAGAAGCATGTGCTAGAGTCTAATTGGTGCAATTTAAGTGGTCGCTCTCATTTGGGTTGCAACTCTTCATGGCCATCTCTATATAAACCCCTCAAATATGTTTGCCTCTCCAATTTCATTTCTAATTCGAAACAGCTGCTCTCAAACTATTAGTTAGTCCACCAAAATGGCAAGACCATCCAACTCGCGTGAAATTAAACAAACTAAATCGTTTCTGCAAAGCGAGGTTAGTTATATTTGGCAGTGAATGAAGAAGAATGATGGTATCATATGGGGAGACACCTATCATAGGTTAAATCAATTTAAAGCGATCAACCATAGACTTGATGCACTTGGTGTACCACCACATCGCGAGGCAAACATCATAGAGGAAGACGCATCTCCACCAAATGCAGCAAATGTCATGGACGTCGCTAATCCACCAAACTAGTTGTTTGTGTTATCTGAGAGAGTAATGTTATTCATTTTTATGTTCAACCTTTAGTACTGAATCATTGTATTATTTGTCTTAGTTTCAATTGTGTTTTTTTTTTATCTCCACCAGTGCAGGTCTATAAATTCTGAAATCTCCATATTTCAAGTTTGATTTTATTGTTCTACCTGTGATTTTGATTGTCTACCACGAATGATTTATTATATAAATTTAACAAACAGAGCAAAAGTTCGCATAGTTCATAGTGATCAATCAAACAAACAAGACAATTAAATTGCTATTACGTTAACAAAATTAATTAGACCCACCATTTACAGACTAAGCAAAATAATGCTCCGATAAAAAACCTATGCACCAACTTCTTAAATCGATCCCTCTGCCTCTCAATCTCTTTCCACTGCATTTGGATTTGTTCCTTCTCCATTTGAACTTTCCTGAGTTGGGTTTTGAGGAAATCTCTCTATTGCTCAGCCTCGAGAAGTAGCAATCTAAGAAGCTTCACTTGTTCTTCATATTCATGGATCTCTTGAGTGAAGTCAAACATCGCCGCTCCTTGTGCCCTGGACACTAATTGGAACAGTACTTCTCTTATTTTTTGAGCAAGCGGACCATCATGCCACCTAAAGTAATCACATCCACCATTGTCCTAAGCAGGCCAAAAATTAGCATCGTTGGTTAAATATTAATTGTAAATTTTTCTAGACGTAAATAATTACCTACCTTCGGCGTACTACAACCCCAAAATCTGCGACCTGATTTGTTTGGGTCCTTGATATTTTGAGCTTCCCGATTTGACCGCAATGGCATATATCGGGTTCCACCGAGGAAGATGATGCTGATTGCAAGGTCTGGGACATCTATGTTTTATTATCGTAGTCGAAGATAGACGGAGGAGAGAGAAGTATAATTTAGTTGGCGGTTTATATGTAAAGATAATATATTACCGTTGTAAACAAAAGTTAAAGTTACCGTTGGAAAAATAAAAAACTAAAAAATAAAATCCCGTTGAAACAAAATAAATTAGAAGATGCTAATCAATATCTGTTTGGTCTAATGCAAACTTACTGCACAGCTTTGCATTGAAATGATGTCGTTCAGGATATTATAACGCGTGCGTTTGGTATTTAGGGTTTAGGATTTAGAGTTCATGCGCTTGGGGTTTGGGGTTCGGGCTCTAGGATATTTGTAGATGAATTTTTTTTTTGCTTATTGGGTATATTATCGACGACTGCAAATTACACTGTTTTTTATTATGAACTTCCATCCGTTGACAATACAATCACATGATTTTCCTTAAAATAATATTAAAAACCTATATTAAAAACTATTAAAGGGGTAATTTATTGGTCTAATAACTACGAAACCACTCACATAACAATGTTGTTGCATAATGTACCTTCCTAATGGTTAACAATTGCTAAGGACGAACATTAGATGACATATATGTTATAATGAATACTAGTGTTAAGATTCTGAGAAAACAAGACCTCTTTGTATTAGCTTGGAAGAAGATCGTGATGTGAGAAGCAGGCAATGCTTTGATTTAGTTATATAGCTTAACACATCCTAACACTTTAATAATGATAGCTAGCATTGGTTTTACGTTCATTAATTAACGTACACAAATGATAAAGTGATCGTATAACAAAACCTCCTAATAACCTTCAATTTACTCCTTATTCTTTGTAATCGATGATAAACTTTGATAAACAAGATTGTCAGCTATGTACAATCCAAATGAATTGACGGGGACACGTGGTCTTTCATAATTTATTTATTTTAATTCACCTCATTGTTGGATATTATCATTATTTCATTACAAAAAATTTTTGTCCGTCAAATTAATTCAAGTTTAGCAGTGGTGAGTGTAAACCATATATGGTTGATTATTAACCATAGGTTAATTCCACATTAATGACGACCTTCAATTTAATCCTTATTCATTGTAAACGATGATAAACCTTTATACAGATAATTGTCAACAAGCTACAATCCAGATGATTGTTAACCAATCGTTAATTCCATACCGATTTAGTTTTTTATTTTACAATTAATTGCACTTTTTCCTTGTCATAATGTTAGTTGCTTAATAACCATTCAGCACCAATAGAACAATAGTAAAATTTTAATGACTAAACAAACAAAATAGCTAATGACTAAAAGTAAATTTGTCACAACCCATTTTTTGAACGAGTTGTGATCGACACTCGTGACCGAGCGAATCCTCTAACTTGTCTGTGACATTATTTTTGTCATGCCATGTCAATCATGCTTTCTTTAAAGGAGCATTTTAATAAATTAATGTTGGACATAAAACTGCTTATATTGATTAAATAAATAACTTTGTTGTGTTCTATGTAAAACCATATAAAATAGACAACCACACCCAACTGTTAGACTGTCTATAAAGCCTCTAAGAATTTACACCTGACACTACTACTAATAATAAGGAAGAGTGGAAATCAAAGAATCTCCGCGAATAAATGCAGAGCTCACCAATCAACTGGGTAGTGGGGGGATTATGCTAGCTCATAGTCTGCTTGCTTGCAAAATCAGTGTCTACATTTACATAAGTCAATGTAGGTTCCCATAAAGAGAACGTCGGTACACCACGACGGTACTTAGTGAGTCTCAACATTCCCCCACTAAAGCATAACGAAATATTTAAAATAAATATGATATGCAATGTAATTCCTGAAAACCATGAAAGCATAAAACATTTAAACAAACTAAAATAACTTGAATAATAAAATTCTGAACTTTAATATATATTTGGAATCATGGTGACTTTGTGGAATCATGTTATGTTAGACATCAAAAAAGCGTATTCGTAAAAATATTTGGAAAAGAAAGGGATATTGGGTAGCAGTAAAGGCTTTTTCATTAGCGAAATCTCTTTCTACCGGAAATTCTAAAAGTTTTTTTGTACGACAAACAAAAATAAATAAGGAATAAAACGTTAGAATAATTTGAATCAACTTGAAAAAATTATTCAATTATTATCTAATTGAATAATTTCACAATTTTCCTTTCATATTTGATATTGATTAGCTCACCAATCAATACATAATGGAACTCGCTTCGCTTTTCTGATTGATATATAAAATAATCGAATTAGAAAATCCTCTATTTACTGAGTAATACCCTTTTTGTTGACAAAAGAATAAACATCATTTCCATTCCAAGGTGGGGAGTTTTATTTTCCCCCATCGACCTATTTGCAGAATTCAATTAAAAAATAAAAAAAAATTCTATATTTCCATTTGATTTCCATATCTATAGAAGAAGGTATTTAAAAATCTTTAGTGAAAGTTAAGAACTCATTGAAACTAATTGATTCGATTTTGAAACCTTTTTGTGTTGTCGTGTTGTCTAACTTTCTAACTTTTTATTTTCTCTGAATTATTATATAGAATATGATAGAATATGGATCCCCATGTATCTCTTGCCCTTAACCCAATCGAGAAAGTTGCTTAATTAAATTCTGTATGACTAATTGTCAAATTTGAGTGATGCAAATTGGTTTTTTCTTTCTATTTTGTCTTCAAAATCCATTGTTTGTTTAGATTTCTGAAATAAAATAAATAGGAAATAGCTGATTAAACAATGAAAACAAAAATCTTTTGAACTCTATTCCTTAATTGAGGATAGAACGGTTTAGTTACAAGAGTTCAATTCGAGGAAAGTATAAAATATAGGAAAGGACTAGATTAATAAGACTCTAAACTCAAATCTAAAATAATGAACCTTCAACTTCAAATTCCTATTTGAACAACTTTTTCTTGATCCGTTTGAATCATTACTAAACTAAAATTGCTTCCTCAATCTCGACGATTGCTTATTCATAGGCTATTATGAGTTGAAGACAGGTCGCTATGGTGAAATCGGTAGACACGCTGCTCTTAGGAAGCAGTGCTAATGCATCTCGGTTCGAGTCCGAGTGGCGGCATACCGTCTTCTAAAAAGGAGAAATCGATCTTATAATGAATTCAATTCCCGATTTCAATTTTAGAATTATGTAATTAAGGGACTCTTCTTTTTTAAGATTTTTTATGATATTTTCAACCTTAGAGCATATATTAACTCACATTTCCTTTTCGATCGTTTCAGTTGTAATTACAATTCATTTGATAACCTTTTTAGTCGCTAAAATCGTAAAAATATACGATTCGTAAGAAAAGGGCATAATAGTTACTTTTTTCTATATAACATGATTATTAGTTACTCGTTGGATTTCTTCGGGACATTTTCCACTAAGTGATTTATATGAATCATTAATTTTCCTTTCATGGAATTTCTCCATTATTCGTATAATTCCGTATTTCAAAAAAAATATTTTAATTTTAAGTAAAATAACTGGCCCAAGTGCTATTTTTACCCAAGGCTTTGCTACTTCAAGCATTTTAACTGAAATACACCAATTTGTAATATTAATACCCGCTCTTCAATCCGAGTGGTTAATAATGCACGTAAGTATGATGATATTGGGCTATGCAGCCCTTTTATGTGGATCATTATTATCAGTAGCACTTCTAGTGATTACATTTCGAAAAAACAGAAAGCTTTTTTTATAACAACAATGGTTTTTTAAATGAGTCATTTTTCTTGGGTGAAAATATTTTAGAAAATACTTCTTTTGATTCTGCTAAAAATTATTACAGGTCCCAATTGATTCAACAGTTGGATTATTGGAGTTATCGGGTTATTAGTTTAGGATTTACTTTTTTAACCATAGGAATCCTTTCAGGAGCGGTATGGGCTAATGAAGCATGGGGGTCGTATTGGAATTGGGACCCAAAAGAAACTTGGACATTTATTACTTGGATCGTATTCGCAATTTATTTACATACCTGAACAAATAGAAATTTGCGGGGTGCAGCGTCTATAGGCTTTCTTATAATTTGGATATGCTATTTTGGGGTCAATCTATTAGGAATAGGGTTACATAGTTATAGTTCTTTTCGATCAACATTTAATTGAATTCAAGACAAGTTATTACAAATACAAGAGCGGGCGGTGCATTATATGAAGCACCGTGCGGACCGTGTGAATCATCAATACAATATTTGATTCACACGGGTTTCTACCATATGTAGTTCAATTTCATTGTTTTTACTTAACTTAAGAGTTAAGAGAAGAAAAAAGTCTTCTTTTTTTTCATTGTCCAAGAATGTTTTTAAAAAGAAAGATAAGGTTTTTTTATTTCAGTCATCCAAATTATCTATTAAAAAAATTAGATAGAATAACTTCGACCTTTTCAACTGCTAATGAAAGAACGAAATCTGGGTATATACCAATACCTATTACGGGTAAAAAGATGGAGATCGAAAGAAATAACTCTCGCGGTCCAGAATCAAAAAAAGAATCCTTCGGGGCATTAAATAGCTTGTATTCTTAGAACATCTGGCGTGACATAGATAATGAATAAATAGGAGTTAATATCATTCCAATTGCCATTACAAAAGTAATTAGTATTTTTGGAATTAAAAGATATTTTTGGCCGGTAATTATTCCAAAAAATACTATCAATTCGGCAACAAAACCACTCATACGTGGTAATGCAAGGGAAGCCATCGAAAACTGAACATCGTGAATATTTTTGGCATTGGAATAGCTATTCCGCCCATTTCGTCAAGATAAACAAGACAGGTTCTATCATAAGTCGTTCCCGCCAAGAAAAAAGTGCAGCACCAATAAATCCATGAGAGATTATTTGTAAAAGGGCTCCATTAAGTCCCGTATCGTTTATAGAACTAATTCCTATAATTATGAAACCTATATGAGAGACAGAGGAATATGCTATTCTCTTTTTTAAATTCCGTTGGCCAAGAGATGTTAAAGCTGCATAGATTATTTGTATTGTACCTATTATCATCAACCAAGGAGAAAATATAGAATGGGCGTGGGGTAATAATTCCATATTGATTCGAATTAATCCATATGCTCCCATTTTTAATAAGATTCCGGCTAGAAGCATACAAGTATTGTAATGTGCTTCTCCATGGGTATCCTTTTCTTTTCTATATATATATATATATATATATATATATATATATATATATATATATATATATATTATTTCTTTTCTGGTGAGTACCAATAAACTCTAACATAACATGATTCCACAAACTCACCGTGTGATCGACACAATTTTGATTCCTTCTTTATCGAACAGGCCTCTTCCCTGTGGCGCCACACAGTTTCAGGCGATAGCATGTTGCACGTTTGTTCCTTGGCCGTGTCAGACAACCTTATCATAAACTCCTACTCTGGCATGAGTAGTTTCGGGGTCAATATTAACCATAATAGGTTGTTTGGTAAGAGGGATAAGGATTATAATCCCGAGATAGAAAATGAGATTAGATTTATCTTATGTTTGGTTATTGGTATTAGATATATTGGGATAATAATTATCCCACAATTATGGGATTATCTTATCCCATATAGGGTGTGGGATAAGTTATCCCATATTTAATCCCACTTTCAATCCCAAAATAATTTTATCCTAAATTTATGGGATATCCCATCTTTAGTAATCCTTTGTACCAAACGACCCCTAAAGGTTATGAAACCGTTCTCAGAACCTCAAGGTAACTTCCAACATATTTCTATAAAACTTTTTTGTGACCACTTTAAGGTCCAATACATTCCTTAAAACATTATCCATGAACATAAATCATAATAGTCTTGAGTAAAAAATGACATGAGCATATCAAAGGATCGTTCAATATGTTTTCAAATATTCTTTAACCCATAAAAAATTGACATATAATATCATGTAAATTAAAGATAACAAAATATGAAAATAAATGCGATAACTCGAGAATAAACTCTTGAATTAACTAGAATGAGGTTTAGCTAATATGCACTATCTCGATCCAATTAAGCACATATTAACTCTTTAAGATATTTTATGAAGCACTTCGTAAGCGGACTTTTGTAAGTAAAAATCTCTTTTGTAAAGGGTTACATCAACTCACCTCAATTGCTCCTTCGACCAAAACTAAGCTTCAACAAGTCTAGTATATCTGAATAGGTTCAATCTACAACATACAATTCAATTTTTCTGCAATGCCAGATCCATATAACTCGACTCAACCCATTCAGGAATTAAATTTTGGTATTTAAGCAAACCAAACACTATGATCAATACACCCCAATATTTAATCCTAAATTTAACATAACTGAATAACTACTTGGATCTTATGGAAAAATCAACTGTAATAACCACCATTGATAAGCTGAGCATGATTTATGAAAATTATGTTAGCGAAAGGACAATAAAATTGGGAAACTTACTGAAAATTGGAGTTTTATTCTCTTTGAATCCCAACTTATTCATGCTTCATTTTTAATCATGGGGTAAGCAAACTAACTTTTGCTCCAGCCTATAAAGTTTTTTTGACCAAATTAAGGAATTCAAGACTTGCTCTTCGTGATCGCAAAGCAAAGGACAAATTAGAAACTATTTTTGGTTTTGTTTGCTGCTCTCTGTTCGTTTTGTATTGCAACTAGGCTTTTGCCTTTGATTAGAGGTGTCAATGGCTATTTGTGAACTGATTATAACTGACCAAATCGAACTGTACCGAACCAATTAATATTATAACTATACAAAATAATTAGGTTAGGTTTTTTAATTTACAAAAATAAATAAAAAAAATACCAAACCGAATAAGATTATATTAATAATATATATTTTATATATTAGATATTTATGTATAAATATTTCTAATAAGATTTAAAATAAAAATATATAAAATATTTCACCTTTGGGCTTGAGCCTAATGGTGGAATCAGTAACCTCAAGGTCCTGCCAACTATAATACTACTATTAAAGTTGAAAATCTTGTGCTTCAATAGTGAAGTGTATTTCAAAATTCTCGATTCCAATCTCCTTTAAATCTAGTTCCCATTAAGTGATAGATTTGTTCTATAATATTTTACGAGTTGTTTGCGTTGGTCTTATAAAGTTTTTTCACTTTGGATGAAGGTTTAATATCTCTATTGATTAATATTTAGTGTAGAACATCAGAGGATAGTCAAATATCTAGTTGATGAAACAAATGAGCTTGAGTTTGACAATCGGTATAATCTCAATATTTAATGTTGTAATATTTTGTGTTTATGCATTCGTGCCCATTTTAAAAACTCTAATCTTAAGATTTTGCATTTTAAAATGCTTCACATCTTCATATTGCTCATAAATTCCTTTTAGGCACCCCTTAACAAGGCACCCCTTAACTATACTCAACTGAATATGATATTGTTAGTGGCTTGTAATATTATTCATTAATTAAGAAGGAATCAATATTTTGATTCGATCACTTGAACATATGAGTTTTTGTAATAAAAGTGATAGTGTAAATCTGTTTTAAGATACCTCTTTCTTGGTAGGTAGTTTTAGATTACGCCTAAAACTCGAAAATTAACTGAACCGTATCGAAATCGAAGAAAAACTGAGATGATTGGAACAATTTTGAAAATTCAAATTTTGATTATATATATTAGAATAACCGAAAAATTGATGTGGTACAAAATTTTTAAAATACCCAACCGAATCGAATCATTGACACCCCTAATTAAATTTGGTCACTTAGACCATGTGATGGCCCACAAAGTGTCCCACCTTATGCCCCTAATATTGACTTGGCTTTAAACTTTAAGCACTATTAACTTGTAACAACACAAAGTCATAACTTTAACTTGTAACACAAAAATAAGACATGTCTGAAATCAACATAACTTTTTACCATACCATTGCAGGACATGAACGTATTATTTACCCATATAATATTCCAGACATATGGGCATTCACTTATTGGACATGTTCAAAATTTGCATCAATTTAATTCCCCTTCACATAAATGTATTTTCAAGCTACCCATCGTTATATTCTAACCCCATTTATAGATTACATATCATCCTTCTATGATATATTTCATATTTGAGTCTTACCACACAAAACAAGCTTATTTAAATTATTGTCCATATTGCTAAAGTCGTAAAATGTAAAATAAAGTTGAGGAACGTCACAAAATTTTTCATCAAGAAACTATTTCTTGAACATATATTTCTTTTATGATCGTTAATATAAATTGTTCAGCAAAAAATAAACCATTGTCAATATACACAATAAGTATGAGGAGTCAAAGAAATAATTTCTTGAACATATGTTTTAATTTTTTGATGGTTAAAAGTAATTGTTCATCAAGAAGGGCAACTCGGTGCACAAAGCATCCTGTGTTCACGCAAAGTCCGAGGAAGGTCCCCAACCCCGAGGGGTGTGATGTACACAGCCTAACCTAATACAAGCATCAATGATTGTTTTCAAGGATTGACCCCATGACCTATAGATCACACAAAGACAACTTTATCAGTTGTTCCAAGGCTCCCCTTTTAAATTGTTCAGTAAGAAACGAATAAATTGGCATTAATTTTTCAATAAAATCACTTACCCGCAGGATTAACCTGATTCTCTTCTGATGTTCTTCATGCTCTGTATTGGTGAAAATATAGTTTAGACATGTAGCAGCCGAGGCGCAAGGTTCGGAGCATTTTCTACGTGAATTACAAGTTGGTCTCGAGGTTGATGCAAGGGCGGCTGAGGCTATGCTCCGAGGTTAAGTCTATTCAAGCCACGAGATGTGATCGCTTCGGGAAAACAAAATGGTTCTTTTTCGCCCTAAAGCCGAAGGATCTGAGCCTCGGGACAGGAAGTTCGACTTCAGCAAGGCTAGAACCCCACAATCTCTCTATTAATGAAGGGAAAATTGTAGAGGGATCTATGATCTTGGCGTGGGCCCATTAATATTTCATAGTCTTTTGCGTCTTGATACGAGCAATTTCTTGTCACCTAAACAAATTCGATTGTATTTCTAAAATCCTTTATAGGCTCATACATGCTCTACACACCAAGTCTTGAATTCCATTCTTCACGACGCGAAGCTCAGCTTCAAATTCATCTGAAATGGGCATGGGCATTACTCCATTGAAGATACTCCATTTTGTTCTTTGGAGCACGCTATAGTGTTCGTGCAAGACTTTATAGTTCGCTGAGATTTCACGGGAAAAATCCATAAGAGTTCAGGTAATGTGATATGGGCTTCTGTGATGTTCTTGGGAATTGTAAAATAACAATAGAACTGAATGGAAGTTTTATTGATATATTACTCTGTTACAATCAAGCTAAAGGAAAGAAGAGTTAAAAGAAGAACATGAAAGAGATAATTGAGCGGGAACTAGTAGTACTCAAAAACTGATTCTGTTAGAAGCTAGCTGCTATTTCCAACCATTGGATTAGTATATTACTCCTAAATCTCCACCTTCCATCTTTTCCTTCTTTATTCTATTTTAACATGCCACTTGTAACCTTTCTTCGATACTGAGTTGTGACCCTACATGTGTCCTTGTCAGCTCCTTTACTCATTTACTCCCACCGTTTCATAATGGATGCCCTAGTTTGAATTGGATCGGAGTTTAAGAAATGGAATAAGACTTTTGAAATTTGTGGTATAAAATAAATCCTACGTAAACATATGGTCATAAATCATCTCATTAAGGGTAAAGTAGTAAGTTTAAAAGTAAATTGTTTTCAAATATAGTATTTTACCATTCTTTTTAGAATAGATTAATAATGAAATTGTGTAATCCTTTTTGGAACGGAGGGATTACCCAATTCACTTCATTTCCCATTTCATTTCTTAACGTAAGATCGTAACAACTTCGAACTTAATAATGGAGTATTTCGATTGATTTACACAAATAAACATAACTATACCTAGTCTGGGAAGATTGAAACATTAAAGATGGTCTTTAAACAATGAATACTTTTATATTTGATGAAGCTGTAATTTCGCAAATATTCTCGCACCTTACACACAAAGCAGGAATCAAGACAATCCAGCCACAATTATTTATATAGTAAGTAAAATTCTATGTCTATTTTACAAATAAATGAGGTGATATCGACTCACTTCACACATCCATAAAAATGCACGGCAAACATAACTTCATATGTTAATAGTTAGTCGCGATAATTTGATCGCACCTATTCAGATGGTGAGCGAAAATATTTTGCAAATAATTGAGGCTAGATCGTCCTTACTTCGCACATCCACAAAATTCCACAAGAATCCATAACACCAGGGATCAGTCCAACCACAGTTATTTTTAGGAGGATTTTCAAAACTAGGCAGCCCATAACACAAAATTACAAATGAGGGGCCACATTTCATCCATAGCACCCCTTTATTTTTACATTACACAACATATCACCCCCTTATTTTCAAAATTACACAACATAGCACCCATTTAAACTAAAACCTTAGGAGCCACTCCCTCACCCTCCCCCAAAACACTGCCCTACCACCAGAAATCGAGCTGCCACCGCTGCCGCCGCCGGCCGGCGGTGGCTGGTTGCCGAAAAATAAAAATTTTACCGGATTTGCTTATTTTATTTGTAGATTTGTTTAAATAATTATTTTTTGATAAATTTATACACCTAAATCTATCAAAACAATAAATTATACATGTAAATTAATAGAAAAATGTGTATGCAAGAAGAGAAATACAAAAATATACACAAAAAATATAAGTTTTATATAAAACATCCATAAAAAGTGCACAAATCTGAAATTTATACAATTTTATTCATTGTTCATACACGTATATACAGCTTTATACAATTTTACAATGCATAGAATGTGTTTTATACACTGTCAATACGTACATATAAAGATTTATACATTTTTATACACGTTTACAGAATTGTATAAACTTGTATAAAAATGTATAAAAGTGTTTAAACTGACAAAAATAATGTTAAACAGTGCCTCGGGCAGATTTTACACAAAAGCTTAACAAAAATTCAAGATCTATACAGTTTTATACATGAAAAACACTAGATCTAAATATTAAACAAAAGTTTTAACAAAAAACTAGTAGATCTCAACAAATTTTTATGAAAAAAGTGAAGAACAAGAAGAAACTTGATAAATAAACTCCTCACCGGAGTTTTGATCGGAATATACAACGAAAAATATTGCTATTCAAAAAGCAAAAAAAAAATAAAAAAAAAAACGAAAAGAAGAAGAAGAAGCAGCGGCGGTCTTGAATTTGGTGACCACGGCGGCGACATCATCACTGGCTTGGAGGAGAGGAGATGACGGTGGGGCAGGGTTGGGGGTAGCGGCGGCGGGGTTAGGTATAATGGAGAAGAGAGGAGAGAAAAGTGGGAAGGAGGGAGGGAGAAGAGAGGAAAAATGGGGGCTAGGGTTTTTTTTTCTTTAAATAGGGGTGCTATGGAGTAAAAGAAAATTTTTTAAAAAGGGAGGTGAGTGCGATGTCATGTAAGGTAGCAAAATATGGGTTTTTTTTAGTAATTTTTATGTGTGGGGGTGTCTCTCAATGTAATTGTCCCTTATTTTTATAGTGAGTCAAATTGCTCTATACAAAATAACCCAGACCAGATCATCCTCACTTTTCTTTTTCTCTCTACCTCTCCCTCTCTCTCGGTCCACCATATCTTCTTCATCTCCCTCTCATTCACCGATATTGACTACGTCTGTTCAAATTTTCAAAATCTTCGTGATATTGGAGGATTTCATAATATTTTGACAAATGGTCAATTTTTAAGTAGCTTAAAGAGAAAAATAACCAATAGTTGCAAATTTTTTTTAAAAAATTGGCATATTAAAAAACACATGAAATTTTAAAGAATAACCACAGGAAAATTTGAACTAAACTCCAAAAAATTTTCTTTGAATTTAGTTTAGAGTTCTAGGAAAATTTTCTATGGCTTCATATTCCTGAAACTTTGAACTAAATCCCAGAATTTTTTGGGGTTTAGTTCAAAGTCCCAAAAAAATTTTCTGGACTTTTAATAGTTATTTTTTTAAAATTTCCATATATTTTAAGTAATGGCTATTTTTGTAGAGATATTTAACTACTGCTTGATCGGATCCTCTTTAGCACCCTGAAAAGTAGGTACATAGTTAAACTTTTACGAAGGAACAAAATAAGTGGATGAAAGCGGGAGAGTTACAAAACTATGACACAAGAGGCAATGATTTGCTTTTATACCATATTTAACATGGTTTTGCAAATATGGTCCACTACCGATAATATTTTGACGAAGATACCCCTGTCTATTATACAAATGAAGGAGGTCAGATCGACTCACTTTGCACGTCCATAAAAATGCACTGCAAAAATAACTTCAGATGATAGTTATTAATCACAATAATATGATCGCACTTATTCAGATAGTCAGTGAAAATATTTTGCAAATAATTTAGGCTAAATCATTCTCACTTCGCGCATCCACAAAAATTCAGAAAATTTCATAACATCAAGGACAGTCCAACCACGATTATCCTTATAATGAGTCAAAATGCTCTGTATAAAATAATCTAGACCAGATCATCTATCACTTTTTTCTTTTTATCTCTACCTCTCCCCCCCTCTCTGTCTCTCTGTCTGCCATATCTTCTCCATCTATCTCTCTCATTCACCGTTGTTGACTACATCTGTTCAAAATTTTAAAATCTTCATAACATTGGAGGATTTCATAATATATTGACGAATAGTCAATTTTTAAGTTGCTTAAAGAGAAAAATAGCCAATACTTGCAATTTTTTTTTTTTTAAAAAATAGGAATATTAAGAAACACATGAATTTTAAAGAATAACCACATGAAAATTTGAACTAAACTCCTGAAAATTTGAACTAAACTTTGTTTAGAGTTCTATTAAATCATTTTGGGCTTCATATTCCTTTGACTTTGAACTTAATCCCTGAAATTTTTGGGGTTTAGTTCAAAGTCCCAGGAAAATATCCTGGACTTTTGATGGTTACTTTTCAAAATAATTTCCATATATTTTAAGCAATGATTATTTTTATAGAGATTTTTAACTATTAGTTGATCCTCTTCATCGACTTTTCTTTTTATGTAGGTTGATATGTTGATATTTTGCGCTTAAATGCAACTCTTTTAGACTAGTTTCTACGTCCTTTAGCCTTATTATTTATACAAATTTTATGTTTATCTCCATGTTTCAGGAATTTAATGAGATTCATATTACAAAGCCAAAAGGAAAGAAGAAAAGAGAAAAAATAATTGCAAATTGGCTACAAATGAAGAACATAGAGAAGAGGTAGCAAGAAAATCAGTGTCTTGTCGAATCACCGGCTGAAGTGAAGAAGCCATCCGCCTGAGGCGGAGCGAGTTCAAGAGATCAAGGCAAGTCCATCGAACCAAAAGGGCGGATCTCCGAATCAAATGCTGAAAGCATTCAGCGGCTCTGCAGAAGTAACGCCGAATCTGCCGGTACTCATAGTGAGCTTGGGAAATCGGCGGGGAAAGGTGCAGATGTACGCCGGTTGAAATGTAACCCCACCGGACCTGCAAAGCACAAAAAGACAAGAAGAGTTAGAAGTTGTCTTTGACGGCCGCGCACTTCAATAGGCGGTCCGCCGAATAACCAGCAGTCTTATGAAAACAGGGCGAAAATGGAAAATATGTAATTATTAGATTAATTTTCAAACGCATGCCTAAAAATAGAGCATTATGCCTCCAAGGCACATATAACTATTTTCAGCTTACAATATTACTTTTGTATTTTTGAATATTCTTAGTGGCAAGCAAGGGTTTCTAATATTGATTTTTGGAAGGATTCCATCTTTCATTTATATCATTACATGTTTCTTACCATTTCATTCCTTACTATGATTACTTTCTACTCATACTAGGGGTTTATGTCATACCCGGTTTTAAACTCAACTTAGAGCGAGTCGGATTTCAGGTTTGACTGGATAACTCGTTTGAGCTAAGAGTTGGAGTCGCCACCTAAAATAGATTTCTAACGTGTATTAGGTCACCTAAGCGTCTAAGGTCAAGTCTTTATTAAACTGGTCTAGTTTCAGAGATTCAGTGGGTAAGAAGTCCAAATGACTCGGGGAAGAAGGTGTTAGGCACTTCCGCAAGTCCCACGAAAGGTGGTTTCTGCCCGAGTCTATATTTTGGGATGTCTATACAAGATACGTGTTATCACATGTATTACTAACTTATATGGCCAAATTCACAATCAATTTATAAACTAAGTCCAATTGGATAAGTCTAGGTAACATGCATATATTTGGGCTTTACATTTTACACATATGGCTTATATTCCACGCCTAATCGCGTTTATAGCCTCTAGTATAAATCCATAATCGAAACATGGTCAAATCTGCAAAGAGTGTCAAAAGGCAGCTTATTTATGCAATTTCAGCGTCTAAGTCATATTTACAGAAATAGGCAGTTTTAGCAAACGATTTCATAATTTGTCAAAAACCAAATAGGAGTTGTTTTTGAAATCAAATATTTGCCATTTAGGGTCGGTGTGACTCGTCATTAATTGTCGAGCCCTAACCTTAATGGATATTTTCTTTTGGGGTCAGTTTTGAAAGATATGCGTATGGGCTGTTTTTGAAAAAATAGAGGTACACGGAAGCACTCAAATGCAAGTAGGGGGCTGTCACACGTAAATATAAGTGTATAAGCATTCAAATACATGAATAAATGGTAGTATACTTTGAAAAATGCGTATTATAGTTTGTACAAGTGACCCCAATACTTATACCCCTCTTATACACTCCTATACACTATTAGATTAGTGTATAAGAGGTTAATATAGGTCAAAAATCAGTTTAACACATGAAAGGCCACATTTAAAAAACTATTTTGGGCCTGTATTATTGATGTAAAGAGAGGGGCAGTTTTAATTTTACATAAATAGTACAATTTTAGGCAGTTAGTGCTCATACAGTCCCTGTTATAACAATTCCCAGATTTTTACGTTGAAAAGCATGCTTCAAACTTTATAGTTTTAGTTTTAAGGCCTGCGTAGGTTAGCTACCTTGTAACAAAGCAATGTTATCGTACTGAAGTTCTACTCAAAGCATGTAAACGCGGGATATAGATCAAAATATGATTTAGTCTTTTACCAGAAATTGTCATGCAAGTTTTAACTATCCAAGATCATGATTTTAGGATGAAAGATGCAGCACATAGGAGAGGAAGGTTAAGAGAGGGGCCCCTGGGTAGCCAATGTACATGGCTCACTGCCATATATTCATATCGAAACCTATTTTAGCATATTTTTAGGGTACAAACAAGGAACCTAATAAATACAACATATAGGGGGTCTAGCAAAGTAAGAGAAGAGCATGAACAAGTGTCCTATGAACACTTAGTATAGGCCTGCAATGCCCACGTTTACTGATGGGAACTATAGTGAAAATACCTGCATATTAGAAGGCTGGTATAGCCCAAAGGGCTATCCTCAAGAGGCTGCAGAGAAAAGGTTAGCAGGTAGGGAAAAATAAGGCCCCAAACAGATATATACAGAGGCAAAGGATTACACAAAGCACTTATAGGCACAGACAATTCAAGTATGAGGCTAATGAGGGTGTAGACTGTGTTTAACCTTGTTATTAAATCAGAAGTAAGCAAAGAATGGTAATGCAAGCAGTATCAAGCCTTCTTCTCTAGAAAGATTTCCAGAAAAGGATGAGAAAAGGTCCCCAGAAGTGAAACTGTATTCCCTTAGCCTTTTCTTTCAGTTTTCTTTTTGTGCAGAGAGTGTATACTTGTGAAGTGTGTGTGAGTGAAAAGAAGACATGTTTATATAGTTGTGAGGTGAGGCAATCCAAGTTCAAACGGGCAAAGCCAAATATGGCATAGCAAAACAGTTTTCCAGCAATTAGGAGGATATACATAGGTGTATTCCAAATATAGCTCAATTAGAATCCCAAAATTTTCAAGGGAATCAAACACTTTAACAGATATAGTCTCCCCTTCTATTCTTAGTGAAGTCTAGGTTCAAAATCAGTATGTTAACAGGTTTTAAAGTAGTTTTAGGCTCGAAAATCTTTAGCAAATTCAAACGGGTTCTAATTGATACCCTATCAATTAATAAATCGGTTTTCCTTTCCAGTTGTCAATCAAGGCCTCCAATTAAACTACCTAGAATCTTTCGGTTAACTGAGCCAAATCTCCACACAACGTTCAAAGACACACGCATGGAAGCACTGAATTCAATTCACTTAATCAGTTTTAAACTAAGCATGAGTTTTAGGTTTTCAAGCTGATAAAGAAAGTGGCATGGAACTTTAACTTATGCTCGTGCAAGATTCTGGCAAAAAAATTTAACAAACAAACGCCTAACTAAATCTTCGATTAAGTAGTCATTAAGGGCCTTATAAATTTCAACTAGTTACACTGCATACAATCATGTTAATGCACAAAATGAGATTCGGCAAATTTAGGCTTATCAATCACATAGGATCCAGGGCAAATCAGAAAGGGAGAGAGAACAAGAAAGAAAAAGGGATTAGGGTTACCAGTTTAGGGTTCGAGTCGGGTTAACTTTGACCCGGCTCAATAATGCCTGTACGAGGAACTTACCTCCTTCCCTTGTTGGTAGTAAAGGTCGTGTCTCTAAAAAGAGGGTCGCTGGAGCATTTTTCTCCGGTGACGGAGATCACGATTAGGGTCGAATTCGACCTTTGTCAAACAGGCAATCCAGTACATGGCTTTTGTAGCGGAGAGTGAGAGGATCACATCGATATAATTTATGTCCATTTTTACCGGCGATAATAGCCGGACAATGACAGTAGCAGTGAAAGCTTCGCGAGAGGGAAAGGGATCGTGACGGCTGAGACGAGGAGGGGAAATGAAAATGATTTTAAGGTTTAGGGGTGATGTGTATAATTAAAAATAGAAATGTGGTTTTCAACCGTTGGATCAAATGGGTGGAGTGCTAGGATTAAGCCATGTCGTCATGACATGGCATTGACGTGTCGAAGTGGGTGTGAGGTGTGCAAAACTGCTGAGGTGTATATATATACGTGTATAAAATCGTATATATTGTGTATAAATGTGTATAAATGCCTATAAAATGTGTAGAAAATTATATAAAAATGTTCATAAAATTATAAAAAAATCAAAAAAATAATTTTGAGGGCTAAATAATTAAGAAAACCTACTATTTTCCGTTTTAAAATAATTTAGGTGATTTTGTTAAAAAGAGAAATAATTTTGAGAAATTATGACAAGCTATGCGAATTTTTGTAAAATTGCAGTCGTTTGTGCAAATGCTTTTAAAAATAGCCTAATTGGTGTGCGTGCATGAGATAATGACTCAAGACAAGAGTGAGTGTAGGGTAATTATGTGGTTATCAGCGCAATTTTGTCTGGATAATGGTTATCGAAACAGAAGGGACAAAATTAGGTGTCAACAGTTTATTCATGATGACTTGATTATTTTAACTTAAAATTTATTTTTAATCTTGTAAAATCTATAGGTTAAGGTGAATCTAGTTATCTATCGTACTTTGTATGACTAAAGTTTAAGGCATGGTCGTACTTGAATCTAACCCTACTTTGCTTTCATCACCCTAACGGGGTTGAAGGCGTAGGTTTATAGGAACTAGCGAACATTTGGGTATATTGGCTTATGAGTCTACGCCATATGGAGGAAAAGACCTAAAAAGGTCATTCCCGGTCGGGTCTTTGGATTAAGGATTTATGCGCCTTGTTATTCACCCCAATAGGCTTAACGAGGTAGATCATCTCTATCCCTAACGGGTTTTGAGGGTTACAATTGTGGTCCGACCATTTACATTACACATATGATTTGTAAGTTTAAAGGAACTGTTAAGTTAATGAAATCTCTCAGAATGGGTAAACCCCTAGGTCATTGATGCAATGCAAAACCGTGGGTTTACACCTTGCAATCGGGGACGACAAACAAGACGCGGAAACGATGAAGATAAGGTGCGGAAGCAACAGAGTAACACGGATAATAAGAAATCGGGGAAGGGGGAGAACAGAAATAGAAGAAAGAATGGATAATCACAGTCAAAACATTGATTGATCATCCAAGGGAGAAAATGAAACTTGAACCTAACAAGGATTCATACTAGTGATGAAATCCATTTCGGTTCCAAGCCTAAGAAGGCATAAACGAAGCCTCGGGCTTCAAACAAGAATGGCTCGGCCAATTCTATCTCTATTCTCTCAATTCAATATCAACTAAAAACTGTCTCCTAATGAGCTATGCTAGGAGTTTATATAGACAATAAAAAGGGCAAAATAGTAAAGTGGTCACAGGCGACCAATGAGATAAAGCCACGCAGGGCTGGAGTAGCTTATGTGTTCGGCAGCAGCTCGAACACATTGTCTTCGGACGCTTGTTTGCCTCGGTCACGTTTGGAATCGAACACCCTTGCCTCGGGCACACTTGTAGCCCTTTGATCGATTCTCTGTTCGGCGTCGCTCTTCCTCGGTTCGGTTGCTTTCAGCTTCGGGCTCAAACTTGATCTTTAGTTGTGCTCGATCTCACAGCTCCCCGAAGTCAGTGTCAGCACCGGTCACTTGTTGTCTGCTCGGTGGATTTCCAAAGTTGTTGCTCGTCGAGGCAGTCTTCGGCATCTTCCATTCCGGCCACACTTTGATCGTGGGCGCCATGTGACTCCTCGGTGGACTTGCTTGATGAATCGGACAGGTGAGCCTGGTTCGTATTGCATCATCCTCCCCTTCTTGAAAGGATTTCGTCCTCGAAATCAAACCGGCAAGACCTGCAACAAGGCAAAGACAAACAAAGCTTCCTACTTCGAAAGTAGGTTAGTGTTTAAGAGTGGAAAACACACTCTTATGATAGAGCCAAGCATCAATACTAATCAAACAGCCTATGTTTCCGAAGGAAACAACAAGTTCTTGGCTCAAAAAGGAATCGTACCGAACACTTAAGTACACGAAGAGATCAATAGGACACTTTACATGCAAGATGTAACGATCAAAGGCCCTATCACCTCTAAATTCGTAGTCAACACACCGAGCCCTCAATTCACTTCTATCAACATGGGGCTTATGGACTTCGGTATGCACTATTCTCAAGGTGTGACCAACATGTGGGATGGAGTAAGTAAAATGATTGACGCGACAACTAACATCGAATACTCCACTCCCCTTCTTAAAAGCAATCTTATCCACACCAAGAGACGGCTTTCCACCTCCAAAATCACCTTCAAGACAATCCTTCTCATTAGACAAGCTTCCGAAGAAGGTCTCAAATAATGGATTATCTATGGAGTTAAGTTTTCCAAACCGAGGTGGTTCATACTCTCCTCGAGTCGGATGCTCATCACAATCTCTTTCGAACAAAGGGTTGGTGAAAACAAGTTCACTACCCATAAAAGGTGCATCCCAACCAAGGTCATCATCCACACTTGAGGAGTCATCGAATATAATCCGATCCAACTCATCCACTAAGGACTCCTCAAGGGTGTCATCATCCTCACTACAACACATAGATCCACCATAGGCAATATTATCAACAAGGGTATGATCAAACAACTCATTATCCCCTTTATCAAAGATTGGTGGTGTGTCATAACAAGGGTCACAAGTAAGGTCAACTACAACTTCATCACTAGGGAGAGGTTCGGTGAAGATCGAGCTCACATCATGATGTGGCTTATCAATCCTCTCAACTAATGGTTCGAATTCACTCACAAGTTGACCATTCGAATCTACACTAGTTGCAAACACATTGTAATCATACAAATCATCAACTAGCATAGAGTTTTCACATACAATTTCACAAGACAAGGAAGTATCATGCTCACAGGAAGGAATTCGAACACTTACCTCAGAGTGGTCTTCGGCTTCTCTCACTGTCTCCGAAGTCTCACAAGTAGTTTCTTCTTCGTGGAGCTCACATGAAAGATCTTCTTCACCTTGTCTATCTACTTCGGTACAGAGTTGAGGTTCTATCGGTTTACCTCCAAGAGTTCCTGCACAAGAGTTCGAACAAGTAGAAGGAGAAGATAAGAGGTTAATGTTAGAATAAGGGGTGTCCTCACTCTCATCGATTCTTTTTCCCTCTTTCTTTTCCCTCATTTTTCTTTCACGGGCAGGTGTGGGTTTGGGTGGTGACAACTCACTCACATCACTCTTCACAGCCTCTCCTTTTTCCTCTCGAGAGTTGTCACCGGTCACTCCTTTACTCCTCTCGATCTTTTGTCTCTCATATTCGGGTGAGTTTGGTCGGGGACCAAGAATACCCATAGCTGGAGTAGGTGGACCTTTGACATCGACCCGAAGTCTAGGACTCGAAGACTCATCAACCGAGGTCTCCTCTTCCGTTATCGGGGAACCACTTGACTTCGAAGCTTGCGGCTTCGGGTTCACAGTATTGACTTCAGTCGGTTCTTTTCTTGCACTTTTCCCACTGCTCCTTGTGATCGTAGGACTCCTCGATGGCACTCTTTCGATCCTGGATTGGAGTTCTCGCTCTTTTCTCATTTGTAACACCGAAGCATATGCACTATTGGACATCTTTCCCTTCAACCCGTGAGGTGTAAACGTATAAGCCATTTGTAGTTCTCTGTTGTACACAAGGTATACATCCCTCTCATCGATATATAGCATCTGCTTGCTGTGCACCCATGGGTCTCCTAGCCAAACATCAAGATCGGGCATGGAATACACATTGCACCAAACATATTCTCTATAATCTCCATGAGATATGAGTACTCGAGCCTCATACGAAACACTCACTCCCTTATATGTATAAGGATGCTTCAATTTATAGCATGGTATTTTTAGGATCCGTACCAAATAAGCGCTAATGCAATTGACATCGGTTCCTCCAATCTTGAGCAAATTTCCTCCATAACCATTCACCTCAACAGCGAACCTACTTCTACCCAAGTTTCGGATATGAAGATCCAAGTTCGAACTTGAGTATCCCATTCCGTGGGTTCTCCTTATTCCTCCATTAGTGGTAGCACCACTAGAATAACTCCCACTTCCTTTCACTCTTCCAACATTAGAAGTTTTGTTGAAAGTCGAGGAAGGAGTTTTAGCATGGAACCCGTGAGAATTTCTCCTCGAAGAAGGTGTTCAGTAGAAACCTCCTCTACCCTCCTCGGGTCCATAACCACCAGCGCTCCTCGAGCCACCCTTTCCATAGGACTTGGAAGCATTGAATTGTGTGCCACGACTATAAGTTGCAAATCTTCCTCCTCCCATGGAACAACCTCCACCACCTCCGAACCCGATGGAAGGGGTTCTACTACTCCCTTGTGCTCCACACGAGACACCGACGGAAGAAGACATCAAATAGTTTGCTCGGTCAACTTCGTCATCGACTTCCTCGATGTCACATTCGTCGTATTCAAGGTCATCACAATGAGAGTAAGTAGAGTCATCGTACCTCGAAGTGTCACTACCTTCGTATTCTTGACCCGAAGCAAAAGATTCTTCTCGTTCATCTTCACAGGCTTCGTAGTCTTCTTCGTCTTCGTATTCACCATAGTGACCCGCTTCGTCCTCGTAAGAGCCATAGTCCCCGGTGTCGTTATAACAATCATCACCTCCGTAGGAACCATAGTCTCCATCATTTCCACACGAATCATACCCTCCGTAGTCGTCATCATCCGAAGACATAGCTGCAATAAATAAAGTAAAGGACCTCACAAGTTCACTCCCTCACGTGTATCACTCGAGTAATGTTCGCTCAATTTTTTTTCCACTCGTGTTTACACTCAAGGTCGTTGGCTTTTGTGACCTCACTCTATTGTTCTCACCATATAGCCTTTTTCCACTCAAGTTGGCCTTGCCTCCTTGTTAGGAAACCGAAGTGATAAATCACAACTAGTTCTTTCCAAGCTTAGGTTCGGAAGGAGTTTATATGACTCGACGGAACGGTAGCTATTTAACTGCGCACGGGGAGTCAAAGAAATTTCTACGAAGTTGGACTTCGGTCACCCCACGCACGAGTTCCTATAAGCTCAGATTCGATAATACGACCTCGAGTAGAAAGAGTTACTCCAGAGATCCACTATCGAGAATATTCGGACACAAGAAAAGTGAAATCCTAAGAGAATCTACCTCCTCCTCGGTTCCGCTTCGGAATTTTCCGAACACGTGACCTCGGTACAAGTGTTTCCTCCTCGGTTCAGATAGGGTTTAACCTTATCCACTTTCCCTTTTCTAGCCGACAACTTTTCACCTGGGGTTTTAGATTTGTCAGTTTACCCCTTTCTTCTTCAATGGAACAGTGAACCTTTACTCCGGTGTACGGACAGTATCAAGATTCGTTCACAGTCCACTAACAACAGATTAAGCTCAAGATTTGGGTCGTCTCCGGTTTTACAACGTCGGAGATCACTCCAGTTCCAAGCGAAGCTAAGAACACAGCTCACGTCGCCCGTACACTGTCAACAATGTCAACACGCTTCCGGCGTACGGACAGTGTCTACAAGCAGTGGAACTTCGATTTTAAGCACAAAAATCGACCCAAATACCTCAACAACCTCCAGTTTTCATCGGTAAACACCAAAACACAACTGGGGTTCGATTTTCAACAACACCACGTCAAGAACACGGTCCAAAACGATGGAAAAACCCTAGTTACAAATGTTGTACGTCGGGTACTCGATCAATTCCTTAGACAGTGGTGAATTCAAATATGTGATTGTCTAATCCAAACAATCAACAATCAATTCAAATTTTTGAATTTTCTTCTTTTTACTTTTTTCTTTTTTTTGTAAAATAAGAACACCAACAAAAAGTAAAGATAGATTGAACAAGGAACGTGGATTCGTAGGAACGAAACCCAAGCCTTGCTCTGATACCAAACTGATGCAATGCAAAACCGTGGGTTTACACCTTGCAATCGGGGACGACAAACAAGACGCGGAAACGATGAAGATAAGGTGCGGAAGCAACAGAGTAACACGGATAATAAGAAATCGGGGAAGGGGGAGAACAGAAATAGAAGAAAGAATGGATAATCACAGTCAAAACATTGATTGATCATCCAAGGGAGAAAATGAAACTTGAACCTAACAAGGATTCATACTAGTGATGAAATCCATTTCGGTTCCAAGCCTAAGAAGGCATAAACGAAGCCTCGGGCTTCAAACAAGAATGGCTCGGCCAATTCTATCTCTATTCTCTCAATTCAATATCAACTAAAAACTGTCTCCTAATGAGCTATGCTAGGAGTTTATATAGACAATAAAAAGGGCAAAATAGTAAAGTGGTCACAGGCGACCAATGAGATAAAGCCACGCAGGGCTGGAGTAGCTTATGTGTTCGGCAGCAGCTCGAACACATTGTCTTCGGACGCTTGTTTGCCTCGGTCACGTTTGGAATCGAACACCCTTGCCTCGGGCACACTTGTAGCCCTTTGATCGATTCTCTGTTCGGCGTCGCTCTTCCTCGGTTCGGTTGCTTTCAGCTTCGGGCTCAAACTTGATCTTTAGTTGTGCTCGATCTCACAGCTCCCCGAAGTCAGTGTCAGCACCGGTCACTTGTTGTCTGCTCGGTGGATTTCCAAAGTTGTTGCTCGTCGAGGCAGTCTTCGGCATCTTCCATTCCGGCCACACTTTGATCGTGGGCGCCATGTGACTCCTCGGTGGACTTGCTTGATGAATCGAACAGGTGAGCCTGGTTCGTATTGCATCAGTCATTCTCCATATTTTACAAGTACTAAAAGTGCAAAGTTGATTTTATGCTTTTGTTGTTAATTGTTAGTCGTAGTCGTAGTTAATGAAATCTTTACAAATTTATACTTAGGAATATACGAACAACTCATAGAACTCGTTTTTATTCAATCTAAGACTAATAGATTACGAGCTAGCTCCCTGAGGAAATCGACCCCGACTTTTATTCGGATACTATCGTTAACGATCGCCCCACACCTTCATAGGTGATTGGATTGAGCGTGGATCAAATTTTGGCGCTATTGCCGGGGAGCTACAATAGATCTATTAGATTGAATATCTCGTGTTCTTGTTTCGTTAGTTCTTCCTACCATTTTGCCTCTCGCTTTGTTTTTACCATGTGTAGGTGAATATTACAAATGAGACGAAATCCAAATCGAGCTATGCGGAATCCCCTCTACAATCGTGCAAATGAAGGAGTTCCCTTTCCAAATGCTCCAATGGCTCCAAATGATTATGATAGAGAATCCGAGGAAGATTATGATGATACTTCTCTATGTGAGGAGTGTTATGGAGTTCATGATGTGTTTGAGGAGAATGATGAGCCTCAAGTTGAAGATGGTGCCCCAATTGATGGAAACCCTATTGGTAATTCTCAACTCAATGAGGGAGTTAATGTTGGTGACAATGTTGGTGTTGCAGGCAGTACAAACCGAGGTTGAGGTGAAAATCCAGGTGCCCGTGTTAATCATGCAAATCGAGGAGGCAATGCCAATTGGGTGAATGTTCGTAATGTCAACCAGAACCAAAGAAATGTAACTGGTGGCCGCAATGCAAATCAACCAGTACAATATTTGGAGGAATCTGGCGAAGAAGTGAATATGGAAAGTTTTGCTAGTGCAATTCTTCTTCCACCCATCCGTTAAAATGTTACTTTCAACACTCTACAAGTGAGCTTACATGGGCTTGACCAAAATGGATACTTTAGTGGAAGCAAGCATGATGATCCAAATGAGCATTTGAGAAATTTTATTTAAACATGCCATCTCTACAAGTCGGCCCATTGTTCGGAAGAGTCTTTGCGCCTAAGGGTCTTTTCCAATTCTCTATCTGGGAAGGCCAAGGCATGGTTAAACAAGCTACCCAAGAACTCAATTTTCACTTGGGAGGAACTTGTGAAGCAATTCTTAGCAAAATTCTTGCCTAAGTGTAAGCAAGCTTCAATGAGGGACAAGGTGTATATATTCAAGCAAGATCCTACCGATTCATTGTCCGAGGCTTGGGAAGCTTTTCAAGAAGTTTTGCTCCATTGTCCCTCATGGTTTTGGAGAGGAGATGCTCTTACAATGTTTCTTCAAGGGCTTAACAAGATAAACCAATCGGCCATGATCAATTTGTGTGGAGGTTCTATTATGGATAAGACTTATCAAGAAGTCAAAGAAATTCTCAACAAGGTTGCCAAGCAATCTCAAGATTGGCAATCTAGGGCCCAAAATCCAAGGGGTGATGGAGGAATGAATCCAATAATGATGAAGAGATTTGAAGATCAAGAAGAGCAAATGGCTCGGATCCTTACCAACATTGAGCTTCTTAGGCGTGCAAAAGAAGACAATGAGAAGAAGATGATTAAGGTAGAGAATCTCCAAGTTACAAATGCCGGTTATCAAGTGGCTCCTGTGGGTTATTCAACCCCAGAAGGTGCACCTCTTACTCTTCTCCATTATGGACAAGAGGAGTACTTTTCGGAGCAATATTTTAATATCCATGGAGAGGAAGAAGCCAACTATGTGGCTAATTATCAAGGAGGTTATCAAAGGACATACCAACAAGGCCAATGGAGGCAAGATAGAGGAAGACAGAATTGGAGCAACAATCAAGATGGGAGAGGAGTTGGAGCCTCTCAAGGATATGTACCAAGAGCTCCATACAAGCAAGGTGAGAATAAAGGGAAGAGTCTATCCAAGTTGGAAGAAATGATGGGAGAAGTACTCAAGAATCAAGAAATTTACTCCGGTGACATCAACGATATCAAACAAACGGTCACATCTCATAATACTTCCATCAAGGCTCTTGAATCTCAAATGAGTAGCTTATCTCACTAAGTGAATCAAAGACCTCAAGGAGCACTACAAAATGACATGGTGGTGAATCCTAAGAAGAATGGAAAAGATCATGTGATGGCAATCATGACACAGAGTGGAAAAACATGGGATGATCCTAAAGTGAAGAATGATGGTGATGAACTAGAGATGCAAGATTGTGAGCAAAACATTAGGGACGAGTTGAATGAATATGAGACTGATGATGTGGGTGTTGATGTTCCAAGGCATGCAATTGATGATGAGGCAATCCCTTAAGAACCTATTCCCGAAGTCACTACTACCCAAAAAAGCCAAACCAAAGAAAACTCCACCACCCAAACAACCCTCCTAGTCCAAGCTCCATTCCTAAAATTCCACTTCCTTTCTTACAAAAGAGTGCTAAGAAAAGACAACCATTTCAAGCCATGACGATTTGGGAGAAAATAGCAATAACATCTATCAACCTCTCTTTTGTTGGTGCATTAAGCCAAATGCCAAATATTTCTAAACTTATGAAAGATCTTGCGACAAAGAAGACCTGTGAAGATTATGAACCAAGCAAGGTGACTCATCAATGTAGATCTATTGTCTCTAAGCATATGGCTAAGAAGATGGAGGACCCCAGAGCCTTTACAGTCCCATGCACCATTGGAGGTAAACATTTCCATAAAGCTCTATGTGATCTTGGAGCAAGCATTAACTTGATGTCGTATGCGGTGCACAAGACTTTGACTACTAAAGAAGTTCTAATAGCAAAAACCATGAACTTGTAAATGGCCGACCGTTCCTTGAAGCAACCAATTGGGGTTGTTACTAATGTTCTAGTGAAGGTGGAAAAGTTCATATTCCCGTTGGATTTTGTAATTCTTGATTGTCCGGTGGACTTTGATGATCTCATCATTCTTGAGCAACCATTTCTAGCTACCTGGAGAGCATTGTGTGATGTAGAGAAAGGAGAGCTTACTTTCCATTTCAACAGAGAGAAGGTGGTGTTCCATATATGCAAAATATTGAAACAACATATGGAGGAGGAAGCCACTTGTTCTTATATGGATATGGTTGTGGATGCACTTGTAGAGAAAGAGAGTGTCCTTGTAAGTTGAGTGGATGAATTCGCCAAGGAGATTTGGAACATGGATATTGATAATGAGGAGAGTGTTTCCGAGTGTGTGAAAATAATAGAAGGATTGGGCACTAGACCTTATGTTCCCAAAAATCGTTCCTTTGATCTTGAAAATCGAACTACTCCACATACAAAACCATCCCTTAAAGAACCTCCCACTCTTGAACTCAAAGTCCTTCCAACCCACTTGAGATATACCTTCATAGGCCCAAACTTCTTTCTTCCCATCATTTCTTCCCACTTAACCAAAGAACAAGAAAATCAACTTGTTGAAGTAGTGAAACAGAGAATTAAAGCCATTGGGTAGATTCTTGCAGATATAAGAGGAATTAATCTGGATAAATGCACTCATAAAATCTGGCTTGAAGAAGGTTGTAAACCTACGGTAGAGCACCAAAGAGGTTGAATCCTCCAAAGCAAGAAGTTGTGAAGAAAAAGATCATAAAATGGTTAGATGGAGGGTGATTGTTCTACTCTCCGATAGTGAATGGGTCTCACCCGTTCAATGTGTACCCAAGATATGAGGGATGACGGTAGTTCATAATGAGAAAGGTGAAGCTATATCAACTCGAACCGTGATAGGTTAGCGAGTATGCATGGATTACCGTAAGCTCAACAATGCAACTAGAAAAGATCACTTTCCCCTACCTTTCATTGACCAAATGCTTGATCGTTTGGCGGACCGTGCTTATTATTGTTTCCTTGATGGGTAGTCGGGATACAGTCAAATCTCAATTGAAGCAAATGATCAAGACAAGGCAACCTTCACATGCCCATATGGTACTTTTGCATTTCACAAGATTCCTTTTGGAAATTGCAATACCCCGGCTACTTTTCAAAGGTTCATGCTTGCATTTTTCCATGATATGGTGGAGAACTTTTTGGAAGTCTTCATGGATGATTTCTCGGTAGTCGGAGATTCTTTTGAAGATTATATATCTAACCTCGAGAAAGTCTTAATGAGGTGCGAAGAGATAAAGCTTGTGCTTAATTGGGAAAAATGCCACTTTCTTGATTAAGAAGGAATAGTCATAGGACACAAGGTGTCCAAGAATAGAATTAAAGTGGATCATGCCAAGATTGATGTTACCTCCAAACTTCAACCTCCGACAACCGTCAAAGGAGTGAGGAGCTTCTTGGGACATGTGGGTTTTTATCGCCGCTTTATTAAAGGCTTCTCCAAGATTGTGAATCCATTGTGAAAGTTATTGGAGAAAGATGCCAAGTTTGAATTCAATGAAGCATGCTTGAAAGCCTTTGAAGAGGTGAAGTAGACTAACAATCGCACCGGTGATAGTGAATCCAAGATGGGATCTTCTATTTGAGCTTATGTGTGATGCTAGCGATGTAGCTTTAGGGGCCATGCTTGGCCAAAGAGTCGAGAAGATGTTTCATCCAATCTACTATGCTAGTAAGACAATGAATGAGGCTCAATTAAACTATATGGTGACGGAGAAAGAGTTATGGCCATTGTCTTCGCTTTTGAGAAATTTTGATCTTATTTGGTAGGGTCTAAAGTCATTATGCACATCGGCCATTCCACCATCCGATATTTGATGGCCAAGAAGGATTCAAAATTAAGATTGATACGATAGGTACTCTTACTATGAAAATTTGATCTCAATGTGCTTGATAAAAAGGGAACCGAGAACCAAGTAGCAGACCACTTATCCCATTTGGAGGAAGAGGGTCGCCCAAAAGAAACCCTTGAGATCAATGATTCTTTTCCTGATGAGAGAACATTGGCGGTATCTTGGGAAGAAATCCCTTGGTACGCAGACTTAGCCAATTTTGTTGCATGTGGAGCGGTTCTGGAGAACTTCTCATACAATCAAAAGAATAAGTTGATGAAAGATGCCGGACAATACTTTTGAGATGATCCCTTTCTTTTTAAAGTATGTGTGGATGGAATGATAAGTAGATTTGTTGTCGAAGCCGAACAAGGGGCCATTCTTGAAGGATGCCACTCCGCTTCTTATGGAGGGCATCATGGTGGTGTTAGAATGGCGGCAAAGGTACTTGAATGCGGTTTCTTTTGGTCTATTTTGTACAAGGATGCTCATTACTATACAAAGAGTTGTGATCAATGTCAAATAATGGGGGAAGAATCTCAATGAAATGCCCCATAACCTCATGGTAGAAGTGGAACTCTTTGATGTATAAAGGATCAATTTCGTGGGCCCTTTTCCAAGCTCCTATGGTATGAAGTATATTATTGTGGCGGCGGATTATGTCTCCATATAGGTCGAGGCAATTGCCTTGCCAAACAAAAAACCTAGAAGTGTCACCGCATTCCTCAAGAAAAGTATTTTCACAAGATTTGGCATCCCTCGCACAATCATAAGTTATGGGGAAATCCACTTTTGCAATAGCGTCTTTGGTTCTTTGTTGGAGAAATATGGGGTGAGACACAAAGTTGCTACACCTTATCATCCCCAAACAAGTGGTCAAGTGGAAGTGCCAAATCATAAGATCAAGCAAATCTTAGCCAAGACAGTTAATATGAACCGGAAGTATTGGCTAAAAAGTTGGATGATGCCTTATGGGCATATCGCACGGCATATAAGACTCCAATTGAGATGTTTCTCTTCTGGTTAGTTTTTGGCAAAGCTTTCCATCTCCCTTTGAGTTGGAATACAAAGCCTTATGGGCATTCAAGAAATTTAACATGAATTGGGAAGAAGCTTTCGTAGCACGGGTGGAGAAGTTGCATGAACTTGATGAGATGAGATGAGATTTTGCATATGAAAATGCCAAAATCTATAAGGAGAAGATGAAGAACATTCATGACAAGAAGATATGGAACCGCACATTCAAAGCGGGCGACATGTTGTTATTGTTCAATTCAAGGTTGCACCTATTTTCGGGCAATTTGAAATCCAAATGGAGTGGACTCTACAAAATGGTGGATACATCATCATATGGTTAGGTCGAGTTGCAAGAGAAGGGAAGTTCCAAAACTTTTCGAGTGAATGGCCAAAGGGTGAAGCACTACTTGGGATATGACGCCAAACCTAGAGAGGTTGCTTGCATCTATCTCTTAGACCTTTGATGGAGTGAGGTAACACCGTCGTGCCGTGACGTTAAATCAAGCACTTCTTGGGAGGCAACCCAAGTTTTACTTTTAATATTTTTTTTTTAAAATTTTAGCATTTTAGTTAATGTAAAATTTTCACATGAAGTTCTTAGATAGTTGCATTTGATCTTGGTTGAGCGGCGTTAGTACAAGAACGATACAAAGGAGTATGGAAAAAATGGGGGTCTTAGCCCCAGGAAAAAATTGAAAGACAGTTGAAGAATGGGATAGAACTGCCAAATAAAGGGCGGAACGATTTATGCGGTCTGCCAAAGCAGAGGCGGGCCGCCGATACTTACAGTGAGGAAAAATTTTTGGCGAGTTGGAAAATTATCCAGTCGGTCATTCGGTAAGACGCTGATCCAACTCCGCCGAATGCTCTGCTGCCCATCTACTTGTGCGCTAAAAAGGGGACTTATGTCCACGCAGCCGAAAATTCGGTCCCCTATTGAACAAGCGGCGAGCCGCCGATCCATAGGGTCAAGTCGGTACCGACTATAAAAGGCCCCAGGTAAGTTTTCTTTTTTACTTTTCACACTCCATACCGTGAATTTTTTTAACCCACTCACCAGAGACACTACCGTTCCCAAACACAACCGACACTCCAAATCACTCGTGCATACTAGAATTCACCGATCTACCACCATCCCTTCGACCCATTTCTCATTTTTCAACAGATCCGGTAAGAAATCGACCCCATTTTTAAATTTTTGTTAATTGAAGCATGTTGGTAGGTTAAAACATCATGTTGTGGGTCGGGTTAGTGAATCACATGCTTTTTCGAATGAACAATTAAGAAAATCTAAGTACCTTAATTTTAGTGTTTGTTCTTGAATTGTTTTCATGTTTTAGACCCTATCATATCTACCCTTGCTTGAAATTTATTACTTGAGTGAAGAAATGGGTAGAAGAAAAGAACGTGATAAAAATAACCAAAAGGAACTTAAAAGTAAAACCTTAAAAATACCTTGTTGTGCTTGAACATCTCAAAAATATTTGAACTTGGTATGATTTTTGGTTGAATATCCCTTGAATATGGTTGAAAATGCGGTCTCATTCTTGCGAGAAGCCTTGAGTGTAGTGAGAAGATGAAAGGACCACTTGCGAGTGTGTTTGGGGATGTTAAGGGAAGTGACAATGGAATATTCTGGGAACTGTTCACTGTTGGCTTGAATGTGGCCGATGATTCAGTAAACCGCCGATGAGGACTAGTTATTGCAAAATGAAGCGCGCAACATACTCGGTGGGGCCGCCAATCCACTTGCGGAGCCGCCTGTGCTCATAATTTCATAAGAAATTTGGCAGAAGAGGCTTTGATTTTGCCTCTCAACCGATTCCCGCCAACTCATAGCGGTGAGGCCTTCGGCGACCGCCGAATGGCCATCTGCTTCAGCTAAAAGAATTCAGCGTGCCGCCGAATCTGTTGCCCTGCTGAAAAGTTTTGTGATGTTATTTAATGTTTATCTTCTTTCTTAGACTTCATGTGTAGTAGTTTTAGCATAGTCTTAGTGTAATTATAGGAGTAGTTTAGTGTAGATAATTCTTATGCTAATCATTTTCTTGGAGTTGATCTTTGTTCAGGCATTAACACTGGGAAAACATCAAGACACAAAAGGAAGAAAAAGACACAATCCTCTAGTTCCAAAAAGAAGACTGAAAAGGCTCAGAAAAAGATGAAGGACACTTTGGCCCGAGTAAGAAAAACAGAAGATGCATATAAAAAAGGCAAGGCCAAAGTGATTCCTAAGCTAGCACAGAAAAAGCCAGGTTCTGCACAAGGTCCTTCCAGTCCCAGTTATTCAAGTGATGATGATTCTGGGTCAAATGTTAGAGATTGGGGTGAAGAGGGAGTGTAAATCACACTAGATCCTTTGAAGGACCCTCGGAGAACAAAAAGAATCATGAAAAACAGGTTCAACAAGAATGAAAAGGCAAAAGAAATTTTTAAAAGGGAAGAACTGCGCATCCAGAGAAAATGGTGCAGATAGAATGGGCGAAGAAATATGGTGAGGAGTTTTATGGTGAAATAGAGAGATGAAAATGAGAGTTCTTTCTCAAACCCTCGGGCCAATACATTAAGGTGTTAGTAAGAGAGTTTTATGCCAATCTTTCCTAAGAGAAGAAAGATTCATTCTATGTGAATGTGAGAACAGTAGATGTATTCTTCAGTGATGAGGAGATAAGTGACGCTTATGAGCTGACACCACCAAAAGACCAATAGGAATATGAGAGGAATGATGCAATGTGGAAGAATCAGGAACCCACTTTGAGGACATGGCTAGCAGCTATAATTTCTATGCCAGGAGTTATGCCAACTTGACTGGAACCAGGGACTGAAATCAAGAAGAAAGATCTGAGCCTAATTGCAAAAGGTTGGAATGCTGTGATAAGCACCGGGTTCTTCCCTTCTTTGAATGACACAAGAATCACCAATAAGAAGGCTTCCCTTATAGCATCAATCATGAACTACTATGACATTGATATAGGCAAGATCATCTACAAGAACATCAGCGAAAAGGCTCATCAGAAATCCACTACTTATGGCTTCCCATGCCTACACACCAAGTTGATGAACAATGTGCCCATGTTTCTTGACATTGATTACTTGAGATATGCCATAAGTATAGTTGATCTCAAGAGGATTCAAGATGATGACGTAAAAGAAAGAGAGATAGAAGTTGAGATGGATAGAGAAGAGGTGCAAGCTGCACTCCCTCAAGGTGGTAAGAAGTCCATAGTTAGAAAACTCTCAATTCCTCCTCCAATGGTGGAGGAAGTCTCTGCAAGGAAATTTAAGCTCTTTTAAGTACCTGAAGCCCTCAAGGAGATCAATAACAAACTCTTGGGGCTTGACACAAAAATGACACACCTCAAAGGACCCTCGGCTGATTTGGACAAAACTCTCAAACCTTTGGTAGATGCTATCAAGGACTTGAAAAAAGTTGTAAAGGACAACTTGATGCATTGAAGGATGTGAAATCAAGGGTCATAGACCTGGAGTTCTCTAATATGAAGACAAGGGTGGAGCTCAGGGAACTCAAAATAGACTTGGCAAAAGTAAAGGAGGATGAGATCAACCAATCCAGTGATGAATAAGAAGAAGATAAGAGTGATGAGGAAGAAGATGAAAGTGATGAGGAGTCCTATAGTGAGAATGCCACGGAAGAGCATCAACCTCAAAAAATTCAAAAGAATGTAGAGGAAGCAATGGCAAGAATTCAAGCACATAGAGAAGAAAGAATCAAGAAGCAACAAGAGCTCAAGAGGCAAAGAGAAAAGCAAGAAGAAAAAGAAAAAGAGGAATCCAAATTGAAAAAGTGGAAATTGGGGGTGATGACAAAGAGAAGAGAGGGGTAAAACAAGTGAAAAGAGAAAAAATGAGTGAAAATAAAAAGATGGTGAAAAAAAGTGACTCTAAAAATAAAGAAGCACAGAAATCAAATTCAAGGAAGACAAAAAGTGAGGATAGTGAAAAGAAGAGTGAGAAAGAAGTGGTAGAGAAAGAAGGAGAGAAAAAGAAAACGAACAAGAAGAGAAAAGGAGAAGAGAGAATGAGAAGAAAAAGAAGGAATAAAGAAGAGACAAGAAGAAAGGAGATTGAGAAGAAGAAGAAGAAGAAAGAAGAGGAGAGATAGTGAGAAGAAGGGAGAAGTGGAGACAAAAGAAGAGAGAGCAAAAAGGAAGGAGAAGGAGTGAAAACAAAGAGAGGATGCAAGCGAAAATTAGAAGAAGAAAAGAAGAAGGTCGAGGCAAAGGCACTTGAAGCAGCAAAAGCAAGACATACACAACTTGAGAAGCTACTGTCACGACCAAATTTTCGGGGCCGTGATGGCACCTAAGTGTTACATCCTTAGGCGAACCACGAATAATTAAACTGACTCATAATGATAATTTAGATAGGAATATTTCAATAAAATGTAGGTGTAGACATCCACCCGAAATACAGTGTCAATAGAGCATCTACGAATTCTGACATCCGATATATATAATATATAATACAAGATGTAGGAAGCGACTAAACACTAAGGTGGATCAGACGGTATGCCACCGCGAACCATGCGGTTGGCTCACCTCAAGCAAAAATAGCCACAGCCTCGAACAGATCAGAAAAGTCCAGCTGTCTGACTAGTAGAAGGATCTGCACATTTAAACAGTAAGTTATTAGCCAAAGCCCAGTAAGATCATAGACAGGCCCGCTAAATTACCCTTTCGGGACAAGTCTTTGATAATGCATAAGTAGATAACGGAAGTACAATCCACACCTTCACAGTAACTCATAAACATTACATACGATAATATAATTATACAACAACACAAGCAATAATACGCGAATACATAACATGGTCAATAATATAAAGATACATAATATAGGCAGCATATACAATATTATATTGATACTATGGCATAAGCAATAATATAATTAACACACAGCATGCCGATGATATATCTCGCATACCACATAAGTAATGATATACCTAGCACATAGCATAAGCACACACCCGGTGCGGCTTTGTTTATAGGTCATAACGCACCACAGGCCTCTGTCCCTATAAACAACTTTACTTATAGGTCATAACGCACCACAAGCCTCTGTCCCTATAAGTCTCCACATCTAGGTCATAACGCACCACCGGCCTCTGTCCCTAGATGGAATTTTGCTTCTAGGTCATAACGCACCACCGGCCTCTGTCCCTAGAGCATATCAATAATACACCGGCACACAACATCGACTATACACAAGTCACGTTTGTGCTTTCTCCTTTTTGTATAAATATAACAAGTAGTACATAATAATATCTACTAGAAAATGCTAGTCAATTAAGTACTCGACATCTTACTTAGCAAGATCAAATCTTATCCGCAAGCAAAATATAGGTCAAGTCTCACTTACCTCAAAATCGGCTCAAGTGGCTAAGGAACGACCTCCTTTTCCAAACGATGTGCCTCCATAAGACTCCTCTCTGAGCCAAAGAAATAGTGTCGCACTCATAAGCATGTGAGGAAAGGATTCTAAGCCCTTACGCAATTTAAGAGGCAATTTACCAAAATACCCCCGGGTCGGACGTACCCAAAACCCGTAAAATTTATGTTTCCGGACTCCCCATACTCCCACGAGTCCAAAAGTACCATTATTGTACATACCCGAGTCCAACTCGGTCATTTTTTCCTATTTCACAAATCTAGGGTTCAAACCCTCTTTCCAAGGATCGTCACTTTGATCCTCGGATTAAAGCGTTAAAAATGGGTAAGAATAGTTACCTTGTGTTTAGGAATGATTTTGGTACTTCAAATTCCCCTTGGAATCACTTTTAGAAGCTCAAAACATGAAAATAAAAATGAATGCCCGCCCTAGTATGTATAGCAGCCCGCAGCTTTAAAGAGTTGTACCACATGCTGTCCAAATTGTACCTCACTGGACAGCTTTCGGTAAAATACACATAACTTTTCATAGAAATGTCCAAATGATACGAGGTTGGTGGCATTAGAACCACAACTCAAAGATCTACAACTTTCCTGTTTTGACTTTTTCCCAATTCCTTATGGATTGATCTGAAAAATTGATTTTTTTTTCCGGCTGAACAGTAAAAAAAACAGAATTCAGCAGCTTTTTGGCTTGCACCAGATCAACCACTGTTTTTGGGTCCAAACGGGACCCTACAAAACTCGGAATGACCCCAAAATTTGTACACGAGTCATACAAGACTTGTGTGATATGCTCGTCAAGACGAAACTCAATTCGGATCTCTAGAACTCAAAAAGTGGGTCCCACGGGAAAGGGTCAAATTTCGACTTTCGCCAAAATAGCGAATTTTAATCAAACGACCCCGGAATCCAAATTCGAAAGTTGCTACAAGTCACAAATGACGATACGAACCTAACGGAACCCTCAGATCTCTCATCGGAGTTCGTTTACTCAAATCGAGCTCGAAAACCTCTTTTAACCTTTTTAAACTTCCGCAACGGAGACTTTTTCAAAAGTCCTATCAAACGAGGTCCGTTTTCACTTCTGAAGGTTTGTACAGGTCATAAATTACCATACAAACCTAACGCAATTTTCAGATTTCACATCACAGCTCATTTGCTCAAATCGAGCTCTGAAACCTCTTTTAGCCTTAACGAATATCCGAAACGGATGTCTTTCTCCGATACCTATCTAACAAAGTTCGTTTTAGCTAAAAAATTTCAGACATGTCATAATGGACCTTACGGAGCTTTTGGGATTTTCGACACACAAATTGAGGTCCCGATTCCCGAAACGACTATTTGAGGTCGTTACAATCTCCCCCACTTAGACTCTCGTTCGTCCTCGGACAAGCCCGAGACTAAGGTAAGATTCACATTTTCACGAAAATAATTACACGGATTTCGAGGACTCTTGCTACTACACGAAATCATAAATAACAACATAACTTTCAGGCTTTAGAGATTGAAATCATACCTGAGTTATCGAAAAGGCAAGGTTACTTCTCCCGCATGTTGGACTCAAGTTCCAAAGTGGCCTCTTCGCTAGGACGATTCTTCCATAGCACTTTAACCAACGGGATCTCTTTCGACCTTAGCTTACGGATCTCTCTAGCCGCTATAGCAATCGGCTCCTCCAAATAAGCCAAGTCCTCGTCGATCTCGACAGAAGCCAAATCAATGACATGGGATGGATCATGAACATACTTTCGGAGCATAGATACGTGGAATACCGGATGAACTGACAGAGATGGAGGCAAAGCAAGCCTATATGCAACAACGCCAATGCGCTCCAAGACCTCAAAAGGACCAATGAACCTCGGACTAAGCTTGCCCTTTTTCCCGAATCTCATAACACCCTTCATCAGCGATACTTTAAGAAACACCCAGTCACCTACCATAAACACCAAATCTCTCCTCCTCCGATCCACATAAGATATCTGTCGACTCTGAGCTGTGCGGAGCCGATCCTGAATGAGTCGGACCTTATCTAAGGTCTGGTGAACTAGATTCGAACCCAACACCTTCGCCTCTCCAGGTTCAAACCAACCAACTGGAGAACGACATCGGCGGCCATATAATGCCTCAAACGGAGCCATCTGGATAGAAGACTGATAACTGTTATTATAGGCAAATTCCGCCAAAGGCAAATAACTGTCCCAGTGGCCTCCAAAGTCAATAGCAGAAGCCCTCAGCATATCCTCAAGAATCTGGATGGCCCTCTCGGACTGACCATCAGTCTGAGGATGAAATGCGGTGCTAAGATCCACTCGGGTACCCAGCTCCTTCTGAAATGATCTCCAGAACTGAGCTGTGAACTGAGTACCGCGATCTGATATAATAGAGACTGGAGCACCATGCAATCTCACAATCTGCTCGATAAAGATACGAGCTAAGCGCTCCGATGAATAAGTAGTCCTCACGGGGATGAAATGAGCTGACTTGGTGAGACGATCCACCACTACCCATACTGAATCATGCTTGCCCAAGGTCAAAGGCAATCCAACCACAAAGTCCATAGTAATATGCTCCAATTTCCTTTCCGGAATCGGCATGGACTGAGTCACCCCGGCTGGTCTTCTATGCTCATACTTTACCTGCTGACAATTTAAGCACCGAGACACATGATCAACAACATCTCTCTTCATTCCCTTCCACCAATATAACTCCCGAAGATCTTAATACATCTTCGTAATACCAGGATGAATAGAATACCGAGAACTGTGTGCCTCTGCCAATATCAGCTGCCTCAACTCCCCAACATTCGGAACACACAACCGACCGTTGAGCCGCAGTACACCATCATTTCCGATCATAAATGAGGTCACTCCCCACTTAAAACTCTATCTCGAATATCACGCAAATATGAATCATCAAATTGCTTTTCCTTGATCTGGGAAGCTAGGGATGACTGAGTCCCTATATAAGCAAAAACTCGGTCTGGCACAGAATCATCAAATCGCACTCCACTAATGGACAAGGCCTGCAACTCTCGAGCTAGTGGTCACATATCAACATCAAGATAGGCAAGGCTACCCATAGACTTCCTGCTCAGAGCATCAGCCACAACATTAGCTTTCCCGGGATGATACCGAATAGCGATATCATAATCCTTAAGCAACTCAAACCATCGGCGCTGTCTCCCGTTTAAGTCCTTCTGCGTGAACAGATAATGGAGACTCTTATGATCAGTGAAAATCTCACAAGGCTCACCATATAAATAATGCCTCCACAACTTCAATGCAAATACCACTGCCAATAACTCTAGATCGTGGACAGGGTAGTTCTTCTCATGCACTTTCAGTTGTCTCGAGGCATAAGCTATCGCCTTGCCATTCTGCATCAAGACACCACCTAAGCCAATACCAGAAGCATCACAATAGACTGTGAATCCCCCGGATCCACTAGGCAAGGCCAATACAGGTGCTGTAGTCAAGACAGTCTTGAGCCTCTAAAAGCTAGACTCACAAGCAGCAGACCATAGAAAAGGAACATTCTTCTGCGTCAATTTAGTCAGTGGTGCTGATATGGAAGAAAATCCCTCCACGAATCACCGATAATAACCTGCCAAGCCTAAGAAACTCCAAATCTCTGTAGGAGAAGTAGGCCTAGGCCAATTCTGAACGGCCTCCACTTTCTTGGGATCAACACAAATACCGTCCTTGGTCACCACGTGACCCAGGAATGAAACGGTATCCAGCCAGAACTCACATTTAGAGAATTTAGCATACAATTCATGGTCTCTCAAGGTCTGAAGGATAATCTTCAAGTGATGCTCATGCTCCCCTCGGCTCCTTGAATATATAAGGATGTCATCAATGAACACAATAACAAAAAAAATCAAGATATAGCTTGAACACACGGTTCATAAGATCCATAAAGGCGGCCGGAGCATTTGTAAGCCCAAATGACATGACAAGAAACTCATAGTGCCCATATCTCGTATGGAAAGCAGTCTTAGAAATATCCTCAGACCGAATCCTCAACTGATGATACCCGATCTCAAGTCAATCTTGGAAAAATGAGTAGCACCCTGAAGCTGATCAAATAAATCATCTATACGCGGTAAAGGATACCTATTCTTGATAGTCACTTTGTTCAATTGCCGATAATCAATACACATGCGCAAAGAACCATCCTTCTTCTTTACAAAAAGAACCGGAGCACCCCAAGGAGACACACTGGGTCTAATGAAACCCTTATCAAGCAAATCTTGAATTTGCTCCTTCAATTCCCTCAACTCAGCAGGAGCCATACGATATGGAGGAATAGATATAGGCTGAGTACCTGGCAATATATCAATACAGAACTCAATCTCCCGCATAGGAGGCAAACCCGGAAAGTCATCCGGAAAGACTTCCGGATACTCGCATACTACCGGTACTTGATCAATAGATACCTCCTCCACTCAAACATCTCGAATAGAAGCAATATACCCTCCACACCCGCGAGCTATCATCTTCTGAGCCTTCATGAATGATATGATCTTGTTCCTCGGAGAAGACCTGGAACCCTTCCAAATAGCCTTAGGCTCACCTTCGGCACCTATAGTCACGGACTTGGCATGGCAATCCAATGTCGCGTGACAGGATGCCAACCAATCCATGCCCATGATCACATCAAATTCCACCATATCTAGCAACATCAAGTCTACTAGAGACTCAACACCACAAATAGAAATCACACACTCCCGATACCCTTTATCTACACATATAGGATCTCCGACAGGCGTTGCCACCATAAATAGAGCATCAATAAAAACCAGATCCTTGCTCAAGCAAGGTGAAAATCCAGGAGACACATAAGAGAAAGTAGATCCCGGATCTATAAGGGCAAAGGCACTGCGGCCACAAACAGAAAGAGTACCTGTGATCACATCATTGGATGCCTCGGCATCCTGGCGTGTCATAGCAAAAACCTGAGCTGAACCTCCAGGACCAGGAGCTCTCTGAACCGGCTGCCTAGGAGGAAACTGAATGACAGGCCTAGCTGCCTGAGGAGAAGACCGAACCATAGCAGCAGAACTCTGATGTCCCGTGGAGGTAGGTCCAGATGAAGTAACATAGGGGCAATCCCTAACAAAGTGCCTGGGATCCCCACACTGGTAACAAGCCTTACTACCGCCTCCTCCGCGTCCACCTCCGGGCCTGCACCTCCCATAGTGCCTCTGACGGCATCTCCTACAAACAGGTGGAACAGACTGAGATGAATCCCCACGCCTCTGAGACGGCTGAGGCCTATGAACACCCGACGAAGTACCCTGAGATGGTAAAGCAGCGGCCTGGGGAAGCCTAGGTTGAGTATGACCACGAAAACTCTGGCCACTATGTGAAGGGCCACCAGAAGTACCAGAATATCGCACCCTCTTGCTCGCCCTCTCTGCATCTGCTCTAGCATGAATGTCCTCCATACGCCTCGCAATATCAACCACATCATAATAAGACTTGTTGCCAATATGTGAGGCAACAGCCACCTGAAGACGAGGGTGAAGACCCTCAACAAATCTAAGAACCTTGTCTCTCTCCAGCATAACCATAGCAGGCGCATACTGAGATAACTCTAAAAATCTGGTATCATAAGCAGTCACGGACATGCCTCCCTGTCTCAACAACTCAAACTCGCGTCTCTGGGCATCAAGATGACTCTGAGGCACAAATCTACTCATAAACATAGCATCGAACTCGGTCCAAGTCAAGGGAGGAAGATCACTCGACCTCTGTCTCATCATAGAAGACCACCAAGTCTGGGCATCACCGGACAAACGGAAAGAAGCACATCTCACCCCAAGGGTGTCCCTAGTACCCAATACAGAAAATATCTTCTCACATTTCTGAATATACCTCTGGGCAGTGCAAGTAGCTGGGGTACCATCGAACTCGGGAGGCTGGAGCTTCATAAAGGACTCAATCCTCCGAGCTACCTCCTCGTCACTCATGGAAAGAGCAGGAATAGAATGACCCAACTGAATACCCGACTGAGGAGCCAAAGTGGAAGGCTGAGCAATAGGACTAATAACTGGAGTAGACTGAGGAATCACCGGAGTAGCCTCAGGAGTCGGCGTACTCATAGCTGGAGTAGCTGGCTTAGGTACCGCAGAAGGTACTGGCATATCGCCCACAGGCGAGGCCTGAGATCTAAGCATGCCCATCATCCGCAATAGAACATCTGCAGGAATAGATACCGTTGTGCCCGGCAGAAGAGAAGGCATAGTCGATGGGACATGTGCGACGGGTATCTCAAGAGACACCGGTGGCACTGTACTAGTCTGTCTGGCAGCAGGAGGTCTGCCCACAAAAGCTCTGGTAGTAGCCGCTCTCGGCTGAGTAGGTGCCCGCGCACAAGTCCGTGTGCTACGCACAGCTCTCCCACGGACCGACTCAGTCAGTGCGTCACCAGCTCCCGAAGCAGCGGACGATCGCGTTCTCACCATCTGTCATAATCACATTAAAGGATTAGCACCTATGTAAGCATCATAGCACGAGAAGAGATGAAATGAAGGGAAACAACTCCTCCTAAAATGCCTTTACAGCCTCTCGATTATAAGTATGGTCGACAACATACCCATAAACAAGACTCTGCTCGGACACTGCTCCATTGACTCCCTAAGACTCGACTTACAACCTATGGCTCTGATACCAATTTGTCACGACCAAATTTTCGGGGCCGTGATGGCACCTAAGTGTTACATCCTTAGGCGAATCACGAATAATTAAACTGACTCATAATGATAATTTAGATAGGAATATTTCAATAAAATGTAGGTGTAGACATCCACCAGAAATACAGTGTCAATAGAGCATCTACGAATTTTGACATCCGATATATATAATATATAATACAAGATGTAGGAAGCGACTAAACACTAAGGTGGATCAGACGGTATGCCACCGCGAACCATGCGGTTGGCTCACCTCAAGCAAAAATAGCCACAGCCTCGAACAGATCAGATAAGTCCAGTTGTCTGACTAGTAGAAGGATCTGCACATTTAAACATTAAGTTATGAGCCAAAGCCCAGTAAGATCATCGACAGGCCCGCTAAATTACCCTTTCGGGACAAGTCTTTGATAATGCATAAGTAGATAACGGAAATACAATCCACACCTTCACAGTAACCCATAAACATTACATACGATAATATAATTATACAACAACACAAGCAATAATACGCGAATACATAACATGGTCAATAATATAAAGATACATAATATAGGCAGCATAAACAATATTATATTGATACTATGGCATAAGCAATAATATAATTAACACACAGCATGCCGATGATATATCTCGCATACCACATAAGTAATGATATACCTAGGACATAGCATAAGCACACACCCGGTGCGGCTTTGTTTATAGGTCATAACGCACCACAGGCCTCTGTCCCTATAAACAACTTTACTTATAGGTCATAACGCACCACAAGCCTCTGTCCCTATAAGTCTCCACATCTAGGTCATAACGCACCGCCGGCCTCTGTTCCTAGATGGAATTTCGCTTTTAGGTCATAACGCACCACCGGCCTCTGTCCCTAGAGCATATCAATAATACACCGGCACACAACATCGACTATACACAAGTCACGTTTGTGCTTTCTCCTTTTTGTATAAATATAACGAGTAGTACATAATAATATCTACTAAAAAATGCTAGTCAATTAAGTACTCGACATCTTACTTAGCAAGATCAAATCTTATCCGCAAGCAAAATAGAGGTCAAGTCTCACTTACCTCAAAATTGGCTCAAGTGGCTAAGGAACGACCTCCTTTCCCAAACGATGTGCCTCCGTAAGACTCCTCTCTGAGCCAAAGAAATAGTGTCGCACTCGTAAGCATGTGAGGAAAGGATTCTAACCCCTTACGCAATTTAAGAGGCAATTTACCAAAATACCCCCGGGTCGGACATACCCAAAACCCGTAAAATTTATGTTTCCGGACTCCCCATACTCCCACGAGTCCAAAAATACCATTATTGTACATACCCGAGTCCAACTCGGTCATTTTTTCCTATTTCACAAATCTAGGGTTCAAACCCTCTTTCCAAGGATCGTCACTTTGATCCTCGGATTAAAGCGTTAAAAATGGGTAAGAATAGTTACATTGTGTTTAGGAATGATTTTGGTACTTCAAATTCCCCTTGGAATAACTTTTAGAAGCTCAAAACATGAAAATAAAAATGAATGCCCGCCCTAGTATATATAGCAGCCCGCAGCTTTAAAGAGTTGTACCACATGCTGTCCAAATTGTACCTCACTGGACAGCTTTTGGTAAAATATACATAACTTTTCATAGAAATGTCCAAATGATACGAGGTTGGTGGCATTAGAACCACAATACAAAGAGCTACAACTTTCATGTTTTGACTTTTTTCCAATTCCGTATGGATTGATCTGAAAAATTAATTTATTTCCGGCTGAACAGTAAAAAAACAGAATTCAGCAGCTTTTTGGCTTGCACCAGATTAGCCACTGTTTTTTGGTCCAAACAGGACCCTACGAAGCTCGGAATGACCCCAAAATTTGTACACAAGTTATACAAGACTTGTGTGATATGCTCGTCAAGATGAAACTCAATTCGGATCTCTAGAACTCAAAAAGTGGATCCCACGGGAAAGGGTCAAATTTCGACTTTCGCCAAAATAGCGAATTTTAATCAAACAACCCCGGAATCCAAATTCGAAAGTTGCTACAAGTCACAAATGACGATACGAACCTAACGGAACCCTCAGATTTCTCATCGGAGTTCGTTTACTCAAATCGAGCTCGAAAACCTCTTTTAACCTTTTTAAACTTCCGCAACGGAGACTTTTTCAAAAGTCCTATCAAACGAGGTCCGTTTTCACTTCTGAAGGTTGGTACAGGTCATAAATTACAATACGAAGCTAACGCAACTTTCAGATTTCACATCAGAGCTCATTTGCTCAAATCGAGCTCCGAAACCTCTTTTAGCCTTAACGAATATCCGAAACGGATGTCTTTCTCCGATACCTATCTAACAAAGTTCGTTTTAGCTAAAAAATTTCAGACATGTCATAATGGACCTTATGGAGCTTTTAGAATTTTCGACACGCAAATCGAGATCCCGTTTCCCGAAACGACTATTTGAGGTCGTTACAGCTACATGAGGCAAATTTATAGGCCATAACTGCTAAACCGGTTGCACAACCATCCTCAGCTCCCAGTGAAACAATCCAAAGTCTGACAAGTGAGAAAGTGTCATCAACTCCTCCACTTGAGAAGGACAATGCTCCCCCATCATCATCATGATCATCTTTTGATGGAGCACTCTTATCCCTTTACCTATCTACATTTTATATTTAGTGATTTGATTAGTTGCTTGGGGACACAACAACTTTTTATGTTGGGGGCGGGAGTAGTTAATTACTTGCTTGAATGTCCCATTTATCATTGTAGATACTCCTTTAATTTAGCATGTTTTTAAATTCTTATCTTTAATTTCTTGTCTTTTAAATTCTTAGCTTAGTTGTCTTTTGTTTGATAAAAATAAACATTCCAAAACATTTAAAAAAAAAAGTGACAAAAATCCAAAAAAATAAAATCCAAAAATTTGAAAAAGCCCAAAAAATATGCAATGGGTACTCCCATGAACTATACTTGGGATGTTGCCTCTTCTCCTCTGATTAGCATTTCTTTCGATACGTAGGCAACCCTCGTGGAACTCATTTCACTTGGACCCAAAACAACAACCACCTCTATTGTAAATACCACTTGTATAAATAGTTTAAGATAGTAAATTACCTTCTTGGTTTTTCTTTGACTCGGTTCTTTTACAAGAATGCAATTCTTTTGAACCGGGTACTTTTTAGAACTTAATTATAGAAGTGTCATTTCGTTCTTGTTTTATGACTTGTTTGATATCAACATGTTAGGAGCGCATATGAGAAAGTTAGTGGATTTTTTGGTTAGAGTTATGCATATAACCTTTAGGTTCTTTTGATAACTCTATGCATGTGTAATATAGGCTAATTCCTTACTCTAGTGCTTGTGAAAAGTTGATATCTTGTCTCTTGTCCCTTGTGCTATGTGTTGCGAGTCTTTGCTCTAGCTTGTAGTTGCATATGCTTGTTAGAACTTGGCTTGTGTGTCCTTCTAATGGATGGAATATCATGTTGTGGTGGATAGGATAATAGGTATTTATTTGACCCGTTTGAGCCTTTCAAGCCTACTAAATGAAGTTAATCCATAGTTAACCATCTTTGAGCCTTAATACCTTTCTTTTGTTAGCCACATTACTAACCCAGACCAATTCTAGGTGCTTGATAACACTAACCTTCTCTTGGCCATATCTCCTTGAGGCATTGAAAGACGTGCAACATAGAGTAAAGTCTAAGTTTGGGGAGGAGAGTAAGGGAATGAAGGCTAAGTGGTTCTTAAAAAGGATCTTTTATAAAAAAGTTGTAAAGAAAGAAGAAAATCAAGAAAAAGAACAAAAATAGAAAAGAAACGCAAAAAGAAGAATAAGAGCCACAATATTATGAGTAAAAATTGGAAAATAAGAGCTAACATGAAAAGAAAAGCTCAAAATGAAATTAATGAAAAGATAATGTAGTGCTCAAGGAGGGAGATTAGTCATTTTATATCCAAATTATACCCTACCTATGTCCATAAGCCTACATTACAACCTTAGAAGTCCTATTTGATCCTTTTCCAATTGATGTGAAAGAAATGACAAGTGACACTATAGCCGAGCCTATTACATTATATGCGCATTACTTGCATTCCTTTGAGAGAGTGAGGGGTTAGACTCAAGAGTCCCTTTTATTTGAATTGAATTGAGATATAGGGACCCATTCCTTGTGGTGAGAGTACTAAGGGACTTGAGACTTGAGGGCGCAACTATATGAAGTTTAAGTGAGTTGAGAGATTACTTGTGCTATACAGGCTTTAGTTATCACTAGAAACTTTAGTTGATACAGTTTTAACTTTGGCGCTTGTGGTTGATGGTTGGGTTCTCATTCTGAAACTTTGGTTTGTGATGGTTGGATTCTCATATATGAAACTAAATTTTGGTACAAACCAAAGTTTCAGAATGAGAGAGAACTAGGTAATGTTAGTACGTAAAGTTGCAGTAACCATAGGTGGCGGATCCAAATTTAAATTTGATAAGTTTTTTACTTTAAATTTTTACTATTGCTCGACCAAATTTTGAAAGTATGGGTTCAAATTTAACTGTATTTTAAGATTTTAACTACTTCCTCCATCTATTTTTACTTGTCCAATTTAGAAATTTATTTTTCTATGTTTATTTGTCACTTTTAGTAAATTAAGAGCTACTTAATAATATTTTTTTAATTTTACCCGTATCATTAAATAACTATTCTCAAATAATAGTTAAGTTTAAATTTTCAAAGCATAACTAATGAGGGTGAGTTACTAAAATCATCTACTATATTTATGATTTTTTGATGAGTGTGAAAAGCTAAAAGATGATAAGTAAAAATGGATGGAGGGAGTAATTAATTTTTGAATATATTAGACTCCATATTCCAAAATTTACCACTTTCACTAAATTAAAGACAAAGGAAAAAAGAAAAAAAATTCCATAATTATATTAATGCTTTGGCAGCGACACCAAAGGAAAAGCTGCCAACATGAACTCCAATGTTCACCCAATTAACAATAGCATGCCAACATCATATGACATGCACTACCAAGATTGCTGAACTAATTAAAACAAGAAACACAACATGAAGAAACTAAAAGATTAAGTAGTGCAACACTACACTTTTAAGACTGTCAGATCCAAGAACCCTCCAAGAAAATCTTCATCTCCACGTCATGGAGATTTATTTTCAACGCTAGCACCAATTGCTCCAACACTAGGAGTTATGGGGTGGGCCGGGATGCATCTGATGGGGCAAAGTGCACCAAAGGTCACTTTTGGCAGTGGTCTTTGGTTTGAGGTCATTTTTTTTATCGGTTTTATATGAGAGGCTATTTTTTAGAACTTCAATTCTTTGGGGTGAACTTCACAGAAGTTCAGCCCACGAGGGTTGAAGTTCAACTCCAGTCCACAAGGGTTGAAGTTTACGTATCTATGCCTAAATGTTCAGCCCTTACAGATTGAAGTTGAAACTTCATAATTTAGGCATGAAGTTCAACCCACAAGGTTTGAACTTTAGCTCAAAAAGATTGAAGTTCCAAAAAAATGGCCTCTCATGTAAGACCAAAAAAAATGTGGCTTCAAACTAAATACCAGTGGTAAAAGTGGCCTGTGGGCAAAATTTTTACCATCTGATGCCAGGAAATGAACAAAAGCTTGTTGGCCCAAGTCCAGGGTTCGGAATGTTCCACTAAAACCTGGGCTTGGAAACGATCTAATGAAGCCTGGGCTTGGAAAAGATCCAGTGGAACCTGGGCTAGGAAATTCATGTTCTTCATGATCCTCCCTCCACTCACAGCAACTATTGTAGAAACCATAATAACTAGGGGGTAGCAAGCAGCCCGGTCTGGTCCAGGACCGGCTTTTTTTGCCGTTCTCGGTCCGGTCCGGGAACGACTTTTTTTTGCCGGTTCCGGTCCGGTCTGGTCGTTGGAAGATGAAGGAACCGGACCTAACAAGTTAAAACAGTCTGGTCGCGTCTGGTAGAAAAATTGGGAGCCAGGACGGAACCGCGACTGGCAACCGTTAGACCGGTTTTTCCGGCCGGGACCGACTTGGTCAGTCTGGTTTTCGTGATTTTTTTTAATTTTTTTGTTTGTTTTTTTTGGCAAATACAATGAAAAAAGATCTATAAAAAATTATTAACACAAATACTAAACAAACTTTGATAGATTGGAAAAGAAATACAAATATTTTATTGAAAAAAATATATAATTTAAAAGACATACTAGAAAATTAAAAGTTACATAGAAAATTCCTTAATCATTTCTTCAGTTATTATGCAGATATTTGCCCCCACTCGACGACTCCATTCGAAGTTATGTTGTGTTTCTAAGTGCCACTTAAGTTTCTTCGTCCCACCCAATAAGCTCCACTCTCTTTGACAAAGTAAACATTTAGCTTTGTGAGCTTCTGAATTATGCTGCATAAATTTCCAAACTTCAGATCGACATCTTCGTTCCGTACGTTGAGTTTCACTAGGACCAATAGGTTGAGCTTCATTAGGACAATTAGGTTGATTTGCATCCATTATAATTGTTTGGAAAAAATTTAGAAAATAACTTTTGAGAGTAATTTGGGAGAAAAATTGATAGAAAATGATGAATTGTGTGATATAATGATGAAATAATAGGGTATATATAAATAAAAATAGGTTTTGGGGGGGGAGGAGGGGGGGGGGTTATGGAGGCGTTTGGGGGGGGGGGGTTGGTGGTAGGCAAATATAGCCATTTTTGGCCGTTGGCCAACCACTATATTTGAAAGTGGGCTGATTGCCCAATTCAAAATTCCGGCCCGGTCCGGTCCAGCAGTCCGGCAGAAAATATAACAACAAAATATTACTAGCTTTGTATATATATTTGGAATGTTTAGTTTATTTCAAAGTTCAAACTTAGAATTAAAAAACTTGTAATATTTTTTCAAACTTTGAATTAATTTCAAAGTTTGAAATTAGATTCTAACCTTGAATTAATTTGAGAAGTTCAAACTTTTGAATTAATTTGATAAGTTCAAACTTTGAATTAATTTTATAATTTCAATTTGAACTAATTTAGAAACTAGTAATTAATTGTAGTATTTTTTCGCAAAGACTAAATTTAAAAATATATAAGAAGACAAGAGTTGTGTTGTGATGGAATTCGAGGACTTGGAGTAATTTTATTGAATTGTTTAAAACATAAGTAGTGCATACTACATAATTAAACTTTCAAACTTGTAATTTCAAAATTCTAATTTAGAAAATTACATTCTTTAAAACACACTAGCTAATTTTTTGATGATAGTCATAGGTTTTTCTTTAGAAACTGGCCGTTGTAGTTCTTATTCTTGTTCTTGTTCTTGTTCTTGTTCTTCTTCTTCTTCTTCTTCTTCTTCTTCTTCTTCTTCTTCTTCTTCTTCTTCTTCTTCTTCTTTGCCGGTTTAACTCCCTTCTTCACTTGTTCCGTCGCCCAAAATTTGATCTTGATATGCTTTGCCTTTTTTCTCAGAAAGTTTTGGTAGTCCAAAGTTTCTTCGCTCTGCTCTGATCCAATCCCTGAATAAAACTCCTGTCTCGATTGCCTCCTCCTTCAACGAATATCTGTGATCTCCAATTTGAAATCTACCTTGACTAAAAGCGCTTTCCGATGCAACTGATGGAGCTTGAATTGTTAATATATTCCCGAGCCATTTTTGAAAGAATTGGAAATTGCGATTCTTGATTCTTCCAATAACCCAACAAATGATGAGTTCCAAAATTTGTAAGTTTCTTTGGATATTGAATTAAATACACTTGGAACTCGTTGTGTCCCTCCCGTACTCGTCTTGTTCTGAAAGCAACTTTTCATCAAGTCCCCCAAAGGTACTCATCCCCGCATTCCTTTTGCCCATTTGAGAAGAACGTTCACCGATGGATTGTATTGGTGCAGTTGGCGTAGCAGTGTCTGCGCAACTCTATACATTGCAAAAACAACCATGGTATCTGCATAAACTTTAAGAACCGCATCTTCGACACTTGGAAATCCATTAGCCTCAATTTCAGTTTCTGTAATTTCTAAATTTGCATATATTTCTGTAACAAGTCCTTCAGTTAACTTAAGTTTAAAAGCAGGATGCAACACAGAAGCAATGTAAAAAAGAGGAGGAATTGGGAAAAAATATTTTCTAAATTTTTCAATCATAGCCTCTACAGCCAATTTATATACTTCATATTGCTTATATATTTTCAATAATTCCGATATTCCAACTATATAATATAACATGGTAGGAGTAGTTGGAAAATATTGTCCAAAAAAATTTAAAGTAGCTTTATAAATTTTTTGTAAAAACTGAAGGAGAAGTTGAATAAGTTTCCAATCGTCCTCTTTGAGGTGATAGATTTCCATAAAATTCTTATCATACATTTGAGAAATGGACACTCTATAATCATAAGTGACATTCAACTATTCATATAAAGTGTTCCATCTAGTAAAAACTTCCTTTGGAACTCTCCTAATTGGCATTCCTAATTCTATACATTTTCTTTCTCATTCTCTTCTTCTTTCTTGATTTTTATTTCTAAAAATATAAGCAATAGCTATTTTCACTTTTTTGATAATGTCGTTAAACAAGTCAAGATCATTTTTTAGTACGAAGTTGTAAATATGACATGCACATCTAACATGAAAAAATTCCTCAAAAGGGGGGGTTCAAAATAGGTTTCAAGTTCCTAAGTGCATCTATGTTGTTTGTAGCATTATCCGTAAAACAAAAAACCTTATTAGTTAAATTGATGAAACTTTATTACAAATATAATTTCCCATGTATGGTTCATCAACAACTTTATAAGCAATAATACGTTTTTGAAATACCCAATCAAGATCTATCCAATGAACAGTAACAGTAATATAATCACATCCACTAGTAGAACGACCCATATCCGTAGTAAGACATACTGTAGTGTCGAAGTTATCAAATAAATATCGCAAATAATCTTGATATTCATTCTTATATTTAATAATATCATTTTTAATAGTAGCTCTTGGAAAACCTTTATAAAAGGGATTATATGTAGACTGAACATAACGAACAAAACCAGTAGAAGAAGGAAAACTATAAGGTAAACCCTCGACCACAACTAGTTTAGCAATATTTTTCCTATCCCTTTGTTTACAATAAGTAAGAAGTCCTCCTGTTGTTTGATTAATTTTTATTTGGGTACGCGAAGATTCATCATGCGCTACTCCCCTATGTTCGGTCCCTAAATAAATATCCCCCAACCGCATTGACCATTCTTTAGGATGTTTATTTCTTAAGTGAGTCCTAATTTTACCCGTCACACCATCACTACCCCTAGTTTTATAAACTCACTCTATTTGACAAAGCCCACATACGACCGTCTGCTGTTCAACTTTCTTTACAACAAATTTTCACAGCTCAGATCTTTCCTTACGTTTAACCGGTACTCTAGTAGGAGGTATAGGAGGCAAGTCAGACTGAACTTCAGATGAACTAGCTTGAAATTCATGTGTTTCTTCTAAATTAACCCCACTTTGATAGCCATATTGTGCTTCTAACATATCATTATCAAGTGGATTATTAGCGCTAACATCATGATAATATTAAGAATCATCTATGTGGGTGAACTGACTAAAACTACCAGCAATTCCTTTACCCCTATTTTTCTCACGACCACATGCCCGCCCCCACAACTAGTTCCAATTGAATCTCTTTGATACATAATTATAGCAAATAAAATAAATATATGACAAAAAAATTATAAAAGAGTAGAAAGTAGGAACGACCAACCAAATATAACCATATAATTGAGGTGAAGTTGAAAATTAAGCCTTCACTTCAATGCCTTCACTTCAATTAATTAGTTGAATACTTGATAATCGAAAAACATTGACAAATAGCCAAATTGATATTTCAACCAAGTAGTGCCTCCAATTTACCCAATACTTGATAATTCAAAACTTCACCAAATATCCAAATATAACTTTGATGCACTGTAATTAAAACTTGATAAAGTAGCCAAATTGTAAAATTTTAACAAATAGTCAAAGTAAAAAAAATAGTAATATTGTAGAGAACTTGAGAAAATTAGAGAGCATTTGATGATGTGTGTGAAAAATATGATGAAATAATGGGGGTAATTACAGGAAAAAATAGTTAGGGGGTGGTTATGGGGTGGTAGAGGGGTGAAAATGGCCGTTTTTGGCCATTGGACAATGGCTATAGGGTCAAAAGAGCTGTTGCCAATGGCTAGTTAACAGGTAGAAATCTAAATTTTTTTTGGACTGGTCCGGTCCGACTCGGTCCGGCCGGTTGCGGTCCTATTTATACCGATCTGTCCATTTTTTTGGGTGCACCGACTTGGAACCAGGGCTGGGGTTTGTTTGGGCTTTTGGGTCCGGTTTCCACCGGTCCGAGCCGGTTCACGGCCTGAAACCGGTCCGGTCTGGTGTGAACTGGACCAATAGCCACCCATAATAATAACTATGATAAAAATCACTACCCTAGCCAGCTTTGCAATCTTTGTTGTTTAGTGTTTATTTTTCGGTTGGAAGAACCTTGTATGGTCATCCACTTTATAGCAGGGGATTTCTTTTTCTGGACGGACATAAGTGCTGAAGAGTTTTTATGCAATATATAAAGAGAAGCAATACAAAAGGAAAGATGGTACACCTTCACAATGCCTAGAATTTAAATTACTGCTCTGTCATAACTTTCACCATAACTTTTGCATTCCCTAAGGGTTTTACATTGAATGAAAATTGCTGAAAGGACAATATGCTGTTGGAAATACTAGCAATTATATGGTCCGATTAGAGCATCTATCCTTACTCCTCAAGCGACGTGATTTTGTAGCCATGCACATTTTGTGTTGAAGTAAAAAATCTGAATTTTTTCCTTCGAGTTTGACCTTAAACTTTTCTCAATTTTCTTGAATTACAGAATTTTTACTTCGATACGACCATTTTTATTTCATTTATCACTTTTCAGTATTCTAAAATTTTAAGCCATATGAGTACTAAACTAGTCTCTTAAATTTAAAAAATATATTTAGTTCAATAATGTTACAGAAATTTGTATGCATAGCCGTTAATAAAATAAAAGTTTAATATTATTCATGCAATGTAGCGTATTATTGTCATGCAAGACTAGCTGTTTGGTTTATATCTTACCAGCCGGTATTTCCTTCATTAGATTCCATATTTTTATCGGACGTACAAACAATTTTTATCTATGACTGCGATTTTAAACAAAATTTCAATATTTTTAAGTATAAAAATTATGATCTATGGCGTTTTTACGTAGTTACTGCTTAACCTAAAACTTGCGTAACAAGTAAACTAATTGTTATAATCTAAGCACCTGGTAAGGACACTAGAAGGGGGGGTTGAATAGTGTCTACAGAGTTTTCTTTACAAGACTCGATTCTTCTATGTCAAGAACCTTGTTCTTGCCTTAGCAGTTTGCACTAAAACACCACAACACATACATTACAAAAGACACAAAGAACACGGTGTTTTTACGTGGAAAACTCCTTGCTCAAGGGAGAAAAACCATGACCCACACTCTGGTATTTTAGAACTCAATCTACTAACACAAAGAACAAGTTTTTGATTACAAGACTCTGTAAGCAAGGGGCTACACTCTAGACCCTAATTACTCAATAAAGCTAAACTCTAGCTTTACAAAGCAATCTCTCAAAAGTTCACCTAGCACAACCCCTTCCAACATAAGATGATAGGTAAAAACAATGATCGCACAAAGCAAGACAACTTACAACTCAAGAACCTAGACAGAATATCTAGACTCAATCTATTTATCTCCACCAGTTGTCTTCTTCAGTTATCTCACGTAGAAAGTTGCTGGATCGCCTGTGTATGCTCTCAACTCTCTGTTTGTGCATAACTACTTTCGGCTGCGTCAACTACTTGTATTTATATGGGCATTAAAACCCTAGTTGAGTTCCACAAGGAAACCTTGTAATTATGGTAAGACAAGATTCCTTGTAACTCTTTCCTTGTTCAAGTCCAACTCTTATTCGTACTTCGAAGACACAACGTAGGCACCGCCTCTTTTAGTCTGACTAGGATACATACTCGTTCACGCGCCACTACTCCTAGTTCCGCAGGAATTTGCAACCCTCAAATCTTTTTGATCAGTCATGCCCTTCTATACAAGGACCAGGTTCTCCTCCGGAACCACTGAGTCTTTCTTGTTTGTCATTCTTCAAAACCTCTTCTCAACAAATTCCCCATTTTTGATGACGACAAACAAATATTGGCAAAGAACCTAAATAGACCGAATTTTCAAAAACACAAAAACAAGAATAACAGTTTGAAAGATTTAAAACAGATGAGTTAGGTCACAAACACTCCAACATTTCTGTCTTCCCCTTTTTGGCATCATCGAAAAGATTCAAATACCTGCATGAACCAGTTAGAACTATCCAGTCTAGAGCACAAGGCAACAAGTCAGCTAAGATATAAACACACAGAAATAAGGCTAAGAGCCCAAATAGAACCAGATATAATAGAACCGATCCAAAATAAGCAAGAGAAATTTAAAACCATTTATCCAGGGCGTGACAAGCCACACAGCCCTATTTAAGTACAAAACTGAAAAAATAAGATTTTCTTAAAGTCACATATCAAGGGAGGACACGGAGAGCTAAGGGAGGGCAATCAACAAGGACAGAGGGGAAGAAGGGTAGGACTCAGAGCTGTAGGTTGAAGTGCTTGACAAGTGCCTCAAGGTTCTTCGAATTCTTGGCCCTTTCCATCACCAGCTCGGCCTCATATTTGTGACACTCAATTTTCAAGCGATCAATTTCTTGATCCTTCAACTCCAGCTTCCTATGCAGCTCAGCATTCTCTGTATTCACGTTAAGAACATGACTTTCTAGTTCTTTTACTGCCACAATTGCCTCATCTGGTCCATAGTCTTCACTCTCTTCAGCCTGCTCCTGTTTAACCTGCACTTGTTTCTTGGAAGCTCTTTGCTCTTTGAAAAAAATCACAACTTTTCAGCACATTATGCCTAAACAATTGATGTATGGTGGGCTTCTTCCCTGCTTCCAAAGGAACTCCAAAGTGCTAAAGAACCTGCTGGAGAATGTAAGAATTCACTAATGAATGTGGCTTGTATGCAATCCTTTTGATATGTTTGATTATCAAACCAGGTAGATTAATTTTCACTCTTCTGTCCAGTAAGTCCATATAGGTTAGGTCAAGAGCACTAGCCTCACTGTTCCTCTCTCCCCTTGGCAACAAGAACCTATGCACAAACTCGAACAACAACTGATGAGCTGGCTCCATTTCCTTTTTGTCAACCTTCCTCTCCTTCCTGAGTTTTGGTTTCCCTGAAAATTTCTTCACAACACTCAGTGGAGTCACTCCATCGGTTCTTTTCGTCCATTTCAACTTAATATACCTGCAATAACCCTCAACAGGTATATCAAGTATCACTCCCAGCTCAGTCCTTCCAAACTCAATCTCAACTCCCTTCACCACTGAAAACACTCTCCTGGCAGTAACCATGCAGTTGGTATAGAACTCTCTGACCTCATCAGAAAACAACATCCTGTCTTTGTTTGCAAACAAACCTAACCACCCTTGATCACCAACTATCCTGATTAAAGGTTTCATGTGGTTCTCCTTCACATCACCCAGGATGCTCCCAGCAAGTACCTGGTGTTTAGCGAAGAAGGCTACCCTGTCAACTTCTTCCTCAGAACCCTTTCTCCTTTTCCTGCTCTCCATCTCACTATCAGTTTCAGAGTCACTAGGTTCCACATAACTGCCAACTTCATCACTTTCATCTTTGGCCTCATCAGCGTTTTTATAATTCAACTTCTTTTTCTCCAGTTCTCCATCCCTCACATTCTTAACCGTCTTCTCTAGCTTTCCCACTTTCACTAGATGCTGCTTCAGAGCTGACCTGGTTCCTACTCTTCTTGGTGCTGGCTCTACAACAACTTTATCATCACTCTCAGTTCTCTCCTCCTGAGAGTCCTCACTAGATTCATCCACAAGTCTGTTTTTGGGTACAGACTTTCCCCCTTTCAACAATCTCCTTCACTTATCAACTTCTACTGTTATCTCACTTACAAAAACAACCTCCTCCTCTTCATCAACTTCTCATCTTCCAACCCAAATTTTCTTTTTGCACTCTTCTTTTTCTTTTCTTCAACTTCCTCTACAACTTTCTCACTTTCAGCATTTCCATCCAGAATTTTCTCATATTTTTCAGAGTTAGAGTCAGTCCAATTCAGTTCTGCATCCTCAGCCACAATAGGATCTGAGCAAGAACCAGATTCTTGAGTCAAAACCTTTGTAGCTTCAACAACTGGACCACCAAGCACAGACATCCCCTGAACTCTTTCAGCAGAAGCAGCCTCCGAACTAGGTTCGTTGACCTGCTCTTTTTAGGATTCAGCAGAAGCAGCCTCTGAACTAGGTTCGTTGACCTGCTCTTTTTGGGATTCAGCAGAATCCTCTTCTCTCAGTCTTTTTAGCACTTTTCCGACTACATCCACCTCCAGAACACTCTCAGTCACTAACGGCACATGGAAACTAGACTTAGGCTTAGGTTCCTCCTGAATAGCCTGTAGGTTCTCTTCAACTTCCTTCCCCCTATCAGAAATACTACTGGGCTCTACGTTTTCTACTATTTCATCTAGTCCTTCATCCAAAATTTCCGAATTCAATTTTCCATGACTTTTTATGGAATCTAAAGCAGCAGAATCAGATAAAAAAGAGTCCTGTTTTACCTAGACCAATTTTTCGTCAGAGACTGGCTCTTCCTGCATAGGAGGCGAGGGTCTGGCTACCTTCTTCTTGATACTTGTCTTTCCAGTCCTTTATAGAAACTTTGACCTAGCCCTGACGATTCTCTCTGCAAGAGTAGAGGGAGGGCGTTTTGGAGTGGATTTCTTGGATGTGTGAGCTCCGGAGGTTTTGGTAGGTGATGTTGATGTAGATTGTGCTTGAGACATGGAGATAATAGTTAGGGTTTTGAAATAGGACGACGGAGTTTGCTTGTTTTGAATTTTAGAGAGAGAAATCGGCTGAATAGAGAGGAATTGTTTTCGAGTGTATGTATTCTGAGTCTATCAACCAAGGAAGAGAGAAGGAGTAATTGTAATGAGAGGTTTTCCTGGGGAACAGAAAGTAATTATGGCTAAAAAAAAGTGGAAAGGCAGCTTTTTGAACTTTTTGAGAATCGGGAAAGGAGTCCTGATTTGACGGTTACATTGACTTGCCCAAATAAGGCCTTTTTAAATAGGTGGGGTCCAGCCAAGTCTTATAGAAGTCTAACCAAAAGAGGAATGTGTTCCTATAATTTAGGACATTTATAAGAACATTGAAGCCTCCCTTGACACACGTATAATTGATAATCAATTTCAGTTATGACTTTTATCATACAAGGTTGTGTGACTGTACCTGGACATGATTCCTCATGTTTCCTTTGGTTCCTTCTACATACCCAGTAGGTTCTATATAGGATCATATTAACCTAACCTGGTGCTAATCAGTTGAACAAGTATACTTAATAAAGTACAAAATTTAGATTGGACAATAATAACAATAGTTACAGGCAAGAAGCTGAACACTTAACTAACCAATCATTGGGGAACAGATACTGAGTCATCCGTGTATTTTGGTCATCCCTAACTCTAACCCGTTCCTCTCAAACTGTACTTTGTTCAGTGCTTTGGTAAATATGTCAGCAATTTGATCTTCAGCCCTACAAGAATTCATAGTGATCAGACCCTTTTCTACATTATCTCTAAGGAAATAATGTCTAATATCAATGTGCTTTGTTCTTTTATGCTGGACTGGGTTCTTGGCAATGTTCACTGCACTTGTGTTATCACAGAAAATTGGCACAGCTCCACATTTAATTCCAAAGTCCTCCAACTGCTGTTTGATCCATAGCAATTGTGAGCAGCATGATGCAGCTGCAACATACTCAGCTTCTGCAGTAGATAAGGCTACTGAATTCTGCTTCTTTGTTGCCCAAGAAACTAAGCAGGGACCAAGAAAGTGTGCCATTCCTGAAGTGTTCTTCCTGTCCACCAAGTGACCTGCATAATCTGCATCAGCAAAACCAATTAGTTCAAAAGTACCACCCCTTGGGTACCATAGACATAGATCCTAAGTTCCTTTCAAGTATCTCAAGATCCTCTTCACAGCTGTCAAATGTGATTCTTTAGACTTGGACTGAAATCTAGCACACAGTCCCACACTGTATACAATGTCAGATCGACTAGCTGTGAGATAGAGGAGTGAACCTATAATTCCTCTATATTTCTTCTCATTTGTGGAAGGACCTAGTTCATCCATATCCAGCTTGGTTCCAGGAGCTATAGGTGTAGTCATTTCTTTTGCTCCTTCCATGTCAAATTTCTTCAGAAGTTCCTTAACATATTTTGTTGATGAATCATGGTTCCTTCAGGCGTCTGTTTTATCTTCAGTCTTAGGAAGAAATTAAGTTCTCCCATCATGCTCATTTCATATTCACTGCCCATCAATTCAGCAAATCCCTTGCATAGCTCCTCATCAAGAAATATTGAACGTTCCTCTGCCGAAGAGTTTAGGAAAAGAGCTAGAGAGTGAACCTGAGGAAGAGGGAGAACCTGAAGAAGAGAAGGAAGATGTCAAAGCTGATGTTTGATCAAAGTAACTCTTTTCTTGGCACGTAGTAGAGTCGTCTTAGTCAAGTCGTTTTCCCAGTCGAGTCGTTCTTTGTTTTAAGTCGAGTCGTTGTCTTTTGATATTTGTGTTTGTAATAAAGCCAAACAAATCAAATAAAATTCCCTTGTTTTTGGGATTATAGACTTGTTTAGATTATTCTCAAGCAAACGAACTGACGTATTTGGCACAAATCTTACTTTAAATCATCGATAGGCCTACCTCTAGCACAAAAGAGGTCCCCTACATAATAGAACACGAGTCACGCTATATTAATTTGCACATTTAATTATCTAATGCCTTACTCACGTTTATCTTTGGCTGTTTTAAAGGTTATTTTACTCGCAGTCCCCGGAGGTTGGTTTGTGCATTCTGGCCGCGCCGTAGTACTGGTTGAGATCTAGACTGTCAATTTCCACAACTCCCCCTTTACCTACAAGAACAAGGACGAGACGAAATATTATGGGTAACTTTGACAAGGTCGACGGCACCGCTACCAATTCCATCATTGGAGGAACTCCTTGAAAGCATGGTATGGTTGCATACGAGGAGTACGTGAAGCTGGAGCAAAGTTTATTTGAGCTTGAGAGCCGAGTTCCCCCCCCGTCCATATTGATGAAACTACTGATCCAAACAGACCTACCCGCCCTCACGGCAAAGATCCTCTTTTTCCTGAGAGAGACGTCCCATACCCTTGTTACTCCTAATGCAAGTATACGTGGTCGACAAGTAATAAAGTGATAAGTAGAGTATCGTTCCCACGAGGACTATTCAGACTGGACTCCTAACAAACAATTTCTTAAGAACTATTCAGGGATCTTTTTCCAATGGTTGAGATTTTACTAACTAAAATAATAATTAAAACAAATAACTGAAGTCAATAATCGTTATCAATAATGGAGAAAAGTTCCAGGGTCAGAGCTACGAACAATCCAGTTGAGTTTTCCAGTTGATTCTACTTCTTGATTTCCTGGATTGCTAACTACAGGTTAAGTGTACCCGTGAAAACCTTTCGATTCTTCACGGTCTATGCAGGCTACTCCAATCCCTATATGTCTATGGGTTGAATCACGTGCACACATTAACGAATTCTGTAATTAGTTAAGCTAGGCGAGCAAGTATATGTCTATCCTACTCACAAATTGGTTCCCCGATGCCCAGGTTCACAATCTAGCTCTACTCTTTCTTATTGCGTTCATAAATTCCCTCTTTCAAGTTCAATCTAAAAACCATAAATAGTGTTCAATTATCATGCCTCAATAATCAAATAATTATGGTCAAGAAAGAATAAACAATCCGTAATGGTAAATCAATATATAGAAATCAACTTTCAAACATCAACCTTCATGCATATACTCTAACCCTAGAACAAACAAACTATAGAATTAAGGAGAAGAATAAGAGAAAGAGAAAAAGAACTTGTTAGAAGACATCTAGGGCTCCTTCCCTCTCCTCCAAAACTTGCTCCAAAGTCTGAACTCCTTTCAAAAACTAAGTAAAAGAGTATTTATAGGGTTTACAAAAGTCTAGAAATAAGTTACGCCTAAGCCTAGATGAAATAGGACTCCAAAACCCGCTCCAGGGGCGCTGTAGCTGGCGCCCTGCGCCTCCGAACGCGCTGACCCAAGCAGACCCCATCGAAACTTGCACGCCATGGCCCCGCGCCACGCAACCAAACGCGCCAGAAGCTGGGCGCGGTGCCTGGCGCGGCGCGCCACCTAGGGCGCCTAGCCAATTTCCAGTTTTCTCTGTCCGCAGCTTGCTTCGTTCGGTGCCTTCGTGTGCTCGATCCATTCCTCAATCCAAATTCAATCTTTTCTTGCTCGATCATGCTCTTTAAAGCTCCAATTATACTTCATAAAAACCTACACACATACGACATAAAATCAGTGCAAAATCACATTCATTAACTAGAAAACGGGCGAATAAAATACTCAAACGTGAGGAAATATTAAGGAAATATAGGCATAAAATTCCAAACATCACCACCCCACACTTGAACCTTTGCTCGCCCTCGAGAAATCACAAATAACTTCCAAACCTAGGTAGAACAGGTCTGCCTATGACTATGGTTGATACCGATAATTGAACAAATGCACACATGAATACTATGGGTCCAACAAACATGCCAACAATTTATCAAACATCAAAAACACGAGAACAACCACCTCAAGATAGCTCAAATGCACAAACGCAACTCATTGAAACCATGCTCCCACAAAATCACACCTATCTACTCAACCAAGAAGCCGCAACTTCACCTATCTCATGCAAACCATGTGCCCTCACCAAAATAAAGCAAGAGAGTGTCCCCCAAATATCACACACAATAATGAATATTAAAAATAGAACGGGGACAATAACATAGAAAGAATTCACTCACTCTCATGAAAATCTCACATGTCACACACGATGTACCATAGGCTTGCCCGTAGTGTAGGACTCCACTAATGTAAGCTCACTCCAATCGGGATTAACTGGGACTTTAAAAAGGTTGTAATGTAGGCTAAGGGGCTGGTAGGATACATATGGGTAATAGTGACTACCTCCCTAAGCACTTTAATACATCATAATTAATTTAAGCACAAGTCTCATCAAAGCCACCCAATCAACACTTTCACACACAACTTCTCAACAAGTAGCATTTTTTTTAAGCACACACTAGCAAGGATGGATATTCTTCTCTCTTTATTTCTTTTTCCAATTTTTTCAGCTTTTTTTTTCTTTTTTTTTCCTAATCACTTCTTTCCAAACCTTGCCAAGGCTCATAATCAACTACTACACAATTCATTACATATTCCCCTCATTGGTTCCACTCAAAAACCTCCCAATATTTCAACCACAAACTCCACAATAATATCACATTACCAATCAAAGTGCTTAAGGAGTAAATGGCCAAAAGAAAGCAATTTAGAACAAGTGGGTAGGCTTGGGATGTGGGTGCCACCAAAAAGGTCAAAGAAATCACAACAATCAAGTCCAAGGTGTATATGAAGGGATAGGCAAATCAAAAGAAGGCCTGTATCATTTCCCGACTAGAGTAAACCTAGGATTTCGCTTTGCACACACACGGGGCAAGTTCTAGACACCAATATGCAAACATGGAGTATAATAAGAATATGCCTCACAACACACATTGCACACAATCTACACAAAAAGGCTCCATCACAACTCTCAATCAAGCAATTAGAGTGCAACTTGTGGAAAATTAAGTACTAATGCACAAAGGTTCACAACAAAGCCAAGCGAGTGGACTCAAGCATCTCAAGGGGGTCGTTCCATTTTTTTTCCTCTAGGCATGCATCACAATTTAAAACCAAAGGACACCACAAATAGCACATGCAACAAGTTCAAGTCCACCGGTATCAAACAAGTCAAAAGCACCTAGCATTCCACCTATTCCTTTCGTCTAGCACCATCTAACAACTAACTACTCTAATCCTAATAAAAATAAAAACTACCCGGTTCAAAGGCCTCCCCGTGGAAAAGAACCGAGGCCATAAGAAAAACCACGGGGTGGATGACATGTACCACTAACAAAGACTAAAAAAAAATTCTTTTTGAAATTTTTCATTGATTTTCTAATTTTTTTTTATATATTAAAGCAAGAAACAAATAAAAATAAAGTCCAGTGATAAAGGAAAAATCCTAACGGTACATGCATCCCTAACCTCAAAAATAAAGGGGAGTTCCCCACCCCACACTTAAAACTAAACAATGTCCTCAATGCGACAAAAAATAAAGTACAAGGGGTAAAAGAACTTCCCTGAAAGCCGAAAGATCTAGCCGTTGGCGCTAGCAGTGACGCCATCTCTATCACGAACCCACCAAGCGTCCGTATAACATGAGGTACTCAGACTTCCCCCAACAGGTCATCAATATTAGGCAGGGGTGAGGACATCCCCACACTTAAACTTGACATTACATGAACCTGCAATCCAAAGAATCACCCAAAGTAATACACAACTATAAAAATAATAATAAAAATAAATAAAAGTAAAGCAAGCAAATTGGGTTGCCTCCCCAAGATGCGCTTGATTTAACGTCGCGGCACGACGAAGACAACTTCATCACTTGATTGATGCTGAAGAGGATTTGCTAGCAGACATGCAGAAGTTGTTCATATCTGACGAAAATTGCTATGCGATCATGGAAGAGCATGTTGAACCTCCGGTCTCATAAAGGCAGAATCTGGAGTTGCACTGAACAATTTGTCCTCCAGTCTGGCCCGAGCATATCGTAGACCTTGGTAGAGCTGGGAGATCAATTTTATTTTTTATGCTTTCTAAAATAAAACTCGACCCCGAGTCGTGAAATCTGCACTTTTTCCTTTTTAACATGTCTCCCTACAAACATAGTTTTGCAAGGGTTCATAAATGAAAGCATTGTTTTTTTCTCTTTTATTTTATTTTTTTAATTATGCGTTATTTTATTTTTTTAATTATGCGTTATTATATTTTTTCAGCATTGAAACTAATAATTCCATTGAATCTGTAACTGCAACGTGCAACGAAACCACTGAGTTAAAAGAATCTGACCTTGATTATGATGAGTTTAACGAGGCAACACAGGAAGAAATTGAAAAGTTTGAAAATAAACCTAAACCAAATTGGGAAGAAACAGAAGTGGTGAATTTAGGTGATGACAAAACAGTGAAAGAAATGAGGATTAGTGTGCACCTCACTCCAGGAGTTAGAGAGCAATACATTGAATTCCTTAAGGAATATGAGGACATATTCGCATGGTCGTATGATGACATGACCGGCATAAGCATGGATGTTGTGGCACACAAATTGCCCATCAATCCAGGCTTTCCGCCAGTCAAACAAAAAGCTCAGACTTTCAAGTCGTTGACTTTGGTGAAAATTGGAGAAGAGGTGACTAAACAGCTCAATGCAGGAATCCTGAAAACAGTCAAATACCCGACTTGATTAGCCAACATTGTTCCGGTGCCGAAGAAAGATAGGAATATCAGAGTCTATGTGGATTACCAGAACCTGAACAAAGCAAGCCCAAAGGATGACTTTCATATGCCAAACATACACATCTTGATTGACAATTGTGCGAAGCATGAAATACAATCCTTCGTAGATTGCTTCATAGGCTATCATCAAGTGTTCATGGATGAGGAGGAATCAGAAAAGGCAACTTTCACCACTTCCTGGTAACATACTGCTATAGAGTGATGCCATTCGATCTGAAGAATATCGAAGCAACTTACATGAGGGCAATGACTACCATATTCCATGATTTGATGCATAAAGAGATCGAAGTTTATATGGATGATGTGATAATCAAGTCAAGAAAAAGCTAGGAGCACCTGGATAATTTGCACAAGTTCTTCAATCGCTTGCGCAGATAAAATTTGAGTTGAATCCGGCAAAGTGCGCTTTCAATGTTCCAGCTGGGAAGTTATTAGGTTTCACAGTCACCAGAAGAGACATTGAATTAGATCCAGCTAAGATCAAAGCTATCCGAGAATTTCCATCGCCGAAGAGTAAGAAAGAGGTCATGGTTTCTTGGGACAGCTCAACTACATCAGTCGATCCATAGCTCAGTCCACTGTCATCTGTGATCCAATCATCAAATTATTGAAGAAGATACAACAATCGACTGGACAGAAGATTGTTAGAAAGCATTCGACAGGACAAAGGAGTATTCGTCTTGCCCACCCGTGCTGGTTCCACCTGAACCAGGGCGATCTTTGATATTGTACCTGTCTGTAGTAGATTCGGCATTCAGGTGTGTATTGGGGCAATATAACTGTTGACACCCAATTTTGTCTCTCCTTTTTCTAAAATCGGCTATAATTTAACTTAAAGGTGCAATTTGACTATTTGTGCAAAATGTGCGTTAGAAATCCTGCATTTACGTGTGTTATCCTCTATTTATATATTACACACCTAAATGTGGCTATATTACGTAATTTTACATCATTTAGGTAATTTATCAAACTGTGACTGTTTGCGCAATTTAGTACATTTATAATATCATATAATTGCATCATTTAGGCTACATATCAAATTTATATCGATTTGTGATCAATTGTGTAAATTAGTAATTATGCTTGATTATTTATATTTAAATAATTTTATTTGAAATTATTTAATAATTATTTGTGCATTTTATACAATATTTATATTTATATTTTTTGTTTTCGCACCTTTAAATCGAATACTAGCCAATTTAAAAGAAAATGTCCAAATTTTTTGTTTTTTATTAATTCCTAAAAATTACTACCAAAATTCTTTATTTATTTATATTTATATTTATTTATTTATTAAATTACATACTTTTTGAACCTAGGCGAGTGCTCGTCTAGATACGTTCGTAATTACATGTAAATTTTCTTTTCCTCTTGTTTTATGTTGAATTAATCCTTTTTAAATCTCAAATCTCCCTCCTAATTTCTCCTATCCCTTTAATTGAGGAAAATCATTAGAAACCCCACAATTATCTCCCTTTATCCTCTCCCTCAATCCCTCTCAATTATCAGAAAATCCCCTAAAAAATTAGGGTCACCCCAACGTCTCAGTTCCTTTTCTTTCTTTAAAAGAAGACAAGAACAGACACACACGATCAGAGATATTACTCCATAGACCCCACTTTCTCTCTTCTTCCCCAAAACCATTTACACACAGTATCACAAAAACATACACCTCACCGTCTCCTTCTTCCTCTGACACAGCCGATACCAGAAACACACACACAAAAAAGTCCCCTCCATTTTATCATCATCATCATCAGACAATATACTCACTCCCTCTTACCCAAACTAAACAGGCAGACCCCACCTTCATCTTCTTCTCCAAAATAATCCCACACACACATACATTCGCAGTGCACATGCATCACACCCCCTCTCCTTTGCTTTCTTCTTCCTTTGCACATACACAAGATCTCATACACACATATAGACTCAGGTTTTTCCTCCTTCACTCACAATTATAAGCGCTTTTCCAGCCTTCACAAAATCCATATAACACACACGTTAAATCGAACAAAAGCAGAGCACCTCACAAGCACCCACACAGATCTCTACAACATATAGACACATACACCACCAGAAAACTCAAACAAAAACAGAGGGAGATCGGGGGTGGGGGTACGGATCGACAATAGGAGACCCACAGTAAAAAATGGAACTTGGGGTGGCAGCGACGCTACTGTTCTCTCACCGGAGAAACAACTATTTGTCGCTCCCCCTGTTTCTCCTCCGACATTTGGTGATGTCGTTCTATCTGTTTATTTTTTCATCGCCGTTTTGATTTTTCTTATCGTGTTCTGCTCTGTTAATTTTTCTGCAGGAATTGAAAAAGGGGTGGAGTTTGCAGCGACGACGCCATTGAAAGTGGTTGGGCAGTCGCTCCTACATCCTCTTTGTTGTCTCTGTGTTTCTGATCGGCGCCACCTTTGTTTCTATTGTTTGGATCAGATTCTATTTACCCGTTTACCTTTGCAGATTTGTTAACATGCTTTGGAGAATTATTTGACCCTCGTCAAACTTTTGGAGAGCACCTCCACCGGTTATTTTGTTCTTTTCCATGTTTTGGAGCTGAACCTTTGGGTTATTGACTCCTTGTGATTATGTTTGTTTCTCTCAATGTTGCTGACTATGTTGATTCATTTGGTTCATTGTTTCAGGAAGCATAAACTTATCTGATGTTACAGTTTATTTCTGGACAACATGTACGCATTGACTCGAACAAGTATTGCAATGGCCCATGAAAATAATTCAATAAATAATTTGAATTTGAGGTCTAAGGACTGATTTGAACACGATACTACATTTAGGCCAATGACATTTAGAGGCCTAAACTCTGTCCTACTATACACCCTGCGTCCCTAAAAAATAAATAGGCAATAACGATGCATATCATTTTGCAAAGTAAGCGATAGTGGAGTGGTTGGATTAAAAGTTCTTGGCATGACAACACGACCGGCTCCGTGTTTGTAGCCGTACCGACATCCCTAACCTCTGCTTGATGCAATACATATTCTGAGCCTATATTTTTATAAAATTCCTTTATTATTATTATTATTATTATTATTATTATTATTATTATTATTATTATTATTATTATTATTATTATTATTATTACTATTACTAACTCATTTTCTTTATATTTTGACGAGGTACATCGTGATGAAATTACGAAAAGACGACATTTTCATAAAAAATCATTTTCCCCTTCATCTTATTATTTTCATTGCTTTATTATTATTATTATTATTATTATTATTATTATTATTATTATTATTATTATTATTATTATTATTATTATTATTATCATTATTATTTACTAACCTAACTTAATTTATTTTTTGCAAGGTACATTTGGAACAATATCTTCAAAACAACACTCCAAAATGCTTCTAATCTTACTTACTATTATTGTTCTCTTTATAATTATTTTTATATATACTAACTAATTTATTTTATTTTGCTAGGTGCAAATTCTTTAAGGAAGAAGTCTATTAGTGAATTAGAACCTTTTATCTAATCTTAATTATTATATGCATATCATAATAGTCGTTTAATTATTTGTCTAGTCTATTTTCTTATTTACTTATTTTGAATCCCAATTATAAAGTCCGGCTGGTAACCACATGTGGTGGAGTCCGAGAAATGCCTAACCCCTTCCTCTCGGGTTTACTTGAATCCTTACCTAGATTTCTGGTTCGCAGACTAAGTTTTGGAGTTAATTGTTAAAATTAGCTAGAAACAAAGTAGGTGCCCTAATACGCCTAGTTAAAAAATATGTAGGTGGCGACTCCAAGTGTTTACCCGTGAGTTACCCAATAAGTCGAGTCCTATTTCGAACTTTAACCGGTTTGGAAAAATAGGATGCGACAGAATGGCGACTCTGCTAGTGATATTAAGGTTCAAACCATAACGGACTTTAAATTGAAATTCTTTATTTCCTTTCCATTTGTTTCGATACTGACTTTGCTTCCTTTCTTTTTTTTGCAGTACTAAGGTTTATTTTTGAAATTTTGAATTTTGGCGCTCTATTATTTAATTGCTTGGTTATATCTTTCTTTTTCACTTCCTCCACTCCTGGAAGGTTTTACACTTGCACACACCATAAACGGTTACGTGGGTCACACGGCCGTTTCACTCTCAGAAAACCCTTTAGAGAGAACGGTTTGGGGGTATAGTTGGTCTGTGGTACAACCAACAATTCCAAACGTTCCCACCTCTTGGTTTTCCACCTGGGGGAACTATGTCCTTGTCTAGTAAACCCACTCTTGGAAGGTTCTTTAGGATAGATGTCCCCACACTTCAACTATTTGCAAATCTTCCATAAATGGCTAAATCTTTTTCTTTAAAACAATTTTACGTCATAATTCTTTTGTATTTTCTTTATTAGCTAGTTTCTATTACCATATTTTTTGAAACCAATTTGTTTGTTTCGTTTACTCCCCCTTTTTAAAATTATTTTTGTAAAATACCTCAATATGTCCATCCTTTCCATAAAATTGCTAAATTCTTTTTCTTTAAAACCATTTTACTTAATTCAATATTGTCTCGTTTCTATTAATTCTATTTTGCAAAACCAATATGTGTTTGTTTTATTATCCTTTTTAAAAAACTTATTTTGTGAAATATTTCTATGTGTGCATATTTACAACACTTAAGTATTTTTTGGGAGCATGTGCATTTTTTAAAAAAATTTATAAAACTTGTGCATATCATGCATATCTTCCGCCACTCCTGGAAACTTTCTAAATCGTGCGTTGATAATACAGTGGTTACAACCACCTCTTCCCTCACATAAAAACTTCTTTAGGGGGAACGACTTGGAATCTATTTGAGCCGAGATGTTCCCGCTCCCGAGCCGTCCGCTTGGGAGGATAATAAAACCCGGTCTAGCCAACTCCATTCCTTAGTAGTGGCGCTAGGAATCATGCATCATGACATATCATTAGTCGACTTGTTCTCAAGTCCGATAGGCCAACTTGTTCAAACAATCTGAACGGGTTTTTGACCCCAATGAGCAGTGAACATGATTTATTTGCATTTGCTTAAGGAATTGAACGTGCAAATGTGGACCATTATTGGCATTGTTCTGCATTTAGTGCTATTCAAAGGCACAAAGGCTACCCCAAGAGGAGTTAAAAGCCCAAATTGAATCGGAAATGATTGTTTATCCATAAAACGGCCGAAATTATTCTGTATTAAATGCTATTCAAAGGCAGAGGCGTAAAAGCCCAAATTAAATCAGAAATAATTGTTTATCCATAAAACAGTCGAAATTTTTCTGTATTCAACGCCATTCAAAGGCACGAAGGTGACCTAAGAGGCATTAAAAGCCCAAATTGAATCAGAAGCGACTGTTTAAGGATTGGAATCATTCTGTATTCAATGCTATTCAAAGGCTTAAAAGGTAACCGAAAAGGCATTAAAAGCCCATTTCGAAGCAGAAATGACCGTTCGATAGACAGGATGACACATAATGCACATTTATCCTTTAAGCATTATATAAAGACTACGTCATTGGCATGTCACAAGTCCATTAGAAATTTCCTTCTAAAGTGTCTAAAGGGTTCTCAACTCACAACGACACATCTCCTCATCTCCTCTGTTGCATTTTTTTTAAAAGCTTTTGCTATACGTTGATCATTTTGATCACGATAAAGCAAATTTTAGGAATTTTTCTTCTCCCTTTTCCTGTCATACTTCACCGATCATGGCCACTAGAACATTTGACATGGTTGTTGAAACCCCTCAATTGCTTAGAGATTGGTGGGGAAACCTAAGCATAGATCAACAGGACCAAGCCAAAATGGTGTTGGGGAATATAATTTCACTAATGGAACACACTACAATAGAAGACATGATAGAATCAGCAGTACATCATTGGGATACAGACCGAGTAGTTTTCCACTTTGGGAGTGTAGAGTTGACACCACTACTGGAGGAAATAGGCGGGTTAACTCAATTGCCATTTGAAAGTAAAGAAGTCTTAACGCCCAAGAACACTACAGCCAAGGAGTTTTTTGTAATGGTAGGGTTTAAGCCCGAATTATGCACTGACAGTATATGGCAATCGGGAATTTCTCTAACTTCCCTCTACATCAAATTTGGGTATGGAGAAGCATTTCAAGAATCTAAAGGCTATTTCAACATTGACCAGGCAGACTGGCAAGAGCGAAGGGTACTTTCTTTTGTCACCATCTTTTTAGGGACTGTCGTCTTTCCACAACACAAAGGACGAGTTGATGTTTGCATGGTCTCAATTGCTTATGCCTTACTCAAAGACACTAACAAGAAATACACTTTGGTACCGATGATTGTTGCAGAGATGTATCGAGCTTTAGAAAGATGCAAAAAGGCTGCTAGTTTCTTTGAAGGTTTCAATTTGCTTTTACAAATTTGGCTGATAGAGCATTTGCAAAGGATGGATAACACAGACCAAGCTTTCTATTCCATACCGAAAGAAAACTACATCTTGACTCATACCGCCCGCATGGACAATGCTTTTGGAAAATGGGACCAACCAACAACTACCAATGGTTGGCACCACATGTTCTGTCAACTGACACCTGAAAACATTCAATGGATGTTTGATTAATTTCCCAGCACAATAGTAATCACACGGTCTGAAAAAGGCTCATTTCTCATCTTAGTGGGCTTTAGAGGAGTTTATACATACACTCCTTTGAGGACACTTAGACAAGCAAGGAGAAAGCAGACATTACCCAAAATTATAGACATCAGAAGTTTCAAAGCGAATATTCTCGAAGGAGTGATACCTTTTAAGGAAAAGATAATAGAATTTTGGAAAGAAAGGCAACGAATGGGAATCGAGACTATTGGACGAGACAGGTTTGACGCTGGCTATGACGAAGATTACCCAGACTGGCTTAGGAAAGACGTAGTAAGGGCAATTCAACCAAGTCCAACAATAAAAAGGAAAAGAAATGCTGATGAGTTGAAATCTGAGTACAAAAGGTTAGGCGAACAACTGGCAAGGGCACCAGGGAAAATAGCAAAGAAGCAAAGTGTGGTTGAAGCAAAGAACGAAGAAAAAAGTAAATGGCGCAGTAAGGCAGAACTCCTAACAAAACACATAGAATCTATTGGCGTATGGGCTACCGAGGGGCTGAACTCTGTGGCAAACAAAGGAATAGAGGAGAAAGAAAGAAAGGCTTGGGAAATGTTGAAGAACTTTACATTTTACATATCCCGGCTCTTAACTGACGCAGACGACATCATTTTTCATGGATACTCATTTGAGGCAAGCTTGTCCGAGGAAGACTCATCCGAGGAAGAAGAAGAAGAATCTTCTGGGGAAGGATCATCATGAAAGATATTTACCTGGCCATGATCTATTCCTCTATCATTGCTTTCCACCTTTGCACTATTTCAATATCAGCCAATGTAACAAAACTTCAATAAATACAATATTATCTTTTAGGATCTGCAATTTGTTAAGCAAATAAATTATGCATGTGGCTCAAAGCGCTTTCCAAAATTATCGTGCGTAAACCGGTCCTTCATATTATAGGATGAATTTCTTATTTGATATGTGTGCATTGCATGATTCTTCCGTTGTTCTGAGTCTCTTTCTCTCTAAAGGAATCCTTTCTCCAAATTCAAATCTCCTACTGAGGTACCTCCTCTCCCCACGGTGTGCCCAAATCCTGGTATCTAAAATCTTTCGCATGTCCAAACTGTCTCTAATTTATTCAAAAGTCTATTACCAAAAGGTTGGCTCGAGTTGAATACCAAGACAAAGGACATGGTTAAGCGAGTGCACTTGTCAGGAATTTTCTGAAATAAGGAAGTCTTCACAGCAGTTCCTACCATCCCTCTCCTATCTCTACATTACCTCCACTGCACAACAAACTACCAATAAGGCTAGCCAGCCTGAAAATACAACCCTTTTTAAAAGAGGAAAGATGAAGTCTCTTTTGTCGCAACCATTCAAGACCCTGCCTTCAACCACTGTTATCAAACAGAGCTACCATTTTATCCCTACCCTCATATACCACCTAAATATCCCGCTTACAACACTCAGCCCACTCGACTTATATTTCATATCCTAACACTAAATTGTCCACCATACCAGCAAAACACTCAATCCAACTACCAAAATACACTGCCATACCCTCCTAGACCTCGCCCTGATGCAAATCAAAGACCAAAAGAAGCTATACTCCACCCGAATCCCACACTCAAATATTCGAGAGATTGGAAACTGTCGGGCTTATTGCCCCAGTACCTCAATTGTTCCAACAAGCACTATGAACATGGTGAGAAAACTGACAAAGCAAGAGAAATGTTGGTCAAATTCGAAGGCACACATGACTCACCTGAAGACCTTTTGACACCAACATCTAAGGATCGCCTTTGTTGCTCTACTCTACACAGTCACACCACCTGCAATACATGACTGTGATTCAAAGCACTTTCCAACTTGCTCCTAGCAATCAAAGGGCCAGTGAAAGATAATATTGGAAAGACAGAGGTGTAGCAAATACTTGTGCACAATGACCAAAACAAGCAAACCAATTCAACTCGAAAAGGTGAGGCAAAGACACAATGACAAAGCCATCATTATATGACAAACCTAGAGACCCCTGCAGTATTTGGAAGTATATCTTTACCCACTAGCAAAGATAAAGCAAGACGGTGAATTTATTTGAGACACTTACAATAGCAAGGGTCAAGTTGATATAAAAGCACAGGCGAATAGACTCCTTTGAGCAATTTTGGCTGAAGGCTTTATTGGGGTGATATGAATTCTCATGACAACGACCACAATAAGATGCGATAATCTAAAAATGAGCATGATACGTAGCCAACCTACATCGAGTTCAACGGCTCAGCAATAAGATATTACCCAACAAGGAAAGTTGGTGCAAGGACTATATTGCAGCAGTTGGTCAACGAGCATGAAAGACATTGAGAACCTCTTTGAAAGACATATAGCCATTATGATAGACAAATTTGGAAAGAAAGGATGACAAATGCACTCAAGGTCCTGGTATTCGACAAAAGCCAACATCATTTTCTGTCGCACAACACAATCTATACTTTACACAATATCTCTATCACTTTTCAGTGACATTCAACTCCTCATGTCCTCCTTAAACAAAGCATCTGTTGTTTGGCCAAAATCCCCCCCTTGACTGCTACATAAAGCACTTAGGCAATCTCTGGTGATATCTATATGGTCTATCATAGCCTCCAAATTCAAGCGCTAATTTGTCGTCCGCAGTCTAGGCTTTCTCTTAAGCTCATATGTCATTTTTGCTTCAATTCTTTGCTAACATGCCCACACTATTTTGTGCATTTCACCACTGTGTTAAGGTTGCCTTGGGCTTGAACACCGAAATCGTTCAAGAATCTGCATTCGAAAAAGCCTAAATGGAAAGCCGAACGGAAAATATTTTCTCCTACAACAAAGTCCTTTGAACCATCAACATATGACACCAAGAGTATTCAGACAATCCCAATACCGTACAAGCTGGATTATACTCACACGAGAGTTGCAACAAAGAAATCTGATCATTATACGACCAAGCTCACAAACCTCACATCTTTATTCATTTGGCTCAGTCAAAAGACGTTGCACCCAACTTACACAATAAACAACCTCCCTCCGTTAAGAATTCCAACTACCAACCCATCAGGCTCAACACAATCAAGGATAGACCTAAAAGACAAGAACCTACGCATTTGCTCCTTTAGCCAAATCAAAGGACATTGCAACCAGCAGACAAACTACTCCCTAGAGACTCACTCATAAATTTGATCCATAAGATCTACACTCGTTACTCAAAAATTCCATACCATGAAACCGCCAGACATCCGACACTGTAATACAAAGTTCAGAGTCCGATTGACCAAAGCAAAGACAATGACAACAACAAGAACCAACAAAGGGAAACTACAACTCCCAAACCACAAACACACTTTCTACAAAGGCCAATCCATCAAAGTTAGCTCCATGACTTTCGAAAACCAAAGCATGAAACATTAAGACCCCAATCACAAACTAAGACAAATACAATTTTGGACAATCTCAAAATCCGGCAAACTCCAAATATCAAACCCCAGTCTGAGTATGCATATATCCACGTACTCATTGTCATCAATACACCTGATCGTTGCACTAAAAGACAAATGCAGATTTTAGCCAATACATTTGTGTTCAGTGCAATGCAACCACCCTCTCTCGATGATCTGTCATAAACAATAAACTGGGGCAGAATTTTTGAGGATCCCATCAAAAAATTCCAAAAGACGCAAACTTGACACTGGGGCAGAAATTTTTGAGATCCCCTCAAAACATTTCAAGAAAAGTCCTTACAACAGCAACATGATAGGCTCCTTAGTACATCGCATGACATAAAAATAGCATTCTACTTGTTGCACTTCACTCGTGATGCATCGACTGAGAATACACAGCCCGATGTCGAATTTCGAACTTTCATTAGCTGAGGGTGCACAACCCGATATCGATTTGAATTTAAATTAGCTGAGGCTACACCGCCCGAAGCGTCGGTTGAAGGTACACAACCCGATATCGATTTGCATTTAAATTAGCTGAGGGTACACAGCCCCGAGCAACAGTTGAGGGGTACACAACCCGACATCAATTTGCATTTAAATTAGCTGAGGGTACACAGCCCGAAGCGTCGATTTAGGGTGCACATCCCGTTATCGATTTGTATTTAAATTAGCTGAGGGTACACAGCCTGAAGCGTCAGTTGAGGGTACAAAGCCCGACATCGATTTGCATTTAAATTAGCTGAGCGGTATACAACCTGAAGCGTCGGTTGAGGGTACACAGCCCGATATCGATTTGCATTTAAATTAGCTGAGGGTACACAACCCGAAGCGTCGGTTGAGGGTACACAACCCGATATCAATTTGCATTTAAATTTATCGAGGTACACAGCCTGAAGCGTCGATTGAAGGTACACAGCCGGATATCGATTTGTATTTAAATTTGCTGAGGGTACATAGTCCGAAGCGTCGACTGAGGGTACACAGCCCGATGTCGATTTTTCATTTAAATTTTGCGGAGGGTACACAGCCTGATGCATCGACGGAGTGTACACGACCCGATGCGAATTTGGGCATTGTAACAGGAAAACAGCCAGGAGGTTAGACAACCCAGGGAGAGGACAACATGACAAAGGGTAGACAGGCTGGCGAAAGGACAACATAACAAAGGGTATGCAACCAAGATAAAAGAATGATAGGCAACCCTGCATGAAAAAGCTACACAACTCAATACAAAAGGAATATATGGCCCGATGTGACAAGCACACATTTAAATGGCGAAAAGCAGTGGACACACAATCCGGCGCCACACTGGCAAGATGATCCAACAACAGTTCAGCACGACAAAGCAACTGCCTCCTGACGAGAAGCACTTAGCAAATGGATATCTCCCAGAGGAGAGCCACACATTCCCCAGTACTGAGCACCTGAAAGCGGACCAGACAAAAGAGAGATCGACTCAATAGGGAAGTTTATTTTTAGCTTTGTTGTTATCTCAATTTGCATTTGTCTTGATTTTGCTATAGGGACTCTTCGATCTCTCGACAAAAGCCTGCATCCCACTCTCACACCTGCTCCCAAAAGCACTACCAATTGTGCAACCACAAAACCTCAAACACATACAAAGCTTCATCCCAAAACCCAATTTGAAAGGCCTAATCCTACAGTCAATGCTTTCGCTACATCCGCAAGCTACCTGTTTTACCGAGTTCCAAAAAGCTCAAGCTACAGTTCCATACTCATACCAATGATCTACCTAATCTTTCCTTGCCGATTGGGTACCAGCTTCGTATTCCTTCCAGTTCGTGCCTATCTGCTTGAGTCTTGCATATTTATCATGCTTTACTCCCCAATGTTCCTCAACTCATTTAAGGCAATACTGAAGGCCAAGATGACTCCTCTATCGAGTTATAGTGGAAAATGCGTTTATGTAAACCCCTCTTTATGGGTGTGTCGTGCACCACATCTTCATAACTAGGATGTTTACAAGCCTATTTTACCACACTCGGTCTATCGATGTTATCTCGACTTCGACAACGCCTTTGTCCTATCTGCAAAATTCCTATTCTGTCGAATTCTGACATGCCCAAAAGCCGATCATTTCATGCCCTCACAAGTAATCTGCCTAATCCTCCATTGCGAATTAGGATATCATTTCGCATTTTCTTCCAATTAATGCCTACTTTGCCTATTCAAGCCTATATGTGTCAATTGTGCGTGTTTTTGTGCTTAATCGTGCCCATCTATTTGAGTCGTGTGCATTTATAAAAATCGCTACTCAAATTCTTTCCCGCTCGGTCAAGGCAATATTGGAGGCGAGCTTACTCATTCATCGAGACGAAGTGGAAACTATGTACATATAAACTCCTTTTTATGGGTGTGTAGCGCGCCACATCTTCATAACTAGGATGATTATAAACCTCTTTTCCCACGCTCGACCTGTTGATGTTATCTCATCTTCGATAGTTCCTTTACTTTATTCATCATTCATCCCGCCAAAAAGACAAAGCATACACGAATCTAAATTTCACAAACTTGAATAAGTTTAGTCATTACATCCAAAATCGTGCGTCATAAACATCTCATACAGGCAACATACCATTCTAGAACTACACACGGCCTGATTCTCGTAAAACCCGAGATATGTAGGCAACTCAGTGACCAGGGTTCGGCCAAAAAATACCCCAAAACTCCCATTCTCCTCTTTTAATCATTTTGCCCTCCAGTCGTGACAAAATTGGCTACTCCGTTAACTATATTTGCCCAAAGATTCTTTTCATCATCCCTGGGCAAAGAGGGGCAGCTGTTAACACCCAATTTTGTCCCTCCTTTTTCTAAAATCGGCTACAATTTAACTTAAAGGTGCAATTTGACTATTTGTGCGAAATGTGCATTAGAAATCCTGCATTTACGTGTGTTATCCTCTATTTATATATTACATACCTAAATGTGGCTATATTACGTAATTTTATATCATTTAGGTTAGTTGTCAAACTGTGACTGTTTGTACAATTTAGTACATTTATAATATCATATAATTGCATCATTTAGGCTACATATCAAATTTGTACCGATTTGTGATTATTTGTGCAAATTAGTAATTATGTGTGATTATTTATATTTAAATAATTTTATTTGAACTTAATTTATAATTATTTATGCATTTTATACAATATTTATATCTATATTTTTTGTTTTCGCATCTTTAAGTCGAATTTTAGCCAATTTAAAAGAAAATATTCAAATTCTTTGTTTTTTATTAGTTCCTCAAAATTACTACCAAAATTCTTTATTTATATTTATATTTATTTTTATTTATTAAACTACATTCTCTTTTAACCTAGGCGAGTGCTCGTCTAAATACGTTCGTAATTACATTTAAATTTTCTTTTCCCTTATTTTATTTTGAATTAATTCTATTTAAATCTCAAATCTGCCTCCTAATTTCTCCTATCCCTTTAATTAGGGAAAATCATTGAAAATCCCACAATTATCTCCCTTTATCCTCTCACTCAATCCTTCTAAATTATCAGAAAATCCCCTAAAAAATTGGGGTCACCCCAACGTCTCAGTTCTGTTTCTTTCTTTAAAAGAAGACAGGAACAGACACACACTATCAAAGACATTACTCCATATACCCCACTTTCCCTCTTCTTTCCCAAAACCATTTACACACAGTATCACAAAAGCACACAACTCACCGTCTCTTTCTTTCTCTTATACCGCCGATACCAGAAACACACATACAAACTAGTCCCATCCACTTTATGATCATCATCATCATCATCATCATCATCATCATCATCATCAGACAATATACTCACTCCCTCTTACCCAAACTTAACAGGCAGACCCCACCTTCATCTTCTTCTCCAATATAATCCCACACATACATACATTCGAAGTGCACCCGCATCACATCCCCTCTCATTTACTTTCTTCTTCCTTTTCACATACACAAGACCGCATACACACATATAGACTCTTGTTTTTTCCTCCTTCACTCACAATTTTACGCAGTTTTCTAGCCTTCACAAAATCCATATAACACACACGTTAAATCGAACAAAAACAGAGCACCTCACAAACACCCACATAGATCTCTACAACATATATACACATACACCACCAGAAAACTCAAACGAAAACAAAGGGAGATCGGGGGTGGGGTTACGGATCGACAATAGGAGACCCACAGTGAAAAATGGAACTTGGGGTGGAAGCGATGCTACTGTTCTCTCACCAGAGAAACAGCTATTTGTCGCTCCCCTATTTCTCCTCCGACATTTGGTGATGTCGTTCTATCTGTTTACTTTGTCATCGCCGTTTTTATTTTTCTTATCGTGTTCTGCTCGGTTAATTTTGCCGCAGGAATTGAAAAAGGGGTGGAGTTTGCAGTGACGACGCCATTGAAAGTGACTGGGCAGTCGCTCCTACATCCTCTCCGTCGTCTTTGTGTTTCTGGATCGGCGCCACCTTTGTTTCTATTGTTTGGATCAGATTCTATTTACCCGTTTACCTTTGCAGATTTGTTAACATGCTTCGGAGAATTATTTGACCCTCGTCAAACTGTTGGAGAGCACCTCCACCGGTTATTTTGTTCTTTTCCATGTTTTGGAGCTGAACCTTTAGGTTACTGACTCCTTGTGATTATGTTTGTTTCTCTCAATGCTACTTACTATGTTGACTCATTTGGTTCATTGTTTCAGGAGGCATAAACTTATCTGATGTTACAGTTTATTTCTGGACAACATGTACGCATTGACTCGAACAAGTATTGCAATGGCCCATGAAAATAATTCAATAAATAATTTGAATTTGAGGTCTAAGGACTGATTTAAACACGATACTATATTTTGGCCAATGTCACTTGGAGGCCTAAACTCAGTCCTACTACACACCCCGCGTCCCTAAAAAATAAATAGGCGATGACGATGAATATCATTTTGCAAAGTAAGCGATAGTGGAGTGGTAGGATTAAAAGTTCTTGGTATGGCAACACGACCGGCTCCGTGTTTGTAGCCGTACCGACATCCCTAACCTCTGCTTGAAGTAATACATATTCTGAGCCTAAACTTTTATAAAATTCCTTTCCCCTTTATTTTAAATTATTATTATTATTATTATTTTTTTTATTTTTTTTTACTAACTCATTTTTTTTATATTTTTACGAGGTACATCGTGGTGGAATTACGAATAGACGATATTTTCATAAAAATTCATTTTCCCCTTCATCTTATTATTTTCATTGCTTTATTATTATTATCATCATTATTATTTTCTAACTTAATTTCATTTATTTTTTGCAAGGTACATTTGGAACAATATCTTCAAAACAACACTCCAAAATGCTTCTAATTTTACTTACTATTATTTTTCTCTTAATATTTATTTTTATTATATACTAACTAATTTTTTTTATTTTGCTAGGTGCAAATTATTTAAGGAAGAAATCTATCAGTGAGTTAGAACCTTTTATCTAATCTTAATTATTATATGCATATCATAATAGTCGTTTAATTATTTGTCAAGTCTATTTTCTTAGTTACTTATTTTGAATCCCAATTATAAAGTCCGGCCGGTAACCACATGTGGTGGAGCCCGAGAGATGCGTAACCCTTTCCTCTCGGGTTTACTTGAACCCTTACCTAGATTTCTGGTTCGCAGACTAAGTTTTGGAGTAAATTGTTAAAATTGGCTAGAAACAAAGTAGGTGCCCTAACACGCCTTGTTAAAAAATATGTTAGGTGGGTGGCGACTCCAAGTCTTTACCCGTGAGTTATCCAATAAGTTGAGTCATATTTCGAACTTTAACCGGTTCGGAAAAATATGATGCGCCAATGACTCAACAGGAAGAAAGGAGCAGGCGATATATTATCTAAGCAAGAAGTTTACTCCTTATAAGGCGAAGTACACGTTGCTGGAACGTACCTGCTGTAGATTGACTTAGGTAGCACAGAAGCTGAGACATTATCTCACATCCTATGCAACTTTGTTGATATCGAGAATGGACCCACTCATGTATATCTTCCAGAAGCCGATGCCTACTGGGAAATTGGCCAAGTGGCAAATGTTACTAAGTGAATGTTACATTACCTTTGTCACTGAGAAGGCGGTAAATACTAGAGCCCTAGCTGATTACATGGCCGAAAATCCTATAGATGACGACTACGAGCCTTTGCACACTTATTTCCCGGACGAAGAGGTCATGTTCGTTGGAGAAGACATTGCGGAAGAATATGATGGTTGGAGATTATTCTTTGATGGAGCGGTAAACTTTAAAGGAGTCGGTATTGGAGCAGTATTTATTTCCGAGACAAGCCAACACTATCCTGTCACGGCAAAACTCATATTCCCTTGCATCAATAACATAGCAGAACATGAAGCTTGCATCTTGGTACTTAGAATGGCGGTAGACATGAATATACAAGAATTGTTAGCAATTTGGGATTCCGATCTATTAGTCCATCAGGTCCGAGGTGAATGGACATCAAAGAATTCCAAGATATTACCATACTTGGAATGCATAAAAGAACTGAAGCAGAGGTTCACCAAAATAGAATTCTGGCACGTGCCCAGACTACAGAATGAGTTCGCGGATGCCTTAGCTACCATATTCTCCATGATCCAGCATCCTGACAAGAACTACATTGATGTCATACATGTAGCAGTGAAAGAACAGCCAGCATATTGTTTTTATGTAGAAGAATAATTGGATGGAAAGCCGTGGTTCTATGACATCAAGAAGTTTCTTAAGAACGACACTTATCCGGAAAATGTTACAAGCCTCCAAAAGAAGAGGTTAAAGAGATTGGCAAGTGGTTTCTTTCTCAATTGCGAGGTCCTGTAAAAAAGAACACCTGATTTGGGTCTGTTGAGATATGTAACTACCCAAATTCAACCGTTCAGGATGTTAGGCGGAGCGCCTGAAAAATTGGTGCAGTGGGGTTGGGCAGGCGGGGCGCCCAGATGTTAGGCGGAGCGCCTGGGGCAAGAGCAGTTCAGGCGGAGCGCCCAAAGGTCTAGGCGGAGCGCCTGGATGAAGAACACCTGGGTTTTCTACTCCGTGTTCTTCGTTTTCAATCCAATTTCTAGGCCGATTCCAAGGTGTTTTGGAAGGAATACATGCCGTAATGTGCGGCCCGCACATGAACGGTTTCGTGCTCAGAAAGAAGATCTTAAGAGCCGGTTATTTCTGAATGACGATGGAGCATGACTGTATAAACACGCAAATAAATGTCATCAATGTCAAGTTCGCGGGGACATGATACGGGTACCTTAGAGTTAGTTGAATATTACGGGATCACCCTGGCCCTTTACTGCCTGGGGGATGGATGTCATAGGATCAATTGAACCCGCTGCATCTAACGGACATTGGTTCATATTGGTAGCCATTGACTACATTACCAAATTGGTGGAAGCCGCATCATACAAGTCGGTAACGAAGAAAGTGGTGACAAATTTCGTCCATGAAAACATGATCTGTCGATTCAGTGTTCTCGAATCAATCATCACTGACAACGGATCCAATCTCAACAGTGACTTGATGAATGAAACCTGCGACACTTTCAAGATCAAGTACCGCAATTATACCGCATACAGACCTCTAATGAATGGAGGAGTTGAAGCAGCCAATAAAAACATCAAGAAAATACTGCGCAAGATGACTGATAATTCGAAGCAAAGGCATGAGAATCTACCATATGCTTTGTTGGGATACCGCACTACTGTAAGAACATCAACAGTAGCCACTCCCTACCAGTTAGTCTATGGCACAGAAGCAGTGATACCGAATGAAGTTGAAGTACCTTCTCTGAGGGTCATCTAGAAAGCAGAACTGAAAGACGCTGAATGGATTAATAGAAGAATAGAACAGTTAGCACTCATTGACGGCAAGAGGATGAATACGATATGTCACAGAAAGTTGTATCAGAAAAGGATGGCAGAGGCATTTAACAAGAAAGTTCGAGTGAGATCTTTCGAACCGGGGCAATTGGTGCTGAAGAATATATTTCCTAATCAAGAAGAGGCAAAAGGCAAGTTCGCACCAAATTGGCAAGGGTCGTACATGGTTCACCTAGTTTTGACAGGAGGAGCATTGGTATTAGATGAGATGGACAGAGAAGTTTGGCCAAACTCGATCAATGCAGATGGTGTCAAAAGATGCTATGTCTAAATACCTGCATTAGATAATAGCCTTATTGTTTATGCAATATCTCCTATAATATGGAACTACGTTACGACTTGATTCCCCAAGTGGGATACGTAGGTAACCTACCCAAGATTCAGTCGCATTAATACAAAAATTTTATTTTCCCCACGAAGTAGACACTGGGGCAGAATTTTGGAGAACCTCTCAAAATTTCCAAAAGCCAGACAGAATCGACTGTGTGGCAGAAATTTTTGAGAGGATCTCAAAAATTTCAAGAGAAAGCAAAAGGCAGAAACCGCTCAAAATTCATCAACGGAAGGTTTTAGTATAATCTGAGGGGCAAGCAGCATCAATGTTGTACTCGAGTTATACAGTGCAGTTTGCGATTCAATGGAAATAAAGCACATTTTTCTAACAAATCTTTTTCAAAACACTTCCATTATTTCCTTTTATTTCTTAATATCCCCTCTAGCTCAACTAAGGTCCTGGCATTCACAAAAATATTACAAGAAAAAGGCGCAGAGCAAACGAAGAATGCACAAATTAAACCTTCCTCCCACAAGTCACGAATTCTTCTTTGAACGCAGGCACTATAAAAGCAGAAGAATTGCAGTCTTCCTAACAATATTGCAGACACCACAGTGACACCATATTTTGCACTTTACTTTACTTTTGTTCGCAGGGTATACAGCCCGACGCGACAGGCATACATCTCATGACGAGAGGCAGTAGTAGTAGGTTCTCATTACAAGGAGGCAATAACAGTGCTGACGAGCAATAGGCTCTCTTTACGAGGAAGCATACATCTCAGTACAAGAGGCAGTAGCAGGAGGTTCTCATTACTAGGAGGCATACATCTCACAACGAGAGGCAGTAGCAATGCTGACGAGCACATAGGTCTCTTTACGAGAGGCATTGACAAGACAATCCTATGACAGGAAAGTCTATTTATGCATTTACTTACATATTATTTGGCAAAACTCACTTTTATCGCAGGACATACAATCCGGCATGGCAAAGACACTACAATCTAGCACCCCACATAAACACTTGCATTTTCTAAATACAGCTTCCAAGATTCGCGACAAAATTGGCCGCTCTGTCAACGTCTTTGCCCGAAGACTCTTTTCATCATCCCCAGGCAAAGAGGGGCAGCTGTTGACACCCAATTTTTTCATTCCTATTTCAATAATCATTTTTAAAAAAAAAATTCACTGAGAATCCATGAATTGTCTTCATACAAAATCCTTCTTTCACACAAGCATGCCCATTTGGCTATTTTTGAAAACATCATCGCAAATTATGACTATTTTACAAAACGGGCATGAGTAATTACAAATTTTGCAATTACTTCTATTTTTAGCAAAATTGCACAAATTGTTTTAATATTCAAAATAATAGTTTTCCTTAGTCATTTAGCCTTCAAAAATAATTTTCTGATTTTTTCTTTAATTTTACGTGCATTTTATACATGTTTATAAATAATTTTATATAGTTGTATGCACATATACATACACCTCAGCATTCATGCCACATATGCTCCACATCACGCCTACGTGGCCACATCTTGACCCTTCAATACTTTGATCCAACTGCCAAAATAATACTTTCCTTTTTTATTATAGGCCCAACCCCTGAAGCCTTATTCCCCCTTTCATTTCCCACAATTCAGTGCTGCCTCTCTCTCTACACACTCTCACGCAAAACCCTAATGGTGCCACTACCTCACCATTTTCTGGTCAATTTCACCGGCTAAATCCAAAACAAATTACACCATCACACTCCTCTCACTCTCCACAACAAAACCCCAATACCATTTTATATCCCGACGAAGGTCATAATTGACCTCTCGCCGATTGGCATCTCTGTCGCAGGAAAAGGGCTCTGGCCATATTCAAATGAGACCTAAGGTGTCACTACTACGAAACAAGGAACAACCCTCATGCACGAGTAAGTCGGAGAGGGCTCAAACTTGACCCGATTCCGACCTAAGATGGGTAACCCTAACCTTTATTTTTCTTTGTCCTTTCTGATTTTTCCTTGAATTTGTATGATGTCCGTGCCTAAAACTTGCCTAATTTTTCATATGTTAAACGAGTTTGCATATTATTTGTCGTTTAGGTTAAAATGAGAGTCTTACGATTATTAATCCATGTTAATACAATGATGTGGTTAAGAAATGCTGTGAGTCCTCAAGTCTGTGAATTTGCTCATAGTTAATACCTTATATCACCTCTATCAATTATAAAAGACGGAATCCTTGTCAAGTATGCCTTGATCATAGCCATTGTTGTTTTGCTAGTATATCTAGTCTCTTGTTTTATCACAGCACACGATCTCCATGATCACATATCATAAATGGGATGGAGATTAAAATTGTAATGTGATTAGAACATGACTAGGATTAATTTGAATTTGTAATTGATATGTGAATAGAGATTGGTTCTGGTAATTCAATTCAGTATTATTTAGGGACTGTTGGGAATTTGTCTGATCATTCAAGTGATTTTCGAACCTAATAGTTAGATAGCATGACTGATTTTGAACCTAGACTTTGGTATGGTTAAAGGGGGAAGAGTATACTTGGTTAGGATCTTATTTTCCTTAAATTTTGGGGACTGATTGACCTATATTTGGAAGGAGCACTTAATTGAATCCCTTTTAATTTCAGAAGACAAATATTTCCTTACCTTGTATGTCTTACCCGTTTGAATTCAAACTCCTACTCATCGCAACTATTTAAACCAGTCCTCTTTTAATTCTGAAGACATTTCACAAGCATACACTTTCCTACACTAAAGAAATTGAAAAATCAAAGGCAAAACATTATGGTTTCATCTCTGAAACATTCTCACTCTCTCATCCTTTCTGGATATTAATCTTGGAAGGCATCTTATACTGCCCGAATACTTTTTCTTTGCCTGCTACTATTTTTTGAACAAGGCATAATTCATGGTTTGCATCCCTGCTTACTTTCATGCTTGAACTGCTTATATTTGTGTGATCTCTATCGGTTTGCATCTCCGTCTTGGGCTTCTTTTAGACCCTTGCTAACCTTTTCTATGCAGCATACCTATGGATAGCCCTAAAGCCATATCAAAGCTTAATTTAAAGGTGCTTATGGCTATTCTAAAAAATCTTAATAAAGGTTTTCTATGGTCATTAAGTATCTGGCATAGACAGGCTCTATTTGGAGTGCATATAGGGCGTTGTCCCTATCTCTTCTCTGATCCTTTAGTCTCCCTTTGTGCTTATATTCATTAGGACTTTCCTATGTGTATAATTTTTTTAAACATGTTCCATAGAAAAGGCTATGTATTTGGCCATACACGAGCCCTTTCTAAACTCTTTCTTCCTATGTGCTTGCATCATACTCCCTAAAATAGGACTATTGCATGTTTAGTCGATTAAACTCAGTAATTAAGCTTGCCCAGCCTTTACAAGTAAAGTTTAAAACAACTCTTTTTCCTTAACTGTGAAATTTTGATAATTTTTAGTCAACAGAGGCCATTTGTATAATGCTTGTTTAAATCTGGACTATTTCTACAGCAACTGAAACTGCCCCTCTTTGCATAAATGATACATGCCCAAAACAATTTTTAAATGTGGCCTTTTATGTGAAACTAATTTTTGACCTACTTAAATCTTCTATGCACTAATCTAATAGTGTATAGGGGAGTATAAGTATTGTGGTCGCTTGTACAAATTATTATACGTACTTTCTAAAGTATATTACCACTTATTCATGTATTTTCATGCTTATACACTTATATTTATATGTGACAGCCCCCTTATGTGCATTTGTGTGCTTTCGTGAATCTTCTTTTCCAAAAATAGTCCCATATGCTATGTCTTCAAATCTGATCCGAAAAGTAAATACGCATTAAGGTTAGGGCTTGACAATTAATGTCAAGTCACGCCGACCTGGAATGGCTAACATTTTTTTACATTAATAATCATAATTTAGTTATGTGTCAAAAGTCAAAGCCATTTTCAAAATCTGTTTGTTTCTGCAAATTGGCCCAAGTATAGAATTTGCATAAGCAAACTGTTTTAGAACATTTCTCGCAATTTTGACCTATGTGACTTAACATTTGCAAAATAGTGGTGCGATTAAGCGCTGGGCTTAGGCCGTTTCTGAAAACACTGAAGCCCAATACTAGACTTTCACTGTCCCTTGGACTGTTTGCATAAATAAGCCTTTTGCTTGACTGATTGCATTTTTACCCCCTTTAAGTTAGTAAACTAATACAATCCATGTTTTGCTTATAGTTTTTCAACATCCGAAAAGTAAAAGCTCGGACGGGAACCACTTTTTGTGGGACTTGACGGAGTGCCCAGCACTTTCTCCCCCGAGCCTTTTGGACTTCTTACCCTCGAATCTCTGGAAATATGATTTATTGGACAAAACGCGACCTTAGACATTTAGGTGGCCTAATACACCTTAGAAGACACATATTAGGTAGTGACTCCAATTTCAAACTCAACCGAGTTACCTAGTTAAACCCGAGCCTTGACTCGCTCCGAGTCGGGTAAAAGTTGGATACGACACCAACCCTCTAAGTCTTGCTAGAAGCGGCACCACTTCAATATTCATATAGGTGGAATTAGTTACTATGTCCCTATTACTTCAGACATTTACTAATTCCATTAAGAACTTATTCAACCTCTTCTCATAACATCTTGCACTTTGGAGTTTGTCACTATGCTCCTGTTATGTCAGACATTTACCAACTCCTTGACTCCTTACATAATAGTATGTAGTCTGATGGAATTAAGGCTCTAAGGAGATTAGTGCTTAAACAACACAAAGTAACTTGTTATTACCCATTGAACTTTTATTGTTAGAGTGTATACTAACTTAAAGTTTGGTTCCGATTATTTGTGTTTAGTTTAAGGGTTTTAGCCCCATTCCTTTACTGGATTGTCGTACTATATCTCTTCTCAATGGTTTGGCAATTGGATCAGCCAAATTCTCGCTTGATCTCACATAGACTATAGTCATAGTCCCATTTTCTATTAACTCTCTAATATAATCATGTCTCAGACTTATATATCGATTTTTCTCATTATACACCATGTTGTAAGCCAAAGTCATTGTGTTTTCACTATCACAAAATATGAAAATGGATGGCATAGGTTCTAGCCGCAACCTAATATCTAATAACATGTTCCTCAACTATTCTGCTTCACATGCAGCAGCCACTAAAGCAAAGAACTCGGCTTCCATTATAGAATGGGAAAGTCACGCCTGTTTCTTGGATGCCCAACAGATGGCACCACCCCCCGAATTTCAATATCCATCCCATGGTGGATTTTTTATCATTGACACTTGTAATCCAACTTGCATCAGAATATCCTTCTAACACGTTAGGAAAACTACTATAGCAAATACCCTAATACTTTGTATAGCTTAGATATCCAAGTACCCTCGCTATTGCTTTTCTATGATCTTTACTTGGATTACTAGTAAACCTTGAAAGTTTACCAACAACAAAAGCTATACCAGGTCTTGTACAATGCATTGCATACATCATACAGCCTATTGCACTAGCATAATCTAGTTGCGCTACAGCTCTTCCTCTATTTTTTGGCAGCTTGACACTTGAACCATAAGGAATATTATACTCCTGTATACCTAAATGACTGAACTTGTTAGTGATCTTATCAACATAATGAGATTGAGATAAAGTCAGTCCTTTGTCATCTTTTTTAACCTTAATCCCCAAAATAATATCTACATCTTTCATCTTGAGCACAAAAGTTAGATACTTTTTGGGTTCTGAGATTCCTAGCATGTTTGTACCAAAAATCAGCATGCCATCGACATATAGACAAATGATAACTCCATATTCCTTTATAAATTTGGAATAAATACATTTGTCAACAGTATTATGTACAAAATCATTTGATAGATTGCACTATCAAATCTTTCATGCCACTGTTTGGATGCTTGTTTTAAGCTATAAGGGAACTTTATCAATTTACAAACTTTCTTCTCATTCCCGAGAAGTACAAATCTCTCAGGTTGATGCATATAAATTTCTTCACTCAAGTTTCCATTTAGAAAGGCCGTTTCAATATCCATTTGATGTACAAGTAAATCATATATAGAAGCAAGAGATAAGAGCAACCTAATGGATTTTATTCTTGCTACTGGAGCATATGTATCTAAATAATCTATGCCTTCCTTTTGAGTAAAACCTTTTTCTACTAATCTTCCCTTGAAGGTTTGAATGGAACCGTCTGTATTTACTTTCCTTCTTGGTGCAAGCCAAATCCGAAGATAAGTCTAGCAACCGAGTCAACAGCGGAAAACAAAGATAAAAGATAGAAGCAAGACAAGACTTGCTTCGTTTCGAAAGAACAGTGAGGAACTTGTCTCAAAGCTCGATCGAAAGGAAAGTCAAGAATCACCTAAACTATGCAACAATCCTCAAGAGAACATTGCCTCTTGCAAATTAGATGGTCAAAGAGGAAATGTTCAATCGGATTAACCGAAAGCCACAAGTCCAAGACTCCTTCACTGGGGTTTGCTCTCATCGCAGACAAGAAATGCTCTCGGCAATTTCATTTATTACTCAATATCCAAAAACTCGCTACTTACAATGGAATGGAATAAGGTTTATATAAGAAATATTAAGGGCAAACTAGTAAAATGGTCACAGGTGACTAATAAGAACAAACCACGTAGGGCTGAACTAAAGTGTGTTCGGCAGTCTTGACTTTGGTACTCGGTTGCTTGCTCGATCACACTTGAATGAGTGTTTGGCATCCTTGACTACGGTACTTGGTTGCTTGCTCGAACACATTTGTCATCGGGTGCTCACTTGACTTCGAACACAATTTGTTGTGTTTGGTTCTGTGCTGCTCGGCACCAAGAGTTGGTGTTCGGTCACTTTATCCTCTGGCTCAAATTTGAATATGAGGCCTTCGGATCTAGCACTTTTTGATTCTTCCTCCGAACACATACTTCCTCCCGGCCAAGCCAACTAAATGTGCATCTCATGGAGCAACTTGACTTGGCTTCATATCATTGGCCTCGGTTGATCTGTCATTGACTTCGGTGGATTGTCAAGTACTTGATCAGCACTTTGGGCTGCATCATCCTCCCCTTCTTGAGAAGATTTCGTCCTCGAAATCGCTTCATCATTTGTTTCCGGTACTTGGCCTACAACACAAGGAGTTAAGTCAGTCACATTGAAGGTGTTGGACACATTATACTAGCCTGGGAGGTCGATCACATAAGCGTTATTGTTAATTTTGCTCAGCACTTGAAATGGACCATCCCCTCAAGGAGCTAACTTTTCTTTCCTTTGGTTCGGGAATCACTTTTTTCGGAAGTGAACCCAAACCCAATCTCCCTTCTTCAACTCCAACTTCTTTCGCCCCTTGTTCTTTTTCAATGCCACTTTGGCATAAGCCTCCTCGAGATTCTTCTTCGTCTTGGCATGCAATTCGAGCAGAGCTTTAGCTCGATGAGTACCTTCAAAATAAATAACAACATCTCGAGGCTACAGGGTTAGATCAAGTGGAATCAAAGGATTAAAACCATACACACACTCGAGCGGGGTCATATTTATCATTCGATGCACCATTCGATTGTAAGCAAACTCCATCATGGGCAATCGATCAGCCCAGTTTCCGACCTTGCCTTTGGTCATTGCACGAAGCAAAGACCCCAAGGTTCGGTTAACTACCTCGGTCTGCCCATCACTCTGAGGATGGTGAGACATCGAGAATAGTAGTTTGGTGCCAAGGGCACCCCACAAACATTTCCAAAAGTGGCTCAAGAACTTCGAGTCCCGGTCACTCACAATTGTACGTGGCACACCATGCAATTTTAACTCATGAAAAATAAACAAGGAAGCAACATGTTGCGCACAACGCATTTCTTGCAAGGAATAAAGTGAGCCATTTTGGAAAATCGATCCACGACAACGAAGATGCTATCATGCCCTCCCCTCGATCTTGGTAACCCCAAGACAAAGTCCATGGATATATCAACCCAAGGTCGATCAGGCACAGGCAATGGGGTATATAATCCATGAGGGTTGGACTTCGATTTAGCTTTCTTGCAAACGAGACAAGCATTGCAAAGCTTTTCCACATCTCGACGCATCTTTGGCCAATAGAAATGATCGGTTAAGATACCAAGAGTTTTTTCGACACCGAAGTGTCCCATCAAGCCTCCGGAGTGAGCTTCTCGAACTAAGAGCTCTCTCCACGATGACACCGGCACACAAACCCTCCCATTCTTGAAGAGGTAGCCGTCGTGCCACTGATATTTCTCAACCCTTCGGCCACTCAAGATTGCGTCTCGAACGCATTTTAGCTTGGGATCATCTTCGGACATCAACTTGATGCTTTCGAATCCCATGAGCCTAGAGGCGAGTGTGGTCGCTAAGGCAAATTTCCTCGAAAGCGCATCGGCCACAACATTGTCTTTTCCCTTTTTGTAATGAATTACATAGGAAAAACTTTCAATGAATTCAACCCATTTGGCATGGCTTCGGTTCAGTTTCTCCTGACCTCGGAGATGTTTCAAATATTCATGATCATTTTTAATCACAAACTCTCGAGGCCACAAATAGTGCTGCCAATGGGCGAGTGCTCGAACGAGGGCATACAACTCCTTGTCATACGTGGAGTAATTCAAGGTTGCACCCTTAAGCTTTTCGCTAAAGTAAGCGATCGGCTTCGATTCTTGCATAAGCACTCCTCCGATCCCGGCTCTGGGCGCATCACACTCGACTTCGAATGCTTTGCCGAAATCAGGGAGTTGTAACAACGAGGCAGAGCAAAGCCTCCGTTTCAACTCTTGGAAAACCATCTCTTGGGACTCTCCCCCACGTGAATGGATGGTCTTTCTTTACCAGTTCGGTCAAAGGAGCTGCCACGGTGCTAAAGTCTCGAACAAACCTCCGGTAAAAGCTAGCTAAGCCATGGAAGCTACGAGCTTGTGTTATCGAGGTTGGAGTCGGCCAATCTTTGATGGCTTCGACCTTTTATTCGTCGACTTCAACACCATTAGCGCTGACAACGAATCCAAGAAAGACCACACGTTCGACACAAAAGGCACATTTCTTGAAGTTAGCATATAGCTTTTCTTCTCTAAGTGTATCAAGCACGAGCCTTAGGTGTTCGACATGTTCAGCCACAGATTTACTATAAATAAGGACGTCATCGAAGTAAACGACAACAAACTTATTTATGAACGGTTTGAGCACATGGTTCATCAGTCACATGAATGTGCTCGGTGCGTTGGATAAGCCAAAAGGCATTACCAACCATTCATAGAGACCGAACTTTGTCTTGAATGCGGTTTTTCATTCATCTCCGGGTTTCATTCAGATTTGGTGGTAACCGGACCTGATGTCTATCTTCGTAAAGCATGAAGAACCACTTAACTCATCTAGCATGTCATCTAATCGAGGGATAGTATGACAATACTTTATCGTTATTTTGATGATTGCCCGGCAATCAACGCACATTCGCCATGTTCCATCCTTCTTCGGGACAAGGATAACAGGAACGGCGCAAGGACTCAAGCTCTCTCGAACGAGGCCCTTGTTAAGCAATTCATCAACCTGCCTTTGGTGCTCTTTGGTGTCTTCGGGATTACACCGATATGCAGGTTTGTTGGAGATTTTTGACCCCGGTACAAAATCTATTTGGTGCTCGATTTCTCGTAATGGAGGCAATCCACCAGGCATTTCCTCGGGAAACATGTCCTCGAAGTCCTGCAAAACTTTACGAACAAACAAAGGCAAAGGGTTATCGTTAGTTAAATCATCATTTGGAGTTAAAAGGATACCCTTATGCACGAGGCAAATCATCATTCGACCGGTGTCGTTGCCTCGTAAAATTTCACCTTGTTGCATGATCGCACAGATATTTTTGACTTCGGGTGATGGAACTTTTGCTTCGGCTTCTATTGGTCCTCCGATGGGGTACTTAGCTTTAGCCGCTTCTTTCAGCTCCTTCATTTTTTTTATAGTCCTCACCGACTTGCTTCGGAGTCAACGGTTTAAGCACAAACTTTCTTCCCTCGTGAGTGGCAGTATAAGTGTTAGCTTTGCCACTATGCACAACATTTCGATCAAATTTCCATGGCCTCCCAAATAGAAGATGGCAAGCTTGCATTTGCAACACATCAAACATGAGTTCGTCAATGTAGTTTCCAATTTTGAATTTGACCAACACTTGTTTTGTAACCTTCAGTTCACCACATTCATTAAGCCATTGCAACCTATATGGGTTCGGTTGCTTCGAGGTGGGTAACTTCAATTGTGAAACTAATGTTTGACTCACAACGTTAGCACAACTACTGGAGTCAATGATCATCGAGCAGACCACACCCTTGACTCGACATCTAGCATGAAAAAGGTTCTCACGTTGCACATTCTCATCATCTTCGGCTAACATCACACTCAAGCTCCTTCTCACAACAAGAAATGCTCGAGGATCATCATCCTCGATTGCATCTTCTCCTTCGGAAATTAATTCCACTTCATCACTATTCTCCTCTTCGGGCTCACTATCCTGCTCTTGGGGTCTCCCATCGATAAGAGTTATGGCCCTTCGAGTAGGACAATCTCTAGCAAAATGACCATATCCTCTACACTTGTGGCATTGGGTAGAAGAAGATGATGGTGTGTTCAACTGAGTCTTAGAATTACCTCCCACATTTGGCATTGGCTTTTCATAAGTCTTCTTCACTTCGGGTTTTGCACTGTTTCCACTAGTGTTCGGGCTCTTCCACTCCTTCAGTTTACTCACCGTGGTAGTAGATGTACTCCGGTAATGGTTGAACTTATCCTCCTTAAGCCATTTCTCAGCTTCAACTGCTGCTTCATATACTCCGTACGGACATGGGTATTTGTGAAACCTCAAATAGAAGGCTATATCGCGACTCAACCCATTCTTGAATCGAACAGCAGCTTGCTCTTCATCCTCCTCGTCCATATTCAAAGCCATTTGAATTTGTAAGAACTCATGGTAGTATTGATCCACGGTTTGTGAACCCTGCTTCAACTCATAAAGCTTTTTGAGTTGGTCATGTCGATAGGAAGTATTGACATATTTTTCTCTCATTACCCGCTTCAGTTCTTCCCATGTAAGATTTACGGGCAATGCTGACCTTCTCCTCGATCTCTTCACCATTTCCCACCACACAGATGCATAAGATTCAAACGATGATATAGCATAGGTGGCCTTCTTCAGTTCGGTCATCTCATTGGTGTCAAAAAATTCGATCCATTGTCACCTCTCACTCGATGTACTTGGAAGTATCACTACACCCTTTGAACGTGGGCATATTGATCTTCACACTGTTGAGGTTGAAGTGATCTCGACCTCCTTAGTAGGGCTCCGGTTGAGCTCCCAAGTTTTCACCATAGACACCATGTTCTCTCCTCGGATTTCCTCCTTCGTAACCGAAGTGTGGCCCTCGACCTCGGCCTCTACCTCCATTTACATGCCTTCCTCCCATCGTCGGTCTCCTGTTCTGATAGGGAGAACCATAACCATAGTCATCATTTCCGATTTCGGCTCCTTCTCCAACTTGAGTTTCATCAGCTTGCTCGAATCGGGGAACGTTCCTGATGGGTTTAGGAAGTGGGGCATAACCTTGGGGATTGCCCAAGGGTTGAGGAATGCCCAACTCATGCTCTTGTGGAGCTACATCGGTTTTTAGCTCGTATCTCTTCACTACCTCCTTAAAAGGGGCAAAAGTTAGAGTAGAACCTCGGCCGGTTCCCTCTCCGGATTCAATTTGGACGCTCGGGGTCCTTCTTTCAACATTCTCAAGCCTCGAGGATATTTCCTCCAACTTGGACATGATAATATCCAAGGTCGCCTTTGGGGGATCCTCTCCTTCGTTAGCCATCATACCTGCAAAACAACAAACGTTATTGAAACAACCTCGCACACTTCCTCACTTTTTTTAGTAGCACTCGATTTGGGGGGAGGGGGGGTAAGTGTCCTCGGTCACTAAAAGACTTGTTAGCAGTGGCTCGTCTGATTGACCATTGTCCTCTAAGATCCTTCAAGTTCGACAATAGTCACTGTCTCTTCGGGAAGAGTGAAGTGATGTTCGACTCGATGGAACGGACGCTTTTAAACTGAGCACGGGGAGTCAAAAGAAATTTTTTTACGAAAGTTTGGACTTCGGTCACCCCTCGGACGATTTCCTAAAAGCTCAAATGCGATAGTACGACCTCAATTAGAAGAGATTACTCAAGAGATCCACTATCGTGAATTTTCGAACACAAAGAAAAAGTGATAACCTAGGAGAATCTACCCTTCGATTCCCCTTTGGAATCTTTCTCGAACACACTAACTCCTGTCCGTACAAGAGTAGTCCCTCCTTGGTACGGATAGGTTTTTACCTTATCCTCTTTTCCTTTTCAAGCTGACACGATTTCACCTGGGGTTTTTAGATTTAAAAATTTTACCCATTCTTCTTCAATGGAACAGTGAAGCTTTTAGCTCCGGCGTACGGACAGCTTTTCACTTCGTTCACTGGCCATGATTCAAGCAAAGTTTCTGGATTGTTTTCGTCTCCGTTATAGCAACAATCGGAGGAAATCAGTTCAAAGTCCTTCGAGCTAAGATTCAGCTCCCCGTGTCCATACACTGTTACAATGTAACAATTTTCTGGTGTACGGACGACGGTTTAAATCATAGACTTCAAAAGTTTTAAGCACAAAACAACCACAAAATACTCAAGAACCACCAATCTTCATTGGTAACAACCAATCTCAAATGGGGTTCAAATCAGTCACCACTAAGCTTCAACGGTCCAAAAAAATTGTTGAGAAACCCTAGTCGCCGATGGTGTACGACTGGGCCTCAAATCAGTCCTTGGACAGTGGTGAACAAGAATCAATGGTTGTTTAATCCAAGCAACCAACAATCAATCCTAATTTTTGAATTTTCTTCTTTAACTCCTTTTTTTTTTTTTTTTGCAAAATAACAACACCACCAGTAACAAGAACACGAAACGGAAAACAAAGATGCAAACGCACGAAATTTAAAGATAACTTTGAACAGGATTTGGGGTTGTAGAAACAAGCCCAAATCGTGCTCTGATACCAAGATGGTGCAAGCCAAATCCGAAGATAAGTCTAGCAACTAAGTCAACAGCGGAAGACAAAGATAAAAGATAGAAGCAAGACAAGACTTGCTTCGTTTCAAAAGAACAGTGAGGAAATTGTCTCAAAGCTCGATCGAAAGAAAAGTCAAGAATCACCTAAACTATGCAACAATCCTCAAGAGAACATTGCCTCTTACAAACTGAATGGTCAAAGAGGAAATGTTCAATCGGATTAACCGAAAGCCACAAGTCCAAGACTCCCTCACTGGGGCTTGCTCTCATCGGAGACAAGAAATGCTCTCGGCAATTTCATTCATTACTCAATATCCAAAAACTTGCTACTTACAATGGAATGGAATAATGTTTATATAAGAAATATTAAGGGCAAACTAGTAAAATGGTCACAGGTGACCAATAAGAACAAGCCACACAGGGCTGAACTAAAGTTTGTTCGGCAGCCTTGACTTCGGTGCTCGGTTGCTTGCTCGATCTCACTTGGATGAGTGTTCGGCAGCCTTGACTTGGGTACTTGGTTGCTTGCTCGAACACATTTGTCATCGGGCGCTCACTTGACTTCGAACATAATTTGTTGTGTTCGGTTCTGTGCTGCTCGGCGCCAAGAGTTGGTGTTCGGTCACTTTGTCCTTGGGCTCAAATTTGAATATGAGGCCTTCGGATCTAGCACTTTGCGATTCTTCCTCCGAACATATACTTCCTCCCGGCCAAGCCAACTGAATGTGCATGTCATGGAGCAACTTGGCTTGGCTTCGTGTCATTGGCCTCGGTTGATTTGTCATTGACTTCGGTGGATTGTCGAGTACTTGATCAGCACTTTGGGCTGCATCACTTCTAAAAACCCATTTACAACCAATGGGTTTTGGTCCAGGAGGAAGATCCACTAAAACCCAAGTGTTGTTGGACATTATTGAGTCCATCTCATCATTTATTGCTTCTTTCCAAAAAACAGCATCTCTAGAAGACATTGCTTCTTGAAAAGTTTTAGGGTCTTATTCTGACACGACCCTGATTTTCGATTAGGCCGTGCGGGCATCCGACATCCTCCCCTAGCCCGTTGGGGGAACTCTTTAACGACTTAATTAGGAAAATAAATATAAATCCAACTCATATATAATAAAAAGATTTAGAAAAGAAACACAGACGTACTGATAGCGCTAAGCTATACAAAAAAATTACAGCTGACTACCAAATGTACTAGGTTTAGGGCTATCCAGAATAGACATCTAAGAGTACAAATGAAGTATAAACATCTCCTAAAGGGAGAAAAATACAACTGAGATAATAAACATAAAATTGGTGGCCATCCTAAATAAACGCTGGCTCACCCTGACAGCTGAAGTCGTCTTCGCTCCTTAACAATGTGGCGAACTCAATCCTGGAGAAAACCTGCCAAAATAAAATAAATAGACAAGAAACAAACAACAAACAAGGGTGAATCAAAATGACTCTGTAAGTGGGGGCAGACTAGCACCTCAAAAAAAAGGATAGCTAGCTAAGGAGAAGAGCTAAGCAAATACAGACTAGAAACGCATACAACTAAAGCATACAAATCAATTAGGGACACAAGATAGCCAGAAACATATAGGTAAACTGAAATATGTCCACAACATAGTATACATACAGCATGCATAAAACACAGCACGATACACACAATAGTTAGCATGTGTTGCAAGGAAATGGGATGAATGCGGTATGATGCAATGCAGTCACATATGCCTGATACATATCTTCGACACGGGACTCTCATCGTCTACCAGGGGATACATGTAATAATAACCCTTCACCAGCGCAGGACTCTAATCGACCACCGGGAAGCATATGCAGTGATGACCCTTCACCGGCTCAAGACTCTCATCGATTACCGGGAAGTATATGCAATTATGACCCTTTACTGGCTCGGGACTCTCATAGATTATTGGGAAGTATATGCAATAATGACCCTTCACCGGCTCGGGACTATCATCGATTACCGAAAAGTATATGTCAAGCTCAAAACCAAAGTACAATGCTCATATGCTCAATGAAATACAACCAACAGGGCATAACATGTAATATCAAATGTAAATCCGAAGCTAAGGCGTAAGAAGTACGCCTGTCTGCAGCTACACACGTTAGAAACACGTGGTAGAATATCCATAAGGCTAAAGGCCACCAAAGAAATGGATAATATCACATACCTTTGGATTCACTGCCAAATGATCCCGCACTATTCAATAAGCAGAAAAATATATCAAATTAGGCTAAAGTCTTAATTCCTTACATTTTAGAACAATCTTGATAGGAACTCGACACCCTATTCACATACGAGATACGCAGTCCAGGCGTATGTACATGATTCAAAATCACATAACCAAACCCTAAATGAATTATATTTATATGTTTCCCATAACTCACTGAAATCGAATATATAATCAATTCCATTATCGGGGTCCAACTAACCCTTTAAACTATCAATATAACTTATTAGAACGATGTCTGACATCCCGATTTCTACCGTTAAAATATATTCAAAAACACGTAATAAAATCAAATAATAAATTAATATCATTACCTGGAGGTTTCGGGGTAAAAGTTATACTTTTTTCTTTCTCCTTTTCCTTTTCTTTCTCTATTTCCGGGAATTTTTCCCCTCTACGTTCTCTTTTGAGTCTCATTTCTGCTTCTATTTCGTTTTCCTGTTTCTATTTCCTTATTTCTCTTTTAACTTATATATAAATATAGCTAGGGGATAAGAATGCCTTTAACAACTGCCTCCCCTTTTACTTTATCTTTTCCTTTTCCTTTTCCTTTTTTTTAAAGTTTGATATCGTGACAAAATTAAAATGCAATCCAACAAAACTCGGAATAATCTCAAATTTTTTGAGCAAGTTATACAAAATTTATGTGATGAACTCACCAAGACGGATCTTAAATCGGATTCTCCAAACTCACGATATGAATTAAACAGAAAAGATCAAATTCTTTAATTTTTGGGACATTAGCCGAAACTATCCAAGCGACATCGGAACTCACTTCTGAAAGTTCGCATAGGTCACAAATGACCATGCAAACCTAACGACGCTTTCAGATTTTGAATCAGAGCTTATTCGCCAAAATCGAGCTCGAAAACCTCTTTTTAAGATTTATTTCCAATGAAAACTTAAACCTTCTTCCGATACCTACCAAATGAGGTCGGATTTAGCTCAATTTTTAGAGACAGGTCCTAACGGACCTTACAAAGCTTTTAAGACTGTCAACACGCCAATAAGAGTCGTAACTCCCTAGACGACTACCTAAGGTCGTTATACTCCTCCACTTAGACTCTCGTTCGTCCTCGAACGAACTTGAATCTAAAGAAAAATTCACACGGATAACCAGAGAACTTGCACAATCTTCATAAATTATTCCACGCATATTATCTCATGATTACAGAATCAGAATTATAACAGGTACACTTAATTCTTAGAAATAAATATATCTGGATAATATCATAACACCATTGCCCATCTTATTTGGACTAAGTTGACCCTTCCTTGATCACGAGAGGAGAGTTCTACCTTTTCGGAATAAGAATACACGAAACTCTGGATGGATTAACATGATTCTGCCGATAAATCACCTCGTGGATATACTTGCGATATAGAACAACTTGATGAAACTAAGAATTAGCTTACGCTTCAGCAGTGCCTTAGAGATTTAATAATAGCATTCATTATTGGAGGAAGACTCCTCCACTTAGAGCATAAACTCATATAGCTATTTTGAATACGAATAGCCATCCACAGTCTACTGGACTAAGAAAGACTTACCTAAAAACAGAATGCGGCTCAAACCTGAGCTACCAAATTACCCTCTCGAGTTGCCAAATAACTGCAACTCTCGAGTTCACAACTCCATACCCTTGTCGTAAGCAGCACCACCTGATGGATCAACTCAGGGATCAAATGACGCTTCTTATCACCCTTAATAGCCTTGAAGAACAAGAATGTACTTACTCGGCTACCTTGACACACACTTTGGCTCAATACAGGGAACATCACAAGCTGCTACTAACCGCCCAAGCTTACTAGTATTGGATGAAAAAGAGATGGAAATAGACTGGGGATAGGAATAATAGCTTCAAGAAGCTCATCTTCTTATTTGCTAGGCTACCAGAGCTAGACTACTTTCGAGTCAGGCTAGCCAAAGAATCACAATTGAAAAAATCGACATTAAATGAGCTTTATGGAACAACATCCATGCCAATTTAATCTTCAAACAACAAGGAAACTCCGACAATTACCACGAAACCCTTTTATAACTGAGACAAGCTCATAGAATAACATGACTTCACAAGAATCTTGAACCAAAGGAAGACACATACATCGAATATTACTTACTAATCATTTTGCACCGAAATAAATGATAACACTTTCTGATGGTGACAGATTAGGATCCCATCATCCTAGCAACACTGAATTCCAAAGAGAGAGGTAGACTCACTTGACATAATAACAGAAGGTGGCATAACAATGACTTTGTTATTAAAGGAAACTCCGAAGACAATACCGAAACTCACTCCCAAATCCCTCACATTTAAACCAGATAAACAACTAAGGTCTCACAAATTCGAGGAATAAATCATACCAGAAGCTCACCCCTCTACCGAAACAGATTCTTAATAGAAATAACATCCAAGGAAACCATGGAATCATGATAAGACAAATCAGTTCCAGATCGATCGGAAGAATCAAATCTTACTCATCTATAAGGGAAGGAGAAATACTTGGGTCTACTACATCGAGTGGCTCAGAATAATGTCAAATTAGCAGTTTATAGAACTGCCTCTACTGCTGAGCTCGGCTGCTACCTTGATAATCACCTTCTGAAGAACCACTACCACCAAGCTCTCGACCTCTACTGGATGGTGGCATTTCTTTGGCTGATCGATATCTAAATGAAATCCTCAACAACTGCCTTCATACCAAAGTAAAGCACATTTCCTCCTAAGATGACAAGGCTCACAACTGATGATAGCTTTAAAGAGAAGATTGAGTCTGATCTTGATAGACTACTGGCACACTCTGAGAATCATACGCCACAAGCTGGGATAACCTGGCAAGTCACCTCCCATGGCAATCAGAACCCTTACCTCGCCAAAAGAGGTACCATAGTACCCAGTAGGGCACGAGATTTCTTGATCTCCCACTCTAACTCTTACTGTTCTAACTTATGGTATGCCTCATACCTCCAAGCAATATCATCGACAATATCAAATGATGTCCCGACCTCAATCTCTCGAGCCATCTGGGACCTCAAGGAAAGAGAAAGGTCATCAATAAATCTTTGAACCTTCTCGAAATGCTCATGGACTAGTTCTAGTGCATATCTAGCCATCCTAGAGAATTCAATCTCATATCCTAAACCCGACAGGCTACCCTGTCTAATCCACTCAATGAGCGACACTTTTCATCTCGCTCGATGTGCGAAAGGAACTTTCCATGAATCTATGAGAAAACTCGCACCGAGTTAGCTTAGGCAAGCACTGCCTAGCTGATAAAAGAGTAGTCAACCAATCCAATACAGAGCCCTGAAATTGGAAAGCAGTATAATCAACACCATAATGCTCGAGATAATTAAGAACCTGAAGGATACGCTGACATTATTTTGAAATTCACATGCATAATCTGATACATAGCCTGAGAATATTGGCGGGTTCAACCGAGTGAAATAACACAACCTCTTCGAGCACTCAAACCGAACTATTACCTGGGCTAACTAACCAGCCAGAAAAATTGGAGGCACAAAAAATGCTACCTCTGGAACATAATTTATTGAAACAGGAGCTCCCTGAGTCCGAACAGCTGCATCTGCAGCGACCTGATGAGCTGCCTAGGAAATAAGAGGTTCTTGCGGTATCTGCGCCGCCAAGATTCTCATAAAAGCATCATAAAGATCTGGGGAAACCACAAAGCCCCTAGCACAGCTGGGGCCACCACAACTGGATCGTCAATACGATCCACAACTCTCGAGGCTTAAGCAATGCTAGCCCCAGGCTAGACTGCTTCGTCCTGAACTCCTACCCTTTGCTGATTTGTCGCACGAGCGTTCACAATTGTTACAAAGAAATTAATAAAGATATTTTTGAATCCCAGATCGACGCACGATTAGAAAAGAAGGAAGAAAAACTTCCTAAATGCCATCATAGCGTCTCGTAAATAAGTACGTACGTCAACGTACCTATCACTGAGACTCTACTAGACACTAGTCTTGATAGACTCTAAACCGGGCTCTGATACCAACTGACATGACCCAAATTTTTGGCTAGGCCGTGCGGGCACCTGACATCCTTCCCTAACCCATCGGGCCAACCCTTTACCAACTTAATTAGAAAAATAAATATAAATCCATCTCATAAATAAGAACAAGATTTAGAAAAGAAACACAGACGTACTGATACCTCTAAACTATACAAAAGAAATTACAGCTGACTACCCAATGTACTAGGTTTAAGGCTATCAAGAATAGACATCTAAGAGTACAAATGAAGAACAAATATCTCCTGAAGGGAGAAAAATAAAATTGAAATAATAAAAATAAAATTGGTGGTCATCCTGAATAAACGTAGGCTCACCCAGACAGCTGAAGTCGTCTTCGCTCCTTAACAATGTGGCAAACTCAATCCTGGAGCGAACCTGCCGAAACGAAATAAATAGACAAGAAAAAAAACAACAAACAAGGGTAACTAGCCACCTCAAAGAATTGAATAGCTAGCTAGGGAGAATAGCTAAGCAAATACAGACCAGAAACGCATACTACTAAAGCATACAAATCAATTAGGGACACAAGATAATCAGAAAATATAGGCAAACAGAAATATGTCCACAACATAGTATACATACCGCATGCATAAAACACAACATGATACACATAATAGTCAGCATGTGGTGCAATGAAATGGGATGAAAGTGGTATTATGCAATGCAGTCACATATGCCTGATACTTATCTCTGGCGCAGGACTCTTATCCTCTACCAGGAGATATATGCAATAATAACCCTTCATTGGCGCGAGACTCTCATTGACAACTATGAAGTATATGCAATGATGACCCTTCACCGGTGCGGAACTCTCATCGACCAACGGGAAGTATATGATATGATGACCCTTCACCGGCTCGGGACTCTCATCGATTACTGAGAATTATATGCAATGATGACCCTTCATCGGCTCGGGACTCCCACCGATTACCGGGATGTATGCGTTAGCTCAAAACAAGAGTACAATGCTCATATGCTCAATCCAATACCAACAAGAGGGCATAACATGTAATATACAATTTAAATCCAAAGCTAAGGCGTAATAAGTACGCCTGTCGACATCTACACACTTAAGGAACACGTGGTTGAATATCCATACGGGATACACAATCCAGGCCTATGTACATGGTTCAAAATCACATAACCAAACCCTAAATGTATTACATTTATATGTTGCCCATAACTCACTGAGTTCGAATATATAATCAATTCCATTATCGGGGTCCAACTAACCCTTTAAACTATCAATACAACTTATTAGAACGATATCTAATATCCCCATTTTTACCGTTAAAATATGTTCAAACATACGTAATAAACTGAAATAATTAATTAACATCATTACCTAGAGGTTTCGGAGTAAAAATTATACTTTTTTCCTTCTCCTTTTCCTTTCCATTGTCTGTTTTCTGGCAGTTTTCCCCTCTGCGTTCTCTTTTGATTCTCGTTTCTGCTTCTATGTCATTTTCCTGTTTATGTTTCCTTATTTCTCTTTTAACTTATAATATAAATGTAGCTAAGGGATAAGAATCCCTTTAGCCACCGCCTCCCCTTTACTTTATCTTTTCCTTTTTCCTTTTCTTTTTGAAAGTTTGATATCGTGACAAAAATTAAAATGCAATTCTACAAAACTCGAAATAATCCCAAATTTCTCAAGAAAGTTATCCAAAATTTATGTCATGAACTCGCAAAGATGGATCTCAAATCGGATTGCCGAAACTCAAGATACGAATTAAACGGAAAAGATCAAATTCTTTAATTTTCCGGACTTTAGCGGAAACTATTCGAACGACATCGGAATTTACTTCTGAAAGTTCACACAGGTCACAGATGACCATGCGAACCTAACGACGCTTTCAGATTTTGAATCGGAGCTCATTCGCCAAAATCGAGCTCGAAAACCTCTTTTAAATACTTATCGCCAACTAAAACTGAAACCTGCTTCCGATACCTACCAAACGAGGTATGATTTAGCTCAAATTTTACTGACAGGTCCTAATGGACGTTACAGAGCTTTTAAGAATTTTTGCACACCAATAAGAGTCCTAACTCCCGAAACGACTGCCTAAGGTCATTTCACGTTCAACATTAAATAAGATAGGAATTTTCGCACAGACTTCCTCTCTATCAACTTCAACATGAAATAATACAAAGTTAGAACCAATATCCTTTTTTTTTCTAATTCGTTTTCTCCTTCTTGGTTCTACTTCGTCATTTTTCTCTTTATTTTTATCAATTCCGGAATGTGACGGCATATTTTCATCAACTCTTCTTTCATTCAGTTCAGTCAACTCATCCATAGTGTTATTTAAATAATTTATTCTCAATAAATTGAACATGAATAGACTCTACTATCACTTTAGATTCTAAATATAATAGTCTATAAGCTTTAGATTTTGTGCATATCCAACAGAAAGACATTTAATACCTCTAGGACCATGTTTTGTTCTATTATGATCAAGAACTCTATAAAAGGATATACACTCCCCCCCCCCCTCCCTCCACACTTTTAAATAGCTTAAGTTTGATTTCTTACCATTCCAAAGTTCATAAGGAAAAACATGCATACTGTTAGAAGGGACTCTATTTAATATATGACAAGCAGTTAACAAAGCTTCACCCCATAAATTATGTGGAAGATGTGCATTCAACAACATAGCATTAACCATATCTACTAAAGTCCTATTTTTTTGTTTCAGCCAATCCTTTTTGTTGTGGAGGATAAAGTGCACTCATTTGATGAACTAAACTGTGTTCTTCATAGAACTTGTTAAATTCATCAGAAAAATATACTCCACCTCTATCGCTTCGAATGACTTTAATTTTCTTATCCCTTTGATTTTCCACAGTCGATTTATATTCCCTAAATTTCTGGAAGGTTTCATCTTTTGTTCTAAGTAAATAAATATATGTGTATCTAGAATAATCATCTATGAAGGTTATAAAATACCTCTTTCCCCCTCTAGTTAATTCTCCATTTAATTCAATATATCTGAATGTACTAAGTCTAACAATTTTGTAAATCTTTTAACTTTAAGAAATGGTTTCTCAGTCATTTTTGCTTGTATTTATATTTCACATTTTCCTACTTGCTCACTTTTACATGTAATATAGCCATGTTTGGACATATAATTTTAAGAACAAAAATTTAAATATCCTAATCTAACATGCCACAAAGAAGAGTCAGACTCAACAGTATAAGTAGAAACATAATTTATTGCATTAATACTTAACTTAAACATGCCATCACAGTTATATCCCTTGCCTACAATACACCATTTTTAGACACTATTACATGATCACATTCAATGACTATCTTGAAACCCTTCTTAGAAAGTAAACCAGCGGACATCAAGTTTTTCATCATATCAAGAACATGAAATACATTTAATAAAGTAAGGTTCTGTCTTGATGTGAAGTTGACTTCTACAAATCCTTTTTCCAGCAACTTTAGCAGTGACATGATTGCCCATCAAGACCTTCTCGGGATCCTTCACTTCTGAGTAAGTTTTGAACTTATTCTTGTCACGACAAACATGAATAGTTTCTCACGTATCCAACCACCAGTCTTGGCTTTTCGAGGTTCCAGCAGCCATATTCAATTATTTTACTGTTTGAATTGTTAATGCAGAAACTAACACGAGCCAAATTTCGGCTACGCCATGCGAGCACCCGATAACCTGCCCTAGACCTGTCCGACGAACCCTTTTGAATTGAATTCACAAAAATACACGTAAAATCAACTTACAGATAAGAAATAAGACCTAAAGAGGCACGGATATAATTATACATGAGATGTACAAAAGAAGTTACCGTTGACTACCCAATGTACTAGGTTTAGGGCTATCTAGACAGACATCTAAGAATACAAATGAAGTATATATACATCTCCTGAAGGGAGCAAAATATAACTGAGATAATAAACATAAAATTGTGGCTATCCTGAACAAAAGCTGGCTCACCCTAACAATTGAAGTCGTCTTCGCTCCTTAACAATGTGGCGAACTCAATCCTGAAGCGAACCTGCCAAAATTAAATAAATAGACAAGAAACAAACAACAAACAAGTGTGAGTCAAAAGGACTCAGTAAGTGGGGGTGGACTAGCCACCTCAAAGAATTGAATAGCTAGCCAGGGAGAAGAGCTAAGCAAATACAGACTAGAAACACATACAACTAAAGCATATAAACCAATTAGGGACACAAGATAACCAAAAACATATAAAAAAACTGAAATGTGTCCAAACATGGTATACATACCACATACATAAAACACAACACAGAGTACACAGTAGTCAGCATGCGATGCAATGAAATGAGATGAATGCAGTATGATGCAATGCAGTCACAGGTGCTTGATACCTATCTCCGGTGTGGGACTCTCATCATCTACCAGGAGATATATGCAATAATAACCCTTCACCGACGCGGGACTCTCATCGACTACCGGTGAAACGACCTTAGGTAGTCGTTACGGGAGTTATGACTCTGATTGGAATGTCGACAATTTTAAATTCTTCGTAAGGTCCATTAGGACCTGTCTGTAAAATTTGAACTAAATCAGATCTCGTTTGGTAGGTATCGGAAGACTGTTTTATTTTTTGATATCGGTAAATCTTTACAAAAAAAAGAGGTTATTGAGCTCGATTTTGGCGAATGAGCTCCGATTCAAAATTCGAAAGCGTCGTTAGGTTCATATAATTATTTGTGACTTGTTTGAATTTTCGAAAGCAAATTTTGAGGTCGTTCGGATAGTTTCCGCTAAAATTCTAAAAATTAATAATTTGATCTTTTTCCGTTTAATTCGTATCTTGAGTTTCAAGAATCCGATTTGAGATCCGCCTTAGTGAGTATAATACATATATTTTTTATAACATGCATGCAAAATTTGGAATTATGTCGAATTTCGTAAGGTTCCGTTTTAATTTTTATTGTGGCAGCGAGTTTTTTAAAGGAAAAAGAAAAAAAAAGAAAGAAAGAAAGAAAAGGAAATATAATTGAGGCGGTGGCAGCGATTTATAATCCCTTAAGCATTGAAATAAAGCTTAGAAAGGAAGCAGAAAGAGAACGAGAAAGAAGAAGAGGCATCGAAAGTTATAAAAAAAATGAGAAAAGAAAGGAAAAAGAGCGGAAAAAAATAGATTTTTTACCCCGAAACATCCAGGTAATGATATTAATTCATTATTTTAGTTTATTGTGTGTGTTTGAATATATTTTAGCGGTAGAAATTAGGATATTAGACATCGTTCTATCAAGTTAAATTGATAGTTTAAAGGGTTAATTGGACCCTGATAATGAAATTGATTATACATTCAAACTCATGGAGTTATGGGCAACCCGTAAATATAATTTATTAAGAGTTTGGTTATGTGATTTTAAACCATGTATATAGGCCTGGACTGCGTACTGCCTATGCGAATCAGGTGTCAGATTTCTGACCGGATTATTCTAAGATGTAAGGAATGAAGCTTTTAGCCTTATTTGACATATTTTTTCTGCTTATTGAATAGAGTGAGATCGTTTGGCAGTGAATCCAAACGACAAAGCGGTTTTTGAGTAGCAGTGCTAATTTTGGAACAAGGTAAGTGTTTGTATCCATTTCTTTGGAGGCCCTTGGCCTTGTGTATATTCTACCACCTGTTCCTTACGTGTGTAGCTGCCGATGGGCGTATTATGCCTTAGCTTTGGATTTACATTATATATTATATGTTATCCTCTGTTGTTGGTATTTCATTGTGCATATGAACATTTTTACTTTGGTTTTGAGCTTGACATATACTTCCCAGTAATCGATGAGAATCCCGAGCCGGTGAAGGGTTATTATTGCATATATCTCCTAGTAGACGGTGAGTGGTTTATATCCATTTCTTTATGGCCTTATGCATGTGGATTTGTCTATGTATGTCTCTATTCATGCATAGCTATCGATAAATGCGTACTTACTATGCGTATTTTTTTTTAAAGAATGATTTACACTGTATGGGTTAATATTTGTTGTATGTTATGCTGGTTGGTTTAGTTTGCGAGGGATCTATGATCTGGTTTGATACTGTTTACGCAGATGGCTCGTCCTACACGCTTGTAGGAGGCTGTATGCCTATATGGCTGGCTCGACCTGCACACCGCATGGGGTATACATCACATGAGGTTGGCTCGACATGCGTGCCTACATGGGTTCTATATGGTGGGCTCGTCCTACATGCTTGTAGGAGGATGTATGCCTATATGGTTGGCTCGACCTGCACGCCACATGGGGTATACATCACATGAGGTTGGCTCGACATGCGTGCCTACATGGGTTCTATATGGTTGGCTCATCCTACACGCTTGTAGGACGATGTATGCCTATATGATTGGCTCGGCCTGCACGCCGCAAGGGGTATACATCACATGTGGTTGGCTCGAAATGCATGCCTACATAGGTTCTATATGGTTGGCTCGTCCTACATGCTTATAGGAGGATGTATGCCTATATGGTTGGCTCGACCTGCAAGCCGCAGGGGGTATACATAACATGAGGTTGGCTCGACATACGTGCCTACATGGGTTCTATATGGTTGGCATGGCCTACATGCCTGTAGGGGATATATATGAGAGTCCCGCGCCGGAGATGGGTATCAGGCACATGTGACTGCATTGCATCACACCGCATTCATCCCATTTCATTGCATCGCATGCTGACTATTGTGTGACTATCGTGCTGTGTTTTGTGTATGCTGTAGGTATACCATGTTGTGGACAAATTTCAGTTTGCCTATATATTTCCGGCTATTTTGTGTCCCTAATTGGTTTATATGCTTTAGTTGCATGCGTTTCTGGTCTGTATTTTCTTAGCTCTTCTCTCTGGCTAGCTATCCTATTCTTTGAGGTGGCTAGTCTGTCCCTACTTATTGAGTCCTTTTGACTCACCCTTGTTTGTTGTTATTTGTATCTTGTCTGATTTTTTTGTTTCGGCAGGTTCGCTCCAGGATTGAGCTCGCCATGTTGTTAAGAAGCGAAGACAACTTCAGCTGTCAGGATGAGCCACCTTCTGTTCAGGATGGCCACCAGTGGTATATTTATTATTTCAGTTGTATTTTGCTCCCTTCAGGAGGCGTATGTATTCTTTTGTACTTTTAGATGTCTAGTCTGGATAGCTCTAAACCTAATATGTATGATAGTCAGCTGTAATTTCTTTTATACAGCTTAGAGGTATCAGTATGTCTTTGCTTTTTTCTAAGTCTTATTTTTATTTAGCATTTGAATTTATATTTATTTTCCTAATTCAATTAATAAGGGATTGCCCGACGAGTCTAGGGGATGATGTCGTGTGCCTGCACGGCCTAGCTAGAAATTCAGGACATGTCAATCGAGAAGTATATGCAATAATAACCCTTCACCGGCTCGGGACTCTCATCGATTACCGGGAAGTAAATACAATAATGACCTTCACCGGCTCGGGACTCTCATCGATTACCGGGAAGTATATGCAATAATTACCCTTCAACGGCTCAGACTCTCATCGATTACTGGGAAGTATATGAAATAATGACCCTTCACTGGATCAGACTCTCATCGATTACCAAGAAGTATATTCAATAATGACCCTTCACTGGCTCGAGACTCTCATCGATTACCGGGAAGTATATGCAATAATGACCCTCTACCGGCGGGACTCTCATCGACTACCGGGAAGTATATGCCAAGCTCACAACTAAAGTACAATACTTTTACGCGCAATGCAATACCAAAAACAAGACATAACATATAATATATAGTACACATCCAAAACTAAGGTGTAATAAGTACGCCTATCGGCAGCTACACACATAAGGAACACGTGGTAGAATATCCACAAGGTCAAGGGCCACCAAAGAAATGGATATAATTACTTACCTTGTTCCAAAACTAGTACTGCTTTTCAACAACCGCTTTGTCCTTTGGATTCACTGCCAAACAATCATGCTTTATTTAATAAGCAGAAAAATATATCAAATAAGGCTAATGGCTTTATTCCTTACGTCTTAGAACAATTCGGTTAGGAACCCGACACCCGATTCGCATAGGCAATTTGCAGTCCAGACCTATTTACATGATTCAAAATCACATAACCAAACTCTTAATAAATTACCTTTACAGGTTGCCCATAACTCCATGAGAACGAATATATAATCAATTTCATTTTCGGGATCCAATTAACCCTTTAAACTATCAATTTAACTTATTACAATAATGTCTAAATATCCCGATTACTACCGTTAAAATATTCAAACGCATGTAATAAACTGAAATAATGAATTAACATCATTACCTGAATGTTTCAGGGTGAAAATTCTATTTTTTTCCTTCTCCTTTTCCTTTCCTTTCTCTCTTTTTCTGATATTTTTTCCGTTCAGTGGTTATCCCTCGTTTCGTTTCTCATGTTTCTGTTTTGCTTCTCATGTTTCTCTTTAACTTAAAGCTAAGGGATTCTTATCCCGTAGCCACCGCCTACCCTTTATATTTTTTTCTTTTTCTTTCTTTTGCTTTTTTTTTTTTTTTTTGAAAACTTGCTGATGCTACGAAAATTAAAGCGGAACCCTATGAAGCTCGGAAAGATCCCAAATTTTACAAGCAAGTTATACCAAATTTATGTGACGTACTCGCTAAGACAGATCTAGAATCAGATTCTCAAAACTCAAGATAAAAATTTAACGGAAAGAGATCAAATTATTAACTTTCGGCATTTTAGCGGAAACTATCCTAACGACTTGGAAATTCACTTCCAAAAGTTCACACAGGTCACAAATGACCATACAAACATAACAACACTTTCAGATTTTGAATCGGAGTTCATTCGCCAAAATTGAGCTCGAAAATCTCTTTTTAAGATTTATTGCTAACGAAAACTGAAACCTTCTTCCGACACCTACCAAACGAGGTCCAATTTAGCTCAAATTTTATAGACAAGTCTTAGTGAACCTTACAAGTCTTTTAAAAGTGTCAGCATGCTAATCGGAGTCCTAACTCCCGAAACGACTACCTAAGGTTGTTTCATTCTCCTCTGCTTAGACTCTCGTTCATCCTCGAATGAGCTTGAGTCTAGAGCGAAATTTACACAAATAAAAAGAAAACTTGTACGACCTTCATAAACTATTCCATAGACATTGTCTCATGATTACAGAATCAGAATTATGACACGCACATCGAGCTCTTTGAATAAAACATATCTGGATAATATGATAACACCACTGGCCAGCTTATTATCACTAATCTGACCCTTCCTCGATCACGAGAGGAGAGTTCTACGTTGTTGGAATAAAGATACATGGGACTCTGGATGGATAAACATGATTCCGCCGACGAATCACCTCGCCAATATACTTTGCGATATAGAACTGGTCGATGAAATATGAATTAGCTTACGCTTCAGCAAATCCTTAGAGATTTAATATTAGCATTCAGTATTGGAGGAAGACTCCTCCACTTAGAGCATAAACTCATTCAGCTAATTAGAATAGAAATAGCCATCCTCGCACGGTCTGTTGCACTAAAGAAGACTTAGCTAAAAATAGAACACGGCTCAGACCTGAACTACCAAATTACCCTCTCGAGTTGCCAAACAACTACAACTCTCGAATTCAAAACTCCATACCTTTGCCATAAGCACCACCGCCTGATGGGTCAACTCAGGGGTCAAATGACGCCTCTCAATCCTTTAGTAGCCTTGAAACACAACGATGTGCTTACCCAGCTAAAACTCAAGTGTTGTTGGACATTATTGAGTCCATCTCATCATTTATTGCTTCTTTCCAAAAAGCAGCATCTCTAGAAGGCATTGCTTCTTGAAAAGTTTTAGGGTCTTTTTCAACATTAAATAAGATAGGAATTTTCTCACATACTTCCTCCCTATCACCTTCAACAAGAAATATTACAAAGCCAGAACCAAGATACTTTTCTTTTCTAATTCGTTTGCTCCTTCTTCGTTCTACTTCTACTTCGTCACTTTTCTCTATATTTTTATCAATTCCAGAATGTGACGGCTTATTTGCATCAACTCTTCTTTCATTCAGTTCAGTCAACTCATCAATAGTGTCATTTACTAATTTATTCTCAAAAAATTCAACATGAATAGACTCTACTATCACTTTAGATTCTAAATCTAATAGTCCATAAGCTTTCGAATTTTGTGTATATCCAACAAAAAGACTTTTTAATACTGCTAGGACCAAGTTTTGTACTATTATGACTAAGAACTCTATAATAGGATATACACCCCCCCACACTTTTAAATAGCTTAAGTTTGGTTTCTTACCATTCCAAAGTTCACAAGGAGAAACATGCATACTCTTAGAAGGGACTTTATTTAATATATGAATAGCAGTTAACAAAGCTTCACCCTATAAATTATGTAGAAGATGTGCATTCAACAAGCTAAAGTCCTATTTTTTCTTTCAGCCAATCCATTTTGTTGTGGAGTATAACGTGTACCCATTTGATAACTAAACTATGTTCTTCAAAGAACATATTAAATTTATTAGAAAATATTCTCCACCTCTATCGCTTCGAATGACCTTAATTTTCTTATCCCTTTGATTTTCCACAGCAAATTTATATTTCATAAATGTCTAGAAGGCTTCATCTTTTGTTCTAAATTAATAAACATATCTGTATCTGGAATAATCATCTATGAAGGTTATAAAATACCTAGTTGATTCTCCATTTAATTCTCATATATCTGAATGTACTAAGTCTAACAGTTTTGTAAATCTATCAACTTTACGAAATGGTTTCTTAGTCATATTCGCTTGTACGCATATTTCACATTTTTTTACTTGCTTACTTTTACATGTAATATAGCCATTTTTGGACATATAATTTAAAGAACCAAAATTTGAATATCCTAATCTAGCATGCCACAAAGAAGAGTCAGATGCACCAGTATAAGCAGAAACATAATTTATTGCATTAATATTTAACTCAAACATGTCATCATTGTTATATCCCTTGCATACAAATACACCATTTTTAGACACTATTATATGATCAAATTCAATGACTATCTTGAAACCCTTCTCAGAAAGTAAACCAGTGGACATCAAGTTTTTCATCATATCAGGAACATGAAATACATTTAATAAAGTAAGCTTCTGTCCAGATGTGAAGTTGATTTCTATAGTTCCTTTTTCCCGCAACTTCAGTAGTGACAAGATTGCGCCATCAAGACCGTCTCCTGATCCTTCACTTCTGAGTAAGTTTTGAACATATTCTTGTCATGACAAATATGAATAGTTGCTCAAGAATCCAACCACCAGTCATGGTTTTTCATGGTTCCAGCGACCATGTTCAATTGTTTTATCATTTTAATTGGTAATGCAGAAACCATGGCTACATACCCTTGAGAAGAGTTCTCCACTGCATTTACCTTTTCAGAATTTTTAGACTTTGCAGGTTTTCCATAATTTCCAGCATTTGCCGAATCAAAATCCTGTTTTCTTATATCTATAATAACGCATCATATGTCCTTTCTTCCCATAATGATAACAATTTATATTCCTCTTTTTGTTAAGAGACTTGTTGGAAACCTTCAAATTTTTAGATTTGTTTCCATTCTTCTTCTGACTAACAATATTAACATTTGAACTCGAAGGTTGCAAAATAGCATTACGAGCACGAGTCTCACTTTTAATTTGAATGTGTGTTTTAAAATGTTCAAATGTTAAATTTTCAGACAAATACAAATAATCATTCCAGGAAGAAGGCAACTTTGAAATAATTGCCCCAATTTGAAGTGCATTGGGTATTTTAATATCAAGATTTCTTAGTTTAGAAACTAAGACTTGTAGCTCATGAATGTGATCCATAATAGGCTTGGTGTCTATAATTTTGAACTCAAAATATTGTAGAGCAAGGAATTTATCCGTACCTCATTTTTTATTTTCATAAGCAGTCTGCAGTGCCGTCCAGATTTTCCCTTGGAGACCTCATAGTTGAATTCAGATCATAGAGACGATCTGTTAATGTATTAACGATGTGTCCCCGACAGATTAATTCATCATCTTCACATTTCTTTCTCGCTTGTTTCACTTGTTCAGTGTCTGTAGGGGTTAGATCTGGCAGCGCAGGCAGCAAGGAATCAAGCACATAAAATATCTTCAAAGCAGTCAATAGAAAGATCATCTAGTCTTTCCGACGAGTGAAATTTGATCCATCAAAACGATCAAGTTTGATAAACTCTTTTGGATTTTCAACAACAGATAGGATTTTGTCCATTGCAGAATATCTTCTTTAAAATTGTTAAAAAAAATACAGAATAGAAAACAAAATAATGAAGGCTTGAGGAGCGATGATTCGGCTTTCCTTAAAGAAGATATTGCCCGTATACAGATTGGGAAATACAGACAATTCTACTTCAAGATACAACAAACCAAAGTATGATACTTGCAGATTTTTCTATGTCACTTCGTTGGGGAAACACTGATTTTATAGGGCTTCTATCAGACCTTTTCAAAAGAGGCATTTTATTTCACAAACAGATGTGTCTGTTTATTTGAAATTAAATTTAAAATTTAAACTCAAATAAATCAAATTTTGTTATAGAAATAAAAATAAAAATAAAATAATCAATTATTTTAAGGTCCGACCTGCGCCGCGTCCCAAGTCATAGTCCAAGAATTTAATATTATTATATATATAATATATACACATATTATATAGGAAAATTTACACCATATGACAATCCTAATAGCTAAATTACAAAAAATACCGATACTTTTAAACATTTACCCTAAATAACGATATTTTTAAATATATTACAATATATACCATTTTCTTCATTTCCCTCCCTCCCTAACACAAAACCCTAATTTTCTCTCTCTTTCTCTCCACTACACCCACCCACCCACCAGTCCGCCGCCCTTCCACCTTCTCCAGCGACCAGCCGGCGTTTATCTCCGGTAAAGCAGCATGTCTTTTTGCTGCTCCTCCTCCTCGCGTCATCTCCTTTTGTCGCGCCGTCGCCGGAAAGAAGGTTGCAGTTTCATTCAACCAACTTTTTTTTGAAGCAGATAGTTCACAGCTCTAGTCGGTGACGCCGCTACAAGATCTGCTGCTCTGGACGGTGGTCGGAGCTACTACGACGCCGATCTACTTCTCTTGTTCCTTTTTTTTTCTGTGGAAGTGTATTGATGTGTATATACGTATATAGGTTTTGTATTAATGTGTATTTGTATTTGTTGTGTCTAAATATATTTTAAAATCTTTTTGAATGGCTAGTTGAATTTTTTGTATTTTATTGTATATTTTGTATTTCAATTGTATGTTTGCAAATATTTCTGATTTTGTATTTGTATATTTTTGTATGTACACGTATTTAAGTGTATGTGTGTTTCATATGTATGTGAATGAATCTTTTGTATTTCATTTGTATGTTTTGTATATTTTAAAGTTTATGTATGTTTATGTATTTTCATTGGTTAAATATACTCTTTTTTTAAGTATGAATGTGTATTTTTTGTATGTTTTATGCTTATGTTAGCTTGTTTTGCTGATTTATTAAAAAAAAAAAAAAAAAAACACATTTCCGGCGACCTGCTGCGGCCGCCGGCCGCCGGCGGGAAATCTGAAAGCTGGAGCAGTGGGTTTGGGGAGGAGTAAAAGCTTCATTTCTATGGTTTTGTTGAAACTTGTATATGCTTTGTAAAAAAAGTATTGGTATGTTTTGTAAAATGGTAAAGTATCGGTATTTTTTGTAAATTTGGTGTTAGGGTTGTATATTTTTGTAAATCTCCCTATTATATATTTGTACACTATATTAAATAATCAAGTAGGACAAAGACTTAAAAGGAACCAATAGTGGCTTTTAGCCACTGATGTGGGACAAGCCCACATCCCCAACATATAACAAACTAACTCTTTTGGTTGAGACAAAAGAAATAACCTCAGCAAATGTGGAGAAACATATGGATAAAAGATATTCCTTTCAAAGTGTCTTTTATTATATGGAGAGCATTTAAAAAGAAAGTTCCTTTTGATGATGTTATCAGAACTTTTGGTCAAAATGTAGCTGTTGTACTTTAGCAACAGAAGAAATAGTGGATCATGTGTTTTCCCATGGTGATTAGCTACTTCTGTATGGACCTTCTTTGTATATCCTTTGGGATTGAATACAACAGCTCATAATTTAAATTGCATGATTAGAAATTGGAATGGTACTAAAAGTAAACGCTCTATTCACAAAATGCTTTTACACGCAAACCTGATATTTATTAGGTAGGAATTATGGAAAACAAGGTGCTTTGCTAGATATGGTCATAAAAAAATAATATAAAGTCAAGGTATATTATGAAGTGATGCAACACATTGGGGCTAGATATGGTCATAAAAAATCATATAAATTCAGGGTATGTTATGAAGTGATGCAACACATCTTGGACTTTCTTGAGAAAGAAAAGAGTTAACATTGAAGGTTCACGGGAGTGGCATAGGATATGCAGTTAAAATTGAAGCATACAGACATCAAGTTTCAAGAACTTTAGTTTCTTGGGATAAACCACCTGAAAATTGGCTCAAAATCAATATTGATAGTAGCAGTAATGCCATCATAAACAATACTGGCATAGGAGGAATTGTTAGAAATAGAAATGGAGAGCTAATTCTGGCTTTTGCCAAAGCTCTACAATTCTGTACTAACAACTACGCTGAAGTGGAGGCTGCTTCTTATGCTAGTTAATGGTGTGTTGGATGAGCAGTGGAAAATGTTATCTTAAAAATGTAATTAATGTTCAAATACATTGAACACTTGAGATGGTCTGTTTCATCTGAATCAATTGAAGTCTTTCTTTGATGTCCAAACTTAATTGTTCAAACACTGTTACCCATTTTTATTAAACTTATGGAGATGTTCTTGATGGAAGAACACTATAAATTTGAAGCAATGGATAGGTCCCTAAGCACAGAAAATACATTTAGTTACTACACCATCAAGTAAGGATTTCTAAGTGCTTAGAAGGTCTTCCATAGTCTGAGAAAGACTCACTGGAGTGAGTTCGATGCCGACGACGAAATCGATAACAACCGCTGGAGGTAATCAGATCCCTTATTTTGCTGCGTATAATTTTTGCTCTATATGTTTATACATGAGAAAGTCTTACAGTTGGTATCAGAGTAAATATACCTCGGCCTTGTTTATTTTTGGGATAGTTCAAAACATTTTTACAGATCTAAAACTTTCAGCCCTGTGTTTTTGAAACTATTTGAGCAAACTGATGTTAAAAATCATGATTTCTAACATCTCTCTGTTTCTGGAACGATGTTTTGGTATATGAAATCAAAATTGATTTTTAATGTGGGTCATGACTGGTTCTTATTGACGAGAGGTTGAAGACAAGTTATTGCACAGTAACCTACAGGTTATACCATATTTGTTTCCACTTTTATATTAAATACTAATAAAGAAAGTGAAATAATGAGTTTCCAGATTCTCGAAATTCACGTCTTTTCTAAATATGGCATACGTTGGAATGACCATTTACCTTTGGTCAAACATGATTACACCAATTACCATATTGAATATTATTTTGTAATGTATAAATTTTGTTTTGATAAACCGGACAAGCTTTTGAAATTTGTCTGCAGTTTTCTTTTGAGATTTTAACTACGGATAAATTTTTTTACTATGAGATGTGCTTACTATATAAGTATATTTTTTTTAAACTTACATACCAAATTTTAAGAAAATATAGGAGCACATAAAGAGTACTTTATTGCATACTGAATTTTTAGCAATATATTTAGAATGATTTTATTATTCATGACAATTGATCCATGTAATTTTATTTGATTGAGATTTAGCCACAGTAATCTTAATTAAATAAAATTATATATGAAGTATAGGATCATGCAAGGAATGTCATTAAAGACTAATGTCTTAGTAATCTCCAAGTTTTTTTGATTGGGGAGTAGCCACAACATCTTGGTCAAACAACATTTAAGTTGAAAGATCACATAAGAAAAATTTAGGCATTCAGAGTGTGATTAGCTATGCACAATATAATAATTTAAGAAAGCTTATTATATTTTTGCATAATTAAGTAGGGTAAAATATTAAATTCTTTTCAAAATTACCCACAAGAATTATGAGTTAGAATTTGATAATTTTATCATAAAGATAGAATATCATTCTAGTAATACATTGATAATTCTATCTTAAAGGATGAGTCTAATGGAATTAAAGATTTAGCCCACAGGCAATTTTTATGTCAGTAGATTCACTATTTTATATGATTTGCATTGGGTAAATTGTGATTTGTACCTCAAATTTATTGTTAGGCGTGTAATATTTTGTGCAGTTATGCAACCTACAATTTCTATGATACATGTGATGTTCCCGAACTGAACTGCGAGAATTATAAGATTTGGAAGGAGAGAATTCTTCTTCGCTTAGGGTTCATGGACATTGATTATGCTATAAGGAAAGACGAACCACTTATTCTTGGAACTAGAACTCCAGCACAAATTGCTCTTCATGAACAGTGAGAGCGGTCTAACCACTTGAGTGTCATGTTCATCAAGACCAATATCGTTGCTGGTATTCATGGTTCTATCAAAGAATATAATGATGTCAAGGCATTACTGAACGCTATTGATGAACAGTATGCTACTTCAGATAAAGCACTTGCTAGCACCTTAATTATGAAATTCTTGTCAATGAAGCTCACCAACGTGAGAGGTGTGCGCGAGCACATAATGAAAATGTGAGACTTAGGGGCTCAACTAAAGACACTTGAGGTTGAAATGTCTGATAATTTCCTTGTGCACTTTATATTGAATTCTCTTCCACAACAATATGGTCCGTTTAAGATCTCTTATAACACATATAAGGAAAAATGGTCTATTAATGAACTTCTGACCATGTGTGTTCAACAGGAGGGCCGACTGCTGATGGAAACAAGTGAAAGTGCATTCACAGTTACTCAAGGAAAGAAGACATATCATGTCAAAATGAAGGGGAAATGAAAGGTACCCCTTGAAACTGACATCAAGAAAGAATCCACGTATTTCTTCTATAGAAAGAAGGGACATATAAAGAATGATTGTGCCAAGTTTTAGAAATGGCTTGAGAAGAAAGATAATTTAATCTCACTTGTAACTTATGAAGCTAATATGACTGATATTAATCATATCACATGGTGGATTGATTCTGGTTCTACAATCCATATTACAAATTCTATTGCAGGGATTAAGAAACCTGCGGAAGCCAGCGGGAGCTGAGCAAAACATCTATTCAGGAAACAAGATGCAGTCGCATGTGGAGGCCATTGGGACCTGCGATTTAGTGCTTAGTAGTGGTTTCATTTTGAAGTTAGAAAAGACTTTTTATATTCCTAGTTTTTCTAGGAATTTAATTTCAGTTCCAGACTTGTACCTTTAGGTAATTCCTTCAATTTTTAGAAAATAAATATAATTTATTTTATAAATCAAAGGTTGCTGGAAATAATACGTTATCTAATGATCTTTTATCTCTTAATTTACAAAATAATGCAACTTATAATGTTATGCATGTTCAAGTTGGTACAAACGATGTGTTATGAATGAAGAATCCTCTATTTTGTGGCCTCGGAGATTAGGACATATCTCCATAGATAGAATAAAGAGATTAGTAAATGGCAAAGTACTTAGTATTTTGGATTTTACTTATTTCAACACTTGTATGGACTGCATTAAAGGCAAGCAGACTAACAAGTCAAAGAAAGGTGCCAAGAGGAGTTCAAGCATATTAGAAATCATACATTCAGATATATGTTGTCCTGACATGGACGCATATGGTCAGAAATACTTTATCACCTTTATAGATTATTACTCACGATACATGTACCTCTATATGTTTTATAATAAGAACGAAGCATTAGAAGCCTTTAAGGTTTTCAAGGTTGAAGTAGAGAAACAACGTGGAACGTAAATTAAGGTTGTGAGAACGGATAGAGGTGGTGAGTACTATGGTAGATATACCGAAGGTGGACAAGCACAAGGTCCATTTGTGAAGTTTCTTCAAGAAAATGGGATAATTGCCCAATATACTATGTCTGGTTCTCCGGACCAAAATGGCGTAGCAGAAAGAAGAAATCAAACTTTATTGGACATGGTGCGTAGTATGCTAAGTAGCTCTAAGCTGCCTAAATCCTTGTAGATTGAAGCTCTTAAAACAGCAACGTATATATTAAAGCGAGTTCAAACCAAGGCTGTCTCCAAGACACCTTTTGAGTCATTCAAAGGTTGGAAACCGATAATGGGATGCCCGTCTGAGGTTAGAGTCTACAATCCACAAGAAAAGAAGCTGGATCCAAGGACCATTAGTAGGCATTTCATTGGATATGCCGAAAGGTCCAAGGGATACATATTCTAATGCCCATCCCATAGCGCTAGAATTGTGGAATCAAGAAATGCAAAATTTCTTCAGAATGACTTGATTAGTGGGAGCAATCGTGCTCATAATTCAATATCTTTAAAAGATCAACCTTCTACTTCAAGTGAAAATCCATAAGCTGCTGGAAATATTTCAGTAGATCAAGTTGTTCAAGAAATTCCAAAAGCAATTGAACAACCAGTTGAACAATATGATCCTCCGGAAAATGTTGATACAACATTATGGAAATCTACTAGAGAAAAGAAAACAGCAATATCTGATGACTTTGTTGTGTATCTAAAAGAATCTGACATTGGAGCTGAAAATGATCCCGAATCTTTTTCACAAGCCATGAATTGCGAAGAGTTTGAATTATGGTAGAATGCCATGAAAGACGAGATGAACTCCATGAAAAGTAACAATGTCTGGGATCTTGTCGAGTTGCCTATTGGTGTAAAAGCCATTGGATGTAAATGGGTCTTTATGAGTAAAAGAGATTCATCGGGCAATATAGAATGATATAAGGCAATACTCGTTGCTAAAGGATTCACTCAAGTGGAAGGAATCGACTACACATAGACTTTATCTCCTATGTCTACGAAAGATTCCTTGCGCGTCATGATGGCCTTAGTAGCCCATTTTGACTTAGAATTGCAATAAATGGACGTGAAAACCGCGTTTCTCAATGGTGATCTAGAGGAACAGGTTTACATGAAACAACCTTAAGGATTCTCCTTTAGTAATGGTAAGCACTCGGTATGCAAACTAAAGAAATCTATATATGGATTGAAACAACCTGAAGGATTCTCCTTTAGTAATGGTAAGCACTTGGTATGCAAACGAAAGAAATCTATATATGGATTGAAGTAAGCCTCATAACAGTGGTATTTAAAATTCCATGATGTTATCTCTTCGTTTGGTTTTTTTGAGAATATTATGGATCAATGTATATACCACAAGGTTAGTGGGAGTAAAATTTGTTTCTTAATTCTATGTACAGATGATATATTACTTGCAGACAATGATTAGGGATTATTATAAGGTGAAATAGTTTGTCTCTAAAAATCTTGATATGAAAGATATGGGTAATGCATCTTATGTCATTGTCATAAAGATTCAGCAAAATAGACATCGAGGTATTTTGGGTTTATCTCAAGAAACCTATATCGAAAAAATTTTAGAGAGGTTTTATATGAAGGATTGTTCACCAAGGGCAGCTCCCATGATGAAGGGTGAAAAGTTCAACTTGAACCAGTGCCCGAGAACAACTTTGAGCGGGAACAAATGAAAAATATTTCATATGCTTCTATTGTTGGAATCTTGATGTATGCTCAGGTTTGTACAAGACCTGACATTGCATTTATCGTTGGAATGTTGGAAAGATATCATATTAATCCAGATGCTGACCACTGGAGAGCTGCGAAGAAATTCCTAAGATATCTTCAAAGGACAAAAGACTACATGCTTATGTATAAACGATCAGACAAGTTAGAGGTGATTGGCTACCCTAATTCAGACTATGCCGGAGACGTTGATTAACTTAAATCAACATCAGGATACGTTTTTATGTTTCTTGGAGGAGTGCCAAGCAGAGCTTGACTGCTACTTCCACTATGGAGGCTGAGTACGTTTCCTATTTTGAGGCTGCCTTACATGATATATGGTTGAAGAGTTTCATTTATGGGCTTAGAATTATTGATTCTATTTCTAGGCCATTGAGGATATATTGTGACAATACATCTGCTGTCTTGCTGGCTAATAATACCAGAGCTGGTAATAAGCACGTCGACATTAAGTATCTAGCCTTGCAAGAACGTGTTAGAGATAAGAAAGTGGTTGTTAAACAAATTGGCACGGATTTGATGTTAGCTGATCCTTTAACTAAAGGCATGCCACCATATAAATTTAAGGATCATGTTGGTAATATGAGACTCGGTTTCACTATGTAAACTTTAGTTATAGTAACGATTGTTTCTGAAACTCTATTCAATGTTGTTTTTCTCATATTTATTATTGTGCACACATTATGTTATTTTGAGTAATACCCTTCAGTATGGATCTAGAATAAATATTGGGTTTATTCATTTAGAAATATGGGCTAAAGTTTAGAGATATAATACATTGTGATACATGGAAGATACTACTCGCTCTTCGAGTAACTATTGTTATGATCCATGCATTATAATTCTTTTTGAAGTATGAGCACTAAGGTTTTGGACATTATTATAACGGACCAAGTGGGAGAATGTAAGTAATGTTCAAATATATTGAATACTTGAGATGGTCCGTTTCATATTAACCAATTGAAGTCTTTCTTCAATGTCTGTAACAACTCACTTAATGTGAGAAATCGATTTCCAAACTTAATTGTTCAAAAACTGTTACCCATTTTTATTAAACTTATGGAGATATTCTTGATGGAAGAACACTATAAATATGAAGCAATGGATAGATCCCTAAGCATAGAAAACATATTTAGTTACTACACCATCAAGTAAAGATTTCTAAGTGCTTAGAAGGTCTTCCACAGTTTAAGAAAGACTCACCGGAGTGAGTTCCACACCGACGACGAAATCGATAACAATGGCTGGAGATAATCTGATCCCTTATTCCGCTGCGTATAATTTTTGCTCTATATGTTTAGACATCGCAGAAAGTCTTACAAGAAATGGACTCGTTGCTGGTTGTTAATATGGTACAAGGAAAATGGTCAATTCCATGAATGTTTTTAGAGATAATTCAGAAAATGAAGGATGGAATTCTTAATCTTAATATCATCATTAAGTATTGTCTAAGAGAAGCAAATCAAGTAGCAGATGCAATGGCCAAATTTGGAGCCACTTTGCAACATGCTTGCATTGCAGAATTAATATATACACTGGAAGATATGCCTAAGGATGCAAGAGGGCCTTTCAGAATGGATCAGCTTGGTTTGCCAACCTTCAGATTCAAACAACTTAAAAACAATTTTTTAGTTCCTTGATGATTTAGAAAGACTGTGTAACAGAGAGGAGTTCTCTCATTTAATATTGTTGGTACATTATGTAATCCTAATGGTAATTCTAACACTAGGTTCAATTATATTGTGCATAGTGATTCCCATGGCTACAGTGGGACAAGCTCAATTTTTTGTGAGATTAAAAGTCTTAAAGAGTTTGAAATCTCCAATTCTTTAAATGATTTTAAGGAGGTAAGATATCATGTCCCCCCTCCTGCATATTTTTATTTATTGAATTTTAATATATAAAGTAGGGTTTAATGCCTAACCCCCTAGCACCTTGATAAGAGGTAATATTGGTCTTTTAAAAAAAAGTAAAATTAAAATAACAAATTGATGTAAAATTACATATTAATAACATGATGAAATAATAAAATTATATGTAAATATTTGTTTGGCGAAAAACACTAAGGGGTTCTTTGGTATGTGGTATAAGACTAATTAGTCCAGATACAAAAAGTTGAATAGTTTTATTCTGTATTTGGTTTGCAAATTAAAATAAGTATATGTAAACCCAGTATAAATTTATAACAAATTTGTTGGATAAATTAATACTAAAAACCACATTGTATAAATAAAATCAGGTTAGCAATACATAGAGAAAAAAACATAAATGAAAAATTTACCCACATCAACCCCTTGTTTATAACCCTACCAACCCATTTTGGTTGTAATGCAGCAATTCTTTTTAGTCTTGTGCATATTATTTTTGGAGGTTTTTTAGAGTCTGTTTGGGTGGGCTTATAAGCAGCTTATTTTAACTGGCTTATAAGTCAAAAAGTGGCAGAAGTTAGAAAATCCTAACTTCTTAAAAAGTGGCTTTTAAGCCACTTATGGCTTATAAGTCCAAAATTTTTTAAATTACCAAATACTATATTTTAATGGGCTTATAAGCTTATAAGCCACTTTTAAACTCACCCAAACGGGCTCTTAGTCGTATTTGCAGATTTGAATTGTATGCTATAATTATTACTTATACGATCTGGAATGTGCAAAAGGAGTGGTGAACTTATTGTTGGCTATCTTTTATCTTGGATGTGTTACTGATCTTTCATGAAATCTGTCATCTTGCTTGGAATGTTTCAAGTGTATAGCTTGTCCTCTTTATTGAGGTTTTAATTTCTAAAATATCATCTCATTTGATTTGGAAGAACAACATATTGTACAATGCCGTAATATTGTTTGCAAAACACCAGTTTAGATAATTGTTTGCAAAATGCCAGCTACAAATCTTCAAGTGTATAATTATAAATAAAAGTTTATACAGTTTTATACCAAACTCAATCTTAGATAATACCTTGTCTATCTAATTTTTTATACAACTAGTTTTTGGAGACGCGCAATGTGCGTGTGTCCTTAATAATGAATGAAATATATTTAAAAAATTATATAATTGTTGTTTAAAAAAATTTGTGCTTGAATTGTACAATTGATATCTTAAATTTGATGAAATTGTCAAAGAAACATGAGGAGATCACTATTCTATTTCGTCTTAATAACAATCTTACATTTCGTTCTTTGGGGAAATGAAACAGTAATTTTTGAACCGCTTAAATAGACCCAGGATTAGAGTTTCATCAAAGTTGTAAATTATTTATAAAAAATATAATGATAAATGTATTAAGATTCATATTAAATATTGCAACTATTCCGCTTGCAGTATTCCTAAATATTAATGAACTTACTCCAAAACACAAGTACATATATATAAAGTAGACCAAAAGAACACGAAAAGAAGTTTCAAAATTCACAACAACAAAATTATAGTCAAACAAAATTCTATTCGAAAGACATACCGCTTACCTCATTTGTATTTATGCAAATTTTAAGCCGATTACGAAATGAAACAGGATAACTGCGGGCGAGATGTTGATAGTTTCATGTTGTATTTTATGAAAGATCAAATATCATCAAAGATAAATATTTTAGCTTCCCAAAAAAAGGCAGTGGTTCTTAACCGAACTTGCATAAACAATGCGTGAAACAAAGTGTGCTGAATAACCATAGGAATTAACAAAAAAGAAAATAAGCTTATTTGTCAAATACAATTTTAGTACAGTCTCTCGGCTACTGCCAGAGATAAAGTGAAACTGGAAGAAAATAAACTTTTCACTTGTAATGCTTAAACACAGAATTTGATTAGCTATTTGGTGAGTTCCTACCGTAATTAAGCAATTTAGTAACAAATATATTGAGTGTTTGTTCACTTTCTCCAACAGCTCATTAAGTTGGAGATGTACAAAGTCATCCTTGATCCTTGGATAGTACTAAATATTTAGTAATGAATGACATAGTCATCCTTTATATCTCTCCAGAATTAAATACATGTACGAAGTGAACATAAAGATTTGAAAAGGCATCACAATTCTAATTAAAAGATGTCATTTTTATTATCTATATTACGCATTTTTTATAATTTGTATAAAATATAGGAATAGAAATTTAATTGTGTATTAACTTTCTTCTGCAAAAGAATATTTAAAAAAAGCTTTACTATATAGGGGCAAAAAGGTCGTTTACTTTTTGCTATAGGATTGGCTCTTTTAGAATAATATAATGATAAACCAAACACTAGAAAAAAAAAAAATAGTTCATGCATTACTAATCTTAGTATAACTAATGCATGGATTATTAAATTCAGAATAACTTCCTTTACTACCAAACGACCCTAACAATATAATTTCACCTCAATCTCAAATATTAATTATGCTCACAATCAATTGAAACTCGAAAACATTTTGCACAAGAACTTTTGTGAAATTGTACGGTCACCAAAAGAATCAGTACCAGGCTCCTTTTCACGAATGGGTATTAGTCGGCTAGAAGTATTAGCAGGCTAGTGTAAAAGGTACAACATAATCCTTTTATGTATATAAACAAAAGTGACACGTTCCAGACCTTTACGGTCTGTTTGGAAGGCACAGTGTACTAGATAGTAGTGTGATTACACACTTTAATAATTATATGATATAGTAATTACAAAGTCATGTTTGTTTCTCACAATGTAACTACAATATAATTGTACTTGTCATGTTTGGTTACATAATTGTAATTATATAGTTAGATATTTTTTAATTTAAAGTTAAAATTATTTTTAAAATATAATTGTACATATTTCATTAGAACATCTAAATACGTTTTAACTTGTGACAAGTGTATGTCTAAATATAAGTAATATATTATTAATTATCAGTTATTAATGTTTGTAAAAAATGATGGTAACTGATATCGTGAAGAATTATTGATAATTTTTTATAAAAGATATTCATTCATTCCTATTAATAGGAAATAGAACTAGTAAAGTATGAGACTATTTCTATCAGGTCCTCCTCATAATATAGAAGGCAAAGAGAAAAGATTTTTAACGAAACACAAGTAAATCCTACCGTAGAGGTCTTATATTTATTATACAAAAATATATAAAGAATGATAATTAACTTATTCACAAAAGACAGTGTTGTTAGTATATTCCACGTCTGAAATATGATGTGATTAACCCAATAATTAAGCTACTGGTCTGAAATAAAAATGTAAAGAGGAGATGTATTTTTCATTTTGTTAAACATATTGGGAAGAAGGAGAATAATGCTTTTGAAAAGTTCCATGTAATTACCTCCCATTCTCAACCTCCCCTTGAGAATTGGAGCGTGTAATTGGGGCTCCTCAATTGCACGCAATTACATAGTAACCAAGTAATTACTTGGTCAAATAAACATGTCAAACTGTGTAATTATATTTAATTACACCTAAATTTAATTACCAAGTGGCTTTCCAAACAAGTCCTTAAAGTTAATAAATTAATTTTCAGGAAATTAGTAGCCTGCGTAAATAAACCACATTCTCCTCTTGAATCACATGTAACTATAGTTTATATAACAAAGTTCATATTCAAAATTCATTACAGAAGTAAAAGAATTTCATTGCGATGCTTTACTGCACAATGCTCATACGAATACGAGATACTAATGTATTGGGTGAAAATCTTCATCACCTCGAAGCATGGGATAGTTAAGTCTCTCCAAGGACAACCCCTCGAAGAGATTAATTTCATTCTCACAATTGAACATCTCGGGCAAGGTTGAATCAAGGCTCGAGATTGGGGCTTGGATAAATTGAAGAACAATCGTCACGAGGCAATTTGTCGACCCCTCGAGGAAGCATGACACCTCAGAGAATGAGCTCAATCTCTGGTAACCGTCGATCGTTTCATGGGCATTAAAGAAAGAGGTCGTGGTGTTACGGCCTAACTTTCAAAGTAGCACTCCGTACGGTACTTGACGGTTTGTCTACAAGATAGCAAACTCAAGTAAGCCTTTAACTAGACAAGATCGCTAAGAGAATGCTTTACAAAGAAAGACAAGAGATATTGCCAAAGAGATAACTGTATTCACGCAAACTTTTCTGGATGCCTTTACAAATGATTGGCCCCTCTATTTATACTACTCACTAAGGAGCTAAGTACAATTAAAAATTGTATACAAGTCTCTAATATTTATACATAAGGACCTACTCTAGAGAAGTCTATGGAACTAGAATCTTCCAAGCCCTTCTTTACAATTCTAAAGGGTTCTAGGTTGTTCTATGAGAACTTCCCACACAATTCTAGAGTATTATACTCCCTTTAGCTGAGTTGGCGCGATTCGTGCGCCGTGTCGCGCCCGTGTGGCATGATGACTTGGCGAGGGTGTCACACTTTCCCCCACCTGATTTTTCAACGACCACGGTGCAATACTACAGCATATACACAAGGCACTTATCGTTGAATAGCAACAAGTCTTGATATCGCTCCCACGTAGCCTCCTCTAGAGATTTCCCTTTCCAATACACAAGGAACATGGTTGTCGGCTTTTGACCCTTCTTGCCTCTCGCCTCATAGTCAATGACAGCTTCAATCTCAGGATCTTCTGAGGCAGTGACGGTAATAGGTGCGCGAGTCGTTTGGCCCCGACTAAGATCTTCCTTGTCTTCATGGTACGGCTTCAACACACTAGCATGGAAGACTGGATGGATCTTCAAGTGTGTAGGCAAGTCCAACTTGTAAGAAACCTTGCCCACTTTAGCAATTATCTTGAACAGCCCTTCATACTTGTGCACTAAGTTTGGATGCATGCCTCGTAGTGCCTTGAACTGCCATGGTTTAAATTTGTCTAAGACCATATCCCCAACTTGATACTTCATGGGACGCATCTTGCGGTCGGCAAACTTCTTCATCTTCTGAGACGCCTTGTCCAAGGCGGTGTCAAGTTGCTCTCCAAAGCCCTTAGCCATATGATATGCTCCCAAACTCTTGCCCTTGACCGCGACCGGTAAAGAATGAGGAATCTGCGGCTTTTTGCCTGTAGCTAGCTCGAACAGTGTCTTCCTCGTGGACTCGCTCTGTGATAAGTTAAATGAGAATTGGGTTACATCCAAGAGCCTTGCCCAATCCTTTTGATGTGTGCTCATAAAGTGTCTCAAATAGCACTCAAGTAGCGCATTAACTCGCTCCGTCTGGCCATCCGTCAGTGGGTGGAAACTTGTCGAGAAATGCAACTTCGTGCCAAGCATCTCAAACAACTCCTTCCAAAAGTTCACACTGAAGCGAGGGTCTCAATCACTGACGATATGCCTCGGCAAGCCCCAATACTTCACAACATTCTTAAAGAATAACTTGGCGGCTTCCTTAGCAGTGCAACTAACTGAAGCGGGCAACTCTTCATTGCTAATGACATGCCCAGAGAAGTGCACCTTTGATTGGGCAAACTCGCACTTCTCCCTCTTGATGTATAACTCGTTCTCCCGAAAAACTTGGATGACTATTTTCAAATGCTCCACGTGCTCCTCCAAACTGTGGCTATAGATGACTATGTCATCCAAGTAGACTACCACGAACTGATCAAAGTAGGGGTGGAAAATCTTGCTCATAAGTGTGCAAAAGGTAGCAGGTGCATTGGTTAAGAAAAAGGGCATCACTAACCACTCGAAAGCTCCATATCTTATCACACATGCGGTCTTTGGCTCATCCCCTTTCACAATGCAAACTTGGTAGTAGCCCTTTCTTAGATCCACTTTAGTGAAGTACTTTGCTTGTCCAAGCCTATCGAACAAATTGGTAATGAGAGGGATGGGGGTACGTATTCTTCACTGTCACCTTGTTGAGCGCTCGGTAGTCAATGCATAGCCTCAATTAACCATCCTTCTTCGTTTGGAATAGGACCGGCGCGCCATAGGGTGCTTTTGACGGACGAATGTGGCCGGAATCGAGCAACTCCTTCAACTGCTTGCGTAGCTCCTCCAACTAAGGTGGTGCCATACGGTATGGGGCATAGGCAGGTGGCTTAGCTCCAGGCTCCAACTCGATCATATGGTCTACCTCACGCCTAGGTGGAAATTTCTTCGGCAACTCTTCCGGCATCACGTCCTTGTTCTCCTCGAGCACCTTCTCTATGCATGGTGGCAAGGTCTCTTCGGCACCATTGTCTTCACTCAAGCTTGCAATGGTTGTTATGAACGTCAGCTCGCCCTTCTTCAATCCTTTCACAAGCTGCATGGCTGAAAAGTGTGCATGACTTTGTCCTTGGGGCATCGTAGACATGGGCACCATGCATGACCCTTCTCGCTCCACAACTAAGAGACACTACAAGTAAGGATTGATCATGGTGTGGCACTGCCTGAAGAACTCCTGCCCAAGGATTATGTTGAATATGTCCAAGAGCGCCACAATGAAGTTAGTCTTGCCCCTACAATTGCCCAAGGCAACACTACCCCCACTGGCTACTCCACGTATTGTTATGGTTGGGGCATTTACTATCTGGAGGTGGGTGTCGGTCGGGCTCAGCTTCAATCCAAGTCTCTTTGACATTGCCTCGGTCATGGAAATTAGCTTGGGCTTCGGTGTCAACCATGGCGCGGGTAGGCTTGTTGTTGATGGTGATGTCCACGTACTACGTGCCGTTCTTTTCTGGTTTGCTAGCTTTCTCCGTGACAGCAACACATAGTCCTATCATACCTAGTTTCGTCATGACCGAACTCATCTCTGGATCTTGTGCCTCTCTTTATTTCTTCTCACGTATCATGGCACCAAGAGTCTTCAATTCAGGACACTTTGCGAAGCCACGAGGTCCCCCACACACATAGCATCCACTTCATTTCTTCTCGGCATGCGCCTTCTTCTCAGCATAATCTTGACGCCCAGATTTCTTGCCATCGGGCTTGTGAGCATCGTTTGTCTTGGAATATTGCTTCTTCTCCTTGACTTTGCCATGATCTCCCCCCACTTTTGGCATGGTTACACTTTGACTCTTTGCCCTTGCCCTTGTCATACGTGTCATCTGCCAAAGAGTCGGCCTCGACAATAGCTTCATCAATGGTAGCAACTTTTCGGTGTTGCAACCCCTTCCTAGCCCAGCCTTGCAACCCGTTCATGAAGTAGAATAGCAAGTATTTATTGGTAAGGTTTGGGATTTGAAGCATGAGTTTCTGCAACTTCTCAATATAGGTACTTATGCTCCCCGTCTGCTTCAGCTCCCTTAGCTTATGACATTATTGGGGAAGAAAGCCCTCTTGAACTCGGTCTTTAACGACTCCCATGTGTCAACGGTGCACGAGCCTTTCTTCATGTCGGCCTCCTTCCTTCTCCACCTCCTTCCTTCTCCACCAAAGCATAGCCTTCTTAGAGAGATATGGGATTGCGGTAGCAATCTTCTTCTCCTTGACCTTCACATTGCCATGCTTGAAGTAGTTCTCTATGTGCAATAAGAAGTTATCAACCTCTTGCGTGTCTTGAACTCCCTTTAACACAGGTGGTTTGGGGATCTTGATCTTCCTCTCTTTGCTAGCGCCGGATACCACGGCCCCTCCAGCGTTAACTTCCTCCTCGAGTGCCTCAATCTTGGCCTTCATCGCCTCGATGGTGCTCAATGCCTCCAAGAGCCTGCGCTCCAAGGTGGTGATGGTTTCCTGCATCTCCAACTCCACTTGCTCGCGTTCCTCAAACTTGTCCCGGACATTGTTGAACTCGAACAAGGAATGATTCTCAAGGGTCTCCAACTTGCCTTTGATCCTCGACATGTGTTATCCATTGGCTTCCACAACTAACATAGCCTCTTCCACCTTCTTAACCCACTCACGGCAAGGGGTGAGATCTTCCTCATCATCGCTCACCTCCGTAGCCAATGGTTGGGAGATGTGGCCTTTACTTCGAAAGACTTCGGGCAGCACCTCGCTACCCTTCTTAGCATTCCTCTTCTTCCTGTTCTTCTTCCTGGCATCATCATGGACATTGGTTAGGGTGCTCGCAGAGATGTCTTCTTTGTTGTCTGTCATTCCCTTAGTAGTAACCTTCGCTCTGATACCACGTTGTCATGGCCTAACTTTCAAAGTAGCACTCCGTGCGGCATTAGACGGTTTGCCTACAAGATAGCAAACTCAAGTAAGCCTTTATCTAGACAAGATAGCTAAGAGAATGCTTTACAAAGAAAGACAAGCAAGATTGCCAAAGAGAGAATTGTATTCACTCAAACTTTTTTGGATGCCTTTACAAATGAATGACCCTTCTATTTATACTACTCACTATGGTGCTAAGTACAATTAAAAATTCTATACAAGTCCCTAATATTTACACATAGGGACCTACTCTAGAGAAGTCCATGGAACTAGAATCTTCCAAGCCCTTCTTTGCAATTCTAAGGGGGTCTAGGTTGTTCCATGAGAACTTCCCACGCAATCCTAAAGTATTCTACTCCCTTGGGCCTAGTTGGCTCCATTCATGCGTCGTGTCGCGCCCATGTGGCATGATGACTTGGCAAGGGTGCCACAGTGGGCTGGCCATGAATGGACGTGGAATAGTGGTCATTAAATATAATTATTGCTCTTTCATTTCAGTAGACTATAAATGTGTACCTATGTAACTAAGGAAAGATCATCCAGAAATACAACACAATACTTACACTTTTTCGCTTATCACTTTTATCATTATTTTCCTAATTGTTATTCATTTTTTTTCCTCATTTTCTAGCTCTGATACAAACAAATTTCTAGTTAACCCAAAACAAATACGATTTAGTGTCCTAATAAAATTTAGGCCAACACAAATTGGCGCCGTCTGTGGGGAATTAGTAATAACGTTTGTTCCAAAGTCAGACTTTTAGTCTGTGTATCGCTACTGTCAACTCTTTCTAATGGCTGACAGGTTTGTAAACGTTATAACTGGCGGGTTAAAGATAAATGGTGTTAATCTCGCTACAGCCAGGAAATCTGCAAAGTTTTCAATTATCATGGAAAAAAGGACCCGAGTTGATGGGATTGATAGAGAGATTGTTTTTTATGAGGGAGATTGCGATGAGATGATGTCCCCTTGTCATGAAGTTCTAGTTATCACATTAAGGATCAATGACTCAGATGTCAAACGAGTCCTAATTGACCCTGGTAGTTCTATAAAAATCATCAACTACAGGGCCATTGAGAAAATGTGGTTGAAGGACCTCATCGTCCCGAACAAGACCATCTTAACACGGTTGAATAACACCATAGAAAAAGCTTTGGGGGAAATCACCCTTACTACCACCGCCGAGGGGGTTGACAAGAAAATAATTTTTCAAATAATGACCGAGGATATGGCTTATAACGTCATCCTTGGAAGACCTTGGATCCATGAGATGGAGGCTATACCATCCACCTTACATCAAGTGATCAAATTTTCCACATCGTGGGGAATTCGTGCAATTCGAGGTGATCAACAAATAGCTCAAGAGTGTTATTAGGTTGCAACCAAGAATTGAATCGCCCTGATTGGGCAGACCAAGTCACAACTAAGCACCTCGGAGTCTCATAAGGAGGAGAGCTCGGTCCTTGAGGCTAGTCCTACAAAGCAAAAAGAAAAGATCCCAGCATTTATTCAAGAACCTCAGAAGCAAAAGGTCGAGGACTCAACAGTCGAGGAGCTAGAATCTTTTGCCTTGTCAAAAGAATTTCCAAAAAGAAAAGTGTTTGTAGGCTCGGAGCTGGATGCCGAGTCAAAAAGAGCTTTCATGGAGTTGTTAAAGGCCAACGATGACTGTTTCGCCTGGTCTCATGCAGACATAGTTGGGATTGACCCCGAAATAATGATGCATAAGTTGAATGTAGATCCCAACCACCGCCCGGTGAAACAAAAGAAGAGGCCACATGTCGGTGTAAAGAAAATGGGGATTCAAGACGAGACAAAGAGGTTGCTTGATAATGGATTTATCAGGGAGGTAAAATACCCCAATCGGCTTGCCAAGTGGTGGTAGTACCGAAGAAAAATGGAAAGTGTTGAATGTGTGTCGATTACACTGAGCTAAATAAAGCTTGCCCGAAGGATTCTTATCATTTGCCTCAAATAGATAGGTTAATAGACTCCACAGCTGGACATAAACTATTGACCTTTTTAAATTCATATTCAGGGTATAATCAAATCTTAATGGATCCCAATGATGAAGAAAATACTCCTTTCATCACAAGTGAAGGGACATATTGCTATAAGGTAATGTCCTTCGATCTTAAAAATGCCAGAGCAACTTATCAAAGGTTGGTACGCTAAATGTTTAAGGATTACATTGGTAAGACGAAGGAGGCGTACATTGATGATATGTTGGTGAAATCTGTTTGATTGGAGGACCATCTAAAACATTTGAGAGAGAGGCTTTCACAGTTTTGAGGCAATATTTCATGATGTTCAACCAAGAAAAGTGTGTCTTTGCGGTTGGCTCGGGGAAGTTTCTGGGGTTTATTATTTTAGAACGAGGTATCGAGGCAAACCCAGAGAAGATCAAAATGATACAAGAAATTCCCGAGGAATTGTCAAGTCCAAAAGAAGTTCAACGTTTAACTGGCCGATTAGCCGCCTTAAGCAGATTCATTTTGAGGTCATCCGAGCAGTGTCACAGGTTCTTTTCCATTTTGAAAAAGAATGCATCCTTGCTTTGAAGGAGGCTTTGAAGGAGTTAAAACATTTCTTAGCAAATGCTCCATTGCTTGCCAAGCCAAAAGATGGAGAGACACAGTTGGTGTATCTAGCTGTTTCCGAGGTAGCAGTTAGTGTAGTTTTTGTTCGAGACAAGGAAGGGAAGCAGCAGGCAATATATTATGTTAGCAAAATCCTCCTCGGTGCTGAAACAAGGTACCCTCACTTAGAAAAATTTGCACTTGCATTGATTATAGCTGCTCGTAAACTTCACCCTTATTTCCAATGCCACCCAATAGCTGTAGTAACAACCTTTCCCTTGAGAAATATATTACACAAACCAGAATTGTCAAGTAGGTTGTCTAAATGGGTAGTCGAGTTAAGTGAGTATGATATTGTGTATCAGCCTCGCACAGCTATAAAATCTCAGGTATTAGCTGATTTTGTGGCTGATTTTAATGCCAAACTACTCCCCGAAGCGGAAAAGGAAAATCTAGTCTCTAAGGGTCCAACTCACGGGATTTGGAAACTTTACACTGATAGGGCAGCTAATTCCAACAGCTCGAGGATCGGAATAGTGCTCGTATCTCCTACGGGGCAAAAGTTGATTCATTCAATGAAATTAGAGAAGTTGACCAGCAACGAAGCTGAATACGAGGCTGCAATAGCGGGATTAAGATTGGCCAAGGAAATGGGGGCTGAAAATGTCGAACTAAGTTGTGACTCTCAGCTAGTGGTAAATCAAGTCATCGATGGATATACGGCTCAGGAGCCTACGATGAAGCAGTTTGTGGTATGAATGCAGCAAGCGCTCGGGGCTTTTCAAGAATGGAAAGTTAAGCAAATACCACATGAGAAAAATGATGAAGTCGATGCTATGGCAAACCTAGACTCAGCTATTGAGACAGATGACTCGAGGACTAATGCAATGGTAAGGATCTTCACTTCTGGGATGGAAAAAATGAAGTTGGGGGTAAATGTGGTGTACAGACATTGGGACAGGTGAACCAAATTCATTTCTTATTTAGATTTGGGAATTTTTCCACCAGATAAGATGGAAACTGAAAAGCTTAGGAAGCAGGTGGTTCCATATACAATGGTGCAAGGGCAGTTGTATAAAAAGCTTTACAGCGCCCCAATGGCCAAATGTTTGGACCCATGGGAATATGAATATGTGATTAAGGAGGTGCACGAGGGAAAGTATGGAAATCACTCTAGTGGGAAAGCCCTCGTGCGTAAACTCCTCCAAGCTGGCTATTATTGGCCCGAAATGAGTGAGCATGCCAGGTTGTTTGTTAGGAATTGTCATAAGTGCCAAAGGCATGCCTCGATGATTCATCAACAGGCCAAGCCTTTACACTCAGTAGTATCACCATACCATTCCTGAAATAGGAAATGGATGTCGTTGGTCTGATTCCCAAGGCTAAGGGTAGTGTTCAGGTATATTCTTTTGCTTAACGATTATTTCACCAAATAGATCGAGGCAGGAGCTTTTGCTAGGCAAAAGAAAGTTATCAATTTCATTTGAAAACATATCATATGTCGATTTGGGGTCCCAAGTGAAATAACTTGTGATAATGGCGCACAGTTTGTCGGATTAGAAGTCACCACTTTCTTTACAAAATGGGGAATAAAGAGAGTGGCATCAACGCCTTATCATCCCAGTACTAACGGACAGGCTGAGTCTTCAAACAGAATAATTGTAGATAATCTTAAGAAGAGAATGAACAAGGTAAAAGGCTCGTGGCCCGACGAATTACCAGGAGTATTGGGGGCACTGCGAACTATGGAGAAAAATAGCATTGGGGAAACCCCATTTTCCCTTGTTTATGGATTTGATTCGCTGATTCCAGTCGAGGTTGGTGAACCAAGACTTTCCTATGCTCATGCAACCGAGGAGTCAAATCAAGAGGCTATGCTCATGAAATTGGATTTGCTTGAAGGACGAAGGGAAATGGTTTTAGTTCGGTTAACAGCCCAAAAGCGACAGATCGAGGCCTACTTGAATAGGAAATCCAAGTTCAAAGAACTCAAAGTTGGTGATTATGTTTTGAGAGCTTCAAATCAAACGACCAAAGAGAAAAATGCAAGAAAATTGGCTGCTAATTAGGATGGCCCTTACCGAATCAAGGCAGTTGTAGGGAAGGGTCCTACCAATTGGAAAATGAGAGCCCTTGAATTGGAACATATCTAATTTGAAGCGGTATTATTTTTGACTCCGAGGTACGATACACTTCATCAGGTCAAATATTTTTGCCTAGAGAATGGGATACCAGCGCTCCAGTGCTCAGGTCTTCACCTTTCAGACCCCACTACTAGAAGTGCAAGGGGAGTGAAGTCAGTCAGATTTCGACTCAAACCTTCGACTCATTTTCATAATCATGGACTTCAAAACAAAGTGAAGCCCGAGGTCTGGCTATCCTTACACTGGGGACTGTCTACCTTAGTGATTAGCTCTAACATAACTATTTGTATCCATCGCCCCAAGCGGCTTATATAATAAAATTTTCCCAAGTATCACCATGACTAGACTCCATATAAATCGGCTCGATTCTCATAAATGGAATAAAATTGGATTCGTTATCTTTTTATCCAGTACATGAAGCCTTTTTTAGTTTTTTAAGCCACGGCTCAAGGACGAGACGTCGTTCTAAGCTAGCTTTAATTTAATTTGTTTAAGTCTTGCAAGCAAACAAAATACTCAAGAAACTAGTCGAACACTAACAACATATGGTAAATACTAATACTTGAGGCATTCAATATAAGGTTTGAAGGCCAAAATAAAATATTTACAAAGGAAATAGCCCGGAGGCCTAAAAAAAAAAATTGACGAGCTCTCACCCATTAGCCTCGTCCCCACTTGAGTTCTCACTATCAAAGTACTCGTCCTCAGTCGAGCTCTCACTGCTCGAGGGTAGTTGATACAAAAGTTTTTGAGCCTTGGAGACATCTTCTTTTGCCTTGGCAATCTCATCATCCAAGTTTAACCCTTCCTTGCATCGTTCAACGGTCTTTAGCTTGGTTTGAATGATCGCCTAGTTTCTGTCTACTCGGGCTTTGGTGGCGTTGGAAATTTGGATTTCAGCTCAGAAGAAGAGGTTGATTCTTTACCCCAAAGGGTTTTCACTTTAGTTTCAAGAGCCTAGTTCTTGGCTCTAACCTCTTCCATCTTCGACACAAGCACTTTGGATTTCTCCTCGAACTGCTCGGTCAACTTTCTGAGCGACGCATTTGCTGCATCAATTTGCCTTTGGATCTTGGCCTGACGAATTTTCTTCTTGAGCTTTCTTCTCAACCTTAAGGTTGGCGATGACTTCACGAGCCTTGGAGAGCTCGAGGTTTAATTGGCCAGCCTCCCCACTGGCTCGATCCAATTCAACCTCAGAATTCAGAAGCTGCTTTTCAAGCTCGGGGACTTGGGCTTCGAGCTTGGCCTTTGTTCGATCACACTCCTCTCCAACCTTTTTTAAGTAAGATACTCGTTGGGCTTCCATCTTCGTGGCCTTCATGGCATAGACAAAGTCCTACAAGCGAGATGAACAAAATCAAGAAAAATGCAAGGCAATTGAAATTAAAAGGGATCGAAGCAATAAAAATTTACATTGATTGCATACTGAGCTGAGTAAGCTATCAGATCGTCAATGGGCAAGTCCTTAAGGTGCTCATTTTCTAAAGGCCCGAGCAGTCCCCTGCAGCTGATATGCATAGGTTTGAGGGAATGTTGATTATCCTAACTCCTTGTTGAGGGGTCGAGGGATGACTCGAGCGGAATCAGTGCTTGTTTTCTTTTCAGAAGAGGTCCCTTCAGCAATTTTGCCCATGGTAGGTTCAGACTTTTTACGAGCCCTATCAATAAATTAGCTCGGCACCTAAGGGTTAGCCAGCTCGACTTTGTCACGAGCACTATCCTCTTCGAGCTAATCAATTAATCTTCATCAAGGGGCTTCAGGCGACTCCACCCGAGGGTGCTTAGCTTTAGATGGCTATTTTGGCATCCCTATTTTCCCCTTGGAACCTAAAAAGGAAAAATGTGTCATTCAGAAAGGAAAATAGAGCAAAAAAGAAACATGAGGAATGGGAGTTTTAAATGTTACCTCTTGGGGCCTGATCAAGAACTTGGAAAGATTCTTGCAAGTCCTTCAAGCTATCCCCAACGTCGGGGACCTCGGCAACTTCTTTCCTTTGCTCCTTTTTCTCCTTCTTCTTTGTTTTCTTTTTCTCTTTATTTCCTTTCTTCTCTCCTTCCTCCACCTCGGTAGGCGCCTTGCTAGGGAAGTCTAAAAAAGAAGAAAAGTGAATTGAAGGCCATTAAGAAGAAAAAATAAAGAATATGGAACTGTATTGGGTGAAAATATCCATCACCTCGGTGTCAAAGCTCAAGGCATGGTAACCTCGAAGAGGTTGATTTCATTCTCATAGTTGGTCACCTCGGGCAAGATTGGACTGAAGCTAAAGATTGGAGCTCGAGTAAATTGAAGAACAATTGACACAGTACAATTAGTTGATAGTTTCTTGTTCATTTTTCTAGTTTTTATACAAACGAATTGCTAATTAACCCAAAAATAAATTCGATTTAGTTTCCTAATCAGATTTAGGCCAACACAAATTGGCGTTGTCTGTGGGGAGTTAGTAATAATGTTTGTTCAAAAGTTGGATATTTTCTAATCTTTGCCACTGTCAACTCTTTTTAATGGCATGGAGGTTTGTAAAAATTATAACTGGCGGGTTGGAGGTGAATGGTGTTAATCTCACTACAGCTAGAAAGTCTACGAAGTTTTCAATCACTATTTAAAAAATGACTCGAATTAACAGGATTGATAACAAAATTATTTTGATGAGGGGGTTGCAATGAGATGATGACCCCCAATCATGACGCTTTGGTTATTATATTGAGGATCAATGATTCAAACGTCAAACGAGTTCTATTTGACCCTGGGAATTCTGTAAAACATCATTAACCACAGGGCTATTGAGCAAATATGGTTGAAGGATCTCGTCGTCCCGAAAACGACCATCTTAACAGGGTTCAATAACTCCATAGAAAAAACTTTAAGGAAAATCACCCTTACAACCATCATCGAGGGGGTTGACAAGAAAATCGTCTTTCAAATAATGACCGAGGGTATGTCCTATAATGTTATCCTAGGAAGACCTTGGATCCATGAGATAGAGGTTGTGCCATCTACCTTACACCAAGTGATCAAATTTCCCTCCTCGTGGAGAATTCGTGTGATCCGAGGTGATCAACGAATAGGTCGAGAATGTTATTCGGTCGCAACAATGGGTGGAATCACCCGGGCTGGGAAATCTAAATCACAACCAAGCAGCTCGGAGCCTAACAAGGAAGAGAGGTCGTTCCAAGAAGCTATTCCTCCAAAGTAAGAAGAAAAGATCCCAGCGTTTTAAGAGCTTCAAAAGCGAAAGGCTGAGGACTCAACAGTTAAAGAGCTGGAATCTTTTGCTTTGTCAGAAGAATTCCCATAAAGAAAAGTGTTTGTCAGCTTGGAGTTAGATGTTGAGTCTAAAAAGGCTCTCATCGAGTTACTAAAAGCTAACGATGACTGTTTCGCTTGGTCTCATGCAGACATGGTAGGGATTGGCCTTGAGATAATGACACATAAATTAAATGTAAATCCCAACCACCTGCCGGTGAAACAAAACAAGAGGCCACATGCCGGTGTAAAAAAGAAGGTGATTCAAGACGAGACAAAGAGGTTGCTTGACAATGGATTCATCAGGGAGGTCAAGTGTCTCGATTGGCTTGCCAACGTGGTGGTAGTACCAAAGAAAAATGGCAAGTGGAGAATGTGAGTCGATTACACTGATCTGAACAAAGCTTGTCCAAAGGACTCCTACTCTTTGCCTCAAATAGGCAGGTTAATAGACTCCACGGCTGGACATAAACTTTTAACCTTTTTAGATGCATATTCGGGGTATAATCAGATCTTGATGGATCCCAACGATGAAGAAAAGACTTCCTTCATCACAGATGAATCAACATATTGCTATAAGGTGATGCCCTTTGATCTAAAAAATGTCGGAGCAACTTATCAAAGGTTTGTATGTCGAATGTTTAAAGATTACATCGCTAAAATGATGGAGGCATACATTGATGATATGTTGATGAAATCCGTTCGATTGGAGGATCATTTGAAGCACTTAAGAGAGGCTTTCGCATTTTGAGGCAATATTGCATGAAGTTTAACCCAGAAAAGTGTGCCTTTGGGGTTGGCTCGGGGAAATTCTTGGAGTTCATCGTTTCCGAACGGGGTATTGAGGTGAATCTGGACAAAATCAAAGCTATACAAGAATTCCCTGAGGAATTGTCGAGTCCAAAAGAAGTTCAGCGCTTAACTGGCTGATTAGCCGCTCTGAGTAGATTTATTTCGAGGTCATCCGAGCGGTGCCAAAGGTTCTTTTCTGTTTTGAAAAAAAAATACATCTTTTTAATGGACTCTCGAATATAGGGAGGATTTGAAGGAAATGAAGCATTATTTAGCAAACGCTTCATTGCTGGCCAAACCAAAAGATGGGGAGACATTGTTGGTGTACTTGGTTGTTTCCGAGGAGTCAGTTAGCAGTTTTGGTTCGAGATGAGGAAGGGAAGCAGCAGCCTATATATTATGTTCGTAAAATTCTCCTCGATGTTGAAACAAGGTACCTTCACTTAGAAAATTTAGTGTGAAACCCGACTTTAAACTTAACTCGAAACGAGTCAAGATTCAGGTTTAACTGGGTAACTCGTTTGAGTTAAAGATTGGAGTCGCCACCTAATATGAATTTCTAAGGCGTATTTGGTCATCTAAGTGTCTATGGTCGGGTCTTTTATTAAACAGGACTAGTCTCAAAGATTCAAGGGTAAGAAGTCCAAGTGACTCGGGGAAGAAGGCGTTAGGCACTTCCCCAAGCCCTACGAAAAGTGGTTCCCCCCGAGTTTCTATTTTGGGATGTCTAATAAGCTATAAAACATTATCATGTTCACAAAATATAGTACTATCTTAAAAGAGGTCAAATTCACAATTAATTAAAGAGTTAAATCTATTTATACAAAATATGTCAAGTTTAGGCAGCATATATAAGACTTGGGCTGTATATTTTACAAGCACGGCCTACATTTCACGCCTACTCGCATTTTTGGCCTCTATTACAAATGCCTAATCGAAAAATGGTCAAATATGCAAAGGGACATTTAAAAGCAGCATAGTTTTGCAGTCCTAGCAGACGAGTTAATTTTGCAAAAATAGATAGTTTTTAAAAATGATTTCAGATTTTTTCAAAAACCAAATAGAGGTTGTTTTTGAAATAAAATGATAGTCATTTAGAGTCAGTGTGACTTGTCATTAATTTTCAAGACCTAACCTTAATGGCTATTTGATTTAAGGGGTCGGTTTTGAAATATATATAAATAGGTAGGCTTTTTTGGAAAATGGGTCTTGCAAAAAAGGTACATAAATGCAAATAAGGGGCTGCCACACGTAAATATACATATAAACATGCAAATACATGAAGTGTTAAGTGACATATTTTAAGAAAATACATATAATAGTGGTATAATTGACCCTTAATGCTTATATCCCCCCTATACACTATTAGATTAGTGTATAAGAGGTTGAAATAAGTTTTAAAATCATTTTCACACAGATAAGGGCCCGATTTGAAAATGTTTTTGGGCCTGCCTTAATTACGCAAAGAAGAGGGCATTCCAATTTTACACAAACAGTTCAATTTCAAGTAGTGAGCACACATACAGCCTTTGTTCTAAAGAAAATCATTTTTCTAAAGTAGTTTAAGTACGAAAACTGTTTTGCATTTGTTTTTAGTTGACTAGGAGTTAATCTCGTCATTAAATCACCAAATTATGTGTAGATGCCAATATCATGTAACATTTAAAACCATTAGACACTGCAAACTAAGTTCTGTTTTAGCATTTAAATACAATGACCTTTATTTTTAGCATATGATGCAGCCACATAAAAAGGAAAGGAGAAGCAAAAACCCTTGGATGGCCATTTACACAGCCTTGTAGCTTTGTACCATATCTTAAAATGAATACAAGCAGCGAATCCTAATAAATATACATGTAGGGGGAATACTAGACAGTGAAAGCATGAAAGGAGGTCCTTGTTAAATTTAAAACTGCCCGTTGATTCATGGGCATAGTAGTTAAACTTCAGAAAGCCATAGCATTGCCCTGCACTTAATAACACTGGTATGATCCCTGTACATCATCCTAATAACTGTAAAAAGATTAACCAGCACTAATTAAGCACCCAGTACCCAAGTAGGAAGTGCAAAATAGGCATAGGCAATCTAGATGAGGCTAACATAGAAAAGAGGTGAAAGAAACAAGCAGCTAGGCATAAATGCAGTATATAGTCAAGGGTGGAGGAATACCTTGCAACAGTATCAAATAATTAAACAAGGTGCAGACAATGATTAGCACTTGCACAGGCAAAACCAGGAAGCAAACAGAACAGGAGTCCTTCCTATGACTTAGAGAAAATCAGAGAAAGAGGAAGTGTATGCTTGTGAAGTGTCCTGTGTGTTTTTCTATGTGAAAGAACTTGTTCAGTGTATATTTTCATGTGTGTCTAGGTGTGCCAAAGTGCAGTTTATATAGGCCTAGTATAAGGCCTCTTCTGAATTCGAAATTGAGTGTAAAAGGGTCATGAAATTGGTAAAACTCAAAGAAGGAAAGGGTGGATTATGCAATCAATCAAGGGGAAATATTTTTCCATTATATTTTCCATAAATAAAGTCAGTTTGAAAATTGTCAAAGGTTCTCATCCCAAAATAAGTTAATCAGGGTCCCTAAATTAAGGTAAATCACATCCCTAATTTCTATGGTCTCCCTTCCTTCTAGTGTTAACAGTGTCCAGGTTTAAAGTTCAATCCACAAGCAATTTTAGGCTTTAAAATCATTTAGCATATTCCCAGGATAAGCCATATCAGTTGTCAAGATTGATTTTCAATTACACATTCAAACCAAAAATTAACCATTGCTTTACCATTTCAGTTCTCAACTAGAATTCCACATTGAAACTAATTAGGATCTTTTAATCACGTAGGTCAAAACTCAAACTAATTAAATCACATTATACATTAAAATAACATGCTGAAACAGGATGATCGATTAGTCATACTAAACAAAATTAATTCCTAAATCAAAGATGGATTCCAGGCTCGCAACTGCTGAAGCACCATCAGAAAGTGTCATTGTTTCTTCCGGTGTAAAGTGGTTAGTAATTAATATTCGATCTATATATCTCCTCATGGTTCGAGGAGCTAGTAGAGTCATGTTATCCTATGAGCTTGTTTGGGTTATAAAAAAAAAAAAAAAAAGTTTCTGGTAAATTGTCAAAGTTTCCTGGTTTAAGCCATGATCACACAGGACTCAAGCATATAGCATTTTTAACTAGTCAATGACTTAGGCAAAAATTATAAATGTGTATAAAAATGCGTATAATTATATGAAATACATATAAATGCATGGAAAAATTGTATAGAATACTTATAAAAAAAATTAATTGTGAGAGCTAAATAATTAAGAAACCCTATTATTTTAAGTTTTAAGATAATTTAGGAGATTTTGCCAAAAATGCGAATAATTACAAGAATTTGTGACGAAACATGCAAATTTATAAAATTGCAATCGCTTGTGCAAATTGCTTTTAAAAATAGCCTAATTGATGTGCGTGTGTGAAGTAGTGACTTAGAATAGGAGTGAGTGTATGGTAATTGTGTGTTTATCAGTGCAATTTTATTCGAATAATGGTTATCGAAATAGGAGGGATAAAATTAGGTGTCAACAGCTGCCCCTCTTTGCTCGGGGATGATGAAAGAGACTTCGGACAAAGACGTTGACAGAACGACTAATTTTGTCGCGACTCTAGAGAAGTGCTTATGGATTATGGGAATTGACGAGGTGCTAGATCGTAATATTCGTATTTTCAGATTGTATACCCTGCAATAGAAGTGAGCTATGCAAAAATAGTGTATGTATATGCAAATGTAAAATGTACTTTCCTGTTGGGCTGGATCGTCTTGCCAAGATTTCTCATCACATGTAGGTGTGTTCGTTATGCTGGGTTGCCTTTGTCATGTCCATCCTCTCACTAGCTTGTCTACCCTCGAGGCTGTTTTCTTTTTTGCAACGCCAAACTCTACATTGGGATGTCTACCCTTTACCATGCAAAACTCGACATCGGGTAGTGTACCTTCCGTCGATGCATTGGGCTGTGTACTCTCCCCTGTGTCAAATTCGACATCGGGTTGTGTACCCTCAGTCTATGCATTGGGATTTGTTCCCTCTGCTGTATCAAATTCGACATCGTGTTGTGTACTCTCTGTCGATGCATTGGGTTGTGTACCCTTCGCTTTGTCAAGTTCGACATCGGGATGTGTAACCTCGGTCAATGCATGGGTTGTGTATCCTCCGCTGTGTTAAATTCGACATCGGGATGTGTACCCTCAGTCGATACATTGGACTGTGTACCCTCTGCTGTGTCAAATTCGACATCGGGCTGTGTACCCTCAGTCGATGCATTGGGTTGTGTACCCCCCACTGTGTCAAGTTCGACATCGGGCTGTGTACCCTCGCTGTGTCAAATTCGACATCGAACTGTGTACCCTCAGTCGATTCATTGGGCTATGTACCCTCCCCTGTGTCAAGTTCGACATTGGGTTGTGTACCCTCAGTCGATGAATTGGGATGTGTACCCTCTGCTTTGTTAAATTCGACATCGGGTTGTGTACCCTTAGTTGATGCATTGGGTTGTATACCCACTGCAAAAATAAGAGCGTAGTGAAAGGAAACTGAATAACCTTTTTTTTGCCATGTGGTGTAGGGTTGTGTGCCCTTCATGCCTGCATTTAAAGAAAGATTGGTGAGTTGTGCGGGGTAGTTTAGTTTGTGCATTCTTAGCTCGCTTTGTGCCTGCTTCTTGCGAGTGCCGGAACCCTGGCCAAGCTGATAAGGATATGTATAAAGCAGTAAATAACGCAAATTATTTGAAAAACTTTTATGAGAAGACAATGAAATGAAATATTTTATTCCATTGAGTCATGAGTCGCATTGTGCATGATCATGGTCGTTGCTCCTTAGGCCTTTCCAAGTTTCCATTGAATGAATTTTGAGGGCGACCTCAAAATTCTGCCCCAATTTGTTTATTTTGAAACTTTTGAGAGGGTCTCAAAAATTTCTGCCCCAGTGTCAATTATGTCTGGTCTTGTAGAATTTTTGAGGAACTCTCAAAAATTCTGCCCAGTGTCTGCTTTATGGGAAAATGAGGTTTTTGTATTTATGTGACCGAACGTTGGGTAGGTTGCCTACGTATCCCACATGGGGAATCAGGTCTTTACGTAGTTCCAGATTACATGATATATTGCAGAATAATAAAACCATTAACTAATGCAAACTCTTATACATAGTATCTTTTGACGGCGTCTGAGTTGATTGGTTTCGGCCAAACTTCTCTATCCATCTCTGCCAGTATTAGTGCCCCTCCAGTTAGAACTCGGTGGACCATGTATGGCCCTTGCCAATTTGGTGCAAACTTGCCTCTTGCTTCTTCTTGATTGGGAAATATTTTCTTCAGCACTAATTGTCCAGATTCAAAAGACCTTTCTTGAACTTTCTTGTTGAATGCTTTAATCATCCTCCTCTGATATAGTTGCCCATGACATATTGCATTCATTCTCTTGCCATCGATGAGTGCTAACTGCTCGATTCTTTCCTTGACCCATTTTGCGTCTTTCAATTGTACCTCTTGAATAATCCTTAGAGATGGTATCTCGACCTCTGTTGGTATCACTACTTCGGTGCCATACAGTAACAAGAGTGGCCCCTGCTGATGTTCTCAATGTGGTGCGGTACCCTAACAAAGTATATGGTAAGTTCTCATGCCATTGCTTTGGATTCTCTGTCATCTTGCGCAGTATTTTCTTGATGTTCTTGTTGGCTGCCTCAACTGCTCCATTAATTTGAGGTCTTTATTCAGTGGAATTGTGGTGTTTGATCTTGAAGACTTCACAAGTTGCTTTCATTAAGTCACTATTGAGATTGGACCTATTGTTGGTGATGATTGACGGGAATACCAAATCGACAGATCTTTTTGTGACGAACAAAGTTTTCTAGCACTTTATTTGTCACTGACTTGTATAATGAAGCTTCTACCCATTTAGTAATGTAATCAATAGCTACCAATATAAAATGGTGTCCATTTGAAGCAGCAGGTTCGATCGGTCCGATGACGTCCATTCCCCAGGCAGCAAAAGGCCAAGTTGATCCCATGACATTTAATTCGCTAGGAGGTACTCGAATCATATCTCCATGGACTTGGCATTGATGACATCTCTTTGCGTACTTTATGCAATTATGCAAGCATGCTCCATTGTCATCCAGAAATATCCAGCCCTCAAGATCTTCTTTGCAAGTACGAAGCCATTCATGTGTGGACCACACGTCCCAGAGTGTATTTCTTCTAACAATCTCGTAGCTTACTTTGTATCTACGCATCTCAGTAAACCTGGATCAGGTGTCCTTTTGTATAGGATTTCACCATTCAAAAAGAAACCATTTGTCAATCTCCTCAATGTCTTGTTTTGAAGGCTTGTTGCATCCTTTGGGTAAGTGTCATCTTTGAGAAATTTCTTGATGTCATAGAACCAAGGTTGTCCATCTATTTCTTCTTCCACATGATAACAGTATGTCGGTTTCTTCCTTACTGACACGGGTATTAAGTCAATATAATTCTTGTCAGGATGTTTGATCATGGAAGATTTGGTGGCCAAAGCATTTGCGAACTCATTTTGTAGCCTAGGTACATGCCGAAACTCTATCTTGGGAAATCTAGGCTTCAGCTCTTTTATGCACTCGAGGTATGGCAATATCTTGGAATTCTTTTGATGTTTGGCATTTTATGCCAATATTTCCTTAATATTTCCGCACGTTTGAGCTTGTTATTCGCTCGTTTTATAGTTTATGAATGTGGTTTTACACTAATTTTATGTCGTGTGTATGTAGGTTGTTACGCGGTACAATTGGAGCTTTAAAGAGCATGATCGAGCAAGAAAAGATTGGATTTGGATTGAGGATTGGATCGAGCACGCGAAGGCACGAACGACGCGAGTTGCGGACGAAGAAAGCAGCGAAATAAGCCTGGCGCGGGGCGCCCCCTATAGCGCCCATTTTTTGGCGCGGTTACTGGCGCGGGGCGCCCCAAAAGAGCCCAAGTTTCGACGGGTTCTGCCTTGGGTCGCGCGTTACGAGGCGCGGGGCGCCCGTTATAGCGCCCCTTGTGCGGTTTTTCACTTCCTATTCCGTCTAACATTGGGTCTAACTTATTACTAGGTGTTTGTAAACATTATAAATAGTCTTTTACTTAGTTTTTGATGGGATTTGATACTTTGGAGCAAATTGGAGAGCTCATAACATCTTGAACAATGGTTTTTCTTCCTTTCATTAATCTATTATATCATTATTTCATTATTTCATTATTTCATCAATTCCTTGTGTTGTTATTATGAGTATGCGTGGCTAAATCTATCGTTCTAGGGTTAGAGTATTACATGAAAGTTGATGTTTGAAGATTGATTCCCATTAATTGAATCCCATAACGGGTTGCTTATTCTTTCTTGATTTCACTTGTGTAATTTTCAGGGCCCGATTATTACGCATTATCTATGGTTTTTAGATTGAACTCGAAAGAGGGAATTTAATTACGTAATAAGAAAGAATAGGACTAGTTTGTGAATCCGGGCATCGGGGAACCAATTTGTGAGTAGGATAGACATATACTTGCTCGCCTAGTTTAACTCATTACAGAATTCGTTAATACATGCACGTGATTCAACCCATAGACATATAGCGATTGGAGTAGCCTGCATAGACCGTGAAGAATCGAAAGGTTTTCACGGGTACATTTAATCTGTTAGTTAGTAATCCGGGATTTAAGAAGTGGAATCAATTGGAAAACTCAACTGGATTGTTCGTAACTCTGACCCTGGACCGTCTCCTTATTACTGATAACAACCATGTTTCGCTCCATTGCTTGAATTCACTTTTACCCTCTTAATTATTGTTCTTTAGTTAAATAAACTCTCACTATTGGAAAAGATCCCTGAGTAGTTGTTAAGAAATTATATGCTAGAATTCAGTCTGAATAGTCCTCGTGGGAACGATACTCGATTTATCACTTTATTACTCGTCGACCGCGTATACTTGCGTGTGTGTTTGGGAGCAACAAGTTTTTGGCGCCGTTGCCGGGGACTAAATAATTGACTGATTTCTTTTTGAACAGTTTATTACTTTCTATTCAGGTTTAATTTTTATTTTGAGTTTTATGTTGTTTCAGGTATTAGGTCCTGCTTGATCTTTACCTATAGGAATGGTAGAAGAACAGGCTTTAGCTGTGCGAGATGTTGCTCTCCCCAGCCTGGAGGGAGTAGCCTCGAGCATAGTTAAGCCTGAAATCACCGGGCACTTTGAGATTAAGTCCGGCATGATACAACTATTACATGTGACTGGACAATTTGCTGGATTACTTAGCGAGGATCCACAACAACATATCCAAAATTTCTTGGAGATCAGTCATACTTACACACCGAAGGGAGTTCCTGTTGATTATGTTCGCTTGGCGTTGTTCCCGTTTTCACTGATTGGGGCAGCAAGGAAGTGGTTAACGGCTGAAAAGTCTGGGTCTATCACTACTTGGGAGGATTTGGCTAAGAAGTTCTTGGCTAAATTTTATCCATCTGCCAAGACAGCTCGGCTGAGGAGTGAAATTATGTCCTTCAGACAATTAGACGGAGAGTCTTTGTATTCAGCCTGGGAGCGATTCAAAGCTTTATTGCGAGATTGTCCACATCACAACCAATCTAATGAGGTTATTGCACACACCTTTGTTGAGGGGTTGAACCAACACACTAAGATTGTGGTTGATGCTGCTGCTGGAGGCCAAGTGCTGGCTTTAAATTTTGATCAGATTTATGAATTACTTGACAAGTTTTCGCAGAGCAATCCTGATTGGCAGGGTGATGGCAGAGCTACGACACAATTTGAGGGTGTTAGCAGGGCTAATACTCAGAAAGCTGCTGGGATACTTCAATTGGATGCAATTTCAGAGCTGAGAGCGAATAAGGATGCTATTTCTAATCAAATTAGCAAGCTGACTCTCCAAGCTAAACCACCATTAGCTCCAGTGCAACAAATTCAAACTTTTTGTGAGGTATGTGGAGAAGATCATAGTACTAAAGTCTGTCCATCTAACCCAGAGTCAGTATATTATGTGGGTAATCAGAACAGGTCACAGGGTCAGAATCGTAATCAATATGGTAACAGCTATAACACGGGTTGGCGTAATCACCCAAATTTCTCTTGGAAGGATAACCGTGAGCAGTTTCAGGGTAATGAGAGACCCCAAATTAATCAAAGCAATGCACCACAGCAGGGGTCACAGTCACAGGCTCAACCACAGCAATCTAATGCAATGGAGGATATGCTTAGAAAACTTCTTGCAGGGCAGCAAAAGCTCATGGATGATCCAGCATCTCAGGCACAAACAATTAAAGATCTGAGCAGTGCGCAGAAAGATCTTGAGAGACAATTGGGGCAGCTTTCTAGAGCACAAAATAATAGACCTCGGGGTGCTTTACCGAGTGATACAGAGAAGAATCCTAAAGAATTTGTGCAAGCAGTTACTTTGAGGAATGGAAGAGCTCTAGAAGAAGTTCCCCCAAAACCAAAGAAGCCTGTTGGTGAGCTAGAGCCAAATGTTGATAGGGAAGTGGAGAAAGAAGCAGAGACAGTAATAGCAAAGCAGCCCGAATCTGCTATTGTGAGACCACCACCACCTTTCCCTCAGAGGCTACAGAAGCAGAAAGTTGATGCAGCATGCAAGAAATTCTTGGAGATATTGAGTCAGATTCAGGTAAATATTCCTTTGGTGGAGCTTTCGCGGGATGTTCCCAAATATTCTAAATACATCAAGGATATTGTTGCTAACAAGAGAAGACTGACTGAGTTTGAGACAGTTGCACTCACTGAAGAGTGCAGTTCCAGAGTTAGAAGAAAGCTTCCTCATAAATTGAAGGACCCTGGCAGTTTTACCATCCCTTTAAAAATTGGAGAACATGAGGTTGGTCGAGCTTTATGTGATTTGGGTGCTAGTGTGAATTTAATGTCGTCTTCAGTTTTCAGGAAGCTAGGCCTGGGTGAACCACGACCCACTACTGTGACCCTGCAGCTGGCTGATAGATCTTTGACATGCCCCGAGGGGATTATTGAGGATGTGCTTGTACAAGTGGGTCAGTTTATACTACCCGTTGATTTTATTATTCTTGATTACGAAGCTGATCCTGAGGTTCCTCTCATCTTGGGAACAGGATTTTTGACTACTGGTGATGCTGTTATTAGAGTCAGAGCTGGAAAGATGATTATGAAGGTAAATGGGGGAAGAAGCTGTGTTGAATGTGTTCAGAGCTACCCAGCTTCCTTCTCATTATGAAGCGTTGTCCATGGTAAAAGTGGTAGATGATGAGTTGACTGCTGATGAGAGGTCATTCTTGGCTTCTAATGTTGATTCGTTAGAACGGGCACTCTTATGTGATGATGATGATATCCTGAAGGATGATGATATTGAGGAGTATTTGGAGGTTCTTAATATGCAGAGTAGATTCATCCCAGGGTGGAAGAAATTTGAGGAGCTTGATAGACCGTTGACCTTAACTCCTGCTAAACCGTCTATTGAGAAAGCTCCTAATCTTGAGCTCAAACCTTTACCCGAGCATTTACGTTATGTTTATTTGGGTGAAGGTAATACTTTGCCTGTAATCCTTTCTTCTTTGTTGTCTGATGTGCAGGTTGAGAAGGTGTTGCGGGTATTGCGAGAGCGCAAAAGAGCTATTGGCTGGACTATTGCTGATATTAGAGGGATTAGTCCTTCTTTCTGCATGCATAAAATTCTCTTGGAGGAAGATCATAAACCATCCATAGAGCAGCAGAGGAGGCTAAATCCAATTATGAAGGAGGTGGTGAAGAAAGAAGTCATCAAGTGGCTTGATGCTGGTATTATTTTTCCTATCTCTGACAGCAAGTGGGTGAGTCTAGTGCAATGTGTTCCTAAGAAAGGGGGCATGACAGTGGTGAAGAATGAGCACAATGAGTTGATTCCTACAAGAACTGTTACAGGGTGGCGAATTTGCATTGACTATAGGAAGCTGAACAAGGCCACCAGGAAAGATCACTTCCCACTTCCCTTTATTGATCAGATGCTGGATAGACTTGCAGGGCATAAATATTACTTCTTCTTGGATGGGTATTCGGGCTACAATCAAATTGTGATAGCCCCTGAAGACCAAGAGAAGACCACTTTTACTTGTCCATATGGCACCTATGCATTTAGGAGGATGCCATTTGGGTTATGTAATGCCCCGGGGACTTTTCAGCGGTGCATGATGGCTATTTTCACTGACATGGTGGAAAAATTTGTGGAGGTATTTATGGATGATTTTTCAGTGGTTGGTGACTCTTTTGATGAATGCTTGAGAAATCTTGATGCTGTGCTGAGCCGTTGTGAAGAAACAAATCTGGTGCTGAATTGGGAAAAATGTCACTTTATGGTTCAAGAAGGCATAGTACTTGGGCACAAGGTGTCAAAGTAAGGAATTGAGGTGGACAAAGCAAAGATTGAGGCTATTGAGAAATTACCACCACCTATCTCTGTTAAGGGGGTGCGTAGTTTCTTGGGACATGCAGGGTTCTATAGACGTTTCATAAAGGACTTCTTCAAAATTTCCACACCCTTGTGCAAATTGTTGGAGAAGGATGTAAAATTTGTGTTTAATGATGCTTGTCTCAAGGCATTTGAAGAGTCGATGAAAAGGTTGGTAACCGCACCAATCATCATTGCTCCTGACTGGTCTTTACCGTTTGAATTGATGTGTGATGCGAGTGATAATGGTATTGGGGCTGTTCTAGGCCAAAGAATTGGAAGAATCTTTCACTCCATCTATTATGCAAGCAAGACGCTTGATGCAGCCCAGTCCAATTACACCACCACTGAGAAGGAGTTGCTAGCCGTAGTTTATGCTTTTGATAAGTTCAGATCTTACTTGGTTGGCACTCATGTTGTTGTCTACACTGATCATGCCGCAATCCGGTATTTGTTTGAAAAGAAGGACTCCAAGCCTAGACTCATTAGATGGGTTCTCCTATTGCAAGAGATTGATGTTGAAATTCGAGATCGCAAGGGGACTGAGAATCAAGTTGCTGATCATTTGTCAAGGCTGGAGAATAGAGATCATGTAGATGAAGGGCCCGAGATTAAAGAGGTATTTCCTGATGAGCAACTTTTTGCTCTTGATGCAGCTGAGGTGCCATGGTATGCTGACATGGTAAATTTACTTGTGAGTAATGTGTATCCCCCTGGGGCAACTGCTGAGCAAAAGCGTAAACTCCTTCATGAGAGTAGATTTTATGTGTTGGATGAGCCCTATTTGTACAAAGATAGGAGTTGATCAACTAGCTAGGAGATGCATTCCAAAGGAAGAAGTAGAGCCGATTCTACAGAGCTGCCATTCCTCTCCTTATGGTGGCCACCTTGGTGGAGATCGCACAGCTGCAAAGGTACTCCAATCTGGGTTCTTTTGGCCTACTTTATTTAAAGATGCTAACGCATTAGTGAAGCAATGTGATCGTTGCCAAAGAACGGGGACTATTACTAGGCGTCACGAGATGCCTTTGAACAATATCTTGGAGATTGAGCTGTTTGATTGTTGGGGTATTGATTTTATGGGTCCATTCCCACCCACTATAGGCCATAAATACATTCTTGTAGCAGTTGATTATGTGTCTAAATGGGAGGAAGCTATTGCACTTCCAACAAATGATGCGAGTGTGGTGGTGAAGTTCGTGAAGAAGAATATTTTCAATCGTTTTGGGACACCGCGGGCTATAATCAGTGATGAAGGTACGCACTTTTGTAACCGGTTGTTCAATAAATTGTTGGCTAAGTATGGGGTTCGCCACAAGGTGGCTACTGCTTATTATCCCCAAACTAGTGGCCAAGTGGAAGTGTCTAATAGAGAGATCAAGCAAATCCTTGAGAAGACTGTGAATGCCTCGAGGAAGGAATGAGCTACGAAGTTAGATGATGCTCTCTGGGCCTATCGAACCGCATTCAAAACACCTATTGGAACCTCTCCATATAGGCTTGTTTATGGTAAGGCCTGTCACTTGCCGGTTGAATTAGAGCATAAGGCGTATTGGGCAATTCAAAAACTCAACCTTGATATGGCCTTAGCGGATGAGAAGAGGATGCTCCAATTGCATGAACTTGAAGAGTTCCGTTTCCATGCGTATGAAAATGCGAAATTATATAAGGAACGGACAAAGAAATGGCATGATAAGCACATTGAGCGTCGTTCTTTTGAGTCCGGGCAGCTTGTATTTTTGTTCAACTCGAGGTTGAAATTATTTTCGGGCAAGTTGAAGTCGAGATGGTCGGGGCCTTTTGAAGTTGTTCGTGTTACCGCACATGGAGCGGTTGAATTGAGAGCCCCGGACTCTGAGAACACATTTTTGGTTAATGGTCAACGGGTGAAACGTTATTGGGGAGGTGCGGTGAACCACCGCACTTCCATTACTTTGAGGGACCCTTGATCCATACCCGTCGTGCCACGACGTTAACTAAGGCGCTTCTCGGGAGGCAACCCGAGTTTGTGCTTGTATTATTTTATTTATAGTGTCACGTAGTTTTTATTTTTCCTTGGATTGCAGGGTCATGTAATGTCGAGGCTAAGTGAGGGGTGTCCTCACCCCTGCCTACTACTACTGATCTGTTGGGGGAAGTCTGAGTACCTCATACTATATGGAAGCTTGGAGGATGCTAGCACCAAGGACTAGAATCTTCAGGGAAGTTGTCTTTACCTTGCACTTTCTTATTTTTAGCACTGAGGACAGTGCTTAGTTTAAGTGTGGGATGGGGAACTACCCTTTTATTTATTTTTGAGGTTAGGGATGCATGTACCGTAGGATTTTCTTTTATCACTTGACTTTATTTTGATTTGTTTCTTGCTTTAATATATGGAATAAAAATTAGAAAACCAATGAAAAATTTCAAAAAGATTTTCCTTTTAGTCTTTATTAGTGGTACATGTCATCCACCCCGTGGTTTTTCTTATGGCCTCAGTTCTTTTTCATGGGGAGACCTTTGAACCGGGTAGTTTTTATTCTTAGGATTAGGATAGTTAGTTATAGGTGGCCCTAGACGAAGGAAAGAGGTAGAATGCTAGATGCCTTTGATTTGTTTGATACCGGTGGACTTGAATTGATTGCATGTGCTATTTGTGGTGTCCTTGGGTTTTAATTGTGATGCATGCCTAGGAAAAATTGGAACGACCCCCTTGAGATGCTTGAGTCCGCTTGCTTGACTTGAGTGTGAACCTTTGTGCATTAGTGCTTAATTTTCCACAAGTTGCATTCTAGATGCTTGGTTGAGAGTTGTTGATGGAACCTTTTTGTGTGGATCGTGTGCAATGTGTGTGTGAGGCATATTCTTGTTTGCTCCATGTTGCATATTAATGTCTAGAACTTGCCCCATGTGTGTGCAAAGCGAAATCCTAGGTTTGCTCTAGTCGGGAAATGATACAGGCCTTCTTTTGATTTGCCTACCCTTACACATATACCTTGGAAAAAAATTGTTGTTGTGATTTTTTTGACCCTTTTTGTTGGCACCCACACCCCGAGCCTACCAATTTGTTTTAAATTGTCTCTTTTGGCCCTTTACTCCTTAAGCGCTTTAGTTGATATTGTGATATTATTTTGGAGTTGTGGTTGGATATTGGGAGGTTTTTGAGTGGAACTAATGAAGACGAATAATTGTTAAAATTGTGAAGTAGTTGTTTATGAGCATTGGCAAGGTTGGAAAATAATGAAATTGAAAAGAAAAAAAAAAGAGCAAAATTGAAAAGTTGAAAAGAAAAAATTTTGGAAAAAGAAATAAAGAGAAAAAAAATATCCATTCCTTGCTAGTGTGTGCTTAATAGAAAAAATGCTACTTGTTGAGAAGGTGTGTGTGTGAAAGTTGTTGATTGGGTGGCTTGATGAGATTGGTGCTTAATTTGAATGTGATGTATTATAGTGCTTAGGGAGGTAGTCACTATTACCATATGTATCCTACCCGCCCCTTAGCCTACATTACGACCTTTTTAAAGTCCTAGTTAATCCCGATTGGAGTGAGCTTACATTAGTAGAGTCCTATACTACGGGCAAGCCTATGGTACGTTGTGTGTGACATGTGAGACTTTCATGAGAGTGAGTGAATTCATTTGTTATTGCCCCCGTTCTATTCATGATATTGATTGTTGTGTGTGATTTTGGGGATGTGGGCACTCTTTTGCTTCATATTGGTGAGGGCACGTGGTTTGCATGAAATAGGTGAAGTTGATGGTTCTTGGTTGAGTAGATAGGTGTGATTTTGTGGGAGCATGGTTGCATTAAGTTGAGTTGGTGCATTTGAGCTATTTTGGGGTGGTTGTTCTTAGATTTTTGGTTTTGGTAAATTGTTGGCATGTTGTGGATCCATAGTAGTCATGTGTGCATTGGTTCAATGGTCGGTATCAACCATAGTCATGGGCAGACCTGTTTTACCTAGGTTGGGAAGTCAGTTGGGACTTGCTCGAGGGCGAGCAAGGGTTCAAGTGTGGGGTGGTGATGTTTGGCATTTTATGCCAAAGTTTCCTTAATATTTCCGCACGTTTGAGCTTGTTATTCGCTCGTTTTATAGTTTATGAATGTGGTTTTACACTGATTTTATGTCGTGTGTATGTAGGTTGTTACGCGGTGCAATTGGAGCTTTAAAGAGCATGATCGAGCAAGAAAAGATTGGATTTGGATTGAGGATTGGATCGAGCATGCGAAGGCACGACACGACGCGAGTTGCGGATGAAGAAAGCAGCAAAATAAGCCTGGCGCTATAACTGGCGCGGGGCGCCCCCTATAGCGCCCACTTTTCTGGCGCGGTTACTGGCGTGGGGCGCCCCAAAAGCGCCCAAGTTTCGATGGGTTCTGCCTTGGGTCGCGCGTTACGAGGCGCGGGGCGCCCGTTATAGCGCCCCTTGTGCGGTTTTTCACTTCCTATTCCGTCTAGCATTGGGTCTAACTTATTACTAGGTGTTTGTAAACATTATAAATAGTCTTTTACTTAGTTTTTTATGGGAGTTGATACTTTGGAGCAAATTGGAGAGCTCATAACATCTTGAACAAGGGTTTTTCTTCCTTTCATTAATCTATTACATCATTATTTCATTATTTCATCAATTCCTTGTGTTGTTATTATGAGTATGCGTGGCTAAATCTATCGTTCTAGGGTTAGAGTATTACATGAAAGTTGATGTTTGAAGATTGATTCCCATTAATTGAATCCCATAACGGGTTGCTTATTCTTTCTTGATTTCACTTGTGTAATTGTCAAGGCCCGATTATTACGATTATCTATGGTTTTTAGATTGAACTCGAAAGAGTGAATTTAATTACGTAATAAGAAAGAATAGGACTAGTTTGTGAACCCGGGCATCGGGGAACCAATTTGTGAGTAGGATAGACATATACTTGCTCGCCTAGTTTAACTCATTACAGAATTCGTTAATGCGTGCACGTGATTCAACCCATAGACATATAGGGATTGGAGTAGCCTGCATAGACCGTGAAGAATCGAAAGGTTTTCACGGGTACATTTAATCTGTTAGTTAGTAATCTGGGATTTAAGAAGTGGAATCAATTGGAAAACTCAACTGGATTGTTCGTAACTCTGACCCTGGACCGTCTCCTTATTACTGATAACAACCAAGTTTCACCCCATTGCTTGAATTCACTGTTACCCTCTTAATTACTGTTCTTTAGTTAAATAAACTCTCACTATTGGAAAAGATCCCTGAGTAGTTGTTAAGAAATTGTTTGCTAGAATTCAGTCTGAATAGTCCTCATGGGAATGATACTCGATTTATTACTTTATTACTTGTCGACCGCGTATACTTGCTTGTGCGTTTGGGAGCAATATCTTTGCTGTCCATTCTCCTCGAACTTGGTGAATCAACAAATCAGAATCTCCAATTGCTAACAGTTCTTGTACATTCATGTCCACCACCATCCTAAGACCTAAGATGAAAGCTTCATATTCCGCCATGTTGTTGCTGCAAGGAAACCTCAGCTTGGCCGTGATAGGGTAATGTTGCCCAGTCTCGGAAACTAACAATGCTCCAATGCCGACTCCCTTGAAATTCACCACTCCATCGAAGAATAATCTCAAACCCTCGTATTCCTCTGTGATTTCTTCCCCTACAAACATAACTTCTTCATCAGGGAAATAAGTGTGCAGAGGCTCATAATCATCACCTACTGGGTTCTCAGCCATATGATCTGCCAAGGCTTGAGTTTTCACCGTCTTTTGAGTGGCAAAAGTAATGTCGAATTCACTGAGTAGCATTTCCCATTTAGCCAATTTTTCAGTAGGCATTGGCTTTTGGAAGATGTATTTGAGAGGATCCATACTTGATATCAGTAAGGTCACATAGGACGTCAGGCAATGCCTCAACATTTGTGCTATCCAGGTTAGTACACAGCAAGTGCGCTCCAGCAGTGTGTATTTGGCTTCGTAGGGAGTGAACTTCTTACTCAGTTAGTATATTATTTGCTCTTTTCTTCCAGTTGAATCATGTTACCTCAACACACAACCAAATGCTGAATCTACCACAGACAGTTACAAGATCAAAAGTCGCCCAGGTTCGGGTGGAACTAACACAGGCGGGCAAAACAAATACTCCTTTATTCGATCAAACGATTTTTGGCAATCCTCCGTCCATTCAATAGCAGCATCTTTCTTTAATAAATTGATGATTGGTTTGCAGATGACCGTGTATTGGGCTATGAATCGGCTGATGTAATTGAGTCTTCCCAAGAAACTCATGACCTCCTTCTTGCTCTTTGGTGGTGGAAATTCTTTAATAGCTTTGATCTTTGATGGATCTAACTCGATGCCTCTTCTACTAACAATGAAACCCAGAATCTTCCTTGTTAGAACACCAAAAGCACACTTTGCTCGATTAAGTTTCAAGTTATATTTACGTAAGCGATTGAAAAACTTGCGCGGATTATCAAGGTGCTCTGAGCTTTTCTTTGACTTGATGATCACATCATCCATATATACTTCAATTTTTTTGTGCATCAGGTCATGGAACATGGTTGTCATTGCCCTCATGTAAGTTGCCCAAGCATTCTTTAACCCAAATGGCATAACCTTGTAGCAATAGGTCCCCCAAGATGTAGTGAAAGCTGTTTTCTCGGTATCTTCTTTATCCATGAGCACTTGATAATAACCGGCAAAACAATCCACGAAAGACTATAGTTCATGTTTCGCACAATTATCAATCAGGATGTGTATATTTGGCTAAGCAAAATCATCTTTTGGGCTGACTATTCAGTTCTGTGTAGTCTACACAAACTCTGAGTTTCCTATCTTTCTTTGGCACCGGGACAATGTTGGCTAACCAAGTTGGATATTTAACTGATTTCAAAATTTCCGCATTGAGTTGCTTGGTTACCTCTTCCTCAATCTTCAGCAAGGTAGATGACTTGAAAGTTTGGGCTTTTTGTTTGACTGGCGGAAAGCCCAGATTGATGGGAAATTTGTGAGCAAAACACGTCCGTGCTTATGGAAGTCATATCATCATATGACCATGCAAACATATCCTCATATTCTTTAAGAAACTCAGTATACCGCTTTTTATATTCAGTGGGGAGATGCACACTAATTCTTGTCTCTTTTACAGTTTTATCATCTCCTAGATTTATCACCTCGGTCTCTTCTAGATTTGGTTTGGGCTTATTTTCAAATCTTTCAATTTCCTCTTGTGTGGCTTCATCAAACTCATCATAGTCAAAATCAGTTTCCTTACTTTTCATGGTTTCATTACACGCTGCGGTTGCGGACTCAATGGAATTATTAGTTTGAATGCTGAAAAAAATAAAACGTTACGTAATTAAAAATATTAAAACAAAAGTGATAAATAGTGCAATAATTTATTTATGAATCCTTGCAAAACAAAGTTTGTAGGGAGACATGCACAAAAAGAAAAGGAAAATGCCAGTTCCACGACTCGAGGTCGGGTTTTATTTTAGAAAACATAAAATAAACTCTATCCCCAGCTCTACCAAGGCCCACGGCAAGTTCGGGCTAGGTTGCTGATCCAGTTGTTCAGGGCAGCTCCAGATTCAGCTTTTCCCAGTCTAGGAGGTTCAACATGCTCTTTCAGGATCACACAGCAGTCTTCGTCAGATAGGAACATATTTTGCACGCCTGCCAGTAAATCCTCTTCAGCTTCAACAATCTTCGATTTGACCCCTTGTGCTGCAGATTCCTCCCCCTTGCGACCATCCAAATATCTAGACGAGACGAAAATATGTAGGAGAGTTTTGGTGCTTTTCTTGTAGAATTTGAAGTCCAGTGATGCTTCTTCCATGCTCTTCTCATAAGTCACAGTGTATCCTATGCCAGCTTTCTCATTGTCGGGCCTCATCACAACTTGAATTGGTTCGACCATGCCATCAAGGTTTTTCCCAAACCTTTCCCAGGTTCATAGCCTTGCCTTATCATGATGCCTACAACCCAGTCTCCGTGCCATTTTGTAGATTGTGGGAGTATATACGGCTCTTTAATCACTACCTCCATAGGTTCAGGTATTTTAGGTAGCCATACTTGCTTTCCCCTTGTTTCTTCATAAATGCGCTTCCAGTTAGGACGAGCATTAGGCGAGTACATCGGTCGCTTCTCTATTTTAGCAGATATGGTCTCACGAAATTCATGTAAAGGCACACCCCAATCAGATATTATCCATTCCCGGACTAAGTTCCTCCCTTCATTGCCTTTGCCTCGACCATCCTAATAAGCGTTGTAGAAACTTCTCTTTTTCTCTTCAGTTCCAGGCGGTTCTTTGACCAGTTTAGGAGCGAAGTGTGCAGTATAACCTCCTTGGGCTGCATCAATGGGATCCCAACTCTTATTGTATTTTTTGCAGTATCTCCCTAGAGTTCCTTGCACTGCTTCCACAAGTTCCACAGTATAGAAAGTCTGCACGTCAGGAACATTCCCTTCAATTGCCGTTATGGTTTGTTCATTGTAGATAGAGTTGTTCCCTTCGCCGAATACTACCACTTCTTTGTTGTCCCACTCGAACTTCACTATCTGGTGCAATGTAGAAGGCACTGCCCCAGCCATGTAAATCCATGGTCTTCCTAGCAGCAGGTTGTAAGAAGTGAAGATGTCCCTGACATGAAATTCAGCATTGAACTCCACGGGACAGACCATGATGGTTAAGTCAATTTCTCCAATGGTGCTTCTTTATGATCCATCAAACGCCTTTACTTTCACGTCGCTTTCTCTTATATTACTTTGATCAATCCCCATTCTTTTCAGAGTGATGAATGGACATATGTTCAAACCAGACTCTCCATCGATCAAAACTCTCTCCACGAACCAGTCTTTGTATTTGATGGTGACATGCAAAGCCTTGTTGTGACTTAACCCCTTAAGCGGAAGTTCATCTTCATAGAAAGAGATTCTATTTGATTCCATGGATTGCCCGACCATGCTAGCCAGATTCTCAGCTGTGGTATCCACCTTGGACATGTGCTTCATCAAAAACTTTCATCAAAGCATTTCGGTGGCCCTCTGACTTGAGGAGTAAAGCTAAGACAGATATTTGTACAGGAGTCCCAAATGTTCAACCACAGAGTATTCTTTTGCTTGAACTTTCTTCCACAATTCCTCGGACTCCTCGGTGATGCCTCGTCTACCTTGAACAAGATTCTTAGGAGTATAGATCCTCCAACTCCTAGTCATCCCTTGTGGAGCAACAGTCTCAACTGTCGATTTACCCTTCTTCTCCGCTTCGTAATCCTATGGCACTGCCTTGTCACTATATGGGGGAACTACGTCAACGTAGAATTTTTGAGCTATTTCTACCTCAATGGGCTACAGTGCTTTAACCGCCTGGGCAACAGAAGCAGGAGCTGGTGTGGCTTCTTTTGCTTTGACAATGGTTCTTTCCAAATTGCATTCCTCGTCCAACTCGATTAAGTTCACCCTATCGTCTCTGTGGTTAGGTAGAGGGTTTTTGTGCACATTTGAAGTTTTCAAGTGGATCACCTTTGATCGATCAGGTCTTGTATTTTATCTCTCAAGGCATAGTATTTTTCGGTATCATGACCAGGTCCTCCAGAATGATAGGCACAAGTTTTATTTTGGTCGAAGTAAGGTGACATTCTATCAGGCATTTTGAATGGGACAGGTTGTATGTGGTCAGATGCTTTGAGCCTTTCAAATAACTGAGTACGGGATTTGGCTAGTGGAGTATAGTTTCTTTTAGGTCTTGAGTTGTTGTTTGTATGGGGTCTTGGTGGATAGGTGTTGGTATTTCTATAGTTAGGACTTTGTGGGTATGGTGGTCTTTGTGGTGGTGGGTTTTGGAACATAGGCTGAGTGTTGTAGATTGGATAGGTAGATGTGAGTGTAATGTATGGGTATGATGGAGGCGGTGTTTGGTAGTAGTAGTTATGGGTGGGAGAATGATCGAGTGACGCAGTAACAAAAGAGACGTCGTCCTTCTTTTTCTTCGATGTACCGGTGTTACCGGTTTGTAGTGCTTTGTTAGTGGCTTGTAGTGCGGCCAAGTTGACAATCCTACCAGTTTTTAGACCATCTTCAACCATGTCTCCAATCATGATCAAGTCTCCAAACTTCTTGTCTTGCATCTTCCGCATCTTGTCAAAGTAGACATCCTCTTGTATGCAAATGAAAGTTGCCACTATCTCCGTGTCTTCCATAAGAGGTTTGACTTTGGCGGCTTTAGCTCTCCATCTAGTCGCGAACTTTCTAAATGTCTCAGTAAGCTTCTTCTTCAGCTTCTCCAAATAGAACGATCAGGCATGGCGTCAGTGTTGTGCCTAAAGCTATCAACAAAATCTCCAGCCATAGCCTCCCAGATTGTCCACTTCTTTATTTGCTGCTTTGAATACCATACCAGTGCATCTCCAGTCAAAATTTGGTTGAACAATTGCATATAAATCTTTTCATCGTGTCCAACCCCGACCAACTTGTCACAGTAAGATCTCAAGTGAGCCATTGGGTCACCACTACCATCGAACATGTTGAACTTGGGCGTCTTGTAACCTTCGGGCAGCTTCAAATTAGGGTACATGCATAGATCTTCATAAGCTAGTCCTCGGGTTTCTTTGGTGCCTTTGAATTGCTTGAATTTCTCCACTAACCAGTTGACTTGCTCTTTGGTGATGTCTGAGTCTTCCCTTGTCCATGCATACATGTCGTGATCTTTGGTGGGTGATGCAATAGTTTTGGTTTCAACGGTGAAGGGAGGGAGGTTGTTTTGTGGTGCTTTTGGTGGCGCAATATAGGTGGGGTCTTGGATGTCTTTCTCGGGGAATAGTGGATATTTACCGTGAGGGCGGGCGGTTTTGTTAGGTTCAGTGATTCCATCAACCTGGGCAAGAGGAATCCTATTTTCTAACTCAAACAACCTTTGCTCCAGCTTAGCGTAATTATCATAGGCAACCACGCCTTGCTTTTCGGGGGTTCCATTTCCAGCCTTTTCAAACTCACCCATGATATTGTGTCTCTTCCTTGTCCTTGTAGGTAAAAAGGGAGGTGTTGGGATTGATCCTCTAGATCTCAACAGGTACTGCGGCGTAGCCAGAATGCACAAACCAAACTTCAGGGACTTGGGACTAAAATAACAAAAATAGAGAAAATAATGTGAGTAAGTGTTAGCATTAATAAATTCGCTTCCTATTATGCAAGGGACCTCTTTTGTGCCAGAGGTAAGCCTATCAAAGATTCAAAGTAATGTTTTCGTCGAACACATCATTTCGTTTACATAAGCATAATCAACACAAATCTTAAAATCCAAATAACAAAATTTTATTTGATTTGCTTGGCTTTATTACAATTACTAATTTGAGACAACAACTTGACTAAATGGAAAAATACGAAAGAAAAATGACCCGACCTAAAACGATTAGACTATTTTCCAAGCAAAGAGGTTTTGAATCAAGCATCAGTTCTAGCATCTTCTTTCTCCTTCTTCCCTTCGGTTTCTTCCTTAGGTTTGTGAACCAGGTTTGTTGGTGGAGGGGCAACGAACATCTCCATCAGGTCCTTCCCAGCTTGCATATCACCCAGAGTTTTTGTGAAGAATTCACATATTTCCACTCTCATTGTTTCCTTTTCTTCCAACGGCACTGACTTAAAATAATCTCCCCATCCTTTGAGCAAGTCTTGCAGATTCCCAGTGGCTTGCCTTTCTTCCATGATTTTTCCTGTCCAATACTTAAGCTCATCCCCTTTGATCCTTTCCTTGTATTTCCTCCTCATCTCCTCTTTTGTGTCACCCTTAACTCTTTCTTATTTTTGTCGAACTCGTGCCGTAGTTTCTTGTACTTCACAGCGACACTTGGAGCTTCGGCTTTCCTTTTCAGCGTGGTCTTTGATCGGAACTTCTCTTCATCTTCACTGAGACACTAAGGATAGGTAAAAGTAGAAACAGGGGTTCACCCTATTGTCTCAGCCACGACAAAATAGCATAGTAAGACTTTTTTCCCATATTGTCAATATCGTACCAACCATCGGATGCTCAATGTCCTTTATGTCAACGTTGAAACTTCTCCGTTTTGTCAACTGAGGAGTTTATTGTGTCATCCCTACTTGTCGGAGGATTATTAGAGGAACATAGTGGTGAGTTCGTCGAAATCCAATCAACGTCAAGAAAGTGGTATCTTGACCTCGTATGGAAACGATGAAACCAGCACAGTTTTTCAATTACCCATTACACTTCTTGTAACTCTTCAAACTTGGTGTACCATCCTCGCATGTTCGCGGGGCCTTCCCATACTGTTGTTCCAACCATACGGGTGCTATGTGAGCGAATGTCTCCATTTGTTAATGGTATTGGTGCTATTGGGCTGATGGGGACACCATGTAAGTGTTCTATCGACCATATTTGTAGCAAGAGGTTGCACCCTTCAAAGAAGTCTCCTCCCCATCTACATTTGGTTAGAGCCCTATAAACTTCCCCTACGATCATTGGAACTAAACTTACTTGGCGCTTGTGAGCACTTTTGCGCAACCCTTCAACCACCTTTCCCAGCCTTATGGCGATCTTTCCTTCTTTCTCGGGGAAAACCATGCTCCCCAGAAAAGCAACAATGAAAGCATTTGATTCAGTCCATTCCCAATCTTGAATTTCCCATGCCCCAGTCTAATCATGCCTAAGAGTTAGATCTCCAAATCTAGAATATAGATACTCCAACGTGACCTTTACGTCATGCACTCCCTCGACGTATAGATCATAGGGAGCGTGCAACACCTCAATGAACTCCTTAGGGTCCACGTCTCGGGGATAAATCATGGTCTCGGGCCCAAGCTCTAACCCTGCCAGTCCTCCAAACTCCTCTAGCATTGGGGCCAACTCCAAACCATTGAAATGAAATATCGCCCTTTTGTAGTCCCAGAGATGTGTAGCAGCCTCGACTAAACCAGGCATGGCGGTGTAAGCCTTGAGAGCTACCAGTTCCCTCACCACCTTTTGAACATGGACCTTACTGACGGCAGCCAAATCTTTCCACCAGAGTCTGATCAAGCGAGGAGCTCGAGAAACAGTCTCGAATTGAAGTGTACCTCTTGCATCCATAGTCTGAAAATAAAACATGAAAGGTAGGTCAAAACACTCTTATAGTCTTGATCACACTTAGGCAAATGATCAATATTTTGCGCAAACATTTCTTCGAATCCATGCAAGGATGCGGTTTTGTCTTTCGCTGTTTAGAAACCCTTTCGACATTTGGAGTAGGTTCACTAATGGACTATGACATACCAAGGACGTATAGCCTTTCTAGGTTTGTCATGCTGCAAGGAAAATAAATACGCATTTTGTTGCCAATTGTTTTCATAGATTCCCAAAACAATTTTGAAATTCAATACATGACGACTTTTGGAAATAAAAAAAAATAAAAGAAATAAACATGACACTTGACTAGGCAACACGCTCCTCCTCCAGCCTGACTCTTTTTGCTTCTCGGGTAATCTCCTTAACTTCTTCTATTGCTTTGGTTAAGTATCCCTTGCTGCAACTAAGTGTAAAATGTCTAGCTCGGCACACTCCGAATTCCATTGTTCAAGCTTCATCCCCAACATATCTATCTTTCTTTCTAACTCTAATGTACGTTTCTTCCATACTTCGATCACTTTTTTGTTTTCTTTGTCCATTTTTACAGCTTTCAACATGAACTCTCGGTATCGAATTTAAGCTTCCGCCTCTTGGTCTCTTATCTCATTTCCTCGGCTCGGCCCTACTACCTCATTTCCCTTTATGCTAGAACGCAACCAGCTATTGTAATTTGGTTAGCATCCAGCATTGTATCTGTCTAATGCTAGTGACTCCTCCCCCATGACTTGTCTACCTACCCAGCATTTTCTAATGCTTTTGACTTTTGGAACAATGTCTTCAGTATAATCGAGCTGATAGGCCTTCGTGTCTGGTATGAGTGGGATGATTTGCTTTCTCTCCGCTTGCCTCATCACCCTTAGTGTTTGATAGGGTTGGAGACCTCTCAATCCCATAAGTATCACAAAGGATGCCTTCTCAGAGCTGATGATAAAATCTGATGAAGGAAACCAAGTGAACATCCATTGAATTGAACCCTCTGTTATGCTTTCAAACAATATTACCCATTTCTCTGTGCTGCTTGGCTGCTTAAATGTAATAACCCTGTACCGTTCTCCAACCGAGTAGTTGTAACCAGTTGGCTTAGACAATTCTTGTGCACCTCTTACATTCCTCAAATGCTCCTTGAACTACGCTTGTAGAAGAAGGTTGCAACTTTGAAAATATTTTGCTCCTCTTTTGCAACAACCCAAAGTCCGATAAATATCTGCCACAATCATAGGAACTATAGTATAACGATATCCATCAATCCCATTAAATACCGCAGCAGTAACCATGACAAGCCTTGAACATATGTCGTGATTCGAGCTTTCAAGGAACACCATTATTTCTAAGAAACAAACAGCAAATGCAAATTGTCTAACTCTCCTCCAGTCATTGTAACACTTGAACTCTTTCTTACGGTTGTCGAATAAACTCAAATACCCAAACCTGCTGTAGAAATAAAAGAAGGGTATTTTCTTTTGTTGTAAAAATTCTACACTCACACTTGCTACCATCCCTAATTTATCGCGGAACTCCTCATGTGTAGGAACGCTAGGAGCCAAAATGCGACTCCCTTGCCAACGATGTTTTTCTAGCCCCGAATGTGATATGAATCCTCCTATCTTTTCCAACAAAGGTGTTAACTCGACGTCCCCAAATCTAAACACATTTAGCTTTACATCTCAAAATGACACCGACACTTCAATCATTTCTCTACATAGTTCCATTTCTAACATAGAAACCAAATGACCCAAATGTTGGCGCACTTCGGATTATTCGCCCAACGATAAATTATTTCACCAATTAGTCAACAAAGGAGGTGCTCCCATAATCATCCCAAAATGGTGAAACCTTTGACTCATGATGACCTATAAGAAAAAAATGATTAAAAATTCCCCTCCCCTTTTGAGAACAATTGGAAAAATCAAAATGCGTATTTATTTTCACCTTACTTTTCTTTTCTCTCTCTTTGTTTTTCTTTCTTTTCTCTTAAATGCACATAAGTATGTCCAAATGTTCCTTCGGGGTTAAAAACCTGTCAAGTTGTTTGGACAAGTTGAAGACTAGTCGGCTCATGGGGAGCACTTCCTATGGCATGATGCATGCACATTATATTCCAAGAGTGGTGTATTTCTTGACACGGTTCCCCAAGATGGACAACCAAGGGGTGGGATCATTTGAAATTGTTGGTTGTACCACGGACCAACTATATTTCAAACGTCTCTCCTAAAGGGTTTTTGAGGTGGAACGACCGTGAGATCCACATAATCGCCCGTATGTGTGCAAAGTATCGTTTTCCAGGAGTGGAGGAGTATGAGTGAAATATGACAATATTACATCAATATTCAAATACATATAAATAAAAGAAAGAAAAATAAAAAGAAACCAAGTTAGTAAAATAATAATAATAATAATATGGATAACAGGATAATAATCAATAAAAATAATCCCATAATAAAGACTTGTTATGGTTAGGACTTTGAGTATTCTCAGCGGAGTCGTCATTCTGTCATACCCGGTTTTAAATTCAACTCGGAGCGAGTCAAGATTCAGGTTTGACTGGGTAACTCGTTTGAGTTAAAGATTGGAGTCGCCACCTAATATGGATTTCTAAGGTCGGGTCTTTTCTTAAACAGGACTAGTCTCAGAGATTCAAGGGTAAGAAGTCCAAGTGACTCGAGGAAGAAGGTGTTAGGCACTTCTCCAAGCCCCACGAAAACTGGTTCCCGCCCGAGTTTCTATTTTGGGATGTCTAAATAAGCTATAAAACGTTATCATATTCACAAAATATAGTACTATCTTAAAAGAGGTCAAATTCACAATTAATTAAAGAGTTAAATCTATTTATGCAAAATGTGATAAGTCTAGGCAGCATATATATAACTAGGGTTGTATATTTTACAAATACGGCCTACATTTCACGCCTACTCGCATTTTCATTCTCTATTACAAATGCCTAATTGAATATGGTCAAATCTGCAAAGGGACATTTAAAAGCAGCATAGTTTTGCAATCCTAGCAGCCAATTTAATTTTGCGAAAGTAGACAGTTTTCATAAATGATTACAGATTTTGTTAAAAACCAAATAGAGGTTGTTTTTGAAATAAAATGTTAGCCATTTAGAGTCGGTGTGACTCGTCATTAATTTTCGAGACCTAACCTTAATGGCTATTTGATTTAAGGGATCAGTTTTGGAATATATAAATAGGTAGACTGTTCTGGAAAATGGGTCTTGCGAAAAAGGCACATAAATGTAAATAAGGGCTGCCACACGTAAATATACATATAAACATGCAAATACATGAAGTGTTAAGTGACATATTTTAAGAAAATACACATAATAGTTGTATAATTGACCCCTAATGCTTATACCTCCCCCCCCCCTATACACTATTAGATTAGTGTATAAGAGGTTCAAATAAGTTTTAAAATCATTTTTATACACATAAGGGCCCGATTTGAAAATAATTTTGGGCCTGCCTCATTTACGCAAAGAAGAGGGTGTTCCAGTTTTATACAAACAGTCCAATTTCAAGCAGTGAGCACACATATAGCCTTTGTTCTAAAGAAAATCATGTTTCTAAAATAGTTTAAGTACGAAAACTGTTCTGCATTTGTTTTGGTCGACTAGGAGTTAAGCTCGTCATTAAAATCACCAAATTATGTGTAGATGCCACTATAAGATAACGTATAAAACCATTAGACATTGCAAACTAAGTTCTGTTTTAGAATTTAAATGCAATAACCTTTTCTTTTAGCATATGATGCAGCCACATAAAGAGGAAGGGAGAAAGAAAAACCCCTGGATGGCCATTTACACAGCCTTGTAGCTGTGTACCCTGTCTTAAAATGAATACAAGCAGGGAATCCTAATAAACATACATATAGGGGGAATACTAGAGAGTGAAAGCATGAAAAGAGGTCCTTGTTAAATTAAAAATTGTCCATTGATTCATGGGTATAATAGTTAAACTTCAGAAAGCCATAGCATTGCCATGCACTTAAAACACTGGATGATGCAGCCACATAAAGAGGAAGGGAGAAAGAAAAACCCCTGGATGGCCATTTACACAGCCTTGTAGCTGTGTACCCTGTCTTAAAATGAATACAAGCAGGGAATCCTATTAAACATACATATAGGGGGAATACTAGAGAGTGAAAGCATGAAAAGAGGTCCTTGTTAAATTAAAAATTGCCCATTGATTCATGGGTATAGTAGTTAAACTTCAGAAAGCCATAGCATTGCCATGCACTTAAAACACTGGTATGATCCTTGTAGATCATCCTAAAAAAGGTACAAATATTAACCAGCACTAACAAAGCACCCAGGACCAAAGTAGGACGTGTAAAACAGGCATAGGCAGTCTAGATGAGGCTAACCTAGAAAAGAGGTGAAACTAACAGGCAGCCAGGCATAAATGCGGTATATAGTCAGGGGTGGAGGAATACCTTGCAATAGTATCAAATAAGTAAACAAGGTGCAGACAATGATTAGCACTTGCACAAGCAAAACCAGGAATCAAACAAAACAAGAGTCCTTCCTATGACTTTGTGAAAATCAGAGAGGGAGGAAGTGTATGCTTGTGAAGTGTCCTGTGTGTTTTTCTCTGTGAAAGAACTTGTTCAGTGTATATTTGCGTGTGTGTCTAGGTGTGCCAAAGTGCAGTTTATATAGGCCTAGTATAAGGCCTCTTCTGAATTCGAAATTGAGTGTAAAAGGGTCATGAAATTGGTAAAACTCAAAGAAGGAAAGGGTGGATTATACCGTCAATCAAGGGGAATTAATTTTCTATTATATTTTCCATAAATAAAGTCAGTTTTACAATTGCCAAAGGTTCTCATCCCAAAATAGGTTAATCAGGGTCCCTAAATTAAGGTAAATCACATCCCTAATTTCTATGGTCTCCCTTCCTTTAGTCTTAACAGTGTCCAGGTTCAAGTTCAATCCACAAGCAATTTTAGGCTTTGAAATCATTTAGCATATTCTGGGGATAAGCTATATCAGTTGTCAAGACTGATTTTGAATCACATATTCAAACCAAAAATTAACCATTGCTTTACCATTTCAGTTCTCAACTAGAATTCCACATTGAAACTAATTAGGATCTTTTAATATCGTAGGTCAAAACTCAAACTAATTAAAACACATTATACATGAAAATAACATGCTGAAGCAGGATGATCGCTTAGTCATACTTAACAAAAATAATTCCTAAAGCAAACATGGATTCCAGGCTTGCAACTAGTGAAGATGATGCAGGGTTTAAGCCATGATTACAACGGATTCAAGCATATAGCATTTTTAACTTGTCAATGACTTAGGCAAAAATTATAAATCATGCGAGACAAATAATCAACAAGGAACTGACCATACTATTAACTCCACAAAGCAACTAGGCAATTCTTAGGTTTACTAATCACACAAGTTCAAGAACGATTAGAGAAGAAAGAAAAATTAAGGGTTACCTGTAAACGAAGTCGGGTCAGTCTTGACCTGTCTCAAACCCGGTTGCATGAAGGATTTCCTTCATTCCTTTGTGGTAGTGACACCTTAGGATTCATTCAATCCATGATCGGAGACTTTTTCCTGGCGACAGAGGTCCTCATCGGCGAGAGGTCAACTTTGACCCTCGTCGAAACGGCCAAAACTATAGGGATTTTGTAGCGGATGAAGAGAGGGACACGTTGATGCCACTCACTTTAAACTTCGCCAGTGAAATCGACTGAAAATGGTCATAACAGTGGTGGCTTAGGGTTTCGTCTATAGAGAATAGGAGGGAAAGGGCGGCCGGATGCTGTGAGAAGTGAGCAGGGATTTAGGGTTTGGGGTATGAGGGTGAAATTGAAAATGGAAAGTTGATTCCCAACCGTTGGATCAAACACTTGGACGGCTGAGATGAAGCCACGTCGTCATGACATGGCACTGATGTGTATAAGTGAGTGTGAAGTGTAAAAAATTCTGTGGTGTATCTGTATATATGTATATGCGTACATCTAATGTATAAATGTGTATAAAAATGCGTATAAGTGTATAAAATACATATAAATGCATGAAAAAATTGTATAGAATACTTATAAAAATTAAAAAAATGAGAGAATTAATTGTGAGAGATAAATAATTAAGAAAACCTATTATTTTAAGTGTTAAGATAATTTAGGAGATTTTTCCAAAAATTGGAATAATTACAAGAAATTGTGACGAAACATGCAAATTTGTAAAATTGCAATCGCTTGTGCAAATGTTTTTTTAAAAATAGCCTAATTGGTGTACGTGTGTGAAGTAGTGACTTAGAACAGGAGTGAGTGTATGGTAATTGTGTGGGTATCAGTCCAATTGTCTGAATAATCGTTATTGAAATGGGAGGGACAAAATTAGGTGTCAACAGTTAGCACATCCGTTGATTATAGCTGCTCGAAAACTGCGACCTTATTTCCAATGTCACCCAATAGCTGTAGTGTGAACTTTTCCCTTATGAAATATATTGCATAAAACAGAGTTGTCAGGGAGGTTGTCCAAGTTGGCAGTCGAGTTAAGTGAGTACGATATTATATATCAGCCCCTTACGGCCATAAAATCTCAGGTGTTAGCTGATTTTGTGGCCGATTTTAGTTCCAAATTACTCCTCGAAGCGAAAAAAGAAAATTTAGCCATTAGGGGTCCAATCCACGATATCTAGAAGCTTTTCACTGATGGGGCGACTAATTCCAACTGCTCGGGGTTTGGGGTAGTGTTCATAACTCCCACAGGGGAAAAGCTAAGGCACTCGATGAAGTTTGAGAAGTTGACCAACAATGAAGCTGAGTACGAGGCTGCGATAGCAGGATTGTGGTTCGCCAAGAAGATGCGAGCTAAAAATGTGGAGTTAAGGTGTGACTCTCAACTGGTGGTAAATCAGGTCCTCGGGGGGTATTCGGCTCGAGAACCCAGGATGAAACAGTTCGTGATACGAATGTAGCAAGCACTCGGGGCTTTTCATGAATGTAAAGTCATGCAAATACCACGGGAGGAAAACGTCGAGGCCGATGCCTTTGCAATGGGAAAGATAATGACTCGGGGACTGACGCCACGGTCAGAATCTTCACGTCTGCAATAGGGAAGATGAAGTTGGGAGTAAATGTGGTTAACCAACATTAGGGCTGGCGAACCAAATTCATTTCTTACTTGGATTTTGGAATTCTGCCACTAGATAAAAGGAAAGTTGAAAAGTTTAGGAGGCAAGTAGTTCCATATACAATAGTGCATGGGCAATTGTAAAAAAAGCTTTACTACGGCCCAATGGCCAAATTTCTAAGCCTAGGAGAGTATGAATATGTGATGAAGGAGGTACATGAGGGAATGTGTGGAAATCACTCTGGAGGAAAATCCCTCATGCGTAAACTCCTCCTGTCACACCCTCTTTTTTTCGAAACAATGAAACATAATTAAATGAAAATGTATTTACAAAAATTTGGTGACTGGTGTTTCAAGGTACAAAAATTATTTAAAGAACTCAGAGTCGCCACTTGACAAGTTAAAGGTGTGCCAAGTCACCAAAGTGGTGTACCTAGAATACCTTTGACTCGTCTAATGGTCTGCGTCAGAGATTAGGGTAAGGTTCTCAGTTGACTCCGGGGAAGGTTCTCAGTTGACTCCGGGGAAGGTGTTAGGCACCCTCGAGTCCTGTGCCAAGCACGGTTGCGTTATTGTCACGAGTTAATTTAGGAAATATTTGGTTGTTATATTTTGCCGTTGATTAAAATTCCCACTTTGATTAAAATTGTAGATGCTTCACCTAACTATGTTGTAAAAAAGTAAATATTTACATTGAGTAAACTAAAAGAAAGTAAACCTAAACCAATTAATTAAACATGGATCATTTAAAAATAATAATGTGGCTGCTTGTTAAAGGGTGGCCTGTTTATTAAAGAAGGTGGACTGTTTCTGCAAAAAAGAAAGCTTGTAGCCTACCGTCCTTTTCTTTTGTTATTTGGCTAATTTGTTTTGCATTCGTAGGCCGCATTAAAGATTGATTCACAAAAATAGCCACTCTTCGTTCTCTGTCCAAATAATGACTGTTTCTTACAAAATTAATTTGTGGCCAGATCTTAAAAGGACGTCATATTTACTGCATAATCGTTCATCTAGACTCTAGAATAATTCAAAACTTAGACAATTGCACTACATGTCCATTTTCATGTTGATCTTTCAAATCTGTCCAATTTAAACAATTGCAAACAATTGCACAGATCTGAAAGATTATGTACCCTGATTTACAATTCAATTTTTTCCTTGCAGCATGTTCAAGTAACAACATATATTACTTATAAAGGAAGGTTGAATCAAGCAAATGACTTGGCAATTTTCCTATTTACTTTGACATCACAACAGGTTCATCAAGAAAAATAATATACAATCATTTATAAAGCAAGAACTTCCAGACCACAAATCATGTTGATTTCATTTCATGCTTATAGCCAAATGCTCAACATAAATACAAAGTTATTGTGAGCTTACCTTTGAGCCAAAATCCTATGCAATGCAGCAAAACCAAATAGCAGTAGCAACCAACAACTAACAACTACAGAAATCAGCTCATTTTCTGTCCAAAAAATAAGGATTTATACTCCAAAAGACTGTTAAGATAGAAGTCTTTTAGAGCTAAATCCTACCCACTTAACTCTATAAGTGTTTTCTCACTTTTCTTTCCATTTTTCTCAAGCTTCCATTTTGTTTATGTGTTTTCTCGATGTATTCTCTGTGATTTTTCAGCAAGTAGTTGGTGTGTTTCAGCTCATGGTGAATGTTTTCGCTCTGATTTTTTTAGCAGATGTTGGTGTATTTGTTTCAGCTCTTAGTTGGTTGTTTAAATGAGGAATTAAAACCTCTTAGGTCTAACTAAATATAGAAGAGAAGGGAGGGGTAGTTGGGCAAGCACATGCCCTCACTTGAGTACATGTCTAGTCCCTTTTTTTCCTCAAAAAGACTGCTGCTACAGCTGCTTTTTGTCCCCTATTTTCAGCTACTTTACACTTGCTAAAAATAGAAAAAATTGGTTGTCCAATAGAGGACAGTCCAATGGGCTGGGCTGGATAGGTTATTGGGCCTATTGGGCTCACACTTAAGCCCAAAACTCCCTTTTATACTGGACCGGGCAGATCTGAAATTAATTTATTCAGCCCAAAAACTACACTTAAACCAAAAAATTTCACCGTATGTCCTCCATAAGGAGTGGTTTTACAAAATTACTCGCGCTAAGGAATGTTTTAGCAAATGCCATTACTTAGTCCGCAAGCCAAGACTTCAAGGCAAAAAATTTGTAAGTCATGGCAATTTCCTATACTTCAAGGGCAAGTGCTATTTTGCCAATACTTCAAGTTGTATGGCGAGAATGCAGGGAAAACTGGAAGGGGCAAGTCTTGACAATTGCCAATACTTACGATGCAGTGCAGCAAGTGTTGCCTATTGCCAATACTTGCCGTGCAAGTGTTGGAAAATCGAGCAGGGGTCAATGGCAAGTCTTGGCAATTACCAAGACTTATGGCCAAGTGCGGCAAGTATTGCCTATTGCCAATACTTGAAGGGATAAGTGTTGAAAAGCGGTAAAATATAACGGGAAGTCTTGGCCCCGGATTTTTTTCATTAATTCTTAATGGGGGCATTTTTGAAAACCATTTCATAGCGCGGGCATAAAGGTAAACCATTGATTCCCGTGTCACATTTTTGCAAATGAGCCCACTTAAACCTTCCAATTGGGCCTCAATGACACGACCCGGAATCCAGTTAGGCCGTGCGGGTACCCGACATCCTCCCTTAGACCCGTCGGGCGAACCCTTACCAAATAAATTAGGAAAACAAATATAAAATTTCACAAATAAGGACAAGACTTTAAAAAAAAACACAGACATACTGATACCTCTAAGCTGTACAAAAGAAATTACAGCTGACTACCCAACATACTAGGTTTAGGACTATCCAGACTAGACATCTAAGAGTACAAAAGAAGACAAATACCTCTTGAAGGGAGAAAAATGCAACTGAAATAACAACCAATAAACTGGTGGCCATCCGGAATAAAAGCTAGCTCACCCTAACAGCTGAAGTTGTCTTCGCTCCTTTACAACGTGGCGAACTCAATCCTGGAGCGAACCTGCCGAAACGAAATAGATAGACAAGAAACAAACAACAAACAAGGGTGAGTCAAAAGGACTCAATAAGTGGGGCAGACTAGCCACCTCAAAGAATAGGATAGCTAGCCATGGAGAAGAAACAGATAAACCAAATTCCTCTTATTTAAATTATAAAAAGGCAGAGCCAGATAACAACCGGAAACACATATGAAACCATAAACTCAATTAGGGATACGAGCCAGAAACATATCAATAAATGAGCAATGCACATATAACCAGGACAGTGGTCATGTATCGTAAATCTACACAATGGTATGAAATGAAATGAAATGTGATGCAAAGGGTCACATGTGCCAAATGAATGGAGCGGAATCCTCCTGCTCCGAGGGCAGAATCCTCCTACCCTCAATATGATGCAATGGAGCGGAATCCTCCTGCTCCGAGGGCGGAATCCTCCTACCCTAAATATGATGCAATGGAGCGGAATCCTCCTACTCCGAGGACGGGATCCTCCAACCCTCAATATGATGCAATGGAGCAGAATCCTCCTGCTCCGAAGGCGGAATCCTCCTGCCCTCAATATGATGAAATGGAGCGGAATCCTCCTGCTCTGAGGGCGGAATCCTCTTACCCTCAATATGATGCAATGGAGCGGAATCCTCCTGCTCCGAGGGAGGAATCCTCCTACCCTCAATATGATATAAACCACAGGCGGAATACTCCTGCACTCTCCTGGGACGGAATACTCCTGCACCCCATATGATATGCAATGTAATGCATATGAATGCAATATGATGCTAAAATAACCCTTCACCAGCGCGGAACTCTCATCGACAGCCGGGAAGTAGATATCAACTCACAGCCAGAGTACAAGGCTCAGATCCTCAATGCAAAAACAACAACAGCACATAACATATAATATACAATGTAAATCCAAGGCTAAGGCGTAATGAGTACGCCTATCGGCAGCTACACACGTAAGGAACACGTGGTAGAAAATCCACAAGGCCAGGTGCCTCCAAAGAAATGGATACAACACTTACCTCTTCCAAAAGTTAGCTCTGCTAATCAACAACCGCTTTATCTTTTGGTTTCATTGCCAAACAATTCCACTCTGTTCAATAAGCAGAAAAATATATCAAATTAGGCTAAAGGCTTCATTCCCTACATCTTAGGGCAATCCGGTTAGGAACCTGATACCCTATTCGCATACGCAATACGCAGGCCAGGCCTATGTACAGGGTTTAAGGTCACATAACCAAACCCCAAATAAATTATATTTATATGTTTCCCATAACTCAGTGAGTACGAATATATAATCAATTTCATTATCGGGGTCCATTTGACCCTTTAAACTATTAATTGAACTTATTAAAATGATGTATAATATTCCAAGTTTTACCGTTCAAACATATCAAACACACGTAATAAACTCAAATAATGCATTAAGATCATTACCTGAATGTTTCGGGGTGAAAATTCTATCTTTTCTCCAGCTCTTTTCTTATTTTCTGGCATTTTTTTCTGATAATTTCTCTGTCTCACGTTTCTGTTTTTTTTTTTTTTTTTGTTCTCCTGTTTCTGTATTTGTTTAGCATATATATTAGATAGGTAGTGGTGATGAAGACCACCGCCTACCTTTTTCCTTTTTTTGTCTTTTTATTTTATTTTCTTTTCTTTTCGCGACGAAAATTAAAAAGATACCCTACGATATTTCAAATAATTCCAACTTTTGCATACAAGTTATAGAAAATATATGTAACATACTTGCGAAGGAGAATCTCAAATTGGACTCCCGAAACTCAAGATGCGAATTTAGAGAGAAAAAGTCAAATTATTTAACTTTCGGCATTTTAGCGGAAACTAGCCGAACAACATCGAAATTCACTTTCGAAAAATCACAAAAGTCACAAATAATCATACCAACCTAACGGCGCTTTCGGATTTAGAATCGGAGCTCATTCGCCAAAACCGAGCTGGAAAATCTCTTTTTAATATTTATTGACAATAAAAACTGAAACCTTCTTCCGATGCCTACCAAACGAGGTCTGATTTAGCTCAAATTTTACAGATAAGTCTCAATGGACCTTACGAATATTTTAAAATTATTGGCACGCCAATTGGAGTCCTAACTTCCAGAACGACTAACCGAGGTCGTTTCATTCTCATCCACTTAAACTCTCGTTCGTCCTCGAACGAGCCTAAGTTTAAAGAAAAATTCGCACAGGTAACAAGAAAACTTGCACGGCCTTCACAAGCTACTCCACGAGCCTTATCTCCTTACAGGGTCAGAATTATATTACGCATATCGTACTTTTGGAATAAAATATATCTGGATAATATGGTAATACCATTGCACAGCTTGTTCTAACTAAGTTGATCCTTCCTCGATCACGAGAAGAGAGTTTTACTTTTTCGAAGTAAAGATACACAGAACTCTGGATGGATTAACATGATTCAGCCGATAATCACCTCTTTGATATACCTTTCGATATAGAACAGGTCGATGAAATTAGGAATTAGCTCACGCTTGATGCAATAGGGAAAGCTTTTGAAGTACCTTGCCACTACACACTATAGAAGATTTGATGCAAGTTATATTATTTTTTTACGAACGGACTATGCAACATCTCAGTTGATTGTAGTGTTATTCCGTAGGCTCCTTGTGGGAATGTAGTTACTCATATCCCAATGTATGTCAAAGGTTCATCTGAACAGGGTCTATCATATAAGGATAAGGATCATGCAAATACTACTGGATAGTATGATGCAGACCAGAAATGATCTTCAGACGGAACATCTACTTCAGGGTATGGTCGTTGAGTTGGAAATATTATGACTTGAAAAAGTGAAAATAAAAGAGACATGTAGTTGGACCATGAGTTGAGGCAGAATACCGGCAGCAAAGTTGATTACATGTGCACTTATAACGCTAAAGTAACTTCTCAAAGATTTGAGGTGTGAAGGAGATATGCCAATGATGGATGGACGATAAGTTGCACTAAACCATTAACTCTAAATTTTCCATGAAGTAAAACAACGGCAGTATGAGGATCAAGTTCTAGTTGAATACAGACAAATAGCCAGAAGAAAACCGGAGTCACCATATAGGGTTACTACTGACGGTGTTTTCATGTATAAAGGTAGACTTTGTATTCCTGATGTTGCAGATTTATGTGGACAGATTATGATAGAGGCATATTATTCCAAATACACTGTTCATCCATGTTTGACTAAGTTGTACCATGATCTTAAGCAGATTTATTGGTGGGACGGAATGAAGTGTGACATAGCAGAATTTGTGGCTTTAGTATTCTAATTGCCAGCAAGTTAAAATCGTGTCAACTTTCCAGACTTTATACTTTCAGCAGATAAGTACGTATTTATGATCAGGTTGCCAGCTTATCTCTAGCATTAATAGATTACTAGTGGGTTTAGCAATGATCGACATTCATTGTAGGTTTCTGTCGTGGCCTTAGGTTGGGTCATGACAAAAGTGGTATCTAATATTACCATTCAGTATTTGGAGGAAGACTCCTCCACTTAAAGCACAAACTCATGCAGCTAATTTGAATAGAAGTAGTCATCCTCGCACAACCTACTGGATTAAGGAAGACTTAACTAAATAGAGAACGCGGCTCAGACCTGAGCTACCAAATTACTCTCTCGAGTTGCCAAACAGCTGCAACTCTTGTTCACATCTCCATACCTTTGCCATAAGCACCACCGCCTGATGGATCAAATTAAAGATCAAATGACGCCTCTCATTACCCTTAGTAACCTTGAAAAACAACACTGTGCTTACCCGTCTACCTTGACACGCACTCTGGCTCAACACAGGGAACATTACAAGCGGCTACCAACTGCCCAGGCTCATTATTTTTGGACGAGGAAGAAATGGTTATAGTCCGACGATAGGAATAATTAGAACTTCAGAAAGCTCATTTTCTAATTTATTTGGCTACCAGAACTAAACTACTTACGATTCAGGCTAGCCAAAGAATCGCAATTAAAGAAATAGACATTAAATAAGCTTTATGGAATGACATCTATGCCAATTTAACCTCTCAATAAAAAGGAAACTCTGACAATTTACCAGAAAACCCTTTTATAACCCAGATGATCTTATAGGATAATATGACTTTACTAGCATTTTGAACCAAGAGAAGATACGTAGATCGAATATTACTTACTAACCACTTTACACCAGAAGAAACATGTGACACTTTCTGATGGTGATGAATAAGAATCCTATCATTCTACCAACACGGAATTCCGAGAAGAGATGTATACTAATTTGACTTAATAATAAAAGCTGGCACGATAAGATGCCAAGCAGAGAATACCGACACTCACTGTAAAATCTCTCATATTTAGACCAGATAAAATAGTAGGGTCGCACAAATGCCCTGAATAAATCATAATAGATGCTCACCCCTCTATCGCATCCGATTTTTAATAAAGACAATCTCCAAGGAAACCATCGAAACATAATAAGACACACCATTTCCAGATCAATCGGAAAAATCAAATCTTGCTCATATATAAGGGAAGAAGAAATACATGGGTCTACTACATCGGATACCTCAGCATCCTGCCAGACTGGCAGTTCAAAGAACTGCCTCTGCAGCTGAGCTGAGCCGCTACCCTGATAATTATTTCCATAAGAACCACAACCAACACGCTCTCGAACTCTATTGGATAGTGGCATTTCTCTGGTTGCTTAAGATTTAAATGAAATTCCCTACGACTGTGCAGGTTCCTGATGACGAGAGAACGGACGACTGCCTACTTGCTGGAGTAAGGAAAAACTCTTCAAAGGATAACCAGACTCGCGACAATGATAACACCTTTTCATGGAAAATGGAAGCTGGACAGGTTGTTGATAGCTACAAAGAGAAAAACTGGGCCTGATATTGACGAACTACTGGCGCATTCTAAGAATCGTGTGACACAAGCTGAGATAACCTGGAAGGTGACCTCCCAAAATAATCAGAACTTTTACCTCCAAATGAAGTACCATGGTTGCCCACCAGGGCCACAGAATTTCTTGCGCTCCCACTCTAACTCTTCCCACTCTAACTTATGGTATGCCTAATACCTTTGAACAATATCAATATAATTTGGAAAAATCACAAAAGTCATAAATAATCACACAAACCTAAGGGCGCTTTCGGATTTCGAATCGAGCTAGAAAATCTCTTTTTAATATTTATCGACAATAAAAACTGAAACCTTCTTCCGATGCCTACCAAACGAAGTCTGATTTAGCTCAAATTTTACAGATAAGTCTCAATGGACCTTACGAATATTTTACAATTATTGGCACGCCAATCGGAGACCTAACTTCCAAAACGACTAACCGAGGTCGCTTCATTATACTCCTGCTATTGGGGCGGAATACTCCTGCACCCGATATGATATGCAATGTAATGCATATGAATGCAATATGATGCAAAAATAACCCTTCACCAGCGCGGAACTCTCATCGACAGCCGGGAAGTAGATGCCAACTCACAGCCAGAGTACAAGGCTCAGATCCTCAATGCAAAAACAACAACAGCACATAACATGTAATATACAATGTAAATCAAAGGCTAAGGCGTAATGAGTACGCCTATCGGCAGCTACACACATAAGGAACACGTGGTAGAAAATCTACGAGGCCAGGTGCCTCCAAAGAAATGGATACAACACTTACCTCTTCCAAAAGTTAGCTCTGCTAATCAACAACCGCTTTATCTTTTGGTTTCATTGCCAAACGATCCACTCTATTCAATAAGCAGAAAAATATATCAAATTAGGCTAAAGGCTTCATTCCCTACATCTTAGGGCAATCCGGTTAGGAACATGATACCCTATTCGCATACGCAATACGCAGGTCAGGCCTATGTACAGGGTAGAAGGTCACATAACCAAACCCCAAATAAATTACATTTATATGTTGCCCATAACTTACTGAGTACGAATATATAATCAATTTCATTATCGGGGTCCATTTGTCCCTTTAAACTATTAATTGAACTTATTAAAATGATGTAAAATATTCCAAGTTTTATCGTTAAAATATATTCAAACACACTTAAAAAACCTCAAATAATGCATTAAGATCATTAACTGAATATTTTGGGGTGAAAATTCTATCTTTTCTCCGGCTCTTTTCTTATTTTCGGGCCTTTTTTCTGATAATTTCTCTGTCTCACGTTTCTTTTTTTTTTTTTTTTTGTTCTCCTGTTTCTGTATTTGTTTAGCATATATATTAGATAGGTAGGGGTGCTGAAGACCACTGCCTACCTTTTTCCTTTTTTTGTCTTTTTATTTTATTTTCATTTCTTTTCGCGACGAAAATTAAAAAGATACCCTACGATATTTCAAATAATTCCAACTTTTGTATACAGGTTATACAAAATATATGTAACATACTTGCGAAGGCGAATCTCAAATTAGACTCCCAAAACTCAAGATGCGAATTTAAATAGAAAAAGTCAAATTATTTAACTTTCAGCATTTTAGCGGAAACTAGCCGAACAACATCGAAATTCACTTTCGAAAAATCAAAAAAGTCACAAATAATCATACCAACCTAACGGCGGTTTCGGATTTAGAATCGGAGCTCATTCGCCAAAACTGAGCTCGAAAATCTCTTTTTAATATTTATCGACAATAAAAACTGAAACCTTCTTCCGATGCCTACCAAACGAGGTATGATTTAGCTCAATTTTACAGATAAGTCTCAATGGACCTTACGAATATTTTAAAATTATTGGCACGCAAATTGGAGTCCTAACTTCCAAAACGACTAACCGAGGTCGTTTCACTCAATCAAGTCCCAGCTTGACCTTGGTCCAAAACACACTGAAAACCAAACAAAACAACTCAACAGATCCTAAATTTTAGACAAGCAAGTTCAAGAGTCTATCTCAAATTAACTACTAATTTAATAGAAAAAAACGAAACAGAACACAAAGCAAGTGATATAGCAACAAAACACTCAAAACAAACTCTAGACATGAAACAACGAATGGACATATGGACAATAGAATAGACTACTTTTCATGTCGTAACAAAATGAAACAAACATGTGAATCATACCACCTCAATTGCCAACTTCAAGTTTAAATCTAACTAACCACAAGTTCTAAAATACTGAATTTTCGATGTTTACACCCCCTTCTCACAATCACAAACTGAACTAACAGGATATAAACTAACAAACTTAATGTTAAAACTAATGACTAGTAACTAATGAAAGTTCATTCTTGGACAGTGGCAGTACCAAACATATACATATAAGACGAGCTTATTAATTTCAAGTTTTGAAAAGAAACCATTAAAAAGAACCTTCAACAATTCACACAAGTTCCAATAACCTCTCATGTTTTGTGTATTCTATCACACGAAGCAACTCTAGACTATTCTCATTCCTACACAAGTGAGGCAACAACAGTTTCCATCTCAAAATGATTCGAAACAGTTTGTACAACGAAACTTGTGAGAATACATATCCATTCAAAACTCAACAGTAGACTATATCATGAATTTATTCTACAAGCTAAATACTACAAGTGAACAAACGAAACAAACTACTATCATTTATAAGCATGAACCATAACTAAGCAATACACCAACTGATTCTACAAGCTAAGGTTAATACTAAAATAATTTTGCTTAAAACACTAAACGACTCACACAAACACAAAAAATAAAGAACAGAGAGGATTTGGTCAAGCCTAACCACTTCGAAACTGCTGCCACTATTTCTGCCATCCCGCTGCTACCCGTCTCCACTACCTCGTTGCACATAACAACTACAGCAGCTGCTCCGAAATTGCACCACACTCGTTGCATGGCTTCACCCTTCATCATCGTCATCACAGCCATCACACCACTGCGCTTCCAATCTGTTAAAGCTAAACTAGCAACCTCGCTAAGCCTCCAATCATCATAACCAGCCCTTAAATCCTCACTATAGCAGCCCTTACAACCTTACCTTAACATCCCCCCTACTTTCTCATTACAATCCCGACACCATCGGCGCCTCAAATGGTCACCATATTCATAGTAGCAAACACCAAGGGTAAAAAGAAAAAAAGAATAATAATAATAAGTAAAAAAATAGAGAGAAAACAAAAGGGGACAATGAGATGATAGAGGATGGTGAGAAAAGGTGGAATATGCAAACACTTACCGGAAAACACAAAAGGTGGCCGGAGTGAGTTTTGACTGAAACTTCAAAGCCCAATCTGTGCAACATGGATGGGATTTTGGTGAAAATACTTATAGAAATGGATAGAGGGTCTCGAGAGCTTTTCGGAAAGGTATAAATTTGTATTTTTTGACTATCCGAAGGCGGTGATCTGGTGACGGAAAGACGGTGGTGCGATTTCCAGTGAGCTGAAAATTTTTGCCAGCATTTAGCTAAGCCATTGAGGCTTATAGGGTGGGGAGGAAATGAGGATTTTTAAGGCTTATATATTCACGGTTTTGGGCTATCGGGTCATGGACTTGGGCCTTTCTTGTTTTGTTCTTTTATTAGAACTCATTTGCTCAAATAGCTTTTAAATCGAATAAATCAAAGCTCAAATTGTTACATAAAATATCCAACTTCTAATAATTAAATCTAACAAACAGGATTAAATCACAATTAAACTACGGAAACACAACTACACAATTAAACACTTTCAGGAAAAAAAATATTTTTTTTGGTAATTTTCAAGATTTTACATCTAATTAAAATGACTAAAATAGCTAGAAACAAATCTAGAAAAATTAGGCACAAATCCTAAGGAATTAGCATAGCTATTCTAAGCATTTGTTTTATTTTCGTGCCAAAATTAGGCGATTACACTCCGAGCTAGCTATTATTGGCCCGAAATGAGTGAACATGCCAGGTTATTTGTTAGGAATTGTGACAAGTGTCAAAGGTACGCCTCGATGATTCATCAATAGGCCGAGCCTTTACACTTAGTAGTATCACCATGGCCTTTCATGAAATGGGGAATGGATGGTGTGGGCCCATTTTCCAAAGCAAAGGGTAGTGTTAGGTACATCCTTGTGCTCACTGACTATTTTACCAAGTGGATTGAGGCAGGAGATTTTGACAGAGTTAGGCAAAAGGAAGTTATCGATTTCATCTGGAAAAGTATCATATGCCGATTTGGAGTCCCAAGAGAAATAACTTGTGATAATGGCATACAGTTTGTCGGCTCTGAAGTTAGCGCTTTCTTTGCAAAATAGGGAATCAAAAGGGTGGCCTCGAGACCTTACCATCCCAGCGCTAATAGGCAGGCAGAATCCCCAAACAGAATAATTGTTGATAATCTTAAAAAGAGGATGGACAAGGTGAAAGGCTCATGACCCGATGCATTACCCGAAGTGTTATGAGCAATGCGGACCACGGAGAAGAATAGCACTCGGGAAACCCTATTTTCTCTTGTTTATGGAGTGGAATCGTTGATTCCAGTCGAGGTTGGTGAGCCAAGTCTTCGCTATGCTCATGCAACTGAGGAATCAAATCAAGAGGTTATGTGTGTGGAGTTAGATTTGCTTGAAGGACTAAGGGAAATGGCTTGGTTTGGTTAACAGCTCAGAAGCGACAGATCGATGCCTACTTGAACAGGATGGCCAAGTTCAGAGAATTAAAAGTTGGTGATTATGTTTTGAGGATCTCGAATCAGATGACCAAAGAGAAAAATGCAGGAAAATTGACCGCCAATTGGTAGGGCCATTACCGAGTTAAGGCAGTTGTAGGAAAAGAGTCCTATCAATTGGAAAACCTCCAAGGAAAGAAGGAGCCTTTAAATCGGAACATATCTAATTTAAAGCGATATTATTTCTAACGCCTAGGTATTAGCGCTCCGGAGCGCGGATCAATAGTGCTCGGGCTTCACCTTTCACACCCAACTACTGGGGGTGCAAGGGGAGTGAGACCAATCAGCTTTCGACTCGACTCAACCCTTGGACTATCGGGGGCTTCAAAAAAAAAAATTGAAGGCTGCCTGAGGTTTGGCTAACCCTACACCGGGGACTGACTCCTTAGGGATTAGCTCTGACTTGATTATTTGTGTTCACCGCCTTAAGTAGCTTTTGTAAATAAATTTTCCTAAGTCCTACCACAACTAGGCACTATGTAAATCGGCTCGATTCTCATCAATAGAATAAAATTCGATCCATCATCTTTTTATCCAGTGCATGAAGCCTTTTTAAATCTTTTAAGCCACGGCTCGAGGACGAGACGTCGTTCTAAACTAACTTTATCTTAATTCGTTTAAAGTCTTGCAAGCAAACAAAAAACTCAAGAAACTAGTCAAACATTTACAACAGGTGGGAAAACAACAGCTGGAAAAAGACTAACACTTGAGACATTCATTATAAGGCTCGAAGGCCAAAGTAAAATATTTACAGAGGAAGTGGCCCGAGGGCCTAAAACAAAAACAAATCCAACAAGCTCTCATTCATTAGCCTCGTCTTCACTTGAGCTCTCACTACCCGAGTCCTCTTCTTCAGTTGAGCTCTCACTACTCCAGGGTAATTGATGCATAAGTTTTTTAACCTTGGCAACGTCTACTTTTGCCTCGGCAATTTCATCATCCAAGTTTATCCCTTCTTCATATCGCTCAAGGGTCTTCAGCTTGGTCTGAATGATTGCCCAGTTTCAATCAACTCGGGCTTTGGTGGCTCTGGAAACTAGTTTAGCTTTGAACTTGGACTTCAACTTAGAGTAAGAGGTTGATCCTTTGCCTGAAGGGCTTTCACTTCAGCTTCAACAGCCTCGTTCTTGGCCCTAACCTCTTTCATCCTCGACACAAGCACTGTGGATTTCTCCTTGAACTGCTTAGTCAAATATCTGAGTGTTGCATTTGCTGCATCAGTCTGCCTTTAAATTTCAGCCCGGAGATTTTCTTCTTGGGACTGTTTTTCAGCTTTGAGGTTGGCAATGTCTTCGCGAGCCTTGGAGAGCTCGATGTTTGATTGGTTAGCCTCTTCTCGAGCTCGATCTAATTCGACCTCAGAATTGAGAAGCTGTTTTTCAAGCTCAGCAACTTGGCCTTCAAGCTTGGCCTTAGTTCGATCCCATTTATCTCCAACCTTCTTGAGGTAAGCTGCTCGTTGGGCTTCAATCTCCGCAGCCTTCATGGCATAGACACACCCCTGCAATCGAAAAAAAGAAAGTCAAGAGATGCAAGACAATTGAAACAGGGAAATATTGGAAGTTGCAAAAAATTTTGATAGTGATCAAAGGATTTAGAAGTGACGAATATGGTAGCAAAATCGGCTAATTTATGGGGAAAAATGTATGCAAGTGGCTTTAAATTTCCATCATGACACTTACATGGGGAAGGTAAACCGAGGGGTTTTTTTCCGTTCAAACAAGGCCACGTGCAATGATGTGACATTGAAGAGACGCTTGCCTTTTTAAATTTCTTGGCAGATAATGTGCCACGTCACTTTTCCCCCGAACTCAATTCCACCCCTTGGAAAATTCTGACAATTTTCCAAGAGGTGGGAGACTATCTGTATTGGGTGAAAATCTCCATCACCTCAGTGTTAAAGCTCGAGGCATGGAATAGTTGAGTCCTTTCGAGGACAACCCCTCGAAAAGGTTGATTTCATTCTCATAGTTGGTTACCTCGAGCAAGATTGGAGCTCGGGTGAATTGAAGAACAATTGACACAACACAATTAGTTGACCCCTCGAGAAAGCATGTCGCCTCGGCAAACGAGCACAATCTTTAATAACCGCCGACCGTTGAATGGGCATTAAAGAGAGAGGTCGTAGGCTAGCCATGAATGGACGTGAAGTAATGGTCTTTAAAGTAATTGTAACTCTTTCATTCCAATAGACTATAAATTGATACCTTTGTAATTGAGGAACGACATCCACAAATACAACACATCATATATATTTTTTGTTCATTACTACTTTTTGATATTTTCCTAGATATTGCTCATTATTCCTCAGTCATTATTCGTTTCTTGTTCATTTTTCTAGCTTTGATATAAACAAATTGCTAATTAACCCCAAAAAAATCGATTTAGTGTCCTAATCAGATTTAGGCCAACACATGAATATACTAACCATGTTGTCTGCACGACCACTGGTTCTTTTCTCAAGCAGCCAAAACTATCCATGATCATTCCAGCCTCTCCACGGCATCAATGATGGCTTGAATCCAAGCCGTCAAATTCTTTGGAAGCTTGATTGGTAGCTTTTTAGCTAGAAAAAAAATGAAGAGTTAGTTTTAATAGTTAAAACTTATGGAGGCAGAAGTAAAAGGCAAAGTCAGAAAAACTTACGAGTCTTGTTCCACACTTCGAGTAATCCGGGCTTAGTAGAAATAAAGGAGATGGGAAGGAGAACAAACCAATCATACAAACCTCGGTCTTCAGTGTCATCGCCCTTGGTGATTATTGAAAACTGGCCTCGTTTGTTCATCTGCACGACATCGTCCTTGTGCAAAGTGGGGTAGAACAAAGAGACCAAGCAATTGAAGTCAAAAGAGACCCTGGCTTCATGACTAAGGTAGTCAAGGCGTTGAATAATCCTCCAAAAGACGGAGCCCAACTGAGCCAAACAAATATTGTAAGTTCTACAAAAAGTGTCAGCGATGGGATTAATGGGAAGAGTAAAACCTATCGTAAAAAGATAGGTGCAAATAAAAGAGTGCCCGGGGACACTATTGCAAGTGCGATTTTCAGGGGTAGGAATAACGATTGGGACCTCGGGACCCCAATTGCACTCCTCCCGAATTAAATCTATTTTGTCCTGCGTGACTAGGCTTGAAGAAAGTTGAACGGGGATGTTCCTATTTCTGTCGAGATCTGAAGTCGTTTGTTTTTTTAATTTGATGTCCCTACCATGATCAAAATTTTTGGGAATAATTTGTTGGGGTTTGAGTTCTCCGAGGAAAACATTCTTTTCTTTTTTCTTCTTGAGAATCGAGGTCTCAACAATTTCCGCCTCATCATCACCTTCAACATTCTCTTCACTAGATACTTCGTCACCATCAATAGATATTTCCTGATTGGCGGAGCTGCAATGGTCATTTGAGTGAGAAGTGGTTGCGGATGGAGGCGAATTTATTATTTCGTCATCTAATGCCAAGTTGCTGGCCTTAGTAACCTTTTCTTTTGGCGAAGTAGAAGACATGATGGAAAAATTTTAGAACAGGAAAAGATTGGAAATTACAGAAGGTTTTGATGTTGATAAAAGGTTTGAAAGTGACGAAGATTGTAAAAAGAATTGGCTAATTTATGGATGAAGACCTGCGCAAGTGGCTTTAAATTATCATCATGACATTTACATGGGGAATGTAAAACGAGGGGTTTCTGCCACTCAAACAAGGCCGTGTGCCGTGAATGTGACATTGAAGAGACGATTACCATTTCAAATTCCTTGGTGGATAACGTGCCACGTCACTTTCCCGCCGAATTCATTACACTCCTTGAAAAATTCTGACAATTGTGCAAGGGGTGGGGGGACTATCTGTATTGGGTGAAAATCTTCATCACCTCAACGCATGGGATAGTTAAGTCTCTCCGAGGACAATCCCTCAAAGAGATTAGTTTTATTCTCACAGTTGAACACCTTGGGCAAGGTTGAATCAAGGCTCGAGATTGGGGCTCGGATGAATTGAAGAACAATTGTCACGAGGCAATTTGTCGACCCCTCGAGGAAGTATGATACCTCGGAGAACGAGCTCAATCTCTTGTAACCCTCGACCGTTACGTGGGCATTAAAGAAAGAGGTCGTGGGCTGGCCATGAATGGACGTGGAGTAATGGTCATTAAATGTAATTATTGCTCTTTCATTTCAGTAGACTATAAATGTGTAACTTTGTTACTAAGGAAAGATCATCCAGAAATACAACACAATACTTACGCTTTTTTGCTTATCACTGTTTATCATTATTTTACTAGTTGTTATTCATTTATTGCTCATTTTTCTAGCTTTGATACAAGCAAATTGCTAGCTAACCCAAAACGAATTCGATTTAGCATCCTAATTAAATTTAGGCCAATACAACTAATAGTGACCCTCCTTCCTCCTCCCTCCGCCGGCCCCTCTTTTCCTCGCACCCCATTTGGACGATTATGAGAATTCCTGGCGCTTTTAGGACAAGATAGTTCAGTACACGTCACTTATCCTTAATAATAATAAAATTTGGATGCCACTACAGTAATATACTTATGTCGTCCAAAGATAAGTGACTATTTCACCTATTCTATCTCAAAATTAGTGTCAATTATGAATATCAATGCAAAATTACTTATTATTGTTAAAATTATCCTTGTATTAAAGAGATAAAAGATGATGCTTTAATATTGTCTTATTAATATTAAAACAAATAAAAACAGATATAATTAGATACTGTAAATAGTAATTATATTTTTCCTTATGGTCATGAAATGAGAGATTGAATTATGGGTGTCAAACGGGTAGGGATCTACCCGTCAAAACCCGGATCCGGACTCATTAAAACCCGATCCCATTCGGACCCGCAAAAACTCGGATTCGGACCCGTAAACCCTCTAAAATACCCCTACCCGAACGAATTTTTTTTTTTTTACGAATACCTGTATCCGTTAAGACCCGTCAAAATTATGGGGTATTACTGGATATACCCGTATCCGTATCCGTATCCGTTAATGTAAACTGAGTAATAAAACTTGTATGTGTAGAGATACACAAGTTTTCCATTCATAGTTTAATTCGTTTTGTGTCCATATTGTTATGAGTGAAATACGTTCAAGAGAAACAAGTTTAGCTATTTAATTAAAAAATAAACTCGATATTCCATAACAAATCAACAATTTGAATATATATTACTCAAATATAGTATAGAACTTCAACTATTAATTTCGATATATACCTCAAAAAGGTGATAACCCGTCACTCTTTTGGGTAATAATGCTTTGGATGTTTTAGTTTGTTTACGAGACTGGATTAGATCGGAGCGAAGAAATCAAGGAATTGAAGACTCACTAGAACAAGATGATAACCTTGAAGAAATTCTGTTAAGTGATCAAGCACTATCAATGGCACCTACACCGGAGCATGATGAAAATGACATGGAAGAAATTACACAAAGAAATAGGCATATTTAAATTTGTAATTTGAATTTTCATTATCTAGTTTTGATGTTGCACTTTTCAAATTTAGAAGTTTAATGTTCAATACTTTAATAGTTCAAGTATCTTAAATAAAGTAAGTATTTCAATTTTTCCTATCATTCATCTTTTTTTAAGTATTTAAAATAATATTATTAAAATAAATTAAAATCCAGACTCAAACCCGATTTGTTAAGACCCGAACCCGTACTCGTACCCGCTAAGACCCGAATCCGCACAGGTTTTTTTATCCTACCCAAAATCCGGACCCATTAAGAACCCGTAATTTAAATCCGTACCCGAAATCTGCGGGGTTATAATTTTACAACTCGAACTCGGATCCGTATACCCATTTGACACCCATAGATTGAATACTTATATTGGGAGGGAGAGAATACAATTGTGACCAAAAGAAAGCAATTCTAATCTCAAACCAAAAAAAAAAAAAAAAAACTGTGAAAAGAAGGATCGAATATGTGGTAGGAGAAATATTGCGAATAGAATTGACATGCCTGACAGTCGAGGAAACAATAGAAGTAACAGTTGAAAGCCAGGTCATAATTACTCCCTCTGTTTCAAAAAGGATGACCTATTTTCTTTTTAGTCTGTTTCAAAAAGAATGATCTCTTTCTAAATTTGAAAAGAAATTTTCACTTTTACTCATCCTTAGATGATTGTAGTCATACAAATATCTATAACTTATTTTAGACCACAAATTTTAAAAGTCTTCTTTTTTTTATTAAATTCCGTGTAAAGTCAAATGGGTTCATCTAAAATGGAAGGGCGAGAGTATATGATAACAGTAAAGTAGATAAATTGCACAAGAAACGTACTAGGTGAAATTCTACCTAACACGGTATTACGTTGCGACAAAAAGAACACGGAAAATTTTACCAAACAAGTTAGTGGCTTGACCTCAGTACGAGGCTAAGTCATAAACCCTTTTTACGCAACACATCAGTAGTTGTAATAATTATATTCTCTGCAGTATATAGAATTTCACGTCTAGTTAGTGCTCTTTGGATTCTTTCGCACTAATACTAATCGCCACTTACACCAGGTGAGGAATAAAATATTTCTTTTTGATAGAAAAGTTGAAACCACTTCTGTATTTAGAAAGTATGGTAAAAAAATCCTCAGAACTTTCAATCCTCTATAGTGCGAAAATAAACCTAACACATAGGGTCGTTAGGGTGATATGAGCGAACAAATCCTTTCAGAAAAATGGAGCTCTTTGTAATGCAAAACCGACGTGATTAGTATTATATTTATAAAAAAGAAAATAAAACCTTCTCACCTTCATCCCTGGTTTCTTGAATCCCCTTTATAAATAGTAAAATGCTTTTTGTATGGGCCTAAACTGATTTAGGATCACAAATTAAATTTGGATTAAGAATACAAGCAAATTTTAGTATCAATGTTGAAACAGTGCTATGAATAAGCGAAAATGCAAGAAATAATAGTGATTTCAATATATGGATATGAGTACAAATTTTGCCCGAGTTTCTGTATGTATTTCTGAATGAATACAATATAAAGTGAGGAGCTATTTATAGATAAAAGGGGGCCTTGCCCACGTTTCCCATGATTGATCATGGCTAAAACCACGTTCAGCATATTTAGTAGTGGAGTTAGTGGGCCGAAACTGAAGGCAACCAGTTGACTGTACATGCATGACCTCATTCACCGAAGCATTGACTGTTGACTTCGGGCGCTTGACTGAACAATCGACCGAGGTGATATTTCACCGAGGCAAACACCTTATTTTCTTTCCTCGGTTATAAGCTTCAGTCCCTAACTTTGGCCGTTTGTGACTCTCCTCGGCTTGCAGCTTGCTAACACCTGCTCGGTCATCTATCTCGTCATGCCACCGAGGTGCCACATAAGCAAGCTGATTTTTACCCAATACAGATAGTCCCCCACTCCTCGGTCAGCTACCGAAGTTACCGAGGAGTGGAATGAAATTCCACGGGAGAATGACGTGGCTCAACCCTATATAAGCATTTCAAATTTTTGTCAACGGTCCGCGTCCTTTCAGATCACTATTCCCTGAAACGTGTCAACTGCTTGTTGGTTGTTCGAACGGTCATGCCGTTTTCCTCGCTTTTTCCAACGTTACAATGATGGCTTGTACACCACTTGTCTTCCCCACGCTTATAAATACTTCCACTCTGATTTCTTTCGTTGATTTCATCATTTGTAAGCAACAGTAGCAAGAAGAGAAAGAACTTCCATTTTCGTCTTGATCAATTCCTGTTTTCAAAAAATCTTTAGCATTTAAAGCCATAATCATGTCTACAACACACTCCAGAAAGGATTCAAGTGGCTCAGGTGAGAGGGTGAGGGCTTCCCACTTCGCCGCTGCAATTGCTAGTGGCGACGTCATCGCCACCGTGTCGGTGCTACAAGTTATCGAGGCGGAGGGCGGTGGAGAAGTAATGTCAACTGTTAGTAGCTCTAGGCGGCGCAAGGCGAGAGCCGGGCGCGATAGAGCTGAAGTGGGCGAGGACGTCAGCATAGAGGAGGAAGGTGACGTCATTGGTGGTGACGCCATAGTGGCAGTTGATGCTGACGCTGAAGGGGTCATCAATAGGGATGACGATGGCGAGGGCGATGAGGCCGAGGGCGAAGGCGAAGACGACGCCGAGGCCACTACAGAAATTGGGGGCGTACTGCCTACCACCGGAGGGGCATGATGCCGAGGCTGGACCTTCGGGTCCTGAAAAGAAACTCCCAAAAATTCCCCTAGAGCAGGAGTTTGAGCCCCATCAGATCATTCCATCGTACTTCGATAATGGTAAAGATCTGAAGCTTCAAAAGCACCCTGCCGATCAGGAAGAATTAAATAGGAATGTGCCAGTGAACACGACTCCGACTCGCATAACGCAAGCTCACATAGAACTAGTCCGAAGAGATTGTGGCTTTGAACCCGAGGTGAAAGTGATCATCCCCGATCCAACTAGTAGGGTTTGTCATCATGTGGAGGGGCTATCGTTTGCATACACTTATTCGTTCACAATTGGGTTCACTCTCCCCGTTCACAAGGTTATCGACGACTTCTGCCGAGCATACAACTTGTGCTTGGCTCAATTGGGCCCACTGCTTGGAGGGTTATGTAGTGCTTGGCTTGGTTGAGTAAGGAGGCCAAGGTGGATTTTACTTTGCAGCATCTCACTTCTCTTTATTACCCTTACTTTCACAAGACCGGGGTTATGGCTTTAAACTACCGAGGCAAGTATGCGCTTCTCCGCAAAAGCGAGGATCACGGAGACCGAGGATGGTGTGATCGCTACATTTTTTTGCGGACTAGCATTTTATCTACCGAACCTGATTTCCCAAAGAGGTGGAATAGTACACATAAGTGCTCCTTCGTTCCCAATTTCTTCTTCGATAACCATTCTTGTTTGCTAATCTTAACCCATTTTTTGTTCATCAGCTAACAAGGTTGCTATCGTCCCCCATGAGGATTTGACCGAATGGGTCAAAGCTGTGACCGGGGCCCGTAAACGCCCCATTCGGTCATGGATGGAAATGGCTGTTGAATTCGGCTGGCAGTGCAAGAGGCACGGTAAGCTTTTGCGGTTTTTTACTTGGTATGTTGTTCGAAGCTCTTGATATTAATCCTTTTTCCCTCGGTGCCAGGTTTTCCAAATAGTTCCATCAACACAAAGAAAAATAAGAAAAAAAAAGGGAAGGGAAAGAAAAAGGATGAGGAGGATACCGAGTCGGATGATGATATGGCTTCGGTAGCACGCTTCAAAGCCTTTGAAGGTTTCAAAGGGGTCCTCGGGTCAGGGATCCTCAAAAGGTAAACATTGCCTTTGGTAACACACTGGTTTTACTTCTCTTCTCTCTTTTGCTTAAGATTCTTCCACGTTGTTCTTTGTAAGTGCGAAGAGAAAGAGGGCGATTTTCAAGAAACCCTCCCATTTTGTAAATCCTCGCACCGAGGTGGCAACTTCGCCTCGGCCCGAAGCGGTGGCGGAAACATGCCGAAGGCTAATTGATGAGCACAGCAATGAGGCTGCTGAGGGCTTGGAGGCTCGAAGAGAAATTGAAGTCGTGGATCTTGAAGATCACGAGCATGACTCCGAAGTGGCAATTGCTAAGGCCAAAGGCAAGGCCAAAGTTGGGGAAGCTGGGGTTGCTGCCATTGAAAAGGGGGTAGATGTCGGCGTAATCTGGGCCCGCGAGGTTTCGTCCTCTGTGGGATCTTTTCGAAAGCTCGAGGTGCCGACCTCTTCGAACCTGTTGGCGAGCTCCCGAGGTGACATTCTGAGCCTTATGCCTTTGCTTGGTCTAACAGAGGACAACATCGTGCAGCAGTTTCCTCCAGCTCAGCAAGTCAGCACCCTCGCTGCCAATGCTCTTAGGGTAATTCTTGTCATCTTTAATTTTTCCTCTGTCCTCAGTCATTTGCTTACAATGATTCTTTGATGATTTTTTCCCAGGGCTTCGTTCTGTCATTGAGAGCTATTGAACTTGAACCTCGAGGAATGAAGAGGTCCAGCGCGTTGTTCGCGCTTGGGACAAGCAAATGGACAGCTTTAACACTCAAATAGCTGAGTTGAAAGCCAAATTGTCTAAGTGTTGCTCCGACTTGCGCAAAGCTGAGGCTGCCTCCGAAGCGAAAATTCAAGCCCTCGGTGACGGTTTCCAAGTTGAGCGCACGAGGCTAGAAGCCGAAGTCACAAGGCTTAATGCAGAGTTAGCCCAAGCTAGGGGCAAACATGAAGAAATGGCCAAGAAGCACCATGAGCAGCTGAGGAACCATGTGCTTCACATTCAGAGGTTGGAGGGCGAAAACTCCAAGCTTCCAACTCTTGAAGCTGAGGTTAGATCGCTTCGGGAGGAGATTACTGACCGCCAAGCTGGGGCCAAGATCAGGGCCAAGAGGGCGGAGTTGGATAAATGCTGGTCAGTTATCAAATCTCGGTTAAGGCTTCTCAAGCAATGTCGTGCCGGGGGAGCTCAACTTGGAGGAAGAAATAGCCAAGGCTGAAGACAAAGCAGCTAAAGCTCAAGCCATTATTGATGATCTTCCTTCAAGTAAAGGTTCGGGCGAGGAGGATGCCGAAGATGATGAAGGAGAGGATGAAGATGAAGGTGATGAGGATGCCGAGGAGGGGGTCTCCGAGGAGGGAGATGATGGGCCTGAGGCCTAGATTTCCTGCTTTCATCTTTTTGTCTAGTTTTTTATGTAATCCTTCTGGCTTTTTTATGTATATGACTTTGACCTTCGGGTCAAATTATTTTTAATGTAAACAATTAGCAGCCTTCGGGCATTTCAATGACATGATTTTGCATTTCTTGTTTTAAGTGTTAGCTTTTGTATGAACCGAACACTTAAAGTAATTTTCTTGCAAGACTTAATCAAATAAAACCGATGCAAACTTAGAACGACGTCTGGTTCTCGAGTCAATGCATTTTAATTGCAACTTCAGTGTGCAAGATCATAGAAACAAAGAGATATTGAATCAAGTTTATTTCATCAATGATATCAACGAGCCGCAATCGGCTTTTTACATAAGGCCTAGTCGAAGTAAAACTTAGGCGCAGAAAACACATCGACAATATGCCACTATCGGGCGTAATTACAAAAAAGCTAATCTATTTCCTAGGTGTCTATCCCCGGTTGCTGAATAGATAGACTTTGGTTGGGAGGCTCCGTGTCGACCTCGGTTGCAACCCACCTCTTACTCCTCCCCAGTGTTCGGATTTGAATCTTGATGAAGATCCGAGCACTGAAAATCATTTTATCCGCTTCCTGAAAAGGTCAAGCAAAATGAAACGAGGAGCAAGTTAGTACATTTCGACCGAAGCCCTTGGAGCGTTTTTCGGCTCGAGGCTGTGGGTGAATTTTAAATTATCAAGGAATACTTACCTTGATTTTAAAAGTAGTTCCGCTTCAAATTGAAAATGTTCCAATTCAAGGGTTCGGGCTTGCGTTGTAGATCTTCGATTTGATAAGACCCCTTTCCAACGATCTCCTTGACTCTGTAAGGTCCTTCCCAGTTTGCAATGAGTTTTCCCCCATTCTTTTTTTCTTTGGTTGATTGGTTCGTAGCCTTTAGCACATAATCGCCAACTTTAAAATCTCTAAGCTTGGCCTTCCTGTTGAGATATGCCTCAATCTGCCTCTTTTGTGCTGCTAACCGAACGAAAGCCAACTCTCTTTTCTCCTCGAGCAAGTCTAGTTCTATGCGAGTGGCTTGATGGTTGGCGTCCTCAGTGGTGTGAGCGTACCAAAGACTTAGTTCGCCCACCTCCACGGGAATAAGTGAATCCATGCCATAGGCGAGGGAAAATGGGGTTTCACCGGTGATGTTCTTCTCTGTTGTTCGCATAGCCCACAACACACTTGGCAACTCTTCGGGCCAAGGGCCTTTTTTCTCATCGAGCCTTTTCTTGAGATTTTCAATTATTACTCTGTTTGAAGATTCGGCTTGACCATTAGCGCTTGGATGATAGGGGGTCGACGCTATTCTTTTTATTCCCCATTGTTTGAAGAAATCAGTGATGGCTGCTCCCATGACCTGCTTACCGTTGTCGCATGTGATCTCCCTCGGGACACCGAACCTGTATATGATGTTCTTCCTAATAAAATCGATTAATTCCTTTTGTTTAACCTCGGTGAGTTCTTCTGCTTCCACCCACTTTGTGAAGTAATCGATTAAGACCAGAATGAACCGAGCACCCCCTTTTCCCTTCGGTAAAGGGCCAACTATATCCATCCCCCATTTCATGAAGGGCCATGATGATACGACCGAATGCAATAGTTCAGCTTGTTGATGAATCATTCGGGCGTGGCGTTGACACTTATCACTTTTTTGCATGAAGGCCTTTGCATCTACACTGATAGTGGGCCAATAATACCCAGCTCTAAGTAACTTGCGCACCAAAGACTCCCCCCCAAGTGATTGCTACACTCGCCTTCGTGTATTTCAGCCATCATGTATCTAGCTTCATTTGGACCCAAACACTTGGCCATCGGGCCGCAATACAACCTTCTATATAAATTTCCCTCGATCATTGAGTACGAGGCTGCTTCGGTCCTCAACTTTTTGGCCTTTTCCTTATCTTGGGGGAGAGTCCCGAGTTGAAGTAAGAGATAAACTTACTTCGCCAATCCCATTTGTGGTCCACCGAGTTGACTTCCAATTTCATCTCTCTCATTTGCGCGAAAAGCAACCGAACCACTGAATCAGTCCCCGAGTGCACTTCCTCAACCGCCGAACCCAAATTTGCCAAGGCGTCGGCTTCGGTATTCTCCTCTCGAGGCACTTTTTTGATCTGCCACTCTTGGAATTGAGCTAAGATTCTTTGTGCTCGAGTCAAGAACTGTTGCATTCTGGGCTCACGAGCTATATACTCACCGAGCACTTGGTTTACCACCAGTTGTGAATCACACCTTAACTCAATTCTCTCTACCTCCCATTTCTTTGGCTAACTCATAGCCTGCTAAGGCTGCTTTGTATTCGGCTTCGCTGTTGGTCACCTTTTTTAATCGAACTGAGTGCATGATTTTCTTCCCGGTAGGCGCTTTCAACACTATGCCTAATCCCGAACCCTTGGAATTAGTCGCCCCATCGGTGTAAAGTACCCATAGTCCCGAAGCAGACCCCTTCGACATTGAATTCTCCTTTTCAGCTTCGGGTAGGATCCCAACACTAAAATCAGCTATGAAGTCGGCCAAAACTTGGGATTTTATGGCCGTTTGGGGTTGACAGGTGATGTCATACTCACGTAATTCTACCGCCCATTTGGATAACCTCCCCGAAAACTCAGGCTTATGCAATATACTTCTCAAGGGGAAGGTGGAAACTACTGCTATTGGATGACATTGAAAATAGGGTCGTAGCTTCCGAGCAGTAACAATTAAAGCAAGTGCTAGTTTCTCCAAATGAGGATACCTGGTTTCAGCATCGTGGAGTGTCTTGCTCACATAATAGATGGGTTGTTGCTTGCCATCTTCTTCTCAAACCAACATAGCACTGACTGACACCTCGGATACAGCCAGATAAACTAGCAAAGTTTCACCATCTTTTGGCTTGGCAAGCAACGGCGCGTTAGCCAGTTAACGTTTCAACTCCCTTAGCGCTTCTTTACACTCTGGTGTCCATTCGAAGTGATTATTCTTCCTTAAGACCGAGAAGAATTTGTGGCATCGCTCCGAAGACCTTGAGATAAATCGACTCAAGGCTGCGACTCGACCAGGCAAGCGCTGAACTTCCTTCACCCTGGTCAACTCCTCGGGGATTTCTTCCATGGCCTTGATCTTATCTGGATTAGCTTCGATTCCTCGTTCAGAGACTATGAACCCCAAATATTTGCCCGACCCTACACCGAAGGCACACTTCTCAGGATTTAATTTCATGCCATATTGCCTCAAAACAGCGAAAGCTTCTCTCAAATGATTTAAATGATCCTCCATTCAAACAGACTTGATCAGCATATCATCTATGTAGACCTCCATAGATTTTCCAATATATTCTTTGAACATGCGGCATACTAGTCTTTGGTATGTCGCCCCAGCATTCTTCAAACCGAAGGGCATCACCTTGTAGCAGAAGGTAACTCGGTCAGTGATGAACGAGGTCTTTTCTTCGTCCTTCGGGTCCATGAGGATTTGTTTGTACCCCGAATAAGCATCTAAGAAGGTTAATAGTTTGTGTCCAGCCGTGGAGTCTATTAACCTATCAATTTGTGGCAGTGGATAGGAGTCTTTGGGGCAAGCCTTGTTTAGATGAGTGTAATCTACACACATTCTCCACTTGCCGTTCTTCTTGGGCACAACGACCATATTAGCCAGCCATTCAGGGTATTTCACCTCTCTTATGAAGCCATTCTCTTGCAGCTTCATGGTTTCATCTTCGATTGCTTTCTTTTTTACCCCGATGTGGGTCTTTTTTTCTGCTTCACCGGGGTGAATGAGGGATCAACATTCAATTTGTGGGTCATGATCTCTGGATCGATACCAACCATGTCCGAATAGGACCAAGCAAAGCAATCGTTGTTGGAATTTAAGAGTTCGATGATGGCTTTTTTCGACTCCGGGTCCAACTCCGAGCCGACAAACACTTTCCTCTCTGAAAAATCTTTCGATAGCCTGAAAGATTCCAGCTCTTCTATTGTGGAGTCCTCGGCTTTCTGCTTCCGAGGTTCTTGAATGCAAACCGAGATCTTCTCCACTTCTCTTCGGGGATCTTCCTCGTCTGACCCCGGTTGCATTGGTTGCTATGGTTTTGGTCCGATCTGGACGACTCCACTCTTCAGTGCAACCGAATAGCATTCTCTTGCTACTTGTTGCTCTGCTTTTATTGACCGAACTCCCTATGGGGTAGGGAACTTGATCACTTGATGAAGAGTGGATGGAACAGCTTCCATGGAGTGGATCCATGGTCTACCGAGGATCACATTGTACGTCATGTCCTCGGGCAAGACTTAAAACAGTGTTTCTTTGCTAACTCCTTCAGCAAACGTCTTGAATGTGATTTTACCCAATGTCTTCTCCGTGGAGTTGTTGAAGCCAGTCAACACTGTTGCCTTAGGGATAACTTCTCCCTTTAGCCACATCTTTTTAATGGCCCCATAGCTGATTTTGTTAACCGAGCTACCGGGGTCGATCAGGACTCGTTTGATATTCGAGTCATTTATTCTCAACATGATGACCAAGGCATCGTGATGAGGGAACATCATCCCATCACAATCGTCATCATCGAACACAATTTCTTTACCCGAGCCTCCAACTCGAGTTCTCTTCTCCATGGTGATTGACAGCATTGTGAACTTCTTTGCCGCTGCAAAATTCACCCCGTTTACCTCTGACCCCCCGGTTATGACATTTACGACTCTCTCAGGGGGTGGCGCCCGAGGTGGTTGTCCGTCACCTTGATTCTTGGTGTAGTTCTCCTTTCCCTTATCAGTGAGGAATTCATCTAAAACTCCCTTCTTCAACAAGCGTGCCACCTCGAGGCACAATTCTTTGCAATCCTCGGTGCGGTGGCCGTAATCCGCATAAAACTCGCAGTGTATATTTTGGTCCCTTTTATCAGCGGGGATTCTCATGTCCTTAGGTATACCCCGACTGTCCCCTTCACAATATTGACCAGCTCCAAGGTCGATATGCTGAAGTTGTAGTTGGGGATGCGAGGTAGCTCTTTATTCTTTGCGACCAGAGCTGGGCCCGAAGAGTTCCTCTGTTTCATATTTGGGAAAACCTTTCCGCCGAGCCGTTGACTCACATGAGCATTTCCAAACGAGTTTCTAAGCGAATTTCCCAGCCTCTGACTGACAAGCTGTCTCGACGACGAGGTGTATGGCTCATATCTTCCCTTCGAATTTCTTCGCGGCGCCTCGGCTCGATAAGAGGATTCGCTTTGGTTCTTATAGTTGTGGCTTCGGCCATTGTTTTTCCATTCGGCTTCTTCCTCTATTGTGCAAATCATCCCACTTCAGGGTCTGATATTGCTGAAGCTTCTTTCGCAACTCAACAACGGCATCGGAGTTGCGAACATTGATGCATTTCTCAAACGCCATGATGGCTAGAGTGTCATCTATAGAAGGTAGTACCATGCGCTCAGCATGAAAGCGCTTGAGGAAGTCCTTTAGTAGCTCACCAGGCCGTTGTTTGACTTCAAATATATCCTCCTTCCTCTGGAGGATTTTCTGCGTCCCGGTGTGCGCTTACGAACGCGTTAACTAGCTCTTTGAATGTGGAAATCGACCTCGATGGTAGGCGTATGTACCACCGAAGTGCTCCCTTCTCAAGAGACTCACTGAATTTTTTCAGAAACATTGGTACCTTCTCTATTTTCGTTAAGTCATTGCTCTTTACTATTTCCATGAATTCGGTGGCGTGCTCCTTGGGATCAGTGGTCCCATCATATTTCTTCAAGAATAAGAGCTTGAAATTTTTTGGAGTTGGGGCTGGGGCAGCTTTGGGCCTGAATGGCAACTCCCTATATTGGTCGATATCGAGGTCGTCTTACGAGAATGCTCTCGAGGTGCTTTTCCACGCGAGCCTCTACTCGAGCTTCGATCTCTTTGGTTAACCTTTCAACGTCAACCGAAGAGGTAGTTTCTGCCACGGTGGGAAGCGTCCCGAAGTGTGGCGTTGTGTTCAGCAATGTACCCGAACCCCCAGATGTGGTCCCATTTTGAGGTCCCCCTTTATCGCGCCCGTAGGAAAAGACGAAGAGCGGGATGCCTCTACTTGGGTCCACAGGCTGGGCTCCATTAGGGGTTGAGTTATTCCTTGCATCTAACGAGGCACGAACCCAGCATTAATGTTGGCATGTTCGGCCTGCTGCTCTTGAAGAGCTCTTAGTGAAGCGACAACGTAGGCCTGAAAGGTTTCGGTCGTCATTGAAGCTGAAGAATTCGGATCCGACTGATCGCTAGTCTGTCCATCGGGAGTTAACTGCAAATCAGCGGGATTCCTGCTATTGTCAGCCATATCGTCGAGTATGTCGAGTGAAAAACATGAATTTTATTGAAAAAGACGTCCAACTTTGGAACAAAGTATTTATGCATGTATCCCCACAGACGGCGCCAATTTGTATGGGCCTAAACTGATTTAGGATCACAAATCGAATTTGGGTTAAGAACACAAGTAAATCTTAGTATCAAAGTTGAAACAGCGCTAAGAATAAGCGAAAATGCAAGAAATAACAGTGATTTCAATATATGGATATGAATACAAATTTTGCCCGAGTTTCTGAATGTATTTCTGAATGAATACAATATAAAATGAGGAGCTATTTATAGATACAAGGGGGCCTTGCCCACGTTTCCCATGATTGATCATGGCTAAAACCGCGTTCAGCATATTTAGTAGTGGAGTTGGTGGGCCGAAACTGAAGGCAACCAGTTGACTGCACATGACCTCATTTACCGAAGCATTGACTGTTGACTTCGGGCGCTTGACTGAACAATCGACCGAGGTGACATTTCACCGAGGCAAACACCTTACTTTCTATCCTCGGTTATATCCTCGGTTATGAGCCTCGGTCCCTGACTTCAGTAGTTTGTGACTCTCCTCGGCTTGCTGCTTGCTAATACTTGCTCGGTCATCATCTCGTCATGCCACCGAGGTGCCACATAGGCAAGCTGATTTTTACCGAATACACTTCCATTATTATTTGGTGGACAGTATTTTATTTTCTTCCAGTCGAAAGAGTTTGGTATTTTTTGAATGAATTCAGAACCTGGTCGAACTACTAGCTTTCCAGTTTAGTCTCTTAACTAGATCAAAAGTTCCGAGAGACCAGAAGGTAAACAGTTTACTATTCATTTCCTCACTATCTGAAGGTTGTGTGCATTCACCCAGAAATTAGCTGAGTACAAAATTTAACAAACGACACCTTAGATGGCAAAATTTGATTCTCTCATTCAAGAAGATCCGAGCAGTTTGCATAATGAAATTATACATACCAGCAAGGCAAATCAAAAACTCGTAACCAGAACACACCCACTATTACAATGTAAAGGAGCATTGCATGAAATAGTACAAAAAGAGAAGCACACAATAGAATAACTCCAGACTTCATTGACATAGTATCAGTAATACTACAAGCAGACCCGATGTTACAACTATTATGAACATTATGCCAAAATATTCTTGCATCAATACCCAAGAACCAAACTATCATATAGACAATTACCAGTTCTGCTTCCGTAATCTATATTGTTCATGTAATAGTGGCATGGACTCAATAGACCCTTACATTAAAAGACGAAGGGGGGACTGCCGAGACAAACCAGTAGGCAGTTGGTCCGTACTTCCAAAATAGCCCCAATACTAAAACATAGGGGGATTTCAACTTGCAACATAGAAACAACAAAAAAGAAAAAGGCGTTAGGAATCAGGTCAAAATTTTATGTATGATCTTCAATCAGGGATGTTAAACCAGTCATCTTCCTAGCAGAATTGCTTGAACCCTTGTGCTTAATCTCGGGCAGTTTGCCTTCCTGCACCATTGCATTCTTTTCTTCTTCACCACATACAGATGGAGGAAAGGTAGTGGCATTCTTGGCGTTGATCTCCGCAAGAGGGCTGCCCTTTCCAAAAACCAGATTCAGCTCCTCGCAAGAATCCTCCGAAGTGTCCACCTTAATGGCTTTTTGAAATGTTTTACGAGCAGCGTCAGTTTCACTGGCAGAGTTCGACAGTTTTGGTGTCTCCACTAGGGCTGGTGTGATACGAGTGTAGGGCGACAGCCATTTGGCTTTCACATATTCAGCTTTACGCCATGGAGGACAAGGCATTCCTTTCTTCTTCAAGCTCTGCTTTGCAGCCTCTGTTAGAAAATCAATAATCTTCTGAAGACGATCTGCCTTGCCTACAAAAATGTCAGGCAGCAACTGGAGGAGACATTTGTATGTCCTGATGGACCTTGCTATTTCAAACTCTGATCTGAAATCAATGTCAATTAGTAGTCGTTCTCCTTCAATGACGACATCAATGTACTCATATGCTCCTGTAGAAAAGATTTGATTTTTACTGAACTCTTAACCAAATAATTGCCAACATATAAATCACCTAGTATGAAACACAACGAATAGTTCACCCAATAATTTCCGACAACATATAAATCACCTTGTATTAAACACAAGGAATGAAAAGAAGTTTAACCGGACCTACGACAAGCAACAACTGATGAATTCATGAAACATTTGAAAACATAAAACAAGGATCAGATCACCTTCTAATTCCTGTCCTACTGAGACCAAGCTTTCTTCTTACTAAGCCTAAAACATAAAACAAAGATCAGATCACTTCTAACTCCTGTCCAATCTGAGACCAAGCTTTCTTATTACTAAGCCTTAGTCTTAAACTAATAGACAATCAATTACATAAGTTGTTTGCATCTGTTAACTAATCTGGATCCATTATATGAGTCATTTGTATCCAGTCTTCTCTACTTAAGTCAGTTGCATAGCAATACTCTTACCACCACGATTTAGCAGCTCCTATTCTACTGCAATATAGATCTTTGCCCAAACTAACGAAACTGATAACTCAGTACACACATATAAGTGCGAAAGTCATAGCTTTTCTAGTTTCCCAATTCTAGACCAAACCCGTTGAATAAATTAAAAGCAAATATATCCAGAACACTTTGTTGCTAAAATGTTTACCAGCAGGAGTGGAAGGAGTTTTCTCCCAGCGAGACTCGCAGATTGAAGCATCATATCCCACAGCTAAGAGACCATCAACAACCATCTTTCGGATGAGATTATCCTTTCGCTTAGCCATCCTGTTTTTCTCAATAATCTTTGTAATATCCGCTAAGACATTCCTTTCAAAGACAGAGAGACATGGCACCAAACTCTGCACCAAAAAAAGCAAACTTTTTTTTAACAAACACACAAAGACCACATAGTCTAAATTGGAAAGAACACTCACCTCATCGATGTTTATACGGAATCAGTAAATTTAACCCTAGGAAGACTTGTAATAACAAAATTGAGGTAAAAAATACTCATAAAGAACAAGATTACATTATAAAATTGTGTGTAAATGATATCTATTGGTTTCACGAGAAACACTAAATATACAAAATTATACACTATCAGATCACCTTTATGTGTTGTAGCCATTAACTTAGTAACTTTACTTAATTTACTGATACTACAAATTAACCTTACACTGACCGTGCATATACCTTAAACGAAAGAGCTACAAGCGCGAGCAAATGCAATACCTTAAGGATTTCACAAGCATCGCTACAACAACTATGATTTGATTCACCGAAGCAATTGAACGACTCCGTTTCCTCATCGGAACTATCCGTTCCATTACAATTAAAACAATTGCACCGATTCTTATTACACCTATTTTTATCCTCCCCTTCTTCAATAAAAGTCCGCACCATTTTATCCAAACAAACAGAGCTCGGCTCAAACTCATCCACCACATCCTTTTTCACCTCTTCACCGTTCACTGGTGCAGCCGATGAACGTAAAAACCCTGAAAACTGCTTTTCAAAAAGCCGCTTGAACCGTGACTTTTGAACCGGCGGCTTAAACGACTCGTATTGAGCCGGTTCTTCTATAGTACAGAAATCAACTGGTTGAATCTTCATTGGAAAAGGCATAACTACTACAAAACAAAATTTACAATCGATCACGATAATTTCAAAATATCGAGTAAACGAGATATTGGCGAGAAATTGAGTTTTAAGCTAAAAATGATAGTACCTTCTAATTTAGTTGGGAAAAAAAATCAAATATTTGGAGTAAAATATAGTTTTGGAATAACTTGGAAGCTCTTCTAAGCGATTTTTTTTTTTTTGCTTTTGCCTTACGAAATGATGACGTCATCACACCGATACTCCATTAGACAACCGGCGGCGGCCTGAAAAAGTATTATTCTCCGGCGATATCTCCGATGAAATTATTATTACATAATGAACCCTAAGACTCTAGAGAGAGAAATATTAGTAGTAGTAAAGGAGTGAGCTTTTGTTTTTTCAAAGTTCAAAGTTTTGTGATCAGGAGCTTGGGTTTCATTTGATATAGGTGGGGGGAGGATGCTGACTAGGACTGGTTAATGCCACGTAGGCGAATGACGTGGAGACTATGATTTTATCTGATAGAACTTAATACGTGGCGAGTGCATGTTGTGGTTTTGTTTTGTGATCGAAAGGGGAGGGTGACACGTATACCTTGGATGACGTGATTAATGTGAAATGACGAAAATGGGGTTATCCAGTAATTGGGATAGCACCGAAATGGTTAGTTGCCAAGTCTCGTGATGAAGAGTGAGTCCAAGTAATTCACGTTCGTGGCGTGAGGTACGCGACCTGTATTTGGTTGCTTCTGTTTTGTAATTTTGTTGTTATTATTTCATTTTCAGACTAGTCAATGTTCATGTACTTGGTTGGTGGTGAAAGTAAAAGTAACTTGGAGTACTAGAGATTGACTGAATAGCGCTAAAAAAGAGTGAGTTGGTAGTACGATTTTTTGGATTGATAAAGACTCGTTCGTCTCAACCAAACTTCAATGCGGTACAATGTTTGTTACAGATAGCAGCCTGATGCATTAGACCAAATAATTACTGTCGTCTAAAATTTGGTATATTACCTTACCCCTATGTTTGGGTTGTATTTTGAATTCTTTGTGTGATAATGAACTTTATCAATTGTGTATTGTAAAAAATCGGTCCTACTTGGGAACACGTGCTCGGTGAAGTGGCAAACATATCACAAATATTGAAGGCAAATCGGCAAGGACTTTACCATTAAGAACTAAGTAACTGCAGAGGCTCAAAGTAATTGATCGATTGAAGGACCGGACACATTTATTTGGAAAACGAGTATTTCGGTAGCAAGTAAGCGATAAGCCTTATCTCAAACTGATTTCACTTATTTGGGGAGGTCGTTAGATGTTGATAAAGCCACTATCTATTGATGACGAAACGTGTGGGAAATAGGTCTAGCTAGGGTTAGGAGTCTGATCTATAAATAGGCTCCCTCTTCCGCATTGTACAATTTACGCTGAATCAAGCACTCAATCCTATTGTCAACCTCTACACCATTGCTACTTAAAATCATTATATTCGTTGTATTATTCTATTTTATTGCTCAAGCTTTGCATTGGAGGAGACGAAGAGTACCTTTCTCACCGGTACACAAGCGCCCGACCAAATCAATAAGATTTTACTGCTTTCCTATTTGCTTTCTTCAACCGTTGCCATTATTTCTATTATTCATTAATTATTGTTGTTATCTTGTTTGATCAGTCCTAGTTTAATCATTAGGGTACGATTTTAATATTCTTAAATAGCATCATCACTGATTAATCAGTTAATCCGTTTATTGCTCGTTGTTTTTACTAGCAATTATATAAATAACCAAGTTTGCATATGTAAGTTTAACAAATAGCCTAAGAATTTTGATACGAAAATGTTGCATGTGGCTCAACTAAATATAAATTTAATTTTAAAATCTAAAATTATATTTCAGGAAATATAATTGGGCGCCCACCGTGGGGCCTAAACAATCTATTTGTTCCGAGATTCGTTGTTGCTTTTAGTTGCATTTTATTCGTTTGTGTATAATGGCAGATGATCAAGACAACACCACCGGCCGCGTGCCACCAGTCAACACCGACAGTGTATTTCCAACAAATCCTACTGATGGAGTCAATCTTCCAGCAGGCGAAGAAGCGACCGGTGAATCATCTCACTAAGAAGGGGAAAGTTCTCTAGATCATACTCCGGCTGGTTCACAGTTGAACTCGCCTCATGGTCAGAGGCCCGGTAAAGAAGTCGCGGCCGAAACATCGTCAACTGATATGAATATGCTCTTGAGAGAAAATCTTAAGAAACATGATAGGCATTTTGAGAAGATAAGTGAGCAATTAAGGGTTCTGTCTGGCTCAACAAGTTAAAGAGTGTCTGCCTTTCCGGAGACACTCCCCGCAGGCACTCCGATCTCTGTTCCTCAGGGTGCAGTAATAGGGGGACCTGAAGCGGGAGTTGGATCTACAGGGTCCAGTACGGCCTCCGTAGCTGCGGGAGCTCCGGCCACGGTCATTACTGAAGATAGGATGATGTGGCTACGTTACAGACAATGTTGAGCAATTCAGTGGACAAGAGATTCAGAGAGATGAAATCATTTATGGAAAAACTGCTATGTGTTCCAAAGTTAACGGATGATGTGACTATGAAATCATTTGCAAAGCGGCCGTTCAAAGTGAGCGCCGCTACCGATTCCTAAAAAATTAAGTTGCCCGAGAATTTGCGCTATGATGTAACCACTAGTCAGAGGGATCACGTGGATTTATTTGTGATAGCAGTACAGGCGAACGACCTAACGGATGACGAGATCAATTGGTGTTTGAAGAAGTTCTGGGAAACACTTAAGGGGAAGAGCTCTAAAATGGTATACGCAGTTGACCAAAAACGAGATCACGAGCTTTGATGAAATGGCGGAAAAATTTAGCAGAGCACACACATGAGCTAAGAAAGTGGAAAGAAGAGTAGTGGATATACTGAATATCAAGCAGCGATTGAATTAAACCATCATGGAGTTTATGAAGCATTTTAACAAAGAAAAGATAACCATCCCTCAAGTCGAGAAGAGATGGGCGTGTTTGGCCTTTATTAATAATTTGAACATGAATGCATCGGAGACTTGCAAAAAGTTGAGAGAGTGCACTACAACCACGTGGATGATTTCCATCACGAGTGCGACACAAAATTCAGAGCGAGGGAAGAAGAATTGCAGTTGACCTTCTATAGCAGGCACTTTGATTATCTGGTGTCTACACGGAGGGTGGAAAATGATAGGAGAAACTCTACGAGTCCTCGATCAGAGCCTTATAATTTCCCTCGTCAAAACGGAAATGGATATGGGCTGGTAGTTCAAGGAGTCAGCCTAAAAAGGAGTCGTCTGGTCCGTCTTTGGTTTCAAATGACCCACTGCCTCCTAAGATTTCAGAGTACGATTTTTGCATTTCGACAACTGGGTTGGTCAATGCATTGAGAAAAATGGGCGAATAGGTGGTAAAATTTCCCAAGGGAATGAAAACTAATCCTGCCAATAGAGACACAAGTTTGTGGTGTGCGCTCCATAGTGATATTTGGCTATTTTACCTATATTTTGATGATACTTTTACCATGTTATGATAGTACATCTAAGAGTTTATATAAAAAATTCTCAAGATTTGATACTAATTGAGTTGTTTGGTGTTGTAGGATTTGAACATGGTGAATTGGGCAAGAAAATGCTAGTTTTGGAGCTAAAAGTGAAGATGTTGAAGAGTTCAAGTGATCCGTGTGACACGCGAGTGACATGGGAAGAAATAGAGTCTTTGCTTAGGAATGGAAAAAAAATTCAGCACATTTAGTCCAAATACGCGAGCGCCACGCAAGCTGAATTTGCTGAAAAAATTAAGTCCGCGTGGCACGCGGATGCCACGCGAATCACAAAGCTGTTAGGCGAAATTTTAAGGGTTTTTTTTGTACTTTGCTTAGTTTCCTACAGGGTATAAAAGCTTCTTTTGCCTCCATTATGAAAGAGGGCACTGGAAAAGAAGCAAAAAGAAGGCTAGAGCTTTGGAGACTTCAAGAACACCAGTTTTTCTAAATTCGTCCCTATTTTTGTAATTTGTTCATTCATGAATTATTTTGATATGACTATCATGAACATGAGTGGGTAATTCACCCATTCTAGGGTTGATTGAACCACTCCAATACTTATGTGCTATGAATATTTGTTTTGATGAATGAAACTTGAGAATTCTTCCTATCTAAGTGTTTATGTTTTGATTGCTATTGATTGGAAGGGCCCCCAATTGATTGTTCCCATTACTCTTGTGTGTCTAGGGATAGATTCATAGGTTTGGGTTAAACACTTAGCAATACTTCAACCTAAAACCAAGGTATTACTTAGGTCGTCAATAAGGTGATTTGTGACCATTGACCCTGATTGTGAACTAAACTTGTATCCTAAGTATCTTCATTAATTAATTGAAAAATTGGTTAGTTAAAGTTACCACTATTACATGGGAGTGAATAGTTGTATAATTGGAGCAAGTGTTCAATAGGAAGAAAACCAAGTTGAATTTGTCAAAAAAATTATTCTAACACATAGGTAGGAGTTGGGTAGATCAATCTTAGGCTTTTAATCCTTGATTAATTATTTCTTAATATTTTGTTGCTTACTTTAGTGTTAATTAGTCGTTACATTGAAACCACCATTCAATTACAAACCTTGGGAGTTAATTGGTTAGATAAATTAGTTAGAATAACAACTAGATTTTTAGTGTTCCCGGTGGGATTCGACCTCGGGACTTTACGTACCGAGCTATATTTGCTGCGGCCGCTTATTCCCTTTTATAGGGCGTAGTTAGGCGTGATCAAATTTTGGTACCGTTGCCGGGGAACACGGTGAATTTCTAGCTTGTTAGGATAGCTGAGTTGTTTGTTCAATTAACTTCGTTTCTGTACATATTCTTTTTAGATTATAAAAAATATAAAAAAAAAATATGGCATCTGGAATTAACATGTGGCTAGGTGATCATTATTATTGTTGTGCTAATACGTCTTATTCTTCCCCGAGCCCCTATTATGATGATTTTTCTTTCTCTTATGATAATAGTTGGTTCAATGAAGTGGGGGATGATGAGGAAGAATATGAAGCTGAATTGAAGAAGGTTTGGGACAGACGTAGAGCACAACTATGCCATATAGAAGCTCAAGTGAATCAGTTGGCTGCAGTATTAGGAATTCAACAACCTAGCCAAAAAGACGTGGAATTAGAAGAAGAAATTATGATTATAGTTGAAGATCTAAAACGTGAATTTCCATTGGATGAGACAAGGGTTGAAAGCCAACCATCTAGCCTTATGGTGTGGGAAGATGCCGATGATAAAGATGTGGTACTGGAGTCAGCCAATAACATTGAAGCTGAAATTTTACTTGACTCTGATTCGTGCCAAAAAGAGGATGTCAATATTGAAGTGAAGTCTAAGAGGGTTGCACCACATTCTAGACACTTTTCTACACTGGTTTTAGAGGGAGACATAAAAATTGATCCTTTTGAGTCAATGGAAGAGTTGAAGGATGATGTGTATGGTGTTTTTACTACCATTTAGACACGATGACTATCTTCGTTTGAAGGCCAAAAAGTACAAAATTGTATACTTGGTGCTTGGTCAAGAGCATAACCAACAATTCGAAGTTATTCCTGAGTTAGTGACTACGCGCAAAAGGAGATGCTTAGTTTTTGGCATGCAAGAACTTGTGCCACCTCAAGAGCATAACCGGAGAGTTGACTTACAACTGGGGAGGCAATACATAAGCTCAAGGTGGAGTAAAAAGTATTGACTCTGGGTTATGTCGTGTCACGACTATATCTAAGGCGCTTTTCGGGAGGCAACCCGTGATTGTAATTGTATACAAGTAAAAAAATCAAAAATACAAAAAAATAATAAATTATGTTATCTTTTGAAGGATGTTACTTGGTGAGTTTCTTTGTGTTGCAGGTTTCAACTGGGTTGATGTCTAAGTGTGGGGTGTCTGCAAACCCATCATGCTTGAAGATGAATTCCTGCTATGGGGGAAGTCTGAGTACCTCGCGCCCTAAGAAAACTTACAAGGATATTCTTCGGGCTTAGAGCCCCAGGGAGTTTCTCTATCACCCTTAGTTTTTATTTTTAATGCATTGAGGGAAATGCATGATATTAAGTGTGGGGTGGGAGTTTATTTTATTGGTATGTTTTTATTCTAGTATGTTTTCATATTTTCTTGTCACTTGACAGTTTTTGATTTGTTTCTTGCTTTCTAGTTATTAAAAATAAATTTTATTACTAATTCTTAGTATACCAATAATCTCTTTGGGTTTTCTTAGCCTTGGTTCTTTCCCATTGAGTTACTTTTGCTGAACCAGGCATTCTGTTGGTTAGATATATTAAAAAAAAAAAGCCTAAGATGAGCTCAGAAGGATGAAAAGTAGAAAGGAGGCAGACAAAGAGAGAAGTGAGGAATTCAAAAGGCAACCCTTAGCTAGAACTACCTACGTATTTTTGAACTTCATTTTTGAGTTCATAGTCAGGTATTGCAAGGTGAAACTGAAATGATCTTTGAGTTCCATGTACAGTGTGTGGTGAGCTTATTTGTCTACTTCTCGTTGTTTCATGTTAAGTCTAGAACTTTTCCTGCTTGTTGTTTGAGGCGAAATCCTAGGTAGTCTTGAACTTAAGAATGAAAGTAGGCCTTCTTTGGCCCGCCAGTTCCCAAATAAGCCTATCTAATGAACATATTCCTTAGAATCCCCAATTTGAGCCTATTGACATTTTCTTTAGCAACCTGAATTACAAGCCCTTTCTATTTTTCTATTTACCTCTCGTGTTAGCCATCTTCCCCTTAACTACTTTAGGTTGTGTGTTTGGAAAGATTGGGGGTTATTAATAAAAGTTATATAGTTGGGAAGAAAGTTGCAAAAGAATGAATGAATGGAATACTTGATATTCTCTTCGTATAGAAAGATGTGGAAAAAAAAGAGAAATAAAGGATGGGGGCAATGTTCCTATTCTCAGTTAAGAGTGATAAAAGCCTCGAGTATGAATACGCCAAAGGCACCCTAGTGAGGTTGATGTGTCTCATTGAACTCTTAGGTCCTCAATCATCCAAGTGTTGTGAAAATCATAGCCCAAAAAAAGAAAAGAATGAGTTGATGAATAAATGAGGAGAAAGAAAAGTGGATATATGAAAAAAAAAATATGTTGGGAAGTGCTATAATTACATGAAAAAGATGGGGAAAAATTAGTAGTAAGTGATGTTTAAAGTGTTGAGGGGAAGAACTAATTACTATATACCCAAAAGTGTACCACACCTTACCCCAAGCCAGCATTACAAGCTATGAAAAGCCCTACTTGGCTTTTGATTGAGACTCCTACAATAGTGGATAATAACAAAATGGGCAAGCCTATGGTACTTTTCTGTGAGACATGAGAAATTTCTTTCTGAGTGTGAGAGTATTTGATATTTGATATGCCACAATTTCTCTTGAAATCATATGTTGTGTGTTTGGTGGCATCGTCTTTCTGTGAGGTACATTGAAACTCGAGTGGTATATAGGTTTCTACTTTCAATACTTGACTATGACCAAAATAAAGGGTGTTCGAATTTTATGGGTGAGTTTTGCTAAGTTGTTATCACGAGTCCATATCTAATCTTGATGTCTTACCCGCTTTCTGTGTATTCTTCTTCTTTGCTCGAGGACGAGTAAAAGTCTAAGTGTGGGGTTGTGATATTTGGCTATTTTACCTATATTTTGAGGGTATTTTTACCATGTTATGATAGTAAATCTAAGAGTTCATACGCAAAATTCTCAAAATTTGATACTAATTGAGTTGTTTGGTGTTGTAGGATTTGAACATGGTGAATTGAGTAAGAAAGTGCTAGTTTTTGAGCTAAAAGTGAAGATGTTGAAGAGTTCAAGTGATCCGTGTACCACGCGAGTGACACGAGAAGAAATAGAGTCTTTGCTTAGGAATGGAATAAAAATTTCAATGCATTTAGGCCAAATACGCGAGCGCCACGCAAGCTGAATTTGCTGAAAAAATTGAGTCCGTGTGGCACGCGGGTGCCACACAAAGCACAAAGCTGTTAGGCGAAATTTTAAGGGTTTTTTGGTACTTTTGCTTAGTTTCCTACAGAGTATAAAAGCTTCTTTTGCCTCCATTATGAAAGAGGGCACTGGAAAAGAAGCAAAAAGGAGGCTAGAGCTTTGGAGACTTCAAGAACACCAGTTTTTCTAAATTCTTCCCTATTTTTTATAATTTATTCATTCATAAATTATTTTGATATGACTATCATGAACATGAGTGGGCAATTCACCCATTCTAGGGTTGATTGAACCACTCCACTATTTATGTGCTATGAATATTTGTTTTGATGAATGAAACTTGAGAATTCTTCCTATCTAAGTATTTATGTTTTGATTGCTATTGATTGGAAGAGCCCCCAATTGATTGTTCCTATTACTCTTATGTGTCTAGGGATAGATTCATAGGTTTGGGTTAAACACTTAGCAATATTTCAACCTAAAACTAAGGTATTACTTAGGTTGTCAATAAGGTAATTTGTGACCATTGACCTAATTGTGAACTAAACTTGTAGTCCTAAGTATCTTCATTAATTAATTGGAAAAGTGGTTAGTGAAAGTTACTACTATTACATGGGAGTGAATAGTTGTATAATTGGAGCAAGTGTTCAATAGGAAGAAAACCAAGTTGAATTTGTCAAAAAAAATTATTCTAACACATAGGTAGGAGTTGGGTAGATCAATCCTAGGCTTTTAATCCTTGATTAATTATTTCTTAATATTTTGCTGCTTACTTTAGCGTTAATTAGTCGTTACATTGAAACCACCATTCAATTACAAACCTTGGGAGTTAATTGGTTAGATAAAGTAGTTAGAATAACAACTAGATTTTGAGTGTTTCCTGTGGGATTCGAACTCGGAACTTTAAGTAGTGAGCTATATTTGTTGCGACTGCTTAATCCCTTTTATAGGGCATAGTTGTGCGTGATCACATAGCGATCACGGTACCAGGACCGCGGATTGCAAAGCTTTGCGTTATGAGGCGGCGCATTGTCTCGAGAAGGGAGAGTTAACAGAGTACTTGACAGAAAGGGGCAAGGAGAATTTGGCTAAGAACCGAAGTGGACCCCAGCCTCCAAAACTCCCAACTCCAAGGGAAACAGTGAATATCATTTCCAGAGGGGGATGAGGTCAATAGAGTAACATATACAACCAAAAAATTTGCTAAGGTATCATTCACACGTGATTAAACAACGCGAGAAAACATGAACGATTACATCGAGTTCGGGGATTTCGACTTCGATGAGAAGACTCATCCCCATCATGATATCTTAGTAGTAACAATGAGAGTTGATGGTGCAAATGCGAAGAGAGTTTTGACAGATGTTGGCAGTTCGATTAATATTATTCAGTCTAGCATGGTGGAGGAGTTGCAATTGACCGATAAGATTATACCAAACTCTACTGTGCTTTCGAGATTTAATAATTCAAGTGAAATAACCTTGGGAGAAGTTGTGATAAGAACGTACGCAGAGGGTGTTGAGAATGAGACCGTTTTTTAGGTGATGGTTTGAGAAATGGCCTACAACGTCATTTTGGGTCAGCCAAGGATCCACGTGATGGGGGCAGTACCATCCACTTTGCATCAAGTTGTTAAGTTTCCGACTCCGTGAGGAGTACGCGAAGTTAGGGGTGAACAACAGACAACTCGTACATGTTATTCGGTGGCAGTGAAAAATGCCCAGCAAATAGTTACAGCAGCCAGAATTCTTAGCTGACTGAAGTGAGGAGGAGCCGACTCCTACAAACAAAAACTTTGCCAAGATTCTGGCTTGCATTAGGGAACCGAACAAACAAAAGGCTGGGGACTCAACTATAAAAAATTTGGAGGAAATAGTTATGTTTGAGGATCAGGCGGATCATAAAGTGTATGTCGGGGTAGAATTAGACCCCGAATTGAAATCAAAGATAATCTGTTTCCTTAGAGATTATTCGGATTGTTTTTCTTGGTCCCATCAGACATGGTGGGAATAGATCCAAAAGTTACTACTCATAAACTGAATGTCGATCCATCACATCGACAGGTGAAATAGAAGAAATGACCAAACGGGGGATTTAGGAGAAATTTTATCGATGATGAAGTTAATAGGTTGTTAAAAAATGGATTCATTAAAGAGGTGAAGTATCTGGAGTGGCTTGGTAATACAGTCGTAGTCCCAAAGAAGAATGGGAAATGGAGGGTATGTGTGGACTACACCGACCTGAACAAAGCCTGCCCAAAAGATTCGTCTCTGCTTCCTCACATCGATTAGTTGATCGATTCAACGGCGGGGCACGAAATGTTGAGGTTGTTTTAGATGCGTATTTGGGGTATAATCAGATACGTATGGAGCCGAAGGACCAAGAAAAGAATAAATTACAGACACGGGAACTTACTGTTATACAATCATGTCCTTCGGTCTTAAAAATGTCGAGGCTACCTATCAATGGTTGGTCATAAGTATGTTCAAGGACTTAAACAATGGATATTTTTATTAACGATATGTTGGTAAAGTAGTTAAAAGTGAGAGATCCTTTGAGTCATTTGAAGGAAACATTTGCAGTACTTAGGCGATTCAATATGAGGCTGAACCCAGAGAAATGTGCGTTCAGAGTCGGATCCGGTAAGTTCTTGGGATTCATCGTGTCGCAAAGAGGAATTGAAGCAAATCCAAACAAGATCAAAGTTATTGATGGCATACCCGATGTGCTGACAACAGTGAAAGAAGTCCAGCAGTTAACCAGTCGTGTAGCCTATCTCAGCAGGTTCATCTCGAGGTCATACAAACGGTGCCACAAGTTCTTCTCCGTCTTGAAGAAAAACACAAGTTATGATTAGACGCTAGAGTGCAAGCAAGCCTTAAGGGACTTGAAGCAATACTCAAATCCTCTACTGCTTTCAAAACTAGTGGACGGGGAAGTGTTGCTTATCTACCTCGCCATTTCGGAAGTGGAACTAAGTGTAGTCCTCGTCTGGGAGGACGGAGGTAAACAATTTCCTATTTATTATGTCAGGAAAACATTACTTGACGCAGAAACTAAATATCAACACTTAGAGAAATCAGCATTACTACTTGTCGCAGCTGCACGAAAACTAAGACTGTATTTTCAATGCCATGTTATTTCTGTCATTATTACTTTACCTCTGCAAAGTATTTTGCACCGGCAGATTTATCTAGAAGGCAAATGAAATGGGTGGTTGAGCAGAGTGAATATGACATCACTTATCAGCCTCGCACCACTATCAACTCACAAATGTTGATAGTGTGTAAACATCCTTCTGGAGGCAAAAAATGAAGAAATGATGATGAAAGGATCGGACCCCAGAGTCTGGTCCCTCTACACAGACGATGTTTCCAATATGAAGGGGGTCGTGCTAGGTGTCTTGCTCGTGGCACCAATAGGTGAATAGTTTAGATATTCAATCAAATTACATATTTCCACTAACAATGAGGCTGAATATGAGGCCCTAGTTGCAGGCCTCGAACTAGCCAAGGAGTTAAAAATCGAGCGACTTGAAATTAAAAGCGACTCTCAACTAGTTATGAACAAAGTCTAAAAGAAGATTTCATCGCCCGTGACACAAGAATGCATCAATTCCTAGCAAAGGTGAAAAATCTTCTAACTTTTTTTCATGAATGGAAGATAATGTAGATTCCAAGGGAACAAAACGTTGAGGCCGACACCCTTGCCAGTCTTGGATTGGCGGCCAAACCTGAAAACAGTCTCAATGGGTCAATTTTACACTTGTTCAACTCGGCCTTCAACCGAACTCGAAATGAGGTAAACATTATCAATAGAAGTTGGGGTTGGAGAAGCAAATTTCTTTCTTAATGCAGGCAGGTACACTCCCCCAGAACAAGAAAGCCCCCCGGGCACTCATGGCTAAAGCATCATTTTACTGCCTCATGGACAACGAGCTCTATAGGAGAATGTATAGTGGCCCTTTAGCAAAATGCTTGGGACCTAAGCGCTATAGGCAAATCATGAACGGGTAAGTTAGCATGACTGAATAGCCAGCTTTGTAATCATAAATCTTGCCTTTGGTATCCGTACAAACAACTTCAACGTCCTTCCATGCACAGTCATCCCAAATTTTGTCCATGTGTTCGGGCATAGCAACACAAGTTACCTCGGTGACCGAAACATTGAACTTGATAGAAATTTGATGCGGTGTCCGGACCAGAACACTACAGTCATTATCCATATTAAGTTCTTTTTGGGATAATTTCAAGAGGTTGTGCCTCTGGCGGAGGAGGCCTTTTGATTTTAGTTTTCTTCTTTTTATCACTATCATGTGATGGCTCAGCCACGACGCGGCGGTGCACTGGTGGCGTCATCTCTTACCGCTTCGGGACTAACGTCCCCGGTGTCAGAATGATGAGATGCAATTATTTCTCGAGAGGCCATCTAATAAAAGTAATGGTTTTTGAAGATTTTTGCAAAGAAAGATGGTGGGCTTCAGGCGGAGTAACAACAAAGGTAGATTGTCAATTTAGAAGAGAAGACAAAACGTTTAAAGTGAATATAAAGTTCAAAGAGGAGTGGAAGAGAGCATTATATAAGGAAGGGATAATCATTACCTTGGTAACTGGCGAAAGCTAACTTTTGTACGATCCAGTGCTCGTGACCTTGATGGAAAGTTGAAGTGATAATTAGTATTTTGAAATACTTAGCCAGGAATGCGCGACGTGTTTCTCGCCAAAAATTTCAGACCATTTGCCAAGCTCACTCAGATACTCACTCGGCAGGTGTGGGGACTATCTGTATTGGTAAAAAAACGGTTGGATACTTGGCAGCATGGTGTAACATGGATCGGAGGCAAGTCGGTAAAGACTTTACCATTAAGAAATAAGTGACGATGGAGGCTCAAAGGGTGTGATCGATTGAAGGACCAGACACGCCTATTTCGGAGACGAATATTTCGGTCGCAAGCAAGAGATAAACCTTATCTCCAACTGATTTCTCTTATTTTAGGAGGTCGTTAGGCGTGGATAATGTCACTATATGTTGGTGATGAGACGCGTGGAAAATATGTTCTAGCTAGGGTTAAGAGTCTTGATTTATAAATAGACGCCCTCCCCCGCATTGTATAGTTTACGCTGAATCAAGCACTCAAATATATTATCTAACTTCTACAGCATTGCTACTTAAAATCAGTGTATTCGTTGTATTTTTCTATTGCATTGCTCAAACTTTATTTTGGAGGAGACGAATGCTACCTTCCTCACTGGAGCACGAACGTCTGACCAAATCAATAAAATTTTACTATTTTACCTATTCGCTTTCTTCAATCGTTGCCATTATTTCATTATTTATTGTTGTTGTCTTGCTTGATCTGTCCTAGTTTAATCATTAGCTTACAATTTCAATATTTCTAAATAGCATCATCACTGATTAATCAGTTAATCCGTTTATTGCTCATTTTTTACTAGCAATTGCATAAATAATCAAGTTTATAGACATAAGTTTAATGATTAGCCTAAGAATCTTGATACGGAAAAAGTCGCACGTGGCTCAACTAAATAAAAATTTAATTGTAAAATCTGAAATTATATTTTGAAAAATATAAATTAATTTCTTATTACGTTCCTAATGAAGAATAGAGTGATAGTGCATTGACTAAATTAATACTATAGAATAAACACCAATAATAAAACTATCATTTGTAAAAGGTAAAGGAAATCATTTCGTTATTTTCATTTTTTAAGTTGTACAGAATATCTCTATCCTTAATCCAAATTATGGGGCATGTATTATAAATTTATATATTATAATCCATACATAAATTATATCTAAAATAAATGATTTGCAAATGAGAGTTATTCTTATTTTGGGTAGGGATCAACCAAGGTAGGAAAAGAACAAGATTATAAATTTTGAGCCATTCAGCTATGAGTTTAACTTTATCAATGAGTAATGAAGTAAACTCTTATACGACAAGCGCTATAATTCTTTTTGACCATATCAGATAAAAGTTACTAATTGTTAATTACTTATAACTTGTGTTGGCCTAAATCGAGATAGGACAATAAATCGAATTTGTTTTGGGGTTGATTGATAATTTGCTTGTAGTTGTGGTGATCGTTCTGAGATTAGGTACTTTGGACTAGGTTTTTCTTCTTCGTTGAGGTGGCTTTCCGAGGTGGAGGATCGTGTTGCTTCCCCTCGTGGGTTCGGCTCATAAGATAGACTCATATCAGGTCTCGTGCCCTTGTTCGAGGCCTTGGTGATTTTTCATCCAATACAGATAGTCCCCTCACTCCTCGAGTAGTTGTCAGATCTGTCGAGGAGTGAAACGAATTTTAGGCGAGAGATCGATGTGGCTGTTTTTGCACCGTGGAATTCGAAAGCGGTAGTTGTCACTCTATGTTCCCATCAATCACGCGTGGCAATCACTGATTGGGCGCGATTTCCTTCTTTGCTTTCCCCATGCAATTGTAATCATGGCGCCTTAACCTATATATAGTTATGCCTCTTCTTCTTCTTCATGTATCTTCTTGTTTCTAACAGTAAAAACTCCTTAGATTTTTCTTCTCTTGTTGCTCAAGCTTTTTTCTAAGAAATGTCTCAACAAAATTCACCAAGTTCTCCACTTCCTTTTGTTGACACCATGATTGATGGTGGTGAACTAGTTAATGTCCCTGAACCATTGAGGGTTATTGTCCCTCCTGATTTTAACATGGATGATTTACCTCATTCAAGTGGTTTAGGTCAAGAACAACGTCCAGCCACGGCTGAAACTGCTGAGACAGTTGTGGTTGACGATGAAGATGTTATCATGAAGGATATTGGTAACGACGACCCTCTTTTAGATGATCTTGAGCTTGAGCACCGTCATGTTATTCCTTCCAGAATCGATCTCGCGAAGGACCTCGTTATGCAGCTTCAGACCGAGTAAGATATCAGGAGGAAAAGGAATATCCCCGTCGGGGACACGCCAATTTTGATTACTTAGGCGAACATCCATTTGGTTCTGTCTGATTATAATTGGGGTCTCGAGGTCAGAGTTGGTATTCCTACCCTCAACAACTGAGTATGGGATAGAGTCGAGGGGCTCTCTTTTGTTTTTACCTATCCCTTCACGATAGGTTTTTCTCTTCCTATCCCCGAGGTATTGGACACTTTTTGTTGCACCTATCAAGTATGCGCAGCCCAAATCGTCCCTGGGATGTGGAGGCATGTCCAATGCCTCGAGATTTTGAGTAAGTTAGCCGGGGTCACCTTCACTCTCGACCATCTTTTGTACCTCTTCTACCCATCTCTTCACAAGGACGAAATTGTCCATCTTAACAAACGAGGCTCGTATTCGCTGATTACAAAGAGCGAGGACATCAAGGACCGTGGATGGAACGAATGCTTCATTCTCCTGCCTACTGACCTTTTGTCCTCGAAGCCTAATTTCCCCGAGCGATGGAATCGAGCACGTGAGTATTTTTCTCCATGTTTATTTCAATTAGTGCTTCGATCTTATTTCCTTAATTCATCTTTTGACTTTTAGCCGAAGTGGTCCCGATTATTCGTCGAAAGATTTGACCCAATGGGTTCAGGCTATTATCGATGCCAAACCCAGATTGAAGAGGTCATGGATGGTTTTGGCTGCTTTGGATGAGAATTGATTGGCATGCAAACGGTATGGTGAGTTGTTGATACGAGCAAGATATTGCAATAATTTCTGTACTTTTGCCTCGTTTTCATACTTCGACTTGTGATATTTGTTGGTAGTTTGAATGGAATTGCTCTTATTTGGTGTGTTTCACGTTGTAGGAATTATGTTTATGACATGAAGTGTTCGTGCAGCAAAGTTTAGTGAAAACAAGGGTTTTAAAGTCTGAGTAGAATCCCGAGGGTCGATCGAACCAAGGCGTGGAGGAAATATAAAGAAAAATTGATGTCCCAGGAAAATTGGCTTACGGCAACGCATTGTGCAACGCACTCTGCGCCGCCGTAGGCCAATTTCTGCAAAAGTGAAAAAAAAAAAAACTCTCAGTAAATCGACCCTACGGCACCGCACTGTGCAATGCGTTGTGCGGCGCAGTAAGCTTAAAATCCTGATGTTTCAATTCCGACTTTATTTTGGATTCCCGATCTGTGTGGGTCTATGGGGACGGTATAAAAGCCCTAAAACACGTCCCAAAACACATCTTTTGAGCTGGGAAGTAGCAAAAGGAGGCTAGAGCTTTTGGAGACTTCAAGAACACAAGAGTTTTTCTTAAATTCTTCCTTTCTTTTTGTAATTTATTCATTCATGAATTATGTTAACATGGTTGTGATAAATATTAGTGGCTAAATTACCCATTGTAGGGTTGATTGAACCACTCCAATACTTATGTGTTGCGAATTATTGCTTTAATGTATGAAACTTGTTAACCTTCCTATCTAAATGTTTATGATTTGTATGCTATTGATTGGTAGAGCTCCCAATTGATTGTGCCCTTTATTCTTGTGTATCTAGGGATAGATTCATGAGTTAGGGTTAAACACTTAGAAATATTTCAACCTAAAACAAAGGCATTACTTAGGTTGTCAAAAAGGTGATTTGTGACCATTGACCCCGATTGTGAACCATACTTTTAGTCCTACGTATCTTCATTAATTAATTGGAAAATTAGTTAGTGAAAGTTACAATTATTACACGGGAGTAAATAGTTGTGAATTTGGAGCAAGTGTTCAATAGGAAGAAGCAAGTGGAATCCATTAATGCATTGCTCTAACACATGAGTAGGAGTTGGGTAGATCAATCCTAGGCTTCTAGACCTTTGAATTAATCTATTTCTTACTACTTTGCTATTTACTTTATTGTCAATTAGTTGTTACATTTAAATCATCATAAAAATATAAACTTTCAAAGTTAATTGATTAGATAAGTTAGTTAGATTAGCAACAAGATTTCGAGCGTTCTCTGTGGGATTCGACCTCGGGACTTTAAATACCGAGCTATATTTGCCGCGACTGCTTAGTTCCTTTTATAGGGCGTAGTTAGGCGTGATCAAATTTTGGCGTCGTTGCCGGGGAACACGGTGTTATTTAGTTGTTAAGATATCTAGTTTATTTTTCTATTAACTTCACTCTTGTCATCTTGATCTTGTTTCTTTGGTGTTTACAATTGAAAGTTCAGATCCCGAAGCATTCAGGATGGCTCATGATTTGGCTCTTAATGCGTTTGCGCAACCTGTGGCTGGGAATTTGGCGTCTGTTATTCAACTTCCTATGTTCAAGGCAGAAAATTTTTATATTACCCAGACGATGGTGGTTTTGCTTGCTAATGCTGGTTTATTTGCAGGTAGAACTACTGATGATCCTCAAAAGCACTTGAAAAAGTTCGTAAGGATTTGTGAAACTCAAAAACAGGCTCGGGTGCCAGCAGAGGTTGTGATTGGTTGGACTCATTGCCAGTTAATTCTATTGTGTCATGGGATGACTTGGTGATAATGTTAATGAAAAAGTTCTTTCCTCCTAATAAGACTGCCAGGTTAGTTGATGAGATACTTATGTTCAGGCAGACCCCGCTAGAGTCTTTGCCAGAAGCTTGGGAGAAATTTAAAAGTTATTTGAGGAAGTGTCCTCATCATGGTATTCCCGACCAAATGTTGGGGCAAAGGATCTACATGGGTATGGGAGATCAAATTAAGGGCACTTTGGATGCAGCAGCTGGTGGAGCATTTTTTAGTAAAACATTTGCTGAAGCGAAGGCCCTGCTTGATGTGATGGCTCAAAACTCAGGTTGGCTTAGAAGAGATGCATTCGTTAGCCTAGGTACTGGGGCTTTAGCTATTGGTACTACTTCTGCAATGGAAGAACAAATGTCAAAGTTGCATACTACACTTGATGTTGTGTCAAAACAACTAAACGAGAAGATGTTGAAACCTGTTAACAAAGTGGACTTACGGGCTCAGACTCAAGTCCTCGATCCTGGTAATTTTTATGATGCTGATTTGCTTGCTGATACTGAAGATGTGAACTTCGTGAATTATGGGCAACGCCAGCAATACAATCAACAGGGTCAATTTAGGCCAGTGCAACAACAAGCAACTTTACCCCTGCAGCAGGCGGATGATATAGCTGAGATTAAGACTATGGTGCAGACTAGGATGGGATTTAATAAGAATCTTCAAGACCAAGTTGCAGCACATGACACTGCTATAAAGGGTATAGAGACGAAGTTGGGACAATTGTCCCATGCTTTACATAATAGACCTTAAGGTGCTTTGCCGGGCGACACTCTAGTGAATCCTAAGGATCCAAATCCTTATCAATTGATGGCAGTCACTTTGAGAAATGGCAGAGACTTAGACAAGGAGCAAGAATTAGCTAAAGGAGCACTACCTACCACGCGAAATATTGAGCCTACTGATGACTCTACCAAACTGGTTGTCAATAATCATGCTGAAAAAGAGATCACTCCAAAACCTGTCCCTGGTACTGAGAAGGTAATTGCTAAAGAACCTAATATAGAATCCGATAGGGTGGTTGAACAAGGTAAAGTGTCAAGGGAGCAGAACTCCAAGCCAAAAACACCACCACCTCCTTTTCCTCAAAGGTTGGCAAAGCAACAAAAAGGTTTGAAATTTAATAAGGTTTTTGATTTATTGAAACAATTGAAGCTTACTATGCCTTTCATGGAAGTTATGCGAGAGGTCTCTGGATACGCTAAATTGTTAAAAGACCTTTTGTCTAAGAATGTTGACTTTAATGAGCTAGAGATGGTCGAGTTGAATAAGGTGTATAGTGTTGTCATCACAAAGCCTGTTGCTAAAAAGAAGCAAGATCCTAGTAGTTTTACAGTCCAGTGCTCGATTGGTGACCTCACAATTAGTAAGGCCTTGTGTGATTCTGGTGCAAGCATTAATCTGATGCCGCTGGAAGTATACAATAAGTTGGGTTTGACTGGCATGAGAGAGACTTCAATACGAATCCAGCTGGCAGATAGAAGACAAAATCACCCTGTTGGAATAGTTGAGGATGTACTTGTGCATGTGGGTAATTTCATGTTTCCAGTAGATTTTGTGGTTCTTTACTGCCCCATTGATAAAGATGTTCCAATTATCTTAGGCCGTCCATTCTTGGCTACTGGTAGAGCAGTGATTGATGTTGATAAGGGAAAGATGACCTTGAAGCTGTATGATGAAGAAATAGCTGTTGACATTGGCAAAATGCTGAAGGGACATGGTGATGATGTGAATTTTTCGTGTGTGCATACATGCGAGCCTGGATGAGCCATGGGTTGAGTTGATTGAAGTCGTGCCACGACTATAATTAAGGCGCTTCTCGAGAGGCAACCCGTAATTGTATACAAAAAAAATAAAAAATGAAAAAAAAAACCAAAAAAAAATGTTATTTTTTGAAGGATACTTGGTGAGTTTCTTTATTTTGCAGGTTTTGACTGGTTTGAAGTCCTAGTGTGGGGTGCTTGCAACCTCGTACAATTGGTTGAGGATGTCCTGCTTGAGGGAATTCTGAGTACCTCGTGCCCTAAGGAAGCTCACAATGATGTTCTTCGGGCTTAGAGCCCCAGAGAGTTTCTCTATCACCCTTAGTTTTATTTTTAATGCATTGAGGACAATGCATAATTTTAAGTGTGGGGTGGGAGTATTCTTATTTGTATTAATAATCCCCTTTGGTTTTTCTTTGTGCATCGGTTCTTTTCCAAAGGAAGTAGTTTGAACCGGGCATAGGTAGATTTTTTTTTTTTTGGATTAGAGTGTAGTAACTGGATGAGATAGTCTTGGCTTCACTTTGACTAATTTTACATAGATACTTAATTTGGGGTATGTGAACTTCATGCATATATTCTATCATAATCCACTTACCTTGAGAAATATTGAGTATATTATTTGAAGCCTATGATCATGATGTTGACTCTAGATTTGCTTGAGAGTTTGCTTGTGCTTGTTTGTTTGTTTAAGAGCGCGAATCGAGCCGTTTTGAGTAGGTTATGTGCCATGTGTGAGTGAGGATTTTGTTTTCTCCGTGTTTAATACTTGATGTCTAGAACTTGCCCGGTGTGTGTGCAAAGCAAAATGAGAAGTTTGCTCCGTTACGAAGTTATATAGGCTTTCCTTTCATAGCCAATTTATTTGAAGCCTCAGAGTTAGATGTTTACCAGTGAAATTTGACCTTAGCTAACCCTTTTGAGCCTGTAGCCTTTTCTTTGATAGCCATTGAGACTCCTATTTATTCTGAAAAATATCTGTGAGTTTTACTTGTGGTGTTATGAGCCTTAAAGGCTAGTTAATGAAGTGGAAAAATTGTGGTTGTTGGAGGAAGACAAAAGGTGCTTAGGAGGATGCTCTTTGGAGGGATTTACTAGAAAAAAAAAAAAAAAAAAGCGAAAGCTTGAGATATTGTGCAATTATTGAAATATGAAAAAAAAAATAAAAAAAAGTAGTCCCTTTTATTAGCTTCTTCCTTTGCTTAAAGAAAAAGGTTGGTGAAAGTTGACTCTGTGATGGTAAAAGAAAGACTGATTGGGAGGAAAATACTTGAATTAATTGTGGTGTATTAAATTGCTTGGTGTGGTTAGTCACTATTACCTAAATATATCATACCCGTCCCATTGCCTACATTACAACCTAAAGAAGTCTTAATTGATCTTAGCCGAGTAGATGGACATTAATCGAGTCCTACACTAAAGGCAAGCTTATGGTACATCTTGTGTTGCATGTGAGTTCTTTTCTAAGAGTGAGTGTTTCATCAATATGTAAACTTTTTGTTCATGACCATTCTCTTGTGTGAATTCCTTCTCTAATATTTTATTTGATTGTGAGGGCACATGATTTACGAGAAGCGAGCTCTTTTATTAGTCTCTTGAATAGAGTGAGTGCTTGCATGACTTATTGAGTGAGTTTGGTGTTGATATGGGATTGGGAGGTTGATTTGGTGCACTTGATGGTTTTTAAATATTCTTGGCATGGATTTCCTGTGAATAAAGCATAATGAGTGCATATGCAACTTGTTAAATGCCTATATAATCCCAAGTCATTGTGCGAGTAGTTTTGATGTGTCTTGAGTTCAAGTTATAAGTTTCTCGAGGACGAGCAAAGATTTAAGTGTGGGGTGTTGATACGAGGCAAGATATTGCAATAATTTTTATACTTTTGCCTCGTTTTCATGATTCGACTTGTAATATTTGTTGGTAGTTTGAATGGAATTGCTCTTATTTGGTGTGTTTCACGTTGAAGGAATTATGTTAATAACATGAAGTGTTCGTGGAGCAAAGTTTAGCGAAAACAAGGATTTTGAAGTCTGAGTAGAAGCCCGAGGGTCAATCGAACCAAGGTGTAGAGGAAAAACAAAGAAAAATTGAAGTCCCAGGAAAATTGGCTTACGGCAACGCACTGTGCAACGCACTCTGCGCCGCCATAGGCCAATTTCTGCAAAAGTGAGAAAAAAGAAAGAACTCTCAGTAAATCGACCCTACGGCACCGCACTGTGCAATACGTTGTGCGGCGCCGTAGGCTTAAAATACTGATGTTTCAATTCCGACTTTATTTTGGATTCCCGATTTGTGTGGGTCTATGGGGACGGTATAAAAGCCCTAAAACATGTCCCAAAACACATCTTTTGAGCTGGGAAGTAGCAACAGGAGGCTAGAGCTTTGGAGACTTCAAGAATACAAGAGTTTTTCTTAAATTCTTCCTTTCTTTTTGTAATTTAATCATTCATGAATTATCTTAACATGGTTGTGATAAACATGAGTGGCTAAATTACTCATTCTAGGGTTGATTGAATCACTCCAATACTTATGTGTTACGAATTATTGCTTTAATATATGAAACTTGTTAACCTTCCTATCTAAGTGTTTATGATTTGTATGCTATTGATTGGTAGAGCTCCCAATTGATTGTGCCCTTTATTCTTGTTTATCTATAGATATATTCATGAGTTAAGGTTAAACACTTAGAAATATTTCAACCTAAAATAATGGCATTACTTAGGTTGTCAAAAAGGTGATTTGTGACCATTGACCCTGATTGTGAACCGTACTTGTAGTCCTACGTATCTTCATTAATTAATTGAAAAATTAGCTAGTGAAAGTTATAATTATTATACGGGAGTGAATAGTTGTGAATTTGGAGCAAGTGTTCAATAGGAAGAAGCAAGTGGAATCCATTAATGCATTGCTCTAACACATGAGTATGAGTTGGGTAGATCAATCCTAGACTTCTAGACCTTTGAATTAATAAATTTCTTACTACTTTGCTATTTACTTTATCGTCAATTAGTTGTTACATTTAAACCATCATAAAAATATAAACTTTTGAAGTTAATTGATTAGATAAGTTTGTTAGATTAGCAATAAGATTTCGAGTGTTCTCTATGGGATTCGATATCGGGACTTTAAATACCGAGCTATATTTGTCGCGACCACTTAGTCTCTTTTATAGGGCGTAGTTGGGCGTGATCAGTTGTCCTCAACCAACTTTTATCCTGCATATTTTCCTCGAGTCATTTTGTCTCGGCGGGTTATCATCTTTCTTTGTTGTAGGTCTCTTGAAGAGAGCGATCACCACGCCGAAGGAGAAAAAACAAAAGAAAGAGAAAAAGGACAAAAAGGAGGAAGTCCCCGAGGGGGGAGGATGCCTTAAGCACACTTCAAGGTTTGATTGGAAACCTTTCAAAGGGGAAAAGAGAAAAAGGGAAGGAGGAAGAAGAAAGAGGAACAGTCCCCGAGGGGTCACCTGACCTTGGGGCTAAGACATGTTGAGTGTCTGCCCCTTTGATTTTATTCTTCCTTTCGCTTCATTTTTTCGCGAATCATTCTTTTCCTCTTTTCTTTCAGTTTTGAAAAGGAAGGAGTTATCTTCGGAGAAAACCCCTAAAGTGAAACGGGCCAGAGTGGAGCTTGTCCCTTTCCCTGAGCTCACTCCCACCAATGAGATGAAGAAAGACCAGGAGAAGGCTGTGGTTTCCCCCCTCGTGAGCCAGATCAGGTTCAGGTTGCTGATAAAGGCAAAAGGGTAGCTCAGCCTTCATCTGAAGTAGAAGTGGACGATGCTCAGCCATCTCGAGTGGGAGACAAGACTCATCGAGCTGCTTCGGAGCATGCTCCTCATGCAGCTTCTTGGAGACAATTTCGTTATATTGAAATTCCCTCCGATCTTTGTCTCCTAGATGGTGATATCCAGGTCCTAATTAGTCTCCGTGGACTCTTGGGTCCTTTGGAACGTGATCGCCTTGGGGATCTCATATTTCTTACTTGATGGCTAATGCTGCTCAGCATGCTATTCATGTATGTTTTCCTCCTCTCAGCTTTTTCTCTTCGGCCTTATTTTTGTTTCTTTTTCTGATTTTTCAAAATTTTCCTTTATAGTGTTACATCAATTCCATTAGGGCTGCTGAGATCGAGTGCCATCGAGATGAAAATATCAGGAAAATGAAGGAGGGATGGAGGTGAGAGCGGGTAGGTCTCGAAGCTCAAATGAGAGGTCTTGAGAAAGAGTTGTTGAGCACAAGGCTCAAGCTTGATCAAGCTAAAAATGCTGCCAACAAATCCGATCTCGAGATGGTCAAAATCCTTGAGGCTAACTCTGTTGTTGAGGAGAGAATGGCTCATTTGAAGGAGCTTTGCGATGCCGAGCTAAAGAGAGTGAGAGCCGAGGCCCAATCAGTTATTACTGAGTGTGCCAAGAAATTTCATGCCGACTTGAAGCAGAAGATGCTCAAGATGAATGAGATGGCCGGAGAGAAGGAGCAGCTGACCAAGGAGAAAGAACGGCTCGAAAATGAGATTTAAGATTTTGAGGAGCAAAGTTGATTTTTTCTGCTCGAAGCGTGGGATGAGGAGGACCCGGGCCAAAGTTGATAAAAATTGGGTCGTTATCCAGACGAAGCTAAAGACTCTGAAGAAGTGTCGTAGCTGGGTCAACCTTGACGCCGAGATCGCTAAGGTTGAAGGTGATTCTACCATGGCTCAAAAGTTAATGGAGAATCTTCCTTCGAGCAGCGGGAACTCAGACGACGAGGAAGATGATTTCGAGACTGAAGCATAGGGTAGCATTTTACCTTTTGTTGTCATTTTTGTTAAGGCCTTCGGGCCACTTGTTTGTAAATACTTTGGCCTTTGAAGCCTTTTTATAAATGGAATTTCTCTTTTGGGAGCACTGAATTTGCTTGCAAGGCTTATAGTACTTTTCTTTTAGTTCGAGCCAGCTTAGGACGACGTCTCGCCCTCGAGCAGGAGGCTTAACTTAAAATTGGCTATGCATATCAAATGACAATAAAAAGATGTTGAATCAAAGTTTATGTAATTGATAAAGTGCATCTGCGAGCCTTTATTACAATAGATGTCTGACCATAACAGGACTTAGGCAGAAAAGCTAGATGACCAAAATTAGAACTTATTGAGCGAGTTTCTAAGGGTAGTCCTCGGTGAGGTGATCACTCGTTCTCCAAGGGTCTTTCCCGGCGGAGTCCCGGGTTGTTGAGTCTTCGTTTATTTGAAAAAAGAAAAACTTTCACTCCAAATGGCTGATCAATTATCAATTTGGCAAGTTCCCATTAGTCCCTTTTCCCCCTCCCCTAGTGATCAAGTGCATAATACAAGGCTTGATTACTTTCTTTAGGAAAAACAGATGAGGAGTCTTGTCAAGTTGACCATATTATTTGCTTGGCCCGATCGGAGCGACTGTACTTTTCATTACAATCGAATAACACTATCGTGCTATTTGTTTCTCTCCTAGGATCTTATTTCCCACGGGGATGAGAACTTGATTACCTGATGCATGGTCGATGGTACGGCTTCCATTTCGTGGATCCAAGGTCTCCCAAGGATGACGTTATATGCCATATCTTCGGCTATCACTTGGAAGGTGGTCTGCATGTCACCCCTTCTACAGTTGTGAGGGTTATCTCCCTCAAGGTCTTCTCGGTGGAATTGTTGAAACCTGTTAATATGGTCGTCTTTGGGATGACAAGGTCCTTCAACCACATCTTCTTGATCGCTCTGTAGTTAATGATGTTCACCGAGCTGCCAGGATCAATTAGGGCTCGCTTAACATCGCAGTCATTGATCCTGAGCGTGATCACTAGCGCGTCGGGGTGGGAAAATAGCATCCCATCGCAATCCTCTTTGCTGAACCCTATCTCTTTACCTTATCCGCCCACTCTTACTCTCTTCTCCTCAGTATTTGATGATTTTACAATTTTCTTTGCAGTGACAAAGCTTATCCCATTCACTTCGGAGCCTCCAATGATGACATTCACTATCCGTTTTGGTGATTGCGTTCGAGGTGGTTGCTCATCTCTTCTATTCTTTGAGTAGTTGTGTTTTTCCTTATCAGTCAGATACTCAGCTAGCACTCACTTCTTTAGTAGATGGACCACCTCGAGACGTAGTGCTTTACAGTCCTCGGTTGCGTGCCCATAATCCATGTGAAATTCACAGTGTTGAGTTTGATCTCTCTTGATCGGGGGCATTCTCATGTCCTTAGGCAACCTCACACCTTGATCGTTCGTTCCCTTTATCGCATTCACCAATTCAGTAGTCGATATGCTGAAATTGTACTCGGAAATCCGAGGCAAGTCTTTCTCCTTGGACACCAAAAAAAGGCCCGAGGATTTTTTATTGGAGGACGAGCCTGACTTTCCTCCAAGTCGCTGGCTCACATGCTAATGCCCCACGAGGCGTTGACTTACGTGTTTCTTTTAAGCCCCGTTGTATGGTTCATAACAATTTTTTGAGTTACCTCGCGGCGCGTTGGCGCGTCGAGAGGACTCAGATCGACCACGGCAGGAATGGTTCCGACCTGTCCTTCTCCACTCTGCTTCCTCGAGCCTGATCTTCGTCGTGGCCCGATCACGTAATTCATCCCAAGTGAGAGCTTGCCATTGCTTGAGCTCTTTCTTTAATTCAGCTGCGGCCTCAGAATTACTCATATTGAGATTATTTTCAAAGGCCATGACTGCCAAACTATCATCCATTTTTGGTAGATCCATTCTCTCAGCTTGAAAGCATTCAAAGAAGTCCTTGATTGGCTCGAGGTATCCTTATTTTACGTCGAAGATATCCTCCCTTCTCTTGAGGATCTTCTGGGCTCCAGTTTGAGCCTTGATGAATATGCCTGCCAACTCGTCGAAACTGGAGATGGACTCGGAGGGGAGGAGCATGTACCAATGCAGTGCCTCTTTTTCTAAGGTATCGGTGAATTTCTTCAAGAACATGTATTCTTTCTCGATTGGATTCAAATCATTACTTTTGACCATGGCCATATACTCGGTTATATGGTCAACTGAGTCCGTTGTTCCATCATACTTCTTTAAAATCTGTAGCTTGAATTTTTTAGGGATGGGCGCTGGAGCAGCTTCGGGCTTGAAGGGTAATTGACGGCATTTCTCAATATCCAGCACGCGTTGAGGTTTTCGAACCCCTGGCACATTTTCGAGCCATTTTTCCATGCTGGCCTCGAGCCTCCAGACATGACTCCATTTAGGAAACCTCCCATGGTGGTGCCTATGGGTACAGCGTTGGAATTTCCTCCGTTAAGCATCACAAAAGGAGCGTCGCCGGGGTTGAAGGAGATCCTTCTATTCCCAGCGAGAGCTTGCAAAGAGCTTCGAAATTGCTCATTAAATTAAGCTTGCGCTGCTGCTTGAGCGGCTGCTTGTTCTGGCATCTGTTGCAATGAGTTCACCATGAATTGTTGGAATGGATCACTAGAGCTTGAGGAGGTTGGATCAGCTAAAACTGCTCCTACGGGAGGTGTTGGGTTGATCGGGAGAGTGGATCCATTTGGTGGTGTTAATCTTACCAACGGAGCGGAGTTATTTGTTGGAATGGGGCTAACAGGCGGTATCGAGCCAGTTGGAGGGATTGGGACCCCTCTATTGGTTTCGGTGGCTCCTATCGTTTGGTTAGGTATTTGGATAGAAACATTGCCGTCGACGATGTTGGCCATTTTCTAAGCAGAAATCGAAGCTGCAGGCTTTGGAACCAACATCATTACCAAGTCCCCACAGACGACGCTAATTTGTGTTGGCCTAAATCGAGATAGGACAATAAATCGAATTTGTTTTGGGGTTGATTGATAATTTGCTTGTATCAAAGTCGTATTCGAGCTAAGATTGGATTTGAGCGAGACAAATGCTTAAAGGATAAACGAGGCCGAAAATAATCGAGACAAAGCTTGAGAATATAAATTAAATATTGTATTCCTGGGTCTCCTTGTTAGTTACAAACGAATCCTATTTATAATTGATGAAAAGAGTAACGTTATAGCCATAATAACTATGCCTTTATGACTATTAGTCCACATTTGATTGTGGTTGGCTCATGATCTTCTTCTTAAATGCCAGAGCGACGGTCGGCAGTTATAAAGTTTATTTTGCTCGGAGACCATGTAGTTGTGGTGATCGTTCCGAGATTAGGTACTCTGGACTCGGTTTTTCTTCTTCGTCAAGGTGGCTTTCCGAGGTAGAGGGTCGTGCCGGTTTCCCTCGTGGGTTCGGCTCATAAGATAGACTCATATCAGGTCTCGTGCCCTTATTTGAGGTCTTGGTGATTTTTCATCCAATACATAACTTTGTATAGAAATCAGGAATTAAAGCTTAATAACTTGCAAAAGACAGTTACCACCTTTTACAACTCGTAAAACTAAACTAAGTCACTGATAATAACAATTTGCAAACTGAATATAAAGTTGAATAATGTAGAATTATAAAGATTTCCAATAAAATAGAACAAAGAATCTAATTGGTAACCAAAGGAATCGATGTTCTTTAAAAACAGGCCGTAGAGGGTGTGTTATGTACAAAATTGGAGTGCGGACTCTGATACCTTGTTCAAATGCTAAGTACTAGTAGTACAGTAGTAGTTATCATTCCTAACTTAAAGAAGTACAAAGACGAAAAAGGGAAAAAAGAAAAAGCAAACAGTCAAAGACGGTGAAAAGATATTCAAGTCGTGCGTTCTCTGTTTAAATTTGGGATAGTGCCTTTGCTTGAATAGTTGGTACTGCAGAGCAATGTTCTCCTTCTCGGACACAAAGCGACTTGGATTAGTACAGTGAAAACCTATAACTTGAGGACTTGAAAATGGTTCTATGTTCCATTAGGAATATTTTGTTTAATTATACGGCCATTTATATAGAAGAAGATAGTAAAATATAACAAGGTGTTAATATAAATGACATCAATCTTTATAATTATGTTTTTCTATTAAAATTGTATAACTGGTCATAAAAAAAATACTTTCTCAAGCGAGAAATTAAAAGTTCTTTATTAATCGGAATGGTAGTGTCAAGGTCATGATTTAAAAAGTTTCATTAAGAAATACTAGTAGTATATGAATAAAGCTTTTGTAATGCAAGCCATTTCTGGAAGCAGCGGCCAACTTTAATTATGTCCTGTGATATGCGTTAGCTTCTTTATTTTCCTCTTTTTGTCTTTTAGGTAGTTAGGCCCGACTCTTTTCTTCCTGAATTTCTTAATTTCATTCATATAGACAATGCTTTATAGGAAAAGCGTGTCACTCTTTTTTGGGGAGTATTTCATTCAATCTCAATTTCTCAACGAATTGATATTAAAGTAAGCAGTAAAAGAAAAAGATTATAAGGGAATCTGAAAAGCTTAGTGGGCAGTTAGTAGTTTTCATAAGATATGGAAATCCCCTAAATTTTCATACGGTTTCTTGAAAAGAAAGCTTAATGGTCTTGTTAGCTCTTGTTAGCCATTGCTATCATCATCCATTCTTTTTTCTTTCTCTTTATTCTAAAGTTTTGCGCGTTGCTGTCACCAATAAACAGTTTAATCGTTAAAAGTGATATAACAAATCACGTCATAAAGTCTCCTGAAAATATATTTTGTGCGCGTTTCACTATATGAGATGACTATAATGAAATACAGAAAGTCAGAACTTTCCTTGTTTTCCGTGAGTTCAAGACTTTAGTACTAGGCCCAGATATTGGGTTCTCTACGTGGGTAACAATTGGTACAATTACATTGAGAGACACTCATTCATGAAAATTATCAAAAAAGATTCCTATTTTGCTATCTTACATGACGTAGCACCTCGTCCCTTTTTTAAAATTTTCCTTTCACTCCATAGCACCCCTATTTAAAGAAAAAAAACCCTAGCCCCCATTTTCCTCTCTTCTCCTTCCCTCCTTCCCATTTTTCTCTCTTCTCTTCCCCATTACACCTAACCCTGCCGCCACCCCCAACCCTTCCAGCACTGCCCCCACCGTCATCCCCCTCACCTCCAAGCCACTGACGTCGTGGTCACCACCACCACCACCGCCGCTGCTTCTTCTTCTTCTTTTCGATTTAGGTGTATAAATTTATCAAAAAATAATTATTTAAGCAAATCCACAAATAAAATAAGTAAATCTGGTGAAATTTTTATTTTTCGACCACCAGCCACCGCCGGCCGGCGGCAGCCGCGGTGGCAGCTCGGTTTCTGGTGGCGGGGCAGTGGTGGGATAGGGTGAGGGAGTGGCTCCTAAGTTTTTTAGTTTAAATGGGTGCTATGTTATGTAATTTTGAAAATAAGGAGGTGCTATGTTTTGTAATATAAAAATAAAAGGGTGCTATGGATGAAATGTGGCCCCTCATTTGTAATTTTGTGGTGTGGGCTGCCTAGTTTTGAAAATTTCCCAAAACAATTTCACCACATTAGTGTTGTCTTTTGTTACCCATTTAAAATTGTTTTCTCATAATAACTTTCATTTAATTGGTAAGCAATACTTTTAAGTTATGAATAAATATGTACTGTATTTTAGGAAAAGATCAAAGGACAAATGTTGTCTGCGAGAATGTGAGAAGAAAGTGAAGTGGCAAGTGCTGCCTAGGCAGTACTTCAAGTTATCTAGGAGAATGTCGGAAGAGATTAAAGGGTAGATTTTGCCTATACAAGAGGGTGTCAAAGGTAAGTACTGTCCCATAACTATTAAAAAATAAATGTAGTACTAATAAGAAAGGGAAGATTGGATACGGACGCTATTATAAAAATTTTGTAGAGGTATTTCTGTTTAAAACTTATTCACTAAACATAGCGGCGCTAATTTTTGCTAAACCAATATTATAGGAGGTCAAATAGGCAAACCATTGCATTTGGTGTCATAGTTCTGCAATTCTCCCCTATGTGTGGGATTGTGCTAGATTGGGGGTAAAAATTTCGCGTAGGGGACTGTTTGGTGCGCGCTAATTGATTTGTAGCCGTCAAAAACAAATTCGCTGAGAAATAGCCACTTCCGGATAAATTCCAGTATAAATCCCCAGTATTTATACTGGGAAGCTTCAGTAAACTAACCCCAATATAAAATACTGGGGCTTTGAACAAGTTTTGTTCAAGGCCCCAGCATTTTGTTATGGGACTTTGTATAAAGCTTCAGTCCCATAACAAAATGTTGGGGCTCTTGTTCAAAGCCCCAACATTTTGTTATAAGATTGGACCTTTGTTATAGGACTTTGTATAAAGCTTCAGTCCCATAACAAAATACTTGGACCAGTATTTTGTTATGGGACTAGTCTGGGGTGTTTTTCCAATGCTAATGGAGCTTAAGTGTGTGCACGAATTTTTGGCTATTCTTCAATGAATTTTGAAACGGTGGATAGTCCCTAATGAGCTCGTCCAAAAATGGCTAGTGATCAAAATTTTCCGAAGATGCACGAATAGCTAGGGGGAAAGTGCACGAAAGGTCACTTTTGCCAGTGGTCTTTCGGCACAGGCCACTAATACCAAAATATTTAGTTTGTGGCCACTTTTGATTAAAGAGATAAAACTTCAGTCCAGAGGCCGGATTGAAGTTCAGTCCTTAAAGATTGAACTTCAATCCAGGGCCATATGGACTGAAGTTCAGTCCAGTCCTTAAGATGGAACTTCAGTCCATGGAACTTCAGGGGCTGTATGGACTGAACTTCAGTCAATTATCAGAACTTAAGTCAATATTTATTTAGTAAAGGCCCAAAAGTGGCCTCTAGTGTAAGACCAAAGAAAATAGTGGCCTCAAACCAAATACCAGTGTTAAAAGTGGCTGCTGGGCGAGATTTTTACTACTTTTTGGCTCGCCTTCATAGTTGAAACTTAAAATTATTTAATTTTTAGCCATTTTTTGGAATTTCAATCCTTGTGAGTTGAACTTCATACCTCAACTTCAGCACACAAAGGCTGAACTTTTAGACATATAATGTGTAACTTTAGCCCTTGTGGGCTGAAGTTGAACTACATACCTTCAGGCATGAAGTTCAGCCTATAAAGACTGAAGTTCCAAAAAGTGGCTTCTTTTGCACAACTAAGGAAAAGTGGTCGGAAACCAAACAACAGTGGTAAAAGCGGCCTCTTAACAAAATATTTACAATTAATTGGGGTGATTTTGATAACTAGACAGCTTTTGAGCCATTCAAAGAGAAATAGCCAATAGTTATAAGCTTTTAAAAGTGCAATCAAATTTAAAAATTGCGCGTTTATTTTTAAGACTAGTTCAAAGTTCTAGGAAATTTACCTGAAAATTCATTAAATTTTAGTATAAAGTCCAAGAAAAATTTTCTGGACTTTAGTGGCTGTTTCTCAAGGTTTTTTCTTATTTCTTAGACTAGTTCTTTATATGTGTGTCGCACTGAATTACTCGCTGATTAAACTAGTTCTTTATATATGTGTCGCACTGAATTACTCATTGATCAGTTATTTCGTTGAAGTTTTCGGATCGATGTAAATAATTATTAACGCATACTTTGGTACCAAAATAGTGCTTATAGAATTAACTACAAATACCTACAAATGATAAATACCATAGTGTGCTGATAGTTAGCTCAGTTTTAAGATATTTTTAAAACATAAAGATAATTCAATGATGAACAATGGAACAAAGCCTTCAAGGTCCATTCATCTTCAAAAATACACGGGCAAGAGATTTAACTCAGTTCATTATAATTGTACATACAAGTATAATTTATTTAATTATTATTTATGAATCATTACATACGTGAAATCTGAATACTTAGAAGATAAGTGGTTAAATTGTATAAGTGGAATTAAAAAAATAAAAAGACCACTTTTTATTACAAGAAATTAAGAAAACATATTCAAATTCAATGTCAAGTAAAGCAAATATTACCATATTGAACTAGTGGAAGAGAATAAAACATCTATAAATCACGCTCTAAAGAGTCTTGAATTGGTCTCCTACTGCGGTTTAGTTTTCTTTTTAAATTTAATTTTTATTCATATTAGTTAACACTTAACAATGTATATCACCTACTTCGATAGAACATGAATGTATTAGTCGATGTTTCACTACTGATTGTAAACAAAAAATTTGTATGAAAATTAAGTTTATGATCATTATCACATGCTCAAATAAAACAATGAAAAGATTCTAATAGCGCATAAAAATAAAGTTGAAGTGGAAGTCCAAGGAAAATTCTTCCCCCAAGTCTAGCATGACCATTGTCCTCGTCGATGTCATTAAGAGGCGCGAGATCCAATGCTAAATTTGTTGAAGGCACAGTAACACCAACAAATAACTACTCCCTCTGTTTCAAAAAGGATGAACCTATTACTATTTGAAGGGTCAAACAAAATTATGTTTGACCACATATCTTACAAATATCTTTTAACTATTTTGAATTGTTAAATATTGTGACTTATAGTATTTTTCATGTAGTTTCTAAATATGTAAATTTTATTTCAAAAAACTTAAAAATTTGGTGTGCAAATTTCCGGTCAAAATTAGTCAATTTGACCCTCGTACTCCGCAAAGGTTCATCCTTTTTGAAACGGAGGAGTAATTATCACTTGCATTATTACACTTTCTTTTAAAAGCACAAATGATATGAGTGCAATAAGCAAAATGTTCCAAATAATTATATTTCCTTTAGGAAAATCCATTAAAAAGGAGAACAGGAAAAAAGGAAATGAATATTCAATTAAATGGTAAGTTTGTCTAACCAAAAACATTAGATACCAGAAGTTCATATCACCATAAAACAATCAATAAACACTACACACAAAAACCTCAGAAGCTTCAGCAATTCAATATTCAAGTAGGTCATATTAATTCAACTCTAAAGGACAAACTATAAAAAAGAATTAGGAGTGGTCAAGGTAAAAAAGAATTCATACCAAGCAAGAATGAAGATCGTAGAGGGGTTGAGATTAGTACCATTTGTTAGCTTGTAACACTAAGGCTCATAACAGTAAAAATACATTGTAGATTGATGTATATCTCATAGAAGGATTGGGTCATGGGTACAGCTTATGTAGAAGACTTTGCTTCCATTCGCTACATGCAAAGAATATACCTCTCCAATTTATCAAATTTACTCTCCAAACAGTAACTTCTTCTTAAACATGGAGAGATGAAACGTTTTTTGCTTTTACTAATAGGTGAATACACATTAATCACATTCACCATGGGAGAAGAGGGGGGGGGGGGGGGAACGTCAGTTTCTTTCTATCTTTTTAATTTTTATTTTATTATATTATTTTAAGTATGATTTTTATTTTTAGGTTATTTCAAGGATATTTTTATGATTAAAATAACTAATGGAAGTATTTTGGTAACCAAAATAATTAATGGAGGTATATTGGTAATCTAACTTTACATTAGGGGATTCTCATTTTTATATTAATATGATGATATGATATGATGGGTGAATTACACAATTGAGCATTTTGCCCATGGTCTTAATAAGTTGAGCTATTTTTTTTTGTGGTCTTAAAGAATTGAGCATTTTACGTTAAATGAAGTTAAATGTACAAAAATACCCTTACTAATTGAGCACTTCTCGTAATTACAAAAATATCACCGCGCCTTTTTTGAAGCCGTGATTACAAAAATGTCACTGCGCCTTTTTACATCAAAAATTACAAAAGACGCTATTGCTTCCTACACAGCATAAACAATGTCAATTCGATTGTGTTTCACATCTATTTTGTAAATAAATAACGCCAAATCGGTATTGTTTTGCTCATATACAAGACATTCAACTCGTCAATATTTCACGTCTATTTTGTAAATAAATAAAGCCAAATCGCCACTGTTTCGCTTATATACAAAAAATCAAAGCATAATATAACATAAGACCCATCCGACATCGTTTCTTCATACAATAAGCAAAAAAATATATTTATTGTTACACCCCATATGCCTAAAGTGACGTATATCATTCTAATGACATGTAAAGAATGATTTAAGTGAGTTTAAAATCATAATATGACCATATATGATGTTTATATATTGAATATAAAGTTTGGGAAAAATCGGATTTAAGTTGCGGAAAAAACCGACTAAGGAATTGCCTTGTAACGAAGCTTTTTCAGAAATTAATTATGTGTGTTATATGAGGTCTTTTAGGGATATATAATATATTAAATTGAAGGTCTTGGAGTGTAGTTTTCAAAACTTTTGACGGTTTGTTCATACAACCTATGGATAAAAAGATATGAGCATCAGAAGTCAGGCCAGAAAAAGAGATATAAGCGCAAAAGATGGCTAGAACTGAAATGTTTCGAGTATAAAACGAAAAACATGTCTTCTTTTCGTCATTTCCAGAATATAAACGATAGAAACAGTGTGTTATTGAAGGTTTAAGCCACTTTTATTATTTTGAAGGAAGGACGTCAATTTTAACTCGAAATTGAAGACAGATTGCGTCAAAATGCTCTACGCGATTAAGGTAACGTTATGCTACCTTCAATTTCGTCTATAGCTTGAGATTTTGAATTACTTCATGGCTAAGTAAAGTACCTAAATGTTGTATTATAGCTTTTTTAAGCTTTAGAAGGTGTTGAATTCAAGGAAAACAAGGTTTAGAAGTAAGAAACATCAAAGGTATGTAAGACCAAACCTTTCTTTTGGCAAGGCATGTATTTTTTAGCTTTTGAAGATTTTCTTAGTTCTAAACTTAATATTTCTTCTGAGAAACTTGTATGGTACCAAGGAAACCTTGTATATAATTAATTTGGTACTAAAATCCAAGGTGAAAGACGTCCAAATCAGCAAAACAATTTGATCTTTGAATAGTTGTTAGTATATTGATCATAACTCCTTGTACAAAATTGATATTTAGATTCTATAAGAATCCCCAGAACCCTAAGACACATATCTAAAACTTTCATGAAGACTATGAAGTCTATAACCTTGATCTACTCTCTGAAAATTAGGTTGAAAGTCAGGACAGTGGTGCTGTCCAGACATTCTATCTGCAGATTTGTTATGTCATCCAGTTGTCTCATCTTGTTATCCGTTTAACAAGTTTATGTTATCAGTTTATCCGGGTATCCATTCCCGTGTATAGTATAATACTGGTTCTGTTTTTGCGGATCATCCAGTTTCAGGGGAAACTCTGCCGAAATTTTTATAAAAATTCAAAGAGTTTGACAAATTCTGAGTTCTAGGTTGTGTCTATAATTCTATCCAGAGTTATCTTATCATTCTTTTGAGTCCATATCTATTGTTGCCACATGTATTATGCCTCATACATACTTATGCTTATATTGTGATCATATTATGTGTGATTTGGAGTCCCCCATAGAGGCTGGACATTGGACACACAGTCCGGTCGTGTGTGATACTACCCGTTTGGTGATACAACCCCTCTGGTTCAGGTGGGAGTTGAAACACCTAGTGTGACCGGGTGTCATTCACACACTCTGACCAGAGAGACTAGATATTATTGGCTGGGGGGGATATAGCCCATAACACCCACCAGGTTTGTTATATACGCGTATATAGCCACAGTATGCACTGCATGATTACCCATGAGGCTAGTTTAGGTTTTCAGTTACCTGATATGGGGGATACAGCCCATAACACCAGACAGGTACTAGTTCAGATGTTCCGTTACCTCATTTGGGGGGGATATAGCCCATAATACCAGACAGGTACCAGTTCAGATAACAGTTCAGTTTTAGCTCAGTAGCAGTTATCAGCGACCAGTTCTTAGCGTCAGTATCAGTTGACAACTATCAGTTTTAGTTTCTAGTTACCAGTTATCAGTCATGTTACAGTTATTTATTAGTATAGTTCAGCTCAATCTTCAGTTTCAGATTCAGCTAGACTTCAGTTTATGTTCAGATCATGTTTAGTACGTTCTTCAGATTTCCAGCTATATAGCTATGTCCTAGCTCATATTTACATATTTATATTACAGCCTTACAGTTTCATTCAGCTATGATATATTATGTGCTCATGCCTTACATACTTGGTACATATCGTACTCACGCCCTTTTCTGCGGCGCTGCGTTTCATGCCGCGCAGGTGCAGATAGAATAATGCTTGGACCACATCAGTAGGCCATCCACCAGCTATTTGAGTCACTCGGCTTATTCCCGGAGTTACTTATCTTTTGGTATGTGTACAGTTAGCCAGTTTGGGTATGGCGGGGCCTTGTCCCGTCCTTTGTATATTCAGTTCAGCACTCTTAGAGGCCTGTAGATATGTCCATGTGTGGTGCAGTCAGTATGTTATGTATGTCAGCTTATGTTAGCCTTGCCAGTTTTTCGCATGGCATAATTCTTATCAGCTAGGTTTATGCTTATTCCGTTTATTAGTTATATTCCTGGTTAGCAGATTATCAGCAGGATTAGTGATGATCGACACTTAGTGGTTGTCATCCGTCGCGAACCTTAGTTGGGTCGTGACATTTATTTTGTAAATAAATAATGTCAAATTGACCTTACTTTATTCACTGGCAAAAAATACGTTCAAGTGCTTATAAATAAGTACAATTCGTCTTCACTTCATTCATTCATAAAAATACATATGAAAATATAAAATGAAGACAGTTCGTCCATATTTATTTATAACAAATCAAAACTACTATGTCTATTATACAAGCAAATGACACCAAAAAGTCATCACTTTGCCAATGTACAATAATCTAAAATAAAAGTAAACAAGGCCAATTCGGCATCATTTGCTTACAAGTGAGTCAAACTACTATGTCTATTTTACAAGCAAATGACACCAAATCGTCGTCACTTTGTCCAAATACAAAGATTCACAAAGTTTAAAACAAAAATCTGCATCATTTAGCCATTCTATTTTACAAATACATTAGTCCAAATCTTCACACTTTTGTGAACTCATGATCTCATCCAACATAAATGAAAAAGCTCCATCATTTGTTTTTGAACCCCAAAAATTACATGTTTAGGTCAAATTCCGTGTGTAATATGTTCAACATTATAGAGACTCCAAAGGGTTTCTTTAGAGACACCACCTAATTTAGGATAATTAAGAACCAATTGTTAATTAAAATGAGTGCAATTTATTTCCTTTTATAAGGAAAATATTTTCAGATATTCTTTAGGTAAGTGGTTCGTTTAAATTCGAAAGAAGTTCCTTGTTACGGAAGAACTTTCGAAAATCTGCTAAAAGCGGTTAATTCGTCGGTTTTCACGAAGTTTAATAACTTAGTGATTTTCAATGCTAGATATGGTATAAAAATAAAATAGATAAAATATAAATAAGGATAACAGACTAATTTAATGAATATAATTGAATAAAAATAGATAGTAATTAAATAAAAAATGATAAATAAATAATAAATAAATAGATAAAATAAATGAGGATTAATTGGATAACTAATTGATTAAATAAATACTTAGGTATATAAATAAATAATTAACTAAATAAAATAAGTAAATACTAAATAAATAATTATATTAAAAATAATAAAATAAATAAATAATTAGATGAATTAATTATATTTTATATTATAATTTTTAATTACCGCTTTTATTTTGCACTCATTAATTAACGTTCGTAATTTCTTAAATTAACTGGCAGGTCTCAAGGAAACGGGAATAAAATGATTCCATCAAACAATTCTATGCATGCAAATAATTCTATTCTACAAATTCTATCCTATGAAACTCCTAATCCAGTTTTCAGGGACCCTAAGCATAGATTCTAAGGGACGGGAAAGAGGTAGTTTAGAAGATAGAACCCGGAAATAGCAAACTCATAAATGAGCCTTGAATTTTCTAAAGTTCTCATTTCTCGAGAAACGAGGTTTAAAAGAAATGATTAGTTTAACCAATCAATATGCTCGTAAAATCAACAACACCCTAAGAAACTGAACTTCTTTAAAAAGAATTCACCAATATCTAGTCTTCGACTTGGTGAAAAACATATGTCAACAATAAGAAATTACACCAATTAATGGCCCTTAAACAGAACATCTAAGAGGACCAGAGAGCTAAACTCAGAGACATGAAAGCAAGGCAGAGAACACTCTAAAATTAAGGCTGAATGGATACCCAAAACTGACCTTAATGAAACTGGGACCCTCAAGAACTCAAGTTCAGATCATATAGAGCTAAAGCAAGTTGAAACTAAGATAATGAACATGAATTATAGCAAAACTGGACTCTTAAATACTGATGTGTTATAGCTTATAAACTGCACCAAAGAATGGACGGAAAGACCTTCACAACACCTGAACAAGAAGGAAACAACTATCATCCTACCTGCAACCAACATAGCCTATACTAAATACTTGCAACATTTGCACTTCCCTCAAACACCATTCACGCAACACTCAAGACATTCAAACCAAACTCCAAGCAATCCCTCCTACATTCCTTGAATACAATCAACAATATACCACTCACATGCCTCTCCTTCAAACCATCTGCACCCTGTAAACAATTAAACTACCTGAACTCCTCTCCAATCGTCAGACACACTCAATCACCTGCAAGCCATCAAACAGACACAACCAGGACACCTTGCCTTCACTTCTCTTCACAAACAGAAAAATAGAGAATATGTCAAAAGGATGACCTCGATGGTCCTTGGCCAATTAAAGTCCTCACAGGTCATTGGCACAATAATACCTCACTGGTCTTTTCAAGAAATACCTCATTGGTCATTGACCAAACATAAGGCCTTACAGATCTTTGGCAAACACAAGACCTCACTGGTCTTTTTCAAGACAAGAGGCTTCACTCCACTTCTTCATACCAACTTGCAGCAAACAGACCTCTCCTAACTCCTTCAGCATTACAGAACACACACCAGACCTCCTTTCACACTTACAAAAAACAAACACCCGTTTGAAACTCCAAAACTTCCCCTATATTTCCTACAACCAACAAGAACCAGAACTGGTTCCAATCACAAGCCTATAGTCACTTAACTTTCTTAACATCACTTCTAAACCCTCTAGCATCCCTGCTACTTTTGCAAACTACCAACTCACCTTTAACAGCCTCCAAACAAACCAACAACTCCCTGAACCCCTGCATTATCAACCAGAGAAAAAAAACCCCTTTTTACTTCAGAGCTACTAGAACACCTCTCAATCCACTATCAGATCAGAGCCTAGGCTGCAGCACATTACATGGCTATTGCAGCAATAGAAAAAATAGAAACCATACTCCAAACATACTATGACAGAACCCAGGACTGCAGAAATTATATCAGGAGAGCACCAAAGGAAGAGAAAATGAGATTTAAGTTGAAAAAAATAAAGAAAACAAGAATTTTGAATCCAGAATGCAATCTCAGAAATTATAACATCGTTGCATCACAGCCTACATTATCTCACAAGACTAGGGAGATGAATATTTTTGGCATCTTGGTTACTTTAATTAAACTAAGCAACCTCGTAGTTAACCATTCTCTTTTTTTCTATTCAACTTTCTAATCAGAGGTTGACATGGTCTTCTATAATCAAATTTTATTGAGTTTCAAATTGCGAGTTCACACAGGTTTTAAAACCAAAACAAAGCTTCTCATAAACAGGTTGACTACATGGGATATGATAACTAACATTAACTGTTAACACTAATATTTAGCACTAATATTTAGCTATTGATTACACAAACAAACAGAGAATTCCAAAGAAAAATAAAGGGGCACTAACCTGCTATTTGGCAGTGAATGAGACTCAATCTTGGACTCAACGAGTGCTCAAAAGAGCGTAAGAGGACTCTAAAATGCTACCCGGATAGAGCCAACAATGAACCAATAAAATTTTACCAAGGAAATGCCTAAATTGCTTCAGGTCTCAATAGTTCAAAAGTGTCCCTTTCCCACTAGTTCTAAGGGGCTTTTATACTAGTTTTAGGAGTGTGAAACTAGTAAAATTTTGATGTGAGACGAATCCCACATATAAGTTGTGAATCAAAAGTTAAAGTAAGTGAAAAATGAGTAAAAGTAAAAGAAAAAAGTTACCTTGCCGACCCAAGGGTGGAAAATTGCTTTAGGATGATCTGGACAGATTAGATATTGGTCGTACCTTGCTCGCTCCCTATTCGTCCAGTATAAAAATTGTACTAGAAAAATGAGAAGTGAGAAGGTGATCCTACGACGTCGCTTGGGTAATTCACCACGGGACCACCATGACGCCACCCTTTGGCATTTTCTGATTAAAGTTCGATTTGGCGGGGGGGGGGGGGGGGATGAAGGTGGTGGCATGTAGAAAGGGGATTAGGGTTTTTGGATTGTAAAATAAGGGTCGGGTTTAGGCTAAAAAGAGGTGCGGGTGTGTGTATATATGTATGATTTACGAAGTAGGCTGACGGGGAGTATGGAATGCAATTTTAACCCTTCTTAAGGTCAAATTAATTAGATAAAGGGGTTGCACAAGTGGATTTAGGCTACATATTATGTTTTTAGCCCCTTTTAATCAAAATTTAATTATTTTCATTTTTATTTTTTAATCTTAGCCTTAATTTCAACAATTTCACAGTAAATTATTAATTTTAATAACTTCGGAAAAAACTTGGGTGTCAACAGTTGTCCCTCTTTATCTGAAAAGGATGAATGACTTTTCAGGATAAAGAAAGTTGACGGAAAAACCATTTTCTTCAAGATAAAGCCAAGATTTTGATTCGAGGGACTAAAAAGGCGAGGCTTATGGACATGGAAGAAATCCGGTCTCTGATTTGCTTACATATCTTTGACTAAATAAGAATCAGGTCATATCTAGTTCGACGATACTTAGACACGAAGACCCGCACGATTGATAGAAACAGACACACAAATATGAAAGAATCCAACTTACCCCTAATCCGGAATGAAGGATTACGTAAGACTTGCTTGTTTGACTGTGGCCCTCAAATATTTTGTTGATGAGTCTAGCACATATCAACAATTGCCTTGTTTCACTACTAAGAAAAAGTTCCACGTTATGCTCCGAATGTTGCTGCAATTCTGCCAAAATTCTGTAAAATCTCGACAAACCATAAACGAGCAACTGCTAATAGAACTTTGACAATCGGAATAAGGAATATAACAAGTGTTGATAACATAAGTTTGTAAATGCGGGTTGCGATATCATTGATAAGTTCTTCCTTCAATCAACTGACGAAGCGCTCCACCCGGGGAACCTCTAGGTTGATTGTTATTCTGAAACAATAAACCAAGACGATAAGTAAAGCAGGTATGATTTTTGTAGAATACGAAGTTATTACACAATAAGTTGACTAACAAGACATAAGGTCTCAAGTTGACTTGTCAAATTTATAATCTATGCAGGTAAAAAACATAAAGATACTGCAGGATAACGAACCGGCGAGACACACCAAATATAGTGTCTCAAAGTTGACTTATATGTTTATAATCTTAACAAGTATGAAACATAAAGATATTGCAGGACAACCAATCAGCTAGACACACCGAACATGGTGTCTCAAAGTTGACTTGTCTATTTATAATCTAATCAAGTACAAAATGTAAAGATATTGCAGGACAACCAACCAATGAGACACACCGAACATAGTGTTTTAAAGTTGAGTTGTCTATTTATAATCTATTCAAGTACAAAATATAAAGATATTGTAGGACAACCAACCGACGAGACACACTGAACATTGTGTGTCAAAGTTGACTTGTCTATTTATAATCTATTCAAGACAAAATGTAAAGATATTTTAGGACAACCAACCAGAGAGAGACACCGAACATGGTATTTTAGAGTTGAATTGTATATTTATAATCTATTCAAGTACAAAATGTAAAGATATTGCACGACAACCAACTTGAGACACACCGAACATGGTGTCTCAAGGTTGACTTGTCTACTTATAATCTATTCAAGTAAACAATGTAAAGATATTGCAGGACAACCAACAGGCGAGACACACCGAACATGGTGTCTCAAGGTTGACTTGTCTATTTATAATCTATTCAAGTACACAATGTAAAGATATTGTAGGACAACCAACCGGCGAGACACAACAAATGTGGTGTCTCAAAGTTGACTTGTTTATTTATAATCTATTCAAGTACAAAATGTAAAGATAATGTAAGACAACCAACCGGCGAGACACACCGAACATGGTGTCTCAAGGTTGACTTGTCTATTTATAATCTAAACAAGTACAAAATATGAAGTTATTTGCATGACAACCAACTAGCAAGACACTCCGAATATGGTGTCTCAAAGTTGACTTGTCAAATTCCTGATTCAAACAGTCTTCAGCATAACGCTTATTTCGAGATAAGACCCATAAAGATAGAAATGTTGCCTATTTCGGCAACAAACGAGGTAAATCATAACGCTTTGATGCAATAAAAGGTAGGTTTGCATAATCTGTAAGTTAATTTGGACGTGTTTCCAAATTGACTGATGTTGCTCGTTCACTATGTAAATGCTCCTTCATTTTTAAACCTTCATTTCTCTGCTCTCAAAGAAAATTTTGTTAGTTTTGGGAAGGGATGTTTGATTTGTGCAAATTCAATCTTGAACTTGTTGCTACTGCTCCCTCGTTCTTCTTCAAACTTGGCTTGTAGATACTCAAAGACCCGGCTTATTGAACTCAGTTGTATGAAATATTTTAATATGGAGGCAAAGTAAAGTAACTTAATAATAAAATAGTAAAGCGAGTAAGACAAATATGCAAATTTTCATGTAAGTTAGAATGCACTCAAAATTTCCGCTTTAACTTAAACTTATGACATATTTGAAACAAACTGAACATCCTTTGTCTTTACAAATTGCACTATCTTTGAATACTTCAAAACTTTGCCAATTCTTCCCTCGATAAACATTACCGCCTTTTTAAAACTTGCCCCGGTTATAATCTTCTACACCTTCAACTTGCTTTACAAAAAATTGCCCCAGTTACTTACTTTAAGGGAAACTAAAAATTTTAATATTAAAGATTCGAGCTCGATAAGAGCACCTACATATGCCACCATGGGAATTAGAACGTGCATAGTTCTGCTTACATAACGTTTTGGATGGCAATTTAAGTACGAAGCCGAATCCGAATAGGAATGCCTACACATCTGTCCAGATGTGTAGTTTGGAATTATGTCAACAAAAGATAAACAAGCTTAAAGCATTACAATATTATCACCGAATCCGATGGGGATTGCCTACTTATCTTGTTTCTATTCCAGGAATCAGGCCAGAAGTAGTTCAAAAGTACATAAAAGTGGAAATAGGGGAATTTTTATGCTAATGCAATCGAACTCAGTATCTCGCCTTAGGATTCAGGTTACGCGTAGTTTACATTACATCAAAGATTACATTCAGAACAATGCTAACTTGTGGTTGCTTCAGATATAGTATCTTTTGACGACATCTGCATTGATTGCTTTTGGCCAAACTTGATTATCCATTTCTGTCTGGATCAGTGCTTTTCCGGACAAAACCGGATGACCATATAAGGGCCTTGCCAATTTGCCCCTTGCCTCTTCTTGTTTAGGAAAGATTTTCTTTAATAGCCATTTCCCCAGTTTGAAGTCCCTTACTTTAACTTTCTTATCAAATGCCTTGATCATTCTATTCTGATAAACTTGCCCGTGACAAATAACATTCATTCTCTTCTCATCAATTAGCATCAATTGTTCATATCTAATCCTTACCCATTCAAAATCTTCTAATTCACCTTCTTGAATGATCCTTAAAGAAGGAATTTCCACTTTTGAGAGTAAGACTGCTTCTGTTCCATACACGAAAAGATAAAGAGTTGCCTCAGTTGAAGTTCTGGTGGTAGTGCGATACCCAAGAAGTGCAAACGACAACTGTTCATGCCAATCTCTATAATTATCAATCATCTTGTGATGAACACGCTGGATGTTCTTATTTGCTGCTTCAACAACTCCATTCATTTGAGGTCGGTATACAATAGAGTTGCGATGAGTAATCTTAAAACATTCACAAGTTGCTCTCATTAATTCATTATTCAAGTTAGCACCATTATCAGTAATGATTGATTCAGGAATTCCAAATCTGCAAATGATATTGTTGCGCACAAAATATGACATAACTTTATTAATTACAGACTCGTGAGAAGTTGCTTCCACCCACTTGGTGAAGTTATCAATAGCCACCAAAAGAAAGCGATATCCATTTGATGCAGCCAGCTCAATAGGACCAATAATATCCATTCCCCAAGCAACAAAAGGCCAAGGAGAACTCATTGCATGGAGTTAAGATGGAGGCCTTTTGATCATATCTCTGTGAATTTGACATTGATGACATTTCCGCACAAATTGGATACAATTAATTTCCATAGTTACCAGAAATAACCAGCCCTCAATATCTTCTTTGCCAAGACAAAACCATTCATGTGCGGTCCATAAATTCTTGCATGCACTTCATCAAGTAATCTATTTACTTCAACGACATCAACACATCTTAAAAGTCCTTACTCTGGAGTTCTTCTATACAGGATTTAGCCATTTAGGAAGAATTGATTTGCTAACCTCCGGTTGATTTTTTTTTTGAACACTTTTTACATTTTCAGGATAAATTCTGGCCTTGAGATAATTCTTGATATCATAATACCAGGGATTTCCATATTGCGCTTCATCAATTTGGAAACAATATGCCAATTGATCATATAATTCGATATCAATAGGATCAATATAATTCTTGTCAGGATGTTCAATCATAGAAGACAAAGTTGCCAAAGCATCGGCAAACTCATTTTGAATTCTTAGAACATGCTTGAACTCAATCTTTGCAAATTTTTTGCACAATTCTTGGACACAATGCAAATAAAGAAGAATCTTTGCATTCTTGGTATTCCACTCGCCTTGCACTTGGTGAATCAGTAAGTCAGAATCTTCGATCACCAAAAATTCTTGAATATCCACATCTGCCACCAATCGAAGACTCATAATACATGCCTCATATTCTGCGATGTTGTTATTACATGGAACTATGAGCTTAGCCGAAAAAGGATAATGTTGACCTGTTTCAGAAACTAAGACAACACCAATACCAACGCCTTTGAAATTTGCTGCTTTGTCAAAGAAAAGAAGCCAACCATCTTACTCAGAAGAGATGTCCTCACCAAGAAACAAGACTTCTTCATCAGGAAAGTAAGTTCTCAATGGCTCATAATTGTCATTAATGGGATTTTTAGCTAAATGACCCGCCAATGCTTGTGCTTTAACCGCCTTTGGAGTGACACAGACTATGTCAAACTCGCTCAATAGAATCTTCCATTTTGCTAGCTTTCCAATGGGCATCGGCTTTTGCAAGATGTACTTCAAAGGATCCATCCTTGAGATAAGATAAGTTGTATATGAAGAGAGATAATGCCTTAACCTTTGTGCAATCCATGTTAAAGCGCAACAGATCCGCTCCAAAAGAGTATACTTGACTTCATAAGGGGGTGAACTTCTTACTTAGATCTTGTTCTTTCTTGCTGGTATTGTCATGTTGCCCCAAGACACAACCGAAAGCATTTTCAGACTTCGATAAGTGCAAAATCAACAACCTTCTAGGTCTAGGAGGGACCAACACATGCAGATTTGATAAATACTCCTTTATACTATCAAAATCCTTTTGAAAATCCTCCGTCCATTCAATGACAACATCTTTCTTCAACAACTTGATTATCGACTCACAGATAACCGTGGATTGTGCGATGAAACGGCTTATATAATTCAGGAGGCCAAGAAAACTCATCACATTTTTTCAGCTTTTTGGAGGAGGCAAGTCTTGGATAGTCTTGATTTTAGACAGATCTAATTCTATACCTATCCGGCTCACAATAAAACCCAACATCTTACTGGCGGGAACACCAAATGCACATTTTGTAAGGTTAAGCTTCAAATTATACCTTCGAAGGCGGTTGAAGAACTTTCTCAAATCAATTACATGATCTTTATTCCTCTTTGACTTGATAACAACATCATCTACATAGACTTCAATCTCTTTGTGAATCATATCAGAGCAAAGAGTTGTCATTGCTCTCATATATGTTGCCCCGGCGTTTTTCAACAGAATGGCATAACTCTATAGCAAAAGACCCCCTAAATTATGGCGAAAGCTGTCTTTTCAGCATCATCTTCATCCATCAGAATCTGGTGGTAACTGGCAAAACAATCGAAAAAAGACTGAAGCTCATGTTTTGCACAGCTATCAATAAGGATATGAATATTTGGCAATGAAAAATCATCCTTCGGGCTTGTTTTGTTGAGATCACGATAATCAGCACAAACTTTAACCTTTCCATCCTTCTTGGGCACCGGCACAATATTTGCTAACCAAGTAGGGTATTTAAGAGTTCGAATTACCTTGGCAGTCAATTGTTTTTGCACTTGTTCCAAAATCAGCTTGCTTATGGAAGTTTTGAAGTTCTGCTCTTCTGCTTAACATACGGGAATGATGGATCAGTAGACAACTTGTGAGTAAGAATATCAGCACTCAAACCTGGCATATCATCATACGACCAGACAAAGATGTCTCTACACTCATTCAACAATTCAATATAAGCTCTTATTTCTTCGGAGGTCAAACAAACACTGATTCTTGTCTCTCTAACAGATTCTGAAGTTCCTAAGTTGATTAACTCGATTTTTTCCAAGTTAGGCTTTGGCTTGTTCTCAAACTGATCAACTTCTCTTGTTATTTCCTCAGGAATGAAATCTTCATCACATTCTTCAAAATTTAGTGCATCATTGTCAATATGTTCAGTTGTTTCATTATTTGTCACAATCAAAGTTTCGGCAGTTTTGTTAAATGGATAGCTGAAATAGAAACAAATATTAATCAAAAGCATAAAATAAAGAAATAATTAAAGTATAACATAATAACAATATAGGAATGCAGTGCATTCTATTTACTTCAAAAATCTAGTTTAGGGTGGCGATACATCAAAATTAAACATGCAGAATGTAAATGAGTTATTTGGAAAAGACATAAATATAAACCAAAGGCATAACACAGTTAAGGGTCTCAATCTGACTATGACGCCGAAATAGACTAATGAGTTCAATCACCAAGTCTCTTCAATTGGAATGCAAGTCCAATTGGCCATTGGATCTCTAGGTTCGGCATTCTACATGGACTAATCCTCTTCATAATCTTCGATGATTGCACTGCATTCCCATTCCTTGTTTACAAATAAGTTACCCACGCCCTCGATCAGATTTTGCACAATAGCTTCTGGTGCTTTGACAAAGGACTAGTCTAGAGATAGCAAAGACTTTGGAATGATAATGATCGGCTTCTTCTTGGATTTGATCTAAGCAATTTCCTCTTTTGTTGGACCATAACCCAAGCCGAAGGTTCCTAAATTCCTTCGCAAGTAAATAGGTTCAATAATTCCATTCAAGTTGGCTCCTAACCTAAGACCGGGTTTGAAATCATTTTCAGCATCTAGGAGGCGATCATTTTGGGAACTCTGGACAACACCTTTCTTTGACTATCATCAGAAGCTCGAGTGATATTCATCAACTAAACAGTATGAAAGGTTGTCCCATCTAACTCAGCAGCATTTTCAACCATGGGAATTATGTTGCCAGGATAAATTGAGTTGCTTCTTTCACCTTTGATCATAATTTCTTCAGTGTCCCATGATAAACTTTATGCTTTGATGCAAGGTGGAAGGAACTGCCCTAGCCATGTGGATACACGGCCTCCCAAGCAACATGTTATATGTAGAGGATATGTCAAACACTTGAAACTTGATAGTGAAGTTCACAGGACCGACTTGCAACTCTAGATCAACTTCTCCAACTGTGCTTTTTTGTTCCCCATCGAAAGTCATTGCCTTGACATTGCTTTGTCAGATTTTGCCCACGTCAATTCCAAGTTCATTCAGAGTTGTCAAAGGACATATGTTGAGCCCAGAACCGCCATCAATTAGAACTCTCCCAACAAACTTCTCCCTACACTTAACAGTGATATGCAAAGCTTTGTTGTGCCCCAAGCCTTCAGGTGGAAGTTTCTCCTTAAAGAAAGACACTTTATATGATTCTAGATTTTGACCAACCAAAACACCTAATCTCTCACTTGTGGTTTCAGCGGACACTTGTGCTTCCTTCAATACTTTCAACAATGCATTCCTTAGTGTTTTAGAATTCATCAACAAAGACATAATAGATATGCGAGTGGGCGTGTTTCTCAAATACTCCAAGATAGAATAATCTTTTGATTGCATCTTTCTCCAGAATTCTTCTGTTTCAGCATCAATTACCTTTCTCACATTTATTTCTTTTGCCCCACTCCCTTTGACCCATATTTTTAGGATTAAAACATCTACGCGATCTAGTCATATCATGTACAACGGAAATAGCAACAACTATCTTTCCACTTCTGACATGTACTTCAGAATAGTTCCAAGGAACCCTTTTGCTGTCATACTGGGGACAGGAAGCAACCATGACAGTGATCATTGGATTTGGGGTGTCGGCTTGTACTAGAAGAGACTTCAGACTTGAACATATATCTTTGCCATATCAGCAGCTTTCATATTGCTAACATGGACTATGGTGCCTTTCAGATTCAGCTCTTCATCAAGAGAGATCACGTTGATTGCATTGTTTCCATTAACGGGAAGAGGATTATCATGCACATTTGTTTGAGTGTCAGTAAGCTGAATAGTGCATGTTTTGATCAAAGCCTCAACTTTATCTTTGAAAATGAAACACCTTTCGATATCATGGCCAGCGGCTCCAGAATGATAGACACAATTTTTGTTGGCATCATACCATCTTGGAGGAGGGTTTGGAGTGTTATCAAGGACATGATGCACAACTCCCGCATTTATGAATCTTTCAAAAAGCTGACTGTAAGACTCTGCTAGAGGAGTATAAGTCTTAGGTGCTCGTCTTTCATAATTTTGGTTAGGTCATTGCATATTCGGACATACAGGATCACTGGGTTGGTAATTTTGAGGTGATTGAAAATTTGGGATTGGTTGGTAAATTTTTTGACAAAGATATTGTTGAGGTGCGGGTGCTCTGAATGGGTAGTAGTTTGTTTGTGCATTATAGACATAATAAGAAACATGTGGCATTTGGTAGTGACTTGGGTAATTTGGAGGTGTTGCATTTGGATAAGGGGAAGGTACATTTGGAGTTCAATCTTCTAACTGGCCGACAATCAGCATCAGCTACCACAACGGTGACTTGCTCTTTCTTCTCTTTCCTTTTAAAATTACTTGTGCCAGCTTGAGAATTTTGGGCAGTTGCCTTCATCGCGCAAAGCTTATAATTCGCCCAGTTTTAACGCCTTCTTCAACAATTTCTCCCATCATGAGAAGTTCCTAATACGGTTTACCCATCACAGGAAGCAAATGCATGTAATAAGAATCATCTTGGGCTCGGATGAAGTACTTCACCATGTCTTTCTCATTCATTGGCGGTTGCACCCCCAACCTGTTCTCGCCATTTTACTGCGTATTCCCTGAAGGTTTCTGTTATTTACTTCTTCAGATTGGACAAGGTTAAAAAGTCAGGGACCATGTCAACATTGTACTCGAATTGCTTTATGCAATCATTGGCTATGTCATCAAAAACATTCCATTTGTTTATATCCTGTCGTGCGAACCACTCCGCCATAACACCCTCCAGATTATGACTGAATTAAGCCATTAAAAGTTTGTCTTAGCCACACGCACCCCTAATCCGGTAAAGTTTGTCAGCTCCTCTTTCTCAGGTGTCCTTACTTGTTTTTCCAAAGTTACTAGCATTTCAATTTGTCGAACATAATCAGTAAAATAAACATTCTTTCCATTAGGGTCGTACTCATAGTTCAGGGTATCCCTATCTTGGATCATTTGCATTTTAGGGTGCAGCAGCCACTACAATGGGTGCCTTGGGATGTGCCGGGTGGGGAGTATCTTTGACGGGCAAGTATTGATAGTGAGGGCATTATTGTAGGGATATGGATAGTATCAGTAATAACCAGTAGGTTGGGCATTTTGCTGGGTATACGGTGTTTTGGCTGGCTTGAATATGATTTGGTGATGAATTTTGATTGAGGGGTGGGTTGTTTTGGTTAGCGGGTGCATTTGGAGCGGTATTGGTGTTCAAAGGTGTGTCCACAGTAATGGCCCCATCATTCGGGTTCAGAAGTTGCACAAAGTGAACCAAAGAGTGGTATGCAACGGGCCCACACAGCGGCACGTGTTTTGAGGAGTTTGACCTTTTATCATTGCTAGTTCCTCTTTCAAGCTCTGTATTTGCTTAGTCATTTCGAGAATGAGATCATCTTGAGCGATAATAACCTTTCAACCTAAAGACTCTGGAATTTTTGAATTTTTCTCAGTGGTGTTAAGAGGTTGATCGTCTATACCAGTCATTGTTAATTGCGGAAATGTATACCACCATGCTAATATATCTTCTTTCGCTTGGACTTTTGCCCTTATATAGTATGGATGATCAGTCAGTTCAATCAACACAAATCAAACCTCTGTTTAGGAATAAACAAAATAAAAAATTCAAAAAGTAATTATGTTAGTTTGTGTATTTGCACTCAATCACGTACCGTGCGTCATGTAGCACTTTTGCAATTTGAATAAGTGATAAAATTAGACATGTGCCAACCACAAGTAATTGAGTTTAAAAGAAAATGCGAGCGCGTCCTATCTTGTAAGGTGCCTCTTTGTGCTAGAGGTAAGCCTAATCGTCAAATAAATGATAACAAAAATAGTCAAAGCCAATTTTGAGCCATTTAAATTTAGAGTAAATATTCCAATAACAATAAATAGATAACGTTGATGCAAAACAGTCTTCCATAAAACATCATACTTCCTTCTTTCTCCCGTTTTTTTCTTCTTCTTTTTTTCTTTTTTTTTTCAATACATCATCTTTACATAATAACTGAAAATACAATAAAGTAAAGACATAATTGAAAATACATCAAAATAGATAAAATAAAGCTGCCACTGTTGCTGAATACTGCATCATGTTGAGGTGGATGCATTGCCATGGCTAGATCCTGCTCTTGCCTGCATCATCTTCTTTGTCAGGTTTGTGTCTTCATAACCAACTCTTCCTGGTAGAGTGGGACCTCGGTCCCACTCGTCTCTAATCCATGCAAGATATTCTGGCGTACAACTTTGCCGCACCATTGGCACTTTTATCGGTTGTAGGTTTCTCCAATCAGTGTAAATTTCATTTTTTTTCTTGGGATTTCCTTCTCCAACTTGAAAAGAGCTTCAGACTCTGATATGTCGACGCAAAGGATAATAACCTGTTCTATCCCAAATTGACAGAGGACTCTCAAAGGTGCATAAGGTTGAAGCTAGTTAAACTAGCCAACTCGATGTAATACCGCTTAGAGGTCCTAAGCGTGGTTTCATCATCAGGAACATAACTCAGGTTCCACTTCACTTGCTTGTCATTAAGGCGAGGCAATAAATCAAACCGCTCTTGAAAATTCTCTAGATTCTAAAATCTTTTTGTTCTTCTTTCTTGGCTAGTGATAGGATTCTTTTCTCCAGAAAAATAATCTCCCAAAATAACTACATCATTCATGGGATTACGATGTCACACTTGCTTTATCGCCCATAGTTGAAGAAGAATGTTGCAACCTTTAAAGTACTTTGAACCCCTCCTATATGCATTCAAAGCCCGATACATCTCTGCTAAAATCATAGGAACCATAATAGTAGACTTGTTCCCGTTAATCCCATCAAACATTACATGGACCACTGAACTGATACAAGTTCTAATATGTCCCTATTCTTTAGGGAAGACCAAAGTACCTAGAAATGCAATAACAAAAGCTTTCACACATCTCTCCTCCCAAGTCTCTTCACTACAAGCAAATTCTGGTTTAAAATCAACGTAACTCCACATACATCCAAACTTTGTATACAAATAATCCAAATGAACCTAATCATTATCGATGCAACCAAATCTATCATTTCTTCTTAGCCCTAGCTTCTACTGGAATTTCTTTCCCGCTTGACTATTTGGGAATATTATTTCTCTGGCCCGGCATGACAAACCTGTTATCCCACCTATTTCTCCCAAAGTGGGTGTCAAATCAAAATTCTTGAACTCAAACACAACTCATGTTGGACACCAAAACAGAACTAGAGCTTGAACCAAATCGTAATTTGGGCAAAAAAAATTAAGCAAATCCACCAATCTTCCTAGTTTTTCGTGAATTGTTGTCCTGCCTCGTCCATAAAAGCTCTCCACCATGATCTCAACTTCCCTGGGACTTCTATGACCATGTAGATTTTGTCAAAGTGTTCTATTTTCTATCCTATAAGACAAAGAAAGACAAAGTTCTAAATCTGATTATGCTCAAACCTTGGCTGGGACTAAAAATTCGTTATCACATAGCACATAATATGCAAGTTGTTGGGTTCCAAGAACCATTGACGTAACGGCGATTTTCCTAACTATGGATGCGGTACCAAGGACTGGGTCCAGACTAAAGTGTAAATACATGCATGCTCCTACTAAGAAACTCTAGAGTGGGTTAGACACAAGGCTGGATGGTGAGTGGCAAGCGGTCTCGCAGTCGAATTACTCCCACAACAATCCGCCGGTGCACCAACTCTTTTCAAAGGGTTCTTTAGTGGAAAAAAGTGCGGGTGTGTATGGACCCACCACACGCATATTTTGAGTAAGTATTCAAAAGGCTCCCAGGAGTGGGGAAAATATGAATGGTCAGTTTATATATGTGCACAAATAAGGGTGTAGTGACATGTTTTCGTGACACACATTACAAATAATCAATTAAATTAACTACGCATGCTTGCAAACAAAATAATATGCTAGTTCATGAGGTAATCATACTAGTTTCAGCATACAAACACATAAACAAGGCTAATTCGTGAAAACCTTATGGTTAGAACCATTCGATTATTCCCAGTGGAGTCGTCATGCTCTTGAACCCCAAAAATTACCTGTTTAAGGCAAATTTAAGGTATAATATTTTCAACATTATGGAGACTCCAAAGGGTTTCTTTGGAATCGCCACCTAATTTAGGATAATTAGGAACCAATTATTAATTAAAATGAGTGCAATTTATTCCCTTTTATAAGGAAAATATTTTCAGAGATTCTTTAGCTAAGTGGGTCATTTAAATTCGAAAGAAGTTCCCTATTACGGAAGCACTTTCGAAAATTCGTTAAAAGCGGTTAATTCGATGGTTTTCACGAAGTTTAAACTTAGAGATTTTCAATGCTAGATAAGGTATATAATAAAATAGATAAAATATAAATAAGGATAACAGACTAATTCAATGATTATAATTGAATAAAAATAGATAGTAAATAAATAATAAAATAGATAATAATTAAATAGATAAAACAAATGAGGATTAATTGGATAATTAATTGATTAAATAAATAATTAGATATATAAATAAATAATTAATTAAAATAAAATAAAATAAAATAACTAAATACTATGAAATTTTGTGTGGAGCATGATTTGGGTCCTACACTTATTGAAACTGATTCCTTAGTGGTTATGCAAGTGATTGAGGGCCATTGGCAATCATTGTGGTCTATAGCACCTATTGTTGATGATATTCAAAGGTGGAGACAGTTAGGGGAGTTTTATTTTCAACATACATTGAGAGAGGGTAACAAGTTGGTTGATTGCCTTGCTAACCTTGCCTATGATCTGCCTAGTGTCAGTTTTACATCAAGTTGGTTGATTGCCTTGCTAACCTTGCCTATGATCTGCCTAGTGTCAGTTTTACATCTTATGCTCAGTTGCCTACTAAAGCTAAGCTCATTGTTAATTTTGACAAATATGACCTTGTGGAGTATAGAACCAAGCCATGGAGAGGAGCAGGATGACAAGAAGTGAGGGGAAATGTAGGGAAGCTGGAGATGAGTGGACCTTGGAGAATGTACCCTATGATCAAGACTGTATAGTGGAGATCATAGGGGTTTATTTCACATCTCTTTCTTCTTTTTTGTAGGTACCATTTTAAGGTTTTTATACATGATAAGCTGGAATTATGTAATATATATTGAAGTTGTACAAGATAAAATTGCTAATATGTAACAATTTACAAGTGCCAAGGACTGGATGTGATAACTGCATATGGTTGATTGTGCTCCTTTCAGTATTATTGATGCCTGCTCTTCAAATGACACTAGCTGGGGAGTTGGTTCTTGCAATGTTATGTACTTTAGGAATTTCACGCCTCTTATCTCAGGCTTGGGATGTTGATGACTCAATCCCCATTTTTCAAAGCACAACTTTGAACAATACTAGAGGAGCACCGGTTCCCCACCACTGTGACTATAGAGGAGCACTGGTGCTCTACTGCTTTAGTCGACTACACCTACCTATCTTGCAGAGGAGTAACACAGGAGTAGTGAGGGCATTATTCTTAATTGCATGCTATCTTTTATTATCTCATGACTTTAGGATTTCACTAGCTCAGTGCTCAATGATTGTAAAGTGCCAAGTTTATGTAGTATCTTCACATTACTTAGTGGTATTGGTGCTATTTAGTGCTCAACCCAAGAATGTGAGGGTAATGTGTAAGCTAGGTGCTATGTTAGTTAGAGCTAGTTTGCTTATAGTATTGCACTTACTATGTGCACAATCTGTAAAGACTATGTATTTGTTGTTTGATTATTATTAATAAAAATGGTCACTAGGTGTAATGCCTAGTCGACTCTTTAAAAAAAAGTTATATTAAATAAATAAATAATTAGATGAATTAATTATGATTTTAAATTATAAGTTTTAATTACCGCTTTTATTTTGCACTAATTAATTAAAAAAAGGTTCGTAATTTATTAAATTAAGTGGCAGGTCCCAAAGAAACGAGAACAAAATGATTCCATCAAAAAATTCTATGCATGCAAATAATTCTATCCTATAAATTCTATCCTATGAAACTCCTAGTCCGATTTTCAGGGACCTAAGCATTGACTCTAAGGGACGTAAAAGAGGTAGTTTAGTATATAGAACCAGGATATAACAAACTAATAAATGAGGTGAATTTTCTAAAGTTCTCATTTCTCGAGAAACTTGAGCCCCAAAATGCAATGTGGACCCAAACAATTCCAATGCCAATTAACCGACCCCTATGACGAGTTTTAACCGACTCGTCCCGAGAGTGATTTTCATGTAAAAATAGATAAGGATAAGGATTGGTAAAGGAAAAACTAAACATACCTAAATCAAATAAACATAAACTCAACTTAGACAAATTTAATAGACTTCATATTCTGACATTTTCACAAATATGAACAAACTTATAAGATAAAATTGAAGATTTCTTAGTCATGTCAAAATGAAGAATGAAAACAGATTTTATGCTATGTAGCTCATCACTTTTGGATATATTATCAAAACAAGGTATAAAAGAAAGGATTAGTTTAGCCATTCAATATACTCGTAAAATCGATAACACCCAAATAAACTGAATTTCTTTAAGAATAATTCACCAATATCCCGTCTTCAACTTGGTGAAAAGCACATGTCAACCAGAAGAAATTATACCAATTAATGATCCTTAAATAGACCAACTAAGAGGACCAGAGAGCCATACTCTGAGACATGAAAGCAAGGAAGAAAACACTCTAAAAATAAGGCTGAAAAACTAAAAGAAAAAACAAAACAAGACTGAATGGATACCCAAAACTGACCCTAATTAAATTGAAACCCTCAAGAATTCAAGTTCAGATCATATAGAGCTAAAGTAGGCAGAAACTAAAATAGATGAACTTGAATTATAGCAGAATTGGACCCTAAAATACTGTTGCATTACAGCTTAAATACCGCACCAAAGAATGGACTTAAAGACCTTCACAACACCCGAACAAGAAAGTAATAACTTTCACCCTACATGCAACCAACATAGCCTATACTAACTACTTACAACATCTGCACTTCCCTCAAACACCCTTCACACAACACTCAAGACATTCAGACCAAAGTCCAAGCAAAACCCCTACATTCCCTGTATACAATCAACAACAACCACACCCATGCCTCTCCTTCAAACCACCTACACCCTGCAAACAATTAAACCATCTGAACATCTCTCCAATCAGCAGACACACTCCATCTCCTACAAGCCATCAAACAGACACAACCAGGAAACCTTGCCTTCACTTCCCCTCTTCTCAAATAGAAAAATAGAGCATACATCAAAAGGAAGATCTCGTTGGTCCTTGGCCAACAAAAGGCCTCCTAGGTGATTGGCACAACATGAGACCTCTTTGGTCTTTTCATGAGATACCTCACTGGTCATTAGCCAAACATAAGTCCTCGCAGATCCTTGGCAAACACAAGACCTCACTGGTCTTTTCAAGAGAGACCCCTCTGGTCTTTTTCAAGACAAGAGGTTGCACTCCACTTCTGCATACCAACATGCAGCAAGATGACCTCTCTTAACTTTTTCGGCATAACAGAAAACACACCAGACCTCCTTTCACTCTCACAAACAACACTCCATAACTTCCCCTCTATTTCCTACAGCCTACAAGAAACCGAACTGGTTCCAATCACAAGCCTGCAGTTATTTAACTTTTTTTTAACATCACTTCTAAACCCTCTAGCATCCCTGCTACAATTGTAAACTACCAACTCACCCTTAACAGTCTCCAAACAAACCAAAAACTCTTTGGACCCCTGCATTTTCAACAAGAGAAAACAACCGCTTTTTACTTCAGAATCTCAAGAACACCTCTCCATCCACTACCAGATCAGAGCCTAGGCTGCAACATATTACATGGCTGCTGCAACAATAGAAAAAACAGAAAGCATACTCCAAACATACCATGACAGAACCCAGGACTGCAGAACTTATACCAGGAGAGCACCAAAGGAAAGGAAACTGAGATTAAAGTTGAAAATAAGAAAGAAGACGGGAATTTTGAATCCAGAATGCAACCTCAAAAACTAAGACAGTGTTGCATCACATCCTACATTATCTCACAGGACTTGGGAGATGAACATTCTTGGCATCTTGGTTACTTCAATTAAACTAAGCAACCTATTAGTTGAAGGTGTCTACCGGCCCGCTCCGGTCCGATTCCGGCGCGACTTGCCGGTTCCAGTCCGGCTTAAAAAAAAATTCACCGATTTTCTAGTCCATGCCAGTCCGGTCCACCGGTGGCATTGAAGGCTGCCGTGTCGGAACCGGTATCGGAAAGTGTGACTCGGTCTGGTATCGGTTCGACCCGCTCCGGTACTGGTTCGGGTCGGTTTAATTTTTTTATTTTTTTTATTTTTTGAAATAGATTAAATTATTGTAGATAATAATAACAGCACAAAAGTACTTTATTGAACAATACGAAAATACATTAAGTTGTGAAATACATAATTAAAGTGACAAACTAGAAAGTAGAAGCTAGAAACTAAAAAAATACATAAATCATAGATATTTCCTCAAGTGTTTTGTCAACGACTCAATTCAACACAGATATATTTTCCCAACGCGAGCAGCCCATTCTCTGCTATGTTGTGTTTTCAAGTGTTGCCTAAACTTCATAGTTCCTCCAATAGGTACTCCAGTGCGATGATTCCAAACTTTGTGACAATGTGTACACATAGCAGTGTTAATATTACGATTTTTCGTGATAAATTCCCAAACTTTAGATACATGTCTTGGTCGGGCAGGGGCTTCACCTTGAGCTTGAGTAGGTTGATTTCCAGATATTTTGATAGAAAATTTAGAAAATGGCCTTTGATAGAATTTTAGAGAGAAATAGATAGAAAATATTGAATTGTGATAAAATTGATGAAATAAGACTGTATTTATAGGAAAAAATAAGTGGAGGGGAGGGCGCTGTTGGGGAGCTTATGGGGTGGAGGAAGGCAAAATAGCCGTTTATGGCCGTTGCCAATGACTATTCTTCGAAATCCAGATTTTCCTTTTTTTTTTTTTGGTTTATTCCGGTCCGACCCGGTTCGGAAGTATTTAGCTATTTTTTTTCTTTTAAGTAGTTTAGAATTTTAAATTAAGTAAGTAAATAAAGAAAAAAATAAAAAACAATTATAAGTTAATAGCAAGGCCTATAACTTGTAATTTCTTTTCAAAGTACATAGTAGTAAGTTAATATTTAATATTTGATATTAGTATTTAAGTATTTACTAACAGAGCTAAATTAAATTGCAAAACTATATATTAATAAGAAAATATAACAAACAATTATAACTTAACAGCAAGACATAGCAATTGTTATTTTTTTCAGTGTACATACTAAATAATAAGTTACTAGTATTTTGTATATAGTATTTAGTATTTAAGTATTTACTAACATAGCTAAATTAAATTGCAAAACTATATATTACTAAGAAAATATAACAAACAATTATAACTTAATAGCAACGCATAACACTTGTTATTTTTTTTTTAAAGTAAATACTAAATAGTAAGTTAGCATTTAGTATTTAAGTATTTACTATTTAGTATTTACTAACATTGCTAAATTAAATTGCAAAAGAAAATAACAAACATATAATTGAACTAAAAGTAAAAATAATCAGAGAATATAACAAAGAATGGTAACTTAATAGCAAGGGTTACGCATTTTATTGAATAATTTTTTATTTTTTTTCAAAGTACATAGACATTAATTGCAAAACTACATATTAATAAAAAAAACTCTCATTTTCTGAATAATTTCTTCTGAAAACTCGGAGGAACCGGTGGCAATCTTCATAATAATTTTCATTATCCACACTTCCACCACTTGATAAGATTTTGGTTGAATATGTTGTATTTGCTTGTTCATTTTCTTCAGGAAATTCAAAATTTCTTCGCTTCGATATAATCCAATCTCTGAATAATACGGCTGTCTCTATTGCTTCTTCCTTCAATGAATGTCTATGATCTCCAATTTGTAATCATCCTTAGCTAAACGCGCTTTCTGAAGCAACTGATGATGCTTGAATTGTTAGAATATTCCCCCGCTATTTTTAATAAAACTGGAAATTGTGCTTGTTGATCCTTCCAAAATTGCAGTAGTTGATCACTTCCAAAATCCTCAATTTCTTTTGCACCATGAAATAAATAAACATCAAGCTCTTTGAATCCTCCGCTACTCGATTGCCTGCAAGAAAGCCTTTAATTAAGGCTGGAAAAACTTCCCAATTTGGCTGCAGCTCTTTTACTCGCCTGCGTGAACTTGAACCAGCTCCACTTGGAACACTTATAATAATATTATCAGCTGCACTCCTACATCTTTCAAAAATCTGCTGGCAATCTGGAAATACCTGCCACAAGCTTGTTCAACACTTGGTGTTTCATCAATAGTAATTTCCAAACTCCAATAAATTTCTCTAATGAGCATTTCGGTATTAAACCGTTTAAAACATGGATGTAATACAGAAACAACATAATAAAGTGGTGGAATAGGAAAAAAAATATTTTTAAACTTTTCAATCATAGAAGCAACGACTTTTTCATAATTAGACACTACTTTATATTCGTTAAGTAATTTTGTTATTCCAGCTATAAAATACAATATGGTAGGAACTATAGGATAATATTGATCGAAAATTTTTTTAGTAGCAAGAAAAAACTTTTCTAAAAAGATAAGAAGATGGAGAATAAGACTCCAATCATCTTCATCAAGGTGATACTCTACAACTGCTTTACCATTAAACATGCTAGCTATAGCATTTCGTAAACTATAAGCAACAGACAAAGACTCATATACAGTGTTCCACCTAGTTGAAACTCCTTTAGGAACTCTTCTAGGATCCAAACCTTCTTTTATAAACTCTACCTTAAATCCCTCCATCTATCCGATTTTTTAGATTTAAAAATATAACTAATTGCGCGTTTGGCCTTCTTAATAATAGGAGCAAATAACTTAAGGCCATCTTGTACAACTAAATTATATATATGACATGCACATCTAACATGAAACAACTCTTCAAAAGGAGGGTTCAACTTTGATTTTATCTGACCAATAGCAAAATTATTGTTTGAAGCATTATCAACAGTTATACTTAAAATTTTGTCATTAATAAAATGCACCTTACAAATATCATTTACTTCCCGAGTAATAAATATTCCTGTATATGGTTCATCAACAACGCTATATGCTAAAATTCTTTTTTGCATTACCCAGGTAGGATCTATCCAATGACAAGTAAGTATTAAATAATTATACCCACTAATACCATGACCCATATCAGTAGTAAAACAAACTCTACAATCAAAGTGATAAAAGATATATCATAAATATTGTATATATTCCAAATTTTATAATATCACTTCTAACCATAGTTTTTGAAAAACTTTGAAAAGATGGATTATATACGGTTTGAATATAACGAACAAAACCAGTACAAAAAGCAAATGTAAAAGGTAAACACTCTACCACAATTATTTTTGCTATTTGTTCCCTATCTTTCTTCTAATCATACCGAATAAGCCTCCGCTCCCTCACTGGGTTAATTTTCTGTTGAACTCCACTACCTTGAGATGGAGCCTTTCTATTCCCTACATAAATGCCACCCGACCTCATAGTCGTTCTTCCTAATGGCGATTTTCTAAGTGTGTTCTCAACTTCCCTGTCCCACCATGATGTTTGTCGGTTTTTTAATCCCAAACTTTTCTACGAAGATTATATTTAGCAGTCTGGCCTCAACATTTTTAGTTAAAAATTGCCACACATCAGATCTCTCTGCTCGTTTGACTGGTTTTCTACTATAAGACATAGGTGGTAATTCAGATTTAGTTTCTTTAGGTTCACCATGAAATTGACTAGTAGGTGTTTCATCATTTAAATTAACCCCTTCGGTGCTATCACAAGCTTGATATTGTGCCTCTAACATATCATTATCTAGTGGTTGATTAAAATCTAAATCATGATAAAATTGCGAGTCATCTTCCTGAGTAAAATCATCTAGATGAGCTGAAGCACTAGAACGACCAATTGGTCTTTTACCCAGAGCATGACCGTGTCTATCACCCCCCTCCCCCCGGTTAGCACGTGATATACGACCGCTACTCATACGCCCAGTAACTTCTCTCCACACTCCAGGCATTATAAGTAAAGCAAACTACTAAATTATTAAAATATGGCTATATGATAAAAATAATATTGCAAAAATTAAAATAGATAATAAGAAGTAAGAAAGAGTTTACTTGACGTCGCATTAGAAATTATAAACGAAAGTTGAAACTTGACCGAAACCGCACCGAACGATTTTCCACTCCACTGTAAATAATTTTTGTAATGCGATTTAGAACTTAAACCCTTTTTGCTAGAGCAATTTAGAATAATTTTAGCAAATAGCCTTTCTAAAATATAAGAGAGAGACTGGGAGATATAGAGAGAATATTAGAGGAATTGTGAATAAATTGGTAAAAGATTATGGTATTTATACAAAATAGGTTACGGGTAAGGGGTGCTGGGGGGTGGCGGATACAAAAAGATCAATTTTGGTCGTTGGCCAACGGTTGTTGATAAAATAGTCGTTGACAACGACCATATCCCAACAACTTTTTTTTTAATTTTTCGATCCGGTCTGGTTCATTTTTGGGGTGACGGGTTGAGGGTCAGATCATTTGGGTAAAGTGTCAAACGATCCGATTTGAGCCGGTCCGGACCGTTTGACACCCTTACTGAGCCGGACCGAACCGTTTGACACCCTTACTTTTAGTTAACCATTCTTTTTTTTTTCTATTCAACTTTCTAATCACAGCTTGACAAGATCTTTTACAATCAATTTTTATTGAGTTTCAAATGCGAGTATACACGGGTTTTAAAACTAAGCAAAGCTTCTCCTAAACATGTTGACTACGTGGGACAACTATGATAGCTAACATTAACCATAAACATTAACATTTAACACTAATATTTAACTATTGATTACACAAATAAACATAGAATTCCACAGAAAAATAAAGGGGCACGGACCTGCTATTTAGCAGTGAAAATAAGGCTCAATCTTGGACTCGACGAGTGCTCAAATAAGCGTAAGAGGACTCTAAAATGCTACCCGGACAGAGCCAACAATGGACCAATAAAATTTTACCAAGGAAATACCTAAATAGCTTCAGGTCTCAAGTTCAAAAGTGTTTTTAAATCAATGAATTCCAACCCCTTTCCCACTAGTTCTAAACAAGTAGCTTTTATACTAGTTTTAGGAGTGTGAAACTAGTAAAATTTTGATGTGGGACAAATCCCACATATAAGATGTGAATAAAAAGTGAAAGTAAGTGAAAAATGAGTAAAAGTAAAAGAAAAAATTACCTTGTCGATCCGAGGGTGGAAAATTGCTTTAGGATAATCTGGACGGACTAGTCATGGATCGTACCTTGCTCACTCCCTATTCGTCCATCACAAAAATTGTAATGGAAAAATAAGGAGTGAGAAGGTGATCCTACGGCGTCACTTAGGTAGTTCACCACGAGACCACCATGACGCCACCCTTTGGCGTTTTTTGATTAAGCTTCGAATTTGGGGGAAAATGAATGTGCCGGAGGGTAGAAAGGGGATTGGGGTTTTGGATTGTAAAATGAGGGTTGGTTTTAGGCTGAAAGGAGGTGTGGGTGTATGTATATATTGTCATACCCGATTTTGGACTCAACTCGAGCTGAGTCGGGTTTCAGATTTGACTGGGTAACTCGTTTGAGTTAAGGTTTTGGAGTCGCCACCTAATATAGATTCTAAGGCGTATTAGGTCACCTAGTATCTAAAGTCATGTTGAAAAAGGTCTACTAGTCTATTTCAGAGATTCTATGCGGGTAAGAAGTCCAAGTGACTTAGGGAAGAAGGTGTTAGGCACTTCCTCGAGTCCACCAAAAAATGGTTACCATCCGAGTAATAATTTTGGGATGTAAACAGTGTGTGTTGAATACTAACTTGGTTTTAACACTTAAACTAAGATATAACATGCATATACACAGATACAAACAACTTTTACATTCAGCCCAGATTTAAGCCTAATCGTGTCTACGGCCACTAATGTCAAAGCCTAATCGTAAACAAGTGTTGCTATACGAATTCTAACCCGACTTACATATGGAATCAATCATACTCTGAAAAAAGTATTTGAATAGTTTTGGATTTAACAAAGAACCAAAAGGAGTTTGTTTTAAAACAAAATGTCGGCTCATTTAGTGTCGGCGTGACTCGTCATTAATTGTCGAGCCCTAACCTTAATGGCCTTTTTGTGTAGGGGTCAAGTTTTGGGGAGATATATATAAGCAGGAAGGCTATTTTCGAAAACGGGATCACAAGAAACACATAAAGACAAATAATGGGCTGCCGCACATAATAAGTATACATATAGGTATATTCACGCAAATACATGAACTTGATAATGATTATACTTTCAAAAATATAGTTTGAGATCGTATAAATGACCACCAAAGCTTTATACGCCCTTATACACTATTAGATTAGTGTATAAGAGTGTTTGAGCATCCAAAAACGTTTTTCACATGAACAGTCGGCCTTTTATAAAGTTTACTGGGCCTGGACTACTTGCGCAAAATAGAAAAGGGTTTAAAAAGGCCTGTATTTAGCACAAAGGCAGTTTTAATTTCAAAGATAGTCCCTTATAGACAAATAGAACACATAAAGGCCATGTTTAATCGAAATTTAGACGATGATATTAATTGATCATGCTTTTGATACTTTTCAAAAAGTACAGAGTCTCAAGGAAGTAAAAAATTCTAAGCATACTATCAGTTTTCAAAAGAAACAACTTGGAACCAATTCAACTTAAGCCTAAAATGATGCAATGCACACAAAGGGTGAGAGAGTTTAAAGAATGGCCCCTGGTAGCCTGTTTGGTATAACATCAAGTTATACCCCTGTCTTTAGAAGATACAAACAGGGCACTTAATGAATATACAAGTTCTGGGAGCAGTTCTTAAGGGAAAACACAGAAAGAGAGCGAGTATTGGCCAAAGAAAAAGGGCCCTATCTCCAAAGAGGTTCCCAGTTTAAAGTCTAGGAGGTTCAATAGTCAGGGGTTCTTTTATCCTAAAGTTACCAGAACCAGTTTTGGCGGTTCATACAATAGTTTCATTGAATCCCCAAGGTTCCATATGTAATAGGACACAGCTGCAAGAAATAGAGATAGCGGGGGTGAGGGAAAGGGAAAGGAAAAGCCTGACCCCAAATGAGAGGTCTATCAGTAATAGGTGCAGTCAATACACCCTGGTGTGTCTTTTATAAATGCAGACCACTTAAAAAATATTATTCAGACCAATAGTTCAGGCAGAAACAGAAGTAGGACAAACAATCATGCTAAGGGATTAATACAAAGGCATCAAGCAAGTAGTAATGAGGTAAGACATCATGCCCCTAACCACATCTTAGCTAGGTTGAAATAATCTTAAGCAAAAAGTGCCAGAACATAATATCTACGCTAGAGATGTTAACAGGGCATGATTCCTATACGTACACACACATGCAGAAGCAAAAGACAAGGAGAATGAATACCTTCAGATGTTATGCAAGCAAAAGAGAGAAGATGTTGAGGCCAAGCCACCAGTAGTAAACAAAAAAGCCCTCTCAAAGAAGCAGATAAGCAGAGAGAGAGGGAGATGCTAAGAGAGGCTATGTAATTCAGTGTATCAATGTGTTTCTGGGTTTTTTAGATGTCCAGAACTCTGTCTTTTTAGTTGAAAGGGAGTCCCTTATATAGGTAAAGAGCAGGGGACTTAAATTCAAATGGGGAGAACTAAACAAGGCAAGGGGGATATTTTTCAGAAATAAAAGAGAAGTTTTAGCACACTTTTCCAAATATAAACCAATCAAACCCCTAGAATTAAGGTCAATCCGATTCGGGTGAGAATAACCCTTTCCCTTACCCATAATGGAGTCTACATTCAAGAATCACTGTATAAACATGGCATGAACTAATCTAAATCTCAAAAATCCATTGATTAACTCCACAGATTCTAATCAACGTCTCAAATTTCTATTTTACTGAATTAACAACAGTTTTCCATTTAAAGCAGTCAATCAAAACTTCAATCAATCGAGACTCTTATCATGCCCTTCGACTTTCAATCCAGACTAGGTACCAACTCGTAAGAGTTGTGCATTGAGACTGGGTAAACAAACACATTGCACGGAATCATTCCTCAAATTAAATACGGATTCTAGGTTTAAATAGATAAAGACAATACAAAGCTCATGTGATGAACAAATCATGCTCGAATATTCGATAATCCCATGCAACATTCATACTAATCAGTGAATCAAAGTAAAACATTTGGTCATGCATTTCATCGTCAATTAATCAGTAAATAGTAATGAACATGCTAATCACACATAAACCTAAGCAAATCTAAACATGGGTCTCACACAAATTCAAAATCAGTAGAAAGGGGAAGGGTTATGTTTATACCGGGGTCGGGTCGAATCGACCCTATTGCAGTTATACCTTCTAGTGGGGCTTTTACCCCGTTTAAGTGTCAACACCTTTAAATCGGTGGCCTGAACCCCGCTGGAGGCGTCTCCCGGCGGTGGTGTCACAGTTATCAAAACTCACATCTCGCCTTCAACCAAACATCGCAAAACTGTATGAGTTTTGTAGCGGACATTAAAAGAAACACGATGACACTATTTTTCCTAATTTTCTCCGGCTAAAATGGTCGGAAAGGTGATTGACAAAGGGTGGCGATTTGCTTCGCCAAGAAATGAGAGAGAGAAAGATGTTCTCGGTCCGATGGGGGAAATGGGAAGGGTTGTGTGGGTTTAGGGGGTCGTTTGGGAATTGTTTGATCCTGGTCGTTGGATCAAATCAACAGAGGGTCAGGATTAAGCCACGTATGTGCTTGAGTGGCAAAATATGCCGATGTGTGTGCGTTGTGTGTATTTGTGTGTATGTGTGTATAAATATATGTAAATAGGTATAAAATAGGTGTAAAATGGTATAGATAGAAAAATTAGGAAATTAATCCTAAAATGTTAGGAAGGCTAAAATGCCTAAAAATTGTAATTTTGAGGTTTAAACAATTTTGGAGGGTTTTGTCAAAATAGGAGTAATTGTAGAAAATTAAAAAATAGCTATGGTTTGAGACGATGATTTTGAAAAATGGCCTCAATTTCCATGCCAGTGTGATAAAATACTTTGAGAATAATAGACGGGGTCATAATGGGTACACAAGTGCGTGCAAAATTCAAGAACAGTTGATTTTGAAAATAGGAGGGACATAATTGGGTGTCAACAGTTGCCCCTCTTTGCCCAGGGATGATGAAAGAGTCTTCGGGCAAAGATGTTGACAGTGCGGCCAATTTTGTCATGGCTATAGAAGAGCCTACGACCTAAGAGGATATAGGGTGTCAGGCTGAGGTGTTTGCTTTGCTCGGGGCGTATTTCCTACGATGAAAAATGTGTTTCAATATAATATGTATGTGTGTGTGTGTGGGTGTGTGTATATATATATAAAACCAGGCTGGACCGTTCTTCCAGGAACATTGCAATATGAGATTGTGTCTTTTGTTGTCAAGTGTTAGATTCGACATCGGGTTGTATGCTCTCCGTCGGTGCATTAGGCTGTGTACCCTCCGCAAATCGGTATCGGGCTGTGTACCCTCTACTGACGCCTTGGACTGTGTACTCTCAGCTAATTTAAATGACAAATCGATATCGAGCTGTGTTCCCTCAATCGACGCTTCGGGTTGTATACCCTCAGCTAATTTAAAATGACGAATCGATATCGGGCTGTGTACCCTCAATTGACGCTTTGGGTTGTGTGCCCTCAGCTAATTTAAAATGACAAATCGATATCGGGCTGTGTACTCTCAATCGACGCTTTGGGTTGTATGCCCTCAGCTAATTTAAAATGACAAATCGATATCAGGTTGTGTATCCTCAATTGACGCCTCGGGTTGTATGCCCTCAGCTAATTTAAAATGACAAATCGATATCGGGTTGTGTACCCTCATCGACACCTCGGGTTGTATGCCCTCAGCTAATTTAAAATGATAAATCGATATCAGGTTGTGTACCCTCAATCGACGCCTTGGGTTGTATGCCCTCAACTAATTTAAAATGACAAATCGATCTCGGGCTGTGTACCCTCAATCGACGCCTCGGGTTGTATGCCCTCAGCTAATTTAAAATGACAAATTGATATCGGTCTGTGTACCCTCAATCGACGCCTCTGGTTGTGTGCCCTCAGCTAATTTAGAATGACAAACCTTTGCCGAAGATTATCTTTGTTGAGCATTGTTGATTTAGATATCTTTCGTGCCTGCATCCAAAGAAAGATTAGTGAGTTTGTACGTGGGGTTTGGTTTGCGCATTCTTGGCTTGTTTCTCGTTCGCTGTCCACGAGCGTGGGGATCTTGGCTAAGCTGATAGGGATACAGATAAAATAGTGTACAATACAAATGATTTTGAAAAGGAATGAAATAAAGTTTTTGTAGGAAAGGAAAATGCAATAAAATATTTTATTCCATTGAGTCACAAGTCGCGTTGTGTAAAGCCACAGTGGTCACCCTCCATGCTGTTCCAAATGAATTTTGAGGACGCCCTCAAAATTTTGCCCCAGTTTGAATTTTGAAATTTTTGAGAGGTCCTAAAAAATTTCTGCCCCAGTGTCGACTATGTCTTTCTTTTAGGAATTTTTTAGATCTCCTCAAAAATTCTGCCCTAGTGTTTGCTTTGTGAGGAAAAGGAAGTTTTTGTATTTATGCGACCGAAACTTGAATAGGTTGCCTACGTATCCGACTTGGGGAATCAGGTCGTAATGTAGTTCAGATTACATAATGTATTGCAGAACGGGGAAATCCATAATCAGTACAAATCCCTGTACAAAGTATCTTTTGACAGCGTCTGAGTTGATTTGTTTTGGCCAGACTTCTCCATCCATCTCTGCCAGTATTAATGCTCCTCCATTCAAGACTCGGTGAACCATGTACGACCCTTGCCAGTTTGGTGCAAACTTTCTTTTTGCTTCTTCTTGATTTGGAAATATCTTCTTCAGTACTAGTTGCCCAGGTTCAAAAGATCTTTCTCGAACTTTCTTGCCGAATGCTTTAGCCATCCTTCTCTGATACAATTGCCCATGGCATATTGCATTTAATCTCTTGCCATCGATGAAAGCTAACTGCTCCATTCTTCCTTTGATCCATTCAGCTTCTTTCAACTGTGTCTCTTGGATGATTCTCAAAGATGGTATTTCAACCTCTACGGGTATCACCGCCTCGGTTCCATATACCAACAAGTAAGGAGTAGCCCCTGTTGATGTTCTCATTGTAGTGCGGTATCCTAACAAAGCATAAGGCAGGCTCTCATGCAATTGCTTTGAAGTGCATGTCATCTTGCGCAATATCCTCTTGATGTTCTTATTGGCCGCCTCGACCGCATCATTCATTTGAGGTCTGTATGAGGTGGAATTGCGATGCTTGATCTTGAAGACCTCGCAGGTTGCTTTCGTTAGGTCACTGTTGAGGTTGGACCCATTATCAGTGATAATGGATTCAGGAATGCCAAATCGGCAGATCATCTTATCACGGACAAAGTTCGACACCACCTTCTTTGTTACTGACTTGTATGACGCTGCTTCCACCCATCTGGTAAAATAGTCAATGGCCACCAGTATGAAGCGATGTCCATTGGAAGCAGCTGGCTCGATAGGCCCTATGACATCCATTCCCCTGCCGGCGAAAGGCCAAGGCGATCCCATAATGTTCAGCTCATTGGGAGGCACTCGAATCATATTTCCGTGAACTTGGCATTGATGGCATTTCCTCGCTTCCTTTATGCAATCATGCTCCATTGTCATCCAAAAATAACAAGCCCTCAAATTCTTCTTTGCAAGTACAAAACCATTCACGTGTGGGCCACACGCCCCAGAGTGTACTTCTTCTAACAATTTAGCAGCTTCTTTTGCGTCCACACATCTTAATAAACCCAGATCGGGTGTCCTTTTGTACAAAACCTCTCATTTTAGAAAGAAGCTCATAACCTCCTTCTTGCTTCTTGGGGTTGGCAACTCCTTAATAGCTTTGATCTTTGGCGGATCCAACTCGATACCCCTTCTACTGACGATGAAACCCAGGAGCTTCCCAATCGGAACACCAAAAGCGCATTTTGCCGGATTCAGCTTCAGATTGTACTTTCGCAAGCGATCGAAGAACTTGCACAAGTGTCAAGATGCTCCGAACTCTTTTTTGATTTGATGATCACGTCGTCTACATAAACTTCAATCTCCTTGTGCATTAAGTCATGTAACATAGTTGTCATAGCCCTCACGTAAGTTGCCCCAGCATTCTTTAGTCCAAATGGCATAACCTTGTAGCAATAAGTTCCCCAAGAGGTGGTGAAAGTTGTCTTTTCAGTATCCTCTTCATCCATGAGCACTTGGTGATAGCCGGCGAAACAGTCTACGAAGGATTGTAGTTCATTGATAGCTGTTCAATATACAATATAATCATTGCATAACATGTGTATAACCGTGTCTAATCTATATATACTGGCTTAGAAATATAATCACAAAATTTAGCAACTATCAGAGCTTGAAAAATGTGATTATTTTTGTATAAATTCACTAAGCGAGTGCAAATATAAATAATGGCCTAAATCATTCGTTTAAAGTTTTCGACAGGTAAAGGAGAGGGCAAATTAGTAGAGCAACGAAAAATTTGAAACCTTAAAAAGAGGCCAAAATTTTTGAGAATTCCCACCAAAAAGGAAAATGAAGGCGGCAAAACGGATTTTACCATTCAAAAACAAAGTTAAAATTGCAATAAAAAGTGGCAGTAAAAGCAAAACATTGCAGATCTGACTCCTCTCTCTTTTTTATCTTCTTCTCATTTATCCATAACTCCCCACCCGCTTTCTCTCTCTTCACGCTTAGCCCAAAAATTCAAAGGTAAACCCTCTCTTCTCTTTCTAATAAATTTGTCGTAATTTTGCTTCTTAGCAAAGGTTTCCCTTTTCTTTTTCGTTTTCTAGGGTTATTTTTTTTGGATTCTTCATAAAACCCTTTTCTTTTTTTGGTCATTCCTAGAATCAGTGCTACATAGATGAACTTGGTTTAAAGATCTGTCTTGAATTTGCTTATTTCTTGAAAATATTCAGATCTTTACTTAATTTTCATTAAATATTGATGTTTTTTTGTTCTTGTTTCAATTTATTATGAATTAATGTAGTTTTTGAGTTTTGAAGATGGCTGGGAAAGGTGGAAAAGGACTATTAGCAGGGAAAACAACAGCAGCAGCGGCAGCAGCAGCAGCTAGCAAGGAGAAAGACAAGAAAAGGCCTGTTTCTCGCTCTTCTCGTGCCGGTCTTCAGGTAATGTTAAACTTTAATGTTGTAGGGTTTTAATGACAGGCTGCAAACATTAAGTTAATAATTCATGTTGTGGTTTCCTTGTTCATTGTGTTTGTGTACACAAAGCATTTCACATCACGCATTCATGAAAGGTCTAGAGAAGGGTTGCACTCAAGGGGTGTCATGTATGCAGCCTACCTTGATGCAAACATCAATGGCTGTTTCCAAGCCTCGAATCGTGGCCTATATTATTGGGATTTTTACAGTGTGAAGGCCACTTGACTAAAAGTAGCTCCCCTTTTGTATATTCCATGTATAATATGTGTATAATCTATGTATCCTAGTTGGGTGGCTATTTCTATAAATTTCCCCATATAATTTGCCAAGTTAAATGTGTCTTATACAAGCTCTATTGCCAAGAGTACAAGGATAAATATTAGAACAATTCCATTGACGTTATCTGTAAAATCAATTTTTACGGCTCTGCCTGCTAGTTCTTTGCAATGTAATCAGCCTGCTAGTTCTTTGCAATGTAATCAGCTTGTCTCTCAATTACTATACAAGACTGAATGAAACCATTATCAAGGGTGTAAATTACATTGTTGGTATCCAAAATAACTTGAGTTTCTGGGATGAAATTCATCCCTCCTAAATTGTACAATGAACATTCTGGGATAGTATTATATCAGTCTTGTCAAATGCTGTAGCATAGAATATTATTGGTTGGTCATGTGATATTTGATTTTCATCAATTGTAAGAGTAGTTATGATACCCGATGGCTTTACTGAGATACCTGTTTGATGAGAGCATGATTTGTGTAGAGCGTTGCAAAATCGGTCTTACTAGAACACTTTTATTGCCACACATTTAGCACATTAAAAAGAAGTCCCTTTATGATTGTTGGTGTTATTATTAGTACTCCTACACTAGTATTATTTTTCCAAGAAATCTTGTACAATGCATGACATGTGTTTTTTGACATGTTTGGGGGATTATAGTTTCCAGTGGGTAGAATTCACCGTCAACTCAAGTCTAGAACCTCAGCCCATGGAAGAGTTGGAGCCACAGCAGCTGTTTACTCTGCTGCTATTCTGGAATACCTGACAGCAGAGGTTCTTGAATTGGCTGGTAATGCAAGCAAGGATCTCAAAGTGAAGAGGATTACGCCCAGGCACTTGCAGTTGGCCATTCGTGGAGACGAGGAACTTGATACCCTTATTAAAGGGACCATTGCTGGTGGTGGTGTCATCCCTCACATTCACAAGTCACTCATTAACAAAACCACCAAAGAGTGAAAATGCTCCTGCTATAACATTGTTGTCTCTTTGACTTAGTGACAGTTTGTGTTAATCTTTTCTCTTGTCATCTGGTTTGATATTAGTAGTCTTGTATTTTATTTTAGGAACATTTTCAGATTCTGAGTCATGTTTGATCAGTAAACTTGTAGGATGTAGTGGATATGTTAATTTGACATTTATATTATGTTGTTCCTTGGCATGTTGATGTGTGTGTCAAAAACCTGTTGTCGATGCTTATGGTCTCTTTGATGAATGGTTTTGTTAGAAGATTTACAACCTTCTACTAATAGACATACTACAAATGTTACCACCTGTAATCAGGATTGATGTGTGCATTAACTCAAAGGTCACAGGAAATCAGTATTGTTGGGCACTACTAATTACAGGATTGATGTGTGCATTAACTCAAAGGTCACAGGAAATCAGTATTGTTGGGCACTACTAATTTTCAGCAAGTGTCGTTGAGAAGTTGTGGTTAGGGGGATAACAAGCAGATTAGATTCGTGATCCCTCTATAACAATTATCTGCTAGAATTTACTATTGTTCCATTTCATATGGCAACGTTTGAATAGGCATGAAGTTTAAGAAAGGTAAAAAACTTTTGAATTGTGGTCTTAAACGTGTTGATAATATTTATTTAAAAGCTTTTCATTAAGGATAAAATGAGAAATTTAAATGAATTTATTTTCAAAGTTAGAAAGTTGATCATTTAGAAATGCATTAGAAAGAAAATATTGTCACATTAATTGAGAGAATGTAGAAGCATTTTATTATAATAACCAAGTTTTTTGAAATGGGCTATTATTATGCTATATTATGTGTTCAATATAACAATATTTCTCTATCATAATGTCCAGATAAATGATGTTGTAGAAAATTATGAGCATTTTCAATTTACTAACTTCTCCATCATAAGACATAAAGCCTATGTTTGGGCAAGTAACGATTTTGTAGACACTTTAGTATATTGTATATCCTCTTCTTCTTTGAGTTTGAGAATAAGTTCAATGTATTCAGCTTAAAGAAGCCATAGACCATTGCGAGGATTCGAAATGGGCAGTACTCCAACGCCAGTACTTAGGCTACACTAATTTGATATTATATGAATATTACGAAATACAAGTTAAACAAAAGGGAGCTTAGGCCACACTAACTATAGTAATGCCATGTCTGTTTATTAAATAAATACTAGACGACACTGGTTTGCTTTCGAATAACTTGTTATCTAAACACTACAATGGAATGATTATTTCGAGTGAGGCCGAATTTTGGCTACGTTATCTTGATTATTGAACTGGTCCACAAGAGGTGGATACTAAATGAAGTCTCCCACTCAAGAAGAAAGAATAGAAGAAGAGAGTGCTTTCTCGAAGCAAAGACTGCAAAGGGCATTTTATCCCTTTTCTTTGTCCAAAGATAAACAAAGTTTGTTTAAGGAGTTTAAGTTCTAACTCTATAGGATTGTAGTATAAGCAATTATATACTATAATTTAAACTTTTATCCATTTTATTTTTAATGAGAATTGATTATGGCTACGCAAATATTATAGAATATTTGAGACCATAAATTTTAAAAATCTTTTAACCATATATATGTTGTGAGATTTTATGACTACAAATAGCAAAAGCCCTCTTCCTATAATAAATTTCCTATCAATTTAAATTTTGTCACATGAATTACTACAGAGGAAGTAATAGGTAGTAATTCGGTAAAATAATTCTAATATGATAGGTTGATACTCACTATAGCTTAAGTACTTATTAAACAAAATTAGTTTTGGTCGTTTGGGAAGGGTCGAGGTGTTTCCCATGGACTCTTGTGGAATCATTGCATGATGTAAGCAACTTCTTAGCATTGGCAAGATTTCTATAATTAATTTATTGAGGAATCAAGATTTAAACGCTGCCTTAACATACTCTAACATGCTTTTTTGTTTGTTTGTGTGCACTTCGATCTGCTCCATAGTTTTAATATAAAATCATTTTCTCCCATAATTAGTAGTAATCTAAATCATTTCTCTCACTGTTGATCATCACAAGGAGCTTCTTTTTCTCTCTCCCTTTTTTTCTTCTCTCATGGAGGCAAATCTTGTTCTGCCCTATCGGAGTTTTTCAACAGTATCCATGATAAATAAAAACTTAAAAACTTGTAAGTACAAGAAAATACCATATCCAACATGTTCTACATGCTGTGTGTTAACGAAGCCAGCTGCAAATAATCACAACCATACAAATGCAGAAACTGCCAAAGCCAATTCTTCCAATAATGTTTATAAAGATAGCTGGTTCGATCATCTCGCCATTAACCATCTCTCTCAAAGTATACAAGCTACTACAGGTATCTCTTACGTACAATCACGTCGCTTAAAAGGTACCTATCCCTTCTCTTTTTGAATTAGTCTTTAATTTTTAATGATCTTTATATCTTTAGGATTAAGAAACAATAAGAGGGGGTATGAAGGCTTTATTGAGGCTGCAAGGATGGTGTATGTGAACGTTAACTCGACACATCAAGAAACTCTTGTTGTTGAAGCTCTTCATAGGGCATTCCCTAAGCCTATTCTTTCCCTGGCAAGTACATCTAACTCTCATACTGAACATTAACCTTGTCCTTTCATCAAATTACACTAACGACGTAAAAGAAAATTTCACGCTGTCAATCGGGGGCAGGTGCAGTCCTTTGGCATCATCCTTCGAATCTAGAATTACGTCGTGGATTAGCATTACATAATAGAGAATACGGAAAAGGGCCAAATTTGCCCCTCTACTATGGTTTAGGGGTCACGTTTACCCCTCGTTAAAATTTTGGTGCAGTAATACCTCTACCGTTACCATAGTATGCAGATTTACCTCTCATTAACGGACCTCCACGCTGGACGACACGTGGCTGCCACATCAATGCCATAGTAGAGGGACAAATTTGGCCCTTTTCAGTTGTTTCTAAAATCGTGTATGGACTAAGTTTCAATACTTAGAGAAAAAGTTTCGATGCTTAGAGGAGTCATTATAAGAGAGAAAAATGTGTTAAGAATGGTAAATAAGATATTTTGAGAGAAATACGGAATCAAAATGACACTCTCTTCGATTTTGTTCCGTAAGAAAGATATACTTTTGAATTTTGTGACAAAAATTATCTTTATTAAAGATAAGATAAAAGTTTAATAATAACATTATTTCCAAATAAATAGATATGTTCTTTTTAAAAAGAATAAAAGGTAAAATATGCTACTCCTATTAAAGTGGATAAAGAGTTCTTTCATGTATTTCAATTTAAAAGATATTTTTCAAATTTATCACAAAATGTGATTTTTGCTATATATTGACTTATTAACTTTAATTTAATCTCTTTTCCTTTAATGACATATTTTTTGTAATATTATAAAAATAATAATAGAGTTTTATGTTTAAAATCACAAATTCTAGAATTCAATCATGACATTAAGCTAGCGTTTGTCCATAACATTAAGCTAGCGTTTGTCCATAAAATTAGTGTCACGATTGAATTCTAGAATTTGTGATATTAAACATAAAACTCTATTATTATTTTTTCTAATATTACAAAAAATATGTCATTAAAGGAAAAAAGATTAAACTAAAGTTAATAAGTCAATATATAGCAAAAGTCACCTTTTGTGATAAATTGAAAAATATCTTTTAAATTGAAATACATGAAAAAATTCTTTATCTACTTTAATAGGAGTAGCATATTTACCTTTTAGTCTTTTTAAAAAGAAAATATCTATTTATTTGGAAATTTGTCTTATATTTAATAAAGATAATTTTTGTCACAAAGTTCAAAAGTATATCTTTCTTATGGAATCAAACCGAAGAGAGTGTCATTTTAATTCCGTATTTCTCTCAAAATATCTTATTTACCATTCTTAGCACATTTTTCTCTCTTATAATGACTCCTCTAAGCTTCAAAACTTTTTCTCTAAGTATTGAAACTTAGTCCATACACGATTTTAGAAACAACTGAAAAGGTGCCAAATTTGCCCCTCTACTATGGCACTGATGTGACAGCCACGTGTCGTCCAGCGTGGAGGTCTGTTAATGAGAGGGGTAAATCTGCGTACTATGGTAACGGTAGGGGTATTGCTGCACCAAATTTTTAACAGGGGTAAACGTGACCCCTACACCATAGTAGAGGGGCAAATTTGGCCCTTTTCCGTAGAGAATAAATTAAAATTTACTATGTAAAATTTTAAAAAACTTAATCATAATTTTAAAAATATGAGTATGATAATTGAGTGTTAAAAATATTACAAGTCGAACTCATTAAAATTAAATCTTGATTTACAGTCTTTTCTGTCATTATATGACTTACACCTACTTATTACATGTGATTCCTCCGCTGTCCTTTCCCTTCTTTGTGACATGTTTTATATCACTATGTTAGGTCTTTTCTTATTGTAATTCCTGCAGACGATAACATGCACGTCAATATTTAGGCAGTATGACAAAATTAAAGTTGGTCGAATACTTAGATGTTCTGATCTCAAAGTACAGCTTTTATACCAGAGCTTTGGTTTTATCGTCCTCTCTTGTAATTAACTTCAAACCCCAATTGCACTTCCAATTGGAAAAACCCTTCCCACACTAGTATTTCATACTATTATTAAAAGCAATCACTGGTTAATGGCCCGTCTTAAATTTTAGAAAAATAAAACAGAATATTAGGTAGAGCAAAACAGACAGAAAGAAACACATAAATCAAGTTGCTTTAAAGTATCTAATTTCATGCCAACAAATCGTAATATTGTACCTTACAAAATCTTGGTACTGATGACCGGGGATGACATGTAGGTGATGCTTAAAATGATCGAGCAATAAAACGTGAAACGCGTAATTATTTTAGGTTGTAACTTTAAATATATAGTTATAATTCTTTAATAGAGAGCTGTATTGTTTAGGGCCCGTGCTATATCTCCATTATCCCAAAAAAAAAAAAAAAAAAGCTTTAGGAGTCACTTATTCTCACAGCTCATTTGCAAAAATATGATACGGGAAGCAATAGTTTGCCGTTTTGTCCGCTCTAAAAGATGGTTTGTAAAAATACATCCGTTAAGATTTAATGAAAAAAATTCGGGGTCAAGACTTCCCGTTATATTTTTCTGCTTTTCAACACTTATCCCTTCAAGTATTGGCACCCTTCAAGTATTGGCAAGAGGCAATACTTGCCGCACTAGGTCGTAAGTCTTGGCAATTGCCAAGACTTGCCATTGACCCCTGCTCGATTTTCCAACACTTGCACGACAAGTATTGGCAATAGGCAACACTTGCTGCATTGCGTCGTAAGTCTTGGCGATTGTCAAGACTTGCCCCTTCCAGTTTTCCCTGTATTCTCGCCATATAACTTGAAGTATTGACAAAACAACACTTGCCCTTGAAGTATAGCCAATTGCCAAGACTTTACAAATTTTTTGCCTTGAAGTCTTGGCTTGCGGACTAAATAAGAACATTTTGCTAAAACATTCCTTAGCGTGGGTAATTTTGTAAAACCACTTTTTATGAAGGACATACGGTGAAATTTTTTGTATCCTCACTGAAGATATGAAATTTTGCATTATTGGTGCAAGTTAACCCACTAAGAAGGTCACTTACCCTATACTTTGAGATTAATTTGTATGCATGGGCAATATAAAGACCATTGCCACAACCAGAATAGTTCAATATATTTAATGGATTAATTACAAATCATAAACTTACCTGTTAGGTATTGTGGAGGTATCCGTAATTAGTTTAGAATTTAAATAACATACATTGACAATATTGCAAAAAGACTTTTACATCATAGTACAATTTAACAGAGTAATATGTAATTTTTCTACATTTTAGGATTACAATATATACTCCCTCTGTTCCAAAATGGTTGCCATAGTTCGGATTTCGAGAGTCAAACGAGTTTAATTTTGACCGCAATATTTTTATATGTCTTTTAAATATTTTGAATTATTAATTATTGTGACTTATAGTACTTTTTATGTAGTTTCTAAATATATAAACTTCGTTACAAAAAACTTAAAGATTATATGGTTAAATTCACGGTCAAAATAAACTCGTTTGACTCTCGAAATCCGAACTATGACAACCATTTTGAAACGGAGGGAGTATCAGGCTTGTTACGAACAGTTATTATATGTTTTTGTAGATTAATTATTACATGTTAATGTGCATCTCTGTTTTAAAAGGCAATTTTGGGACTCGTCCCGGGGCGGGACACTTGCAAAAATGCCCTGAGGCTCTCGGGCGGGGCTTAGATCCGTGAGACTTACACCTCAAGCGCCCGGCAGTGCGCCCAGAGCACGCCCAGCGCCCAACGCTCGGGACTCGCTTTATAGAACCTATGCAAATAATCTGTCCAATTCCTAATTAAGATTGTTCATCCACAATTTTCTTTAAAATGATTGATACAAGTTGTATTCATTTATAGAAATCGAGAAACTGAGTGTAGCTCAATTAACGAGACATATTTCATCTGTATACTTAATCTGAAAATACGTAGTCGAGGTATATATCATCACTTGTTATTAATCTTCATGTCTTATTTCTGTCATTCAAAATTAGATGTCAATTATTTTACAATTTAGAAACAATTCATATTTATCAATGAAGAATTAATGTTTTAAATTATAATAATAATAAAATTATTGTTTATTCACTTTAATATTAACAAAATTTTATTTTTTATTTGTTTGAAAGTTAATATAGTTTATTTGTCTCATAAAAAGTGTAACATTAATCAATTTTTTATACTTGTAAAAAATGTTAGATTGTTTGTTACTATAATCTTTTTTCTTATTTTAATTTTTAAAACTTTTTTTAATGTATTTTCGATATTTTTTTGGCTCATTATGCTATTTATTAATTAAAATTAATTAAAAAATTAGATCCATGAGGCTTATGCCCCACGTCTCGAGGCTTATGCCTCACCTCGTTGTAAGTAAAACGCCTCGCCTTGCGTCCCGCCTTTTAAAACATTGATGTGCATAGCCGCATGAGCTTATAAATGATTTGATTGTATAAGCACTTTTTAAATCCTTAGCGTCCAGAACTTAAATTGTTACCTTCGAGGTTGTTAGCGTTAATATAAAGGTAAAAGTAAAACGAGATTGTGTTTTTGCCTCTTCCATTTTCTACAAAATGTCTGAGACTCCACAAGACAAAAAAGGTATATATACTTGACCAATACATACCATGGAAATGTAACAAATGTTCCTATTGCTCCACAGCTGAAGATGCTATTACCACAAACTAAGTGGGCGAGAGAATATTGCGCTGCTTTCACCAGAGTCTTCTTCGCTTGGCTTGTGGGACCTTGTGAGGTACGCTCTCAAATTCTTTAACATTCCAATACATCAATTTAGGACAGGAACACTTTATGAAGGAGACAAATTGAGCAAGTAAATTATAAAATACCAAGTTTTAATGTCAACCATAGATATCTACATCTATGTTATACTCCTATATACTAGTAGCTAGTTGGTTACATTTCAGGTGATGCTCATTAGTTTTAAGAATTACACGACAACTTACCAAACACTTAATATTTACACCATCTTAATAAATGTATGATACTATGTTTTTATACACATATTTATCACCTAATCGAATGTGTATTTTCACTGTACTTCTTGCATTTTTAGTTATTAAAAAAAGATGACAACTTTTTATATTTGAAAATAAATTAAATTTCAATTTTATTTAACCCATGATGATAATATGCTTTTAGAGCCATAAAAACATCATGAAATAACTTATTTTCGCACTTGGTATTGTTAAGCAATTGTAACGATCACATAACATTTTTCAAAGTTAACAACCAAAGTTTGCTATAAACACGTGCATGTGGTTGTCTTTGAACCATAAAACGTAAATGACACATGTTTTTACAATTTAATCAATAAGTACTTAATACACATTTACAGTTGTAGAAATCAGCTATCCCACTAGTCGTATTGTTGGTCAAGGCAAATGTAGATTGTGCGGCCTCAAAGGCCTTTGACGCCTGCACCGCCCACAAATAAATTGTATCATGTAATATGTAAAGGGAATGACATAAAAAAATATAAACAGTGATAACAATGATCATAACAACGAACAAAATCAAAGTGTAATATTTAAAAATGAAACACCCACAGGCGCCCCCCGCTGGCGGGGGCCACATACGCGAACTATCTCCGCGTAATGGAGAACGATGGGGGCTAAGGGACTCCCCCTCATCTAAAAAGGATAGGCAATTGAGAGAGAATAGGGCGATAGCGACAGACACAGGAACCTCTAAGCGCTCGTGACTATCATCGGATAGTCACTTCGCTTTCCTTTTAAACTGAAACTATCCTGACATCCTAAGAGCTACCCCAGTCTGGAGCACAGCTAAGGCTATACTTCCGATTCTGAAGTTTGTTCTAGTTGCAACGCTTATCTTGTGTACTTGGCTCTTCTGTCATTTGATCGGTCCTAGCAACACACACTAACAGGTGCACATATGTTTGCCACAATACTATGCAAGTAAAATGGAAGCGACCAAGATTTCGACTAATAAATTCTCTTATGCTTCAAGGTGAAAGAATCAGAGTTTAATGGGAGAAGGGAAAACAATGTGGTCTATATAAAAAAATGCAGGTATTTCTTATTTCTTCTTTCAACGTCAGTTTCAAATACATTTTCTTCAACTCAGATATTGTCCAAATGCAACTCAACTAACAGGTCAAAGAGCAATTCTAGTGGTTTTGCTTTTTTCAGATTGCCCTACTGTCGTGATGATGGTCAATGAATTCACCTACCATTTGTTTCAACAAACACAAGCATTTTTTAATTCCCAAACCTTTTCCCTTCTGCACGAATACTTTGTAGGTTTTTGGAGGAAACCAATTGTGTGGGAATGTGCACTAACCTCTGCAAGATGCCCTCTCAATTGTTCATCAAGGATACATTAGGAATGCCAGTGAACATGGTACCAAGTAAGTATATAGTGACACCAAATGCTAATACATGGACTAGTACTTTCTTAAAGAATTTCCATAGTGTATCCGTGCCTAATATTCACCAAAGTAGAGTATTATGAGAAATTTCTACTGGATTAATACTTCATCAAGAAGAGTGAGAACTTTGATATACTTGCATGAATTTGATGTACATTGTACTAAAACCAGATGAAAATCGGCAATGTAAGATACAATAAATTACTATGATGCTATCACTAGCAACATTGAATACTAGCCTCCTCTAAGATCAACTCTAAACCACCTTATCATATTGAAAAAGTTACAGTACCTGCACTAGATCTTGGAGGCTTTGCATATCACTTCAATGGGAGGACCCACCTTGATGCCACTGAAGGTGCAACTTTGAAAAGGATCATGATATTGCTGTTGAAAAGATTAGCATATAGCACCTTTATAATTTGAAATTTTATCATCATAAATTGACTAGTTTTATGCTAGTTGTCAACCTTCATCAACCTTCCGTAATAATATTCCTGGGCTTGGGACAAGCAACGTGATCAAACTCACACAACCAAGCTTAGATGGAGTGAGATGAATAGTGAGTATTTATATAGGCGACTACAACTTGCTAGGAATTGAGAGGTAGTTGTTGTTGTAGGATTATGTCGGCAAGAATCCAACTGAAACAAGGGAGGCAGAAGGAGAAAGAGGGCAATAAATGAATGATAGTTCGCACAATGCCAAGTGACTTCCTTTTCAATTTTAGCAAAAAAAATAGTTCAGGCACTTCCCTTCCCCACATCCAGTCATCCATCCATGACCTACACCAATCATATGGTGATTAAAAAAGTCAAATTCTTCAAATTAAACTGATGTTGACACCTCTGATTTAATTTGCAGACTTTGATGATATGAGCTGTGAAATGATATTTGGGCAGGATCCTCCTCCACCAGATTCAGATCCAGCATTTTTGCAGCCATGCTACAAACTATGTAAACTTTTTCAACTACCATAATGCCAAATTTCTATTAGCTTCAGAAGAACAGATTCAATTCTATGCCCTGACATTTCATGAAAACATGTGTTATGAACCAATAAGCCTATCATGGATACTGATGAGTATGCCAGAATATGCTCCTTATGTTTTTTCTGTAAAATTTGTGCAGGCAAATTAAACAATAAACACCAAAAGGATTGCAGCAGCCAATTGAAGTAGAACCATGTGGAGATTTCATAACGCCGTTCATATATCGTTTCAATTATATTCATTTGAAAGCTGCTACACTTAAAACAATGAGTAGCATGTCAAACCATTGGTAATTGGAAAAGGTATCAATACACAGGAACCAATTAGCAGATAAATTTGTCAATATTGTTTTGAATTTATTTGGTTGCAATGCTAACATATGAACTTATCTTCAGATACCAGAAATCTAAAGCAATATGAAAAGTGCAGCTATATCTATTAAGTTGTTTTAACTTCTGGTCACGTTAAAACTGACTACTTTCAGAGCTTCATGATACAACATAGTGAAGAAACTACAACATATGTATATTAGGAAAGCAAAGAAAACTATAACTCACAATCTTATGTATCCAACAAACTGTGCTGATTATCAGCCCACATAACTAGAGTCTAGAGGTTTACATGAACTAAAACAAAAGCCATATGGGCTAACTCCATTGTCACAAGATTATTTCTAGCTAACCGTTGCTTAGTCAGGAATATATAATAGTGAAGAACCAACCAATGCTTCAAGGTATTGACGTTGCATAAGTGTGATAGCAACAATTTTCTCAAACATATAGAATATGGTCAGTCCACTGAGCAATTCGTTTTAAAAACTTAGTCTCACATTATCTCATCCTTGAATATGGTCAGTCCACTGAACATTTTATATGTTCTTGCAACAGAAGGGAGTCAATGAAAAGGAAATAGACTAGAAGGATACAGGGGAAGTGTAAGACTGGATTTTTGATATCTTATCTTCTTTTGTGGGCAATATAATTGAAGCTGAAATATGAATTCTTGAAATCTTTAATTTTCTGTAGGCACCTTTGATGAAAAAGGTTTAGTCGAATCCCCTGAAAATTGCACTATGCAAAAAGTGTAAAACCAAATTTTTTGTATTTATATAGACTATTAAGTCCCCTTGCCATAGGTTCATCTTAGGTGTGATGTTTTTACATTTTTCGAACCTCTTAGTCCAATTCCCGGATCCCCTCCTGTCTGTAGGGTTCAAGGGTAGCAAGGGGGACCTAGGTTGTCTGCCAACTACATTAGTTAACGACTGAGAGAGCTAATAAGTTTGTGTTGTCATTTCTACACTTCTGAATATTGCTTTACTACCTCCTATGCATATACAGTAAATATTTTTGTACACCACTTAAGAATGATTTTTTTTCCACAAAAAGTTTCATGCACAACTGGTTTGTATATCAATCTTAAAGCAATCTAAAATATTTGAATGATAATTTGGAATGTACTGTAAGTCTAACTAAAGACTGAAATTTGAGGACATTTTACAAGACGAAAGGCTTGAGAATTATTTAAAGTTCAACAAATATTTAACATGTTGTACAAGAGCAGTACCAGACTCAATCCAATTAAAGTCCATAGCCACTTTTGGACAAGGGATGTTCTTCAATTTCATGAACGAATTGGAGCTTTGAGTTGTCAAATTTCTCACCATCACCCCACAGTGCATAAGCCTCCTCTCCATGTACTGCATTATCTCCTATACTTACCTCTTCCTCTGTCATCCTGAGAGGAACCAACATCCTAATAAATAAGCAAATCAAAGTAGTACTTATGACATTCCAAACAACAACAAATGCAATCCCTATTAATTGTACCCTCAATTGCCTGAGCCCTACATTGAATCTTCCATCTTGAATGCCATAAGCAAAGCCTACATACTTTGCCTCAACCGTGTAGAAGATGCGATTGAGTCTTGGATCTGCCAATACACCAGCTAGAATCGCGCCTAAAGTTCCTGCTACCGCGTGTGTGTGGAACACAGCCATTGTGTCGTCTACTTGTTTTAGAAACCACATTTTCTTGTGGAGGAACATCATGCTGAACCAGGGAATGCATCCGGACAACAACCCCATTAGTATTGCTGCCCAACCTTGCACCACCCCTGTATTGAATGGTCATATTAAAATTTGTTAATCATTTACCACGAGTCGATCCACAATTTAGACTTATTGGGTTCAAGGCTATGAGTTCTTTTGATTACAAGTTTAAAACTTGATATTCATGATATGATGTAAGTAAAAAATGCAGGGTTCGACCAATACTCAAAGCAATAGGTCCGCCCCTGTTTACCACCACATATTGCCTACAACATAATCTCATGGGCCAAGAGTATTGGTCTCCACATTGGTGTTCTGCTTTAGAGATCAAGCATAAAGAATATCTGGGAGAGCTAGATCAACATGAATGTAGTGGGTACACGTGCATCCGCTATCTCAAACTAGGACATAAATATGTTTATGGATTTCTTTTCTTTCAAAAAGTATGTATGTTATATTAAGATAGAGAATGCCTGTGTGTGGCTAGTGTGTCTATGTCTATGTATACACACACACACACACACACACACTCAGCTACTTTCTAATTCTAGATTCACTCCTATAAAGAGGTGAGACGAGGTTCCTTTCATCCTGCTCTACTTCAACAAGTTAGCACATGCTATATTTTAAAGCCTTATTTTAGTTACCTGCTGCAGGAGTAATGCAAACTAAGCCAGTGATCATCCCTTGAGTAGCACCAATGACTGAAGGCTTTTCATAGAAGAGAATGTCTAACATTAGCCAAGTGAGCAAGCTTGCAGCAGCGCATACATGCGTGTTAAGGACAGCTAAGGATGCGTCAATACTGGCAACATATGGATCACCACCATTGAATCCTGTCCATCCCATCCAGAGAATTCCAGCCCCAGCCAACATTAACAATATGTTATTTGGTGGAAACCTTTCCCTGTCTCTAGGTGCCCTTGGTCCAACCTATATCCATTTTTCTTTATCCTTTAGAATCTAGTAGCAATATGTCCATAACAATCAGAAAAGAATATAAGAGAGCTTAATGTTGCATCTTATGATTATTATTATTATTATTATTATTATTATTATTATTATTATTATTATTATTATTATTATTATTATTATTATTATTATTATTATTTTTTAATTTTTTTTAATTTTTTATTTTTATTTTTATTTTTTGCAACAAAGTAACTCAATTATGTCTATATATCACAAGCAGCACTGGAAAATGCTAATTTCCATTCCAGGAAACACAAGAAGACAGCCACATATATAATATTGTCATGTAAGCATTATCACATTACCAACTCATCTTACATACTACGCCATCTCATTCGAGGTGAGTTGCTGATGTGACTATGTTTACATGAACACTTTATGCATCTGACAGCCTAGTTTGTATTTTCCGGGATGGAATTTAGTATTTTCATCAATAGTTGAGTTACTTCTTAATACGTACCCAATAAGCAGCAGTGAAACCAGCAACACCAGAAGAAAGGTGAATAACAAAACCACCGGAGTAGTCGATTACTCCCATTTTGGACAACCAACCTTGAGGACACCAAATACTAAATGCGCCCACTGTATAGGAACAAGTTAGCCAAAGAGGAACAAACAACATCCACGCAATAAAATTCATCCTCCCAAGCAGGGCACCAGCTACTAAAATCAAAGTGATAGCCGCAAACACGAACTGAAAATAGACCATTGAAGCATTTGGAAACTTGCCAAAAAATGCTTGCTTCATTAGGAATTTCTGGTCCAATGCATCATTTGGTCTTCCAAGAAAAGGAGCTAATGTGTCACCAAAGGCTAATTGGTATCCCCAACCGACCCAACAAACAAGGACTGCTGCAAAAGCATAAAGGGCCATCAAAGCGGAGTTGAGAGCCCATTTCTTCTTGACAATGCTACCATAAAGGATGACAAGACCTGTTTTGAGACATAATATAATTAATCAAGCAATTAAATGTGAGTTCTCTTTAACAACTTAAACATTAGATGAGATGTTGCAAAATCCAACATGACATCAGAACCATTCACTTGTCTAAACATGCCCTTCTCGTGTGGGCATGATTCTTTTTCATGGTTCAAACACGTGGAAAGACTTATTTATTTTTGTTTTAAGATGACGATACATCTAAGATCCCTGTCTGCTCTAATACCAAAGATGTTTTGATGAATGACTAGAGTCACACTACTAGAAACATGGGTTTTTTGTTCGCATCATATTTATAGTCAGAGGAGTCAATCTACAAGTAATCGCGAATGGTAGTAATTCTTCTTTACGTGATATATAAATCTCATCTACTATAGTTATCATGTAGGAGTCGCGATACCTGGAACACTTTGAAGGCCAACTAGAGTGGCTGAAGTCAATTGCCAAGCGTTATCAGCTTTATTCATCCATGAGGGATTAGCATCATTTGATTGGAGGTTGGTAGGCAAGTATGCCATTACAAGTTGATTAATTTCAGAATAGTGATAAATAAAAAGGGTGCTTAAATTCAGTACTCCAAATTATAGAATATGAGAATATGTGCTATATGAATCTTGAGTGTAGGATTCTTAACTATAATATGAATTTTTAAATTGTATGTAGGCGGAGAATTCAAGAGCTAAAGTTAAAACAAGTGTGAAAATGGACACGGCAAAAAGAATGGATTGCAGCATTGGAGATCCAGACAGATACATTCTAACTAATGAATATTCTGAGTTAACTAAGCTGCAATTTTAAGTTGACTCTTAGGTTCACTTATTGATTACATCATCAACTTACCTGTATTTTTTTCCATTCAGTCATGCAGGTGATATGGTTAACAACTTAACATTATTCTCCTTGATAGTTTCCATCATTTATTGTGTTTTGAGGTTGAAAGGGCAAAAACTAGTGCCTTCGTTTTATTTGTAATGAAAAGGCCAGGGGACGAAATAAATAGGAATGTTATTTGCTAGCTTTGTAAGAATAAGAATTCACCTCTATTAAATGCCGACCATCAGGCCTTTCCAGGGGATATTTTCTATCTTCATTCCTGTGTATGATCCAGTCTTCGTGGACTTGATTGACTCGTCCAGTATAAAGAGTGTGTTGGGGAAACTAGGGAAGATGGATCGGATCGAGAGCCTCTTTCCTGGAGTGCACGATCATGACAAGACTCGGAGGAATTTCAATTACCCAGATGTGTTGGGAAAAAATAAATTTGGGCAAATGAAAAATCAGAACACTTAGTAACCTATGTCCTTAAAGAATTTAAATTCCCACTATGTTATAGGAGCAGCTGGTTTGAGTCAATTTTCCTTCGAGATTGTACCAAAGCCAAGATGAAATTCAAATTCAAAAATAACTTGCATTCATACAAGAACACATTGTGAATATTTTGAGGATGAGAAGTTAAGTTTATGAGGCAAAAGACGGGCATATTGATGTTGGGCGTATATCTTATGTCTCGGCATTGATTTCTTATATCTTTTGTGTTATTTTCAGCGTATTATGTGCCCAACAATGTGAGATTTAAAGTAAAATACTGACTTGAGGTGTTTGGGTGGTTTAGGAGCAAATTGAAGGAATTTGGAGCTTGATTTGGACAAGAACAAGGAAGAAGCAATGGGTACAGCGTTGGATGCTTGGCATGCTAGGCTGTATGGACTGGGAAGAGTGCAAATATTGAAGAAATTGAGAAAAGGAGCGCATACAGCCACGGATGCTTGGCATGCTCCGGTGTATGCGCCGTAAACTAATCCCAGAGCTGCCAGGACTAGCTTAAAACGTGTATTATTAGAATATTTCCTAGGATAAAACCCTTGTAACGTGATTTTCTTATTCCATTACGTACTTTTGGAGGCAAGAACCATAGTAGAGGCTAGAGAACCAAGATTCATCAATTGAGTTGTAATTCTTCTTCCCTCTTTATTGTTTCATGAATTCTAGATTATTTTGTGAGAAAGCTAACTTGTCTATGAGTAGCTAAACTCTATTATTCTAGGGTTATGGGTTAACCATGAAAGTTGTACTCTGAAGTTGGTTGAATTCTATAAAATTTATCAGATTGAGTTGTTTATTTAATTCTGCTCTAAATTACTTAATTTCCTGGCCAGTTGTTAAGTATTATCCATGAACCTAAGGTTGAACTCGAAAGTGGGAACTGTAGGTTGCAATAGAATTAAATAGAGCGTGTTCTTGAACCCGGGCATCGGGGAATGGTTTCGCGGTTAGGATAGAAATATACCTAACAGTCTCGCTTAATCAGTTTACAGGAGAAGCACATGCATTCTTGTTAATTCTAATTCCATAGACATATAGGCGTAGGTTGGCTTGAATAGGCGAGCAGGGTATCGAAAGAGCTCTGTGAGTATAATCAACCCTGTGATTAGCAACTCAGATAAGTAAAATTAATTCAATTAGTGGGTGAGTGCAACTGGATTGGTGATCGTCCCATAATCCTGGAATATTTCCTCTCACTGATATCTAAAATTCTTGAATTGTCTTGCATTCTATTTACTTCAATTACTTTTAGTTAATTAGTTAATTAAACACAACTTGAAATCTGGTTAAATTCTCTTGAACAATACTTGAATTGAAGTTTGTCTAGTTAATAGTTAATCAATAGTCCTCGTGGGAACGATACTTTCTTATCACTTTATTACTTGATCGACCGCGTATACTTGCGTGTGCGTTTGGAGCGACAAGTTTTTGGCGCCGTTGCCGGGGACTAAGATTTAATTAATTTCTAGATTAGCTTTTAATTGTTATTTGTTCAAGATTAATTTTTGGTTTTAGTTGTCTTTGGGTGTTTCAGGTTGTAGCTTGAATGCGAAGGAGCAAGAGTGGTGATCAACTCTACACTTTTGATCCGGAACCTGAAAGACTTCTTCACAGGCTAAGGAAGGAAGCCAGACTCAAAGCAAAGCTAGAGAAGGCTCCTATTTCTGAACCTGCAGAGATGGCTGGAAACCAAAATCGCGCTATACTGGATGTGGCCAGACCTACTCTCGATAGCATGGCCAAGGCCATTGTGAGGCCCACCATTACTGGTAAATTTGAGCTGAAGGAGAGTATGATCCGACTATTCCAGTCTAATGGTCAGTTCGCGGGACTGTCAAATGAAGATCCTCAGCAGCACATGCAGAACTTTCTGGAGATCAGCGACACTTACAAATATGTTGATGTGTCGGATGAATACATACGGCTGACTATGTTCCCATTCACCTTGCTGGGTGAAGCAAAGAAGTGGCTCTTGGTCCAACCACCGAACTCCATTAAATCTTGGGACGAATTGGCAAAGAAGTTTCTGATCAAATTTTTTCCATCGGGCAAAACTGCAAAGATCAGAGGTGAGATAGTGTCATTCAGTCAGAATTCATCAGAGGAGATAGGTGAAGCATGGGAAAGGTTCAAAGCATTGTTGAGAAGCTGCCCACACGATGGTCAATCAAAGGAGGTGTTGGGACATATTTTTGTTGAGGGACTGCAGTCACATAGTAAAATCCTGCTAGATGCTTATTGTGGCGAACCAAGTCTAGAGAAGCAGTATGATGAGCTTGAGATCATTCTTAACAAAATTTCAGAAGGTAGTCAGCATTATCATGGGGATTCAGGCAGAGGAAAAAATCTCAAGCTAGGTGGAAAGGTGGAAGTGGATGTACTGACAGCTATGAGAGCTGAAATGGCAGCAATGCAACACTCTGTTAAGCAGCAACTTGATGCAGTACTAGTTCAGGTGAGCAAGCCACAACCACCAGCTCCACCCCAGGTTCAACAAGTGCAAGCAACTCCATACTGTGATGTGTGTGGTGGATCTGATCATATAAGCAATGTTTGCACGGACAACCCAGAGTCTGCATTTTACGTGGGTCAGCAGGGCAGGGGTTTCAACCAAAATGCTCAGTATGGCAACACTTATCCACCTAACTTTCGCAACCACCCTAATTTCTCATGGGGCGGTAATCAAGGCGGACAAGGCAGCAGACAACCTCGGGGTAATACCCAGCAAGTGCAGAATCCACCACAGCAGAAACAGCCTGAAACGTCAAAGATAGAGGCAATGATACAACAACTGGCTGTTGATCTGAATCAAAAAATTTCAACTTTACAGCAGAACCAGGACAGTGCCATTCACTCTTTAGAAAAACAAATGGGACAGCTTGCCAGTAATCAAAATACAAGGCCACTTGGTGCTTTGCCAAGCACTACTGATCCTAATCCCAAGGAACAAGTGCAAGCAGTGTCACTACGAAATGGGAGAGAACTGGAAGAATTGCCAAAGAAGCCAAAGCAGTCTCACCCTGCCAAAGGAAAAGAGCCAGAGCCAGTAGTCGAAGTCGAGAAGGAGGCAGAAAAGCAAGAGGCAGTGATTGCTGCTAAACCACCACCTCCCTTTCCTCGAAGGTTGCAAAAGAATCTGCAAGATCCTGCAGTTACAAAGATCTTGGGCATACTCAGTCAGACTAGTATCAATATTCCATTGGTAGATGTGCTCCGGGGAATTCCAAAGTATGCTAAGTATATCAAAAACATAGTGTCATCAAAGAGGAAGCTCAATGAATTTGAAACTGTAGCACTTACTGAAGAGTGCACATCCAGAGTTCAGAACAAACTCCCTCAGAAGTTGAAGGATCCAGGTAGTTTCACCATTCCTATCCGTGTTGGCAACATAGCAATTGGTAGAGCCCTATGTGATCTGGGGGCTAGCATAAATCTTATGCCATTGTCTGTGTGCAACCAACTGGGTCTCGGCACTCCAAAGCCAACAACAGTCTCACTTCAGTTAGCTGATCGGTCTACTACTTATCCTGAGGGGGGTGATTGAAGATGTACTGGTTCAGGTTGGTCAATTCATTCTGCCCGCTGATTTTGTTATCCTGGACTATGAGGCAGATAAGGAAGTTCCTATCATTTTGGGACGGCCTTTCTTAGCCACTGGTGATGCTGTGATCCGTGTCCGAGAGGGAAAGATGACAATGAAGGTGGATGATCAGGAAGCAGTATTTAATGTGTACAAGGCTCTAAAAATGCCTAACCATCATGAAGAGTTGTCTATGATCACAGTGAATGACCCGGAGGAGAAGTCGACTGACCCAGCTAATTATGTCAATGATGACTTGCAGCGAGCACTGATGTTGGGAGAAGAAACTAGTGAAGATGCTGACATAGAAGAGATATTGCAGCTCTTAGACTGTTCTTGTGAATTTATTACTGGGTTTCCCAAGTTTGAGCCTTTAGATAGACCGCTCGGGCCACCACCCAAGCCATCTATTGAAGAGGCGCCCAAGCTTGAGCTCAAACCTTTACCTGCGCATCTTCGGTATGCTTATTTGGGACAATCTGACACTTTACCTGTGATTATTTCTTCTCTATTGTCTGACTTGCAGGTAGAAAAGCTGTTAAGAGTGCTACGAGAGCATAAGAGTGCTATTGGCTGGACTATAGCTGATATCAAGGGAATAAGCCCGGATTTCTGCATGCACAAGATCTTTATGGAGGACGGTTACAAGCCAAGTGTGGAGCATCAGCGTCGCCTTAATCCAATCATGAAGGATGTGGTAAAGAAAGAGGTGATTAAATGGTTAGATGCAGGTATAATTTTTCCTATCTCTGACAGCAAGTGGGTAAGTCCAGTGCAATGTGTCCCTAAAAAGGGAGGGATGACAGTGGTGCAGAATGAGAATAATGAACTTATCCCCACAAGAACTGTTACGGGGTGGAAGGTGTGCATTGATTATCTAAAATTGAATAAAGCCACCCGAAACGATCACTTTCCCCTCCCCTTTATTGATCAGATGTTAGAAAGGCTAGCTGGCCAAGAGTATTACTGTTTCCTTGATGGTTACTCTGGCTACAACCAAATATGGATTGCTCCCGAAGATCAGGAGAAAACTACTTTTACATGCCCTTACGGTACCTATGCCTATAGGAGGATGCCGTTCGGGCTATGTAATGCACCTGCGACTTTTCAAAGGTGTATGATGGCTATTTTCACTGATATGGTGGAAAAGTTTGTCGAAGTGTTCATGGATGACTTTTCTGTCTTCGGATCTTCTTTTGATGCTTGTCTAACTAACCTTGGTCTAGTACTTGCTAGGTGTGAAGAAACTAACCTTGTTTTAAATTGGGAAAAGTGTCATTTCATGGTTCGTGAAGGTATAGTTTTGGGACACAAGGTGTCCAGTGCTGGAATTGAGGTTGACAAGGCGAAGGTGGAGGCGGTTGAAAAATTACCCCCACCCACGTCTGTGAAGGGAGTCCGAAGTTTTCTCGGACATGCTGGCTTCTATAGGAGGTTTATTAAAGATTTTTCTAAGATTTCTACTCCTTTGTGCAGGTTACTTGAGAAAGAAGCAGCATTTGTGTTCGATGAGGCCTGTCTGAGGGCTTTTAATGAGCTTAAAGAGAAATTGGTCTCTGCGCCAATAATAGTGGCTCCTGATTGGACTGCACCATTTGAATTACTGTGTGATGCTAGCGATGTCGCTATTGGTGCAGTCCTGGGGCAAAGGAGCAACAAGGTGTTCCATTCCATTTACTACGCCAGCAAAACTCTTAATCCTGCCCAATTGAATTACACAGTTACTGAAAAAGAGTTGCTGGCAGTAGTGTATGCCTTTGATAAGTTTCGGGCATACTTGGTTGGAACCAAAGTTATTGTCTACACAGACCACGCAGCAATCAGGTATTTGATTGATAAAAAGGATGCTAAGCCTCGACTAATTCGTTGGGTGTTATTGCTGCAGGAATTTGACTTGGAAGTCCGAGACCGTAAGGGAACGGAAAATCAAGTAGCTGACCACCTATCTAGGTTGGAGAACCACAAGCATGTGGATGAGGGTGGGTTGATCAGAGAAACCTTCCCAGATGAGCAACTTTTTGTCATCACCAATCACTCGGACCCATGGTATGCTGATTATGTCAACTATTTGGTAAGTGAGGCAGTGCCACCACATCTGACTGCAGAAGGTAAGCGTCGGTTCTTTCATGATGTGAGATTTTATGTTTGGGATGAGCCGTTTTTGTTTAGAGTGTGTGCAGATCAGCTGGTGAGAAGATGCATTCCTGAGGAAGAGACGGAGGCTGTTCTGCAAGAGTGTCATGCATCTCCTTATGGGGGTCATCATGGTGGTGATAGAACAGCCGCCAAAGTACTTCAGTCTGGTTTCTATTGGCCGACACTGTTCAAAGACGCTCACGCTTTTGTAAAGAAGTGTGATCGGTGTCAAAGAACTGGCACAATCACCAGGAAGCAAGAGATGCCTCTACAAGGGATTCTAGAGGTGGAGATTTTTGATGTGTGGGGGATCGACTTCATGGGTCCTTTCCCCTCGTCGAATGGTCACAAGTATATTTTACTGGCAGTGGATTACGTGTCTAAGTGGGTAGAGGCTGTTGCTCTTCCTACTAACGATGCCAAGGTGGTGGTGAGTTTCGTCAAGAAGAACATTTTCACCAGGTTCGGAACTCCGCGGGCTTTGATTAGCGATGAAGGTACACACTTATGTAATAAGTTGTTAAACAACCTTCTAGCTAAATACGGGGTCAAGTATAAGGTCGCCACCGCTTATCATCCGCAAACTAGTGGACAGGCTGAGGTATCCAATAGAGAGGTGAAGCAAATTCTTGAGAAAGCTGTCAGTGCGAATAGGAAGGATTGGGATACCAAGCTCGATGATGCACTCTGGGCATATAGGACAGCTTATAAGACTCCAATTAGGACTTCACCGTACAAGCTGGTATATGGGAAAGCATGCCACTTGCCAGTCGAGCTTGAGCACAAGGCCTACTGGGCGATAAAGAAGCTAAATTTTGATATGGGCTTGGCGGGTGAGAAAAGATTGTTGCAACTCAATGAACTTGATGAGTTTAGGTTGCACGCGTATGAAAACGCCAAGTTATATAAGGAGAAGACTAAGCGGTGGCATGATAAGCGGATTCAGCATCGTCACTTTGAGCCGGGCCAACAAGTTCTTTTATTTAACTCCAAGTTGAATCTCTTCCCTGGTAAGCTCAAGTCGAGGTGGTCTGGTCCGTTTGAAATTGTTAAGGTGATGCCCCATGGAGCGATTGCGTTGCGAGCCCCGGGCTCGGATAAGTCGTTTCTAGTTAATGGGCAAAGAGTGAAGCGATATTGGGGAGGTGATGTCGATAGGCTTAAATCCTCCATTTCTTTAGTCGACCCTTGAAAAAGGGTTGTACTCGTCGTGCCGCGACGTTAAATCAAGCGCTTCATGGGAGGCATCCTATGTTTTATCATTTTTAGAGTTAGTTAATTCGCTTTTTCATATAAAATTAAATAAAACAAAAAAAAATATATAAATAGAAAAGAACAAAAAGAATGGAATCTTGATGTGTTTAACGTGTTTGTGTAGTGTTCTTACAGGGTACTGAGGCTCGAAATCAGTTGGATCAATGAAATAGCTGGTCTCGGACAACAAAATGGAGCAAAGAAAGAAAGAAGCTGTTTTGAGGTCAGCACAGCCTTGCATGCGTCGCATGCTTGGCTGTGCTCAGTAAAGAATTGTGAAAAAAATGCAGCCACGAAGGCAGTGTTGCACGCAGGAAACGCCCGAGACTGTATGCTGATTCTCTCTCCAAAACAGCCCCCAGTGCGTTGCCCTAGGGGCTGTATGCGCAGCTGAAAGGATAAAACAAATTAACAAGCTGGGACAGTGTTGCACGTTGATCGCGCGGGCCGCTGTTTTCACGTTTTGCTTCCACACAGTGAAGCATGCGTCGCACGCTACACTGTGTGGGCTGCGAGTTATTTTTTTGATTGCAATTGTAACGGAGACAGTGTTGCGGGCTAAAAACCCCAGGGGCTGTATGCGCAGGTATTGGTATATATTCTACTCCTTTCACACACACACAATCACAGAAACAAAAGAACAGAAACACGCACAAAAGAACAGAAAAACGAAACAGGAAAAGCTAGCGGCAGAATTCTTGGTTGCTTTCAATCTCTCAGGTATGACTCCTTCTCCTCTCTCTTGTGCTTCTCTCTCATCCCTGAAGCTACCCGCACTATGGTCGGGCTAGAATTATTCCCATCTCCCTCTTCCCTTAGGTGTAGCTTTTACTTAAAGTTGTGATGAAACCATGCTAAAACTTGGTTCTTTTTGATTGGTATTTGCTGTGGGGGGTGCGGTGATGCACCATGATGAGTATAAACGTAAGCTCCCGGAGTTGGGAGGTCCAAACATTAACAAAAAGTGCATACACAAGCTGTCCAATTTACTGCACATAAGGTGTTTGATAAAATTCCCCAATAAACAATTTGAGGTATTTGCTGAAGTCTGAGTAGCCAAATCAATTAGGGGGCATAAGTTGAACATATATTAGTTAGAATTGGGACATGGGGCTGATTTTAAAGTGTGTTCTTATGAACGACACTTAATGCACTTTATTCATACACTAGAAGTGTTGTTTTGCACTTTACTTGAGCGAGCCGTTGCCCCGTTGTGCAATTCACGGGCTGTTTTGATTGCTTTGCTTAAAATAATATTGCTCCATATTTTTGAGATGAAGTAGAGCATAAGTGTGGGGTGTGGAGACCCCGTTTGCACACTTTGGTGAATTTTAACCATGAGAATTGTTTTGAATAAAGAAGTGCGCGTCGAGGGAAGTCTGAGTACCTCGCAAATATTACAATGAGCGTACTATGAGCATAACTTGATTACTTGTAGATTACATTTGAGCTATAAGTGTGGGGTGCGTGCGCACCAATGAGAAGTAGACGACTAGCTTGAATTGGCTTAGTTTCTAGCTACTTTAAAGAGCTCGGGAATAACTCATTGGCTAATTTCACATTGTTTGAATGCAGGTATTCTATTTTAAATGGCGATTGCAAAGCAACCATCCAAGAGTAGTGGAAGCGGGGGCGGTAGCCAACCACCACGGAATCAACCTGAGGGCAAGGATAAAAGGGAGCAACGCTCAAAGAAGAGACAAGATACACCTGCTCCGGACATGACCATTCCCGCCTCTCAGGTAACCACGGGCAAGAGGAAATCAATCATTGCTAAGGAAAAGCCCGTGGTGATCCGTGAAGGTGGTGCTTCTAGACCACCGACCAAGAAAATGAGAGCAGTTCAGGGTAAGGGAAAGAAACAAATGGAGGAGGATGATGAGGATGATGATGCTGAGGAGGAGTACACTTCTATTCCAGAGCCTGAGGACATTCCCTCTACTAGTGGCCCGATTGACAGGGCATTGTGGGAGGACACCTTTGAGAGCGAGAGTGCATATTTGGCATATCAGTGGATCCTTAAGAAGCAGATTACACAGGAAAGACCACTGAACTATCATGCATGTGAGAAGGCGTGCCCGGCTATTCTGGAGGTTGTTAAAGATAAGAAGTGGGACAGATTTATGCAGGGTCCTACGGGCAAGGGCAATGTTACTGCTGTTCAGGAGCTATATGCAAACTGGATCAACCCGAGGAGCAGTATAGTGCGGGTTCGAGATGTTGATGTTGATATTTCTGCCCGGGCCATTAATGCACATTACAGGGTGACTGAAGTGGCAATGGATGATTATAAGAAGATGCTAGCAGATCCGGATTTTGCGGATGTCATTGAGGTACTGTGTGACCCACCAGCTGTTCTGGATGATCGTGAATCTTCGAAGCCTGCGTGGTTGCACAACACGCAGAGAAAATATGCCACTTTACCCAAGCGGTTTATGTCGAGGGAGAGTCGATCTTGGCTCAATTGGGTGTCTAACAAGATCATGCAGGCTGACCATAAGACGAATGTACTTCGGGAGCGGGTGCTTCTTATTTATGCTCTGATGAATGGAATAGTACTGAACTTGGGTGAGCTTATGTACGAGCAGATGATACGGACTCGTAAGGAGAAGACATTGAAGCTGTATTTTGTGCACACTCTGACAGCTTTGATGAGGAAGCACAGGGTGCCCTTCTATACGGAGGATGATCTTTTGGAGGTGCCCATTGCTCATGACATCACTTTCGTGCTTGACCCGGTCGCGGCCAAAGCAGATAAGAGAACTACATCAGAGCGACTTGTGGGCTTTGAAGCCGAGCTAGCTAAGCTGAGAGAGGCGCAGCAGGCAGAGCTGACCCAGTTGAGACAGGAGCAGCAGGCAGAGCTGACCCGGTTGAGACAGGAGCAGGCAGCTCGAGATACCCTGATGCAGAGCACATTGGCAGAGATCCTCGCCGCTATTCAGAGTTCCAGAGTGACGCGTTCCATTGGCGTCCAGACTGATGCAGGATCCAGTGAGGAGGTTGTGGATTTGAGTGCTACTGATGGCACTGCTGCAGAGCCAGCTCCGGCTACTGCCACTACTATGGAGGGGTCACTGATTGATACGATGGATGCAGCTGGCACTACCTTGTTGGATCCCTCCACTGCTCAGACTGCGGGTTCAGACCGGTCTGCAGCACCTCCAGACTCTGCGGTTTGAGGGAGCTTTCTTGATACCCACTCTTGTTATTATTTTTGTATTTGTGCAGTGGGGACCATGCACTATTTTAAGTGTGGGGTGGGGTATCATGATTTGTACTTGTATATTTTTACTGCATTGAATTTTTTTTTTTTTTTTTAGATTAGTGGCATAATCCTTGGGTTTTCTTCAAGCCACGGTTCTTTCCCGAGGATGCCTTTTGTTTTGAACCGGGTGTTTTTAGATAAAAATGACAAAAAAAAAAATAGATATTTAAAATACAAAAAAATTAGGAAATAGGAGTAGCTAAGTGGTAAGGACCTGTGCTTTCTCTGTGAATTGTTTGATACTGACATATTTAGTCATTTACATGCGAGTTGAACTTCCCTAAAGATTTTTTGTGTGAGTTAGATATTGGATTGATAGTCAGTCTTGTTAGTGACTCCTCCGCTCAGGTTTCTGACTCGGAGTGCTGACTGAATAGCATGACTTGTCTCACTTGTTTTTGTTAGGTGTTGGAATTGTTTCACCTTGAGTAGTTCATGTGCCGTGAGTGGTGAGGTGCTTTTCTTTTTTCTCGTGCTTGCATTATTGGTCTAGAACTTGCCCCGCGTGTGTTCAAAGCGAAATCCTAGGTTTGCTCTAGTCGGGAGATGATACAGGCCTTCTTTGATAAACCCTTTCTTTTGCAGCCTTGATTAGCCTACCCGTTCATATATATCCCTTGTAATCCTTTTTGAGCCTATTAGTTTTTGTTGACACCCACATTACAAGCCTATTCCCTTTGTTCTTAATTACCTTCTTTTTGAACCCGTACTCCTTAGAGCACTTTAATTGAAAAGATTGTTGTTAGTGGAGTTGTGGTTGGTGGAAATTGATGGCTTTTGAGTGGAGTCAATAAGAATAAATTTTTATTTGTGATGGTATTTTTGAGGAAAAGTACATTGGCAAGGTTGAGGAAAAAAATTGACAAATGTTGAAAAAAAAAAAAAAAGAATCAAAAGTGAAAGAAAAATAAAAAGAAAGCAAAAGAAAAAATTCTCAATCCTTGCTAGTGTTGTGCACATTGAAAGAAAAAATACTTAAAGGGAGGGAAGTGTTTGAATTGATGTTCGGATGGTAGCTCGGTTGTTTTTGTGAAGAGTTGAGCTACATAAGTGGAAGTGATGTATTAAAGTGCTTAGGGAGGTAGTCATTTAACCATTACCCGTCCTTTGGCCTACATTACAATCCTTAAAGTCCTAGTTAATCCCGAATAGGAGCGAATCTACATTAGTGGAGTCCTACACTACGGGCAAGCCTATGGTACCATTGTGTGGCACTTGAGATTCTTTTTGAGGGTGAGCGTATTCTTCCTATCTTGAAAGTCCCTTATAATTCAGTTGATATATTTTTGTGTGATTGGGACTAGACTTTGATTGGTGAGGGCACATGGATTATGAGAGGTTGGAGCTTTTATTAGGCCCTAATCTTGAGCGAGTGGACATGTCGTGAGTAAGTTGGTGTGAAGAGTCGTTTCTTGAGGTTTGGTTGTTGCTACTTGACTGCTTTATAATCCTTGTTTTCTAAATGTGTGGTGTGCAAATATGGGGAGTTGTGTGCTTGTATGTCTAGTGGCTAATTGTTGGTATCAACCTATTTCATAGGTGCGCTTCCTTGAAGTTCTTGAGCTGGGTAGTTAAGACCTATTGAGTATAAGTGTGTTGGGTTTGTTTGTTCGGGGACGAACAAAGTTTAAGTGTGGGGTGTTGATGTTGGGCGTATATCTTATGTCTCGGCATTGATTTCTTATATCTTTTGTGTTATTTTCAGCGTATTATGTGCCCAACAATGTGAGATTTAAAGTAAAATACTGACTTGAGGTGTTTGGGTGGTTTAGGAGCAAATTGAAGGAATTTGGAGCTTGATTTGGACAAGAACAAGGAAGAAGCAATGGGTACAGCGTTGGATGCTTGGCATGCTAGGCTGTATGGACTGGGAAGAGTGCAAATATTGAAGAAATTGAGAAAAGGAGCGCATACAGCCACGGATGCTTGGCATGCTCCGGTGTATGCGCCGTAAACTAATCCCAGAGCTGCCAGGACTAGCTTAAAACGTGTATTATTAGAATATTTCCTAGGATAAAACCCTTGTAACGTGATTTTCTTATTCCATTACGTACTTTTGGAGGCAAGAACCATAGTAGAGGCTAGAGAACCAAGATTCATCAATTGAGTTGTAATTCTTCTTCCCTCTTTATTGTTTCATGAATTCTAGATTATTTTGTGAGAAAGCTAACTTGTCTATGAGTAGCTAAACTCTATTATTCTAGGGTTATGGGTTAACCATGAAAGTTGTACTTTGAAGTTGGTTGAATTCTATAAAATTTATCAGATTGAGTTGTTTATTTAATTCTGCTCTAAATTACTTAATTTCCTGGCCAGTTGTTAAGTATTATCCATGAACCTAAGGTTGAACTCGAAAGTGGGAACTGTAGGTTGCAATAGAATTAAATAGAGCGTGTTCTTGAACCCGGGCATCGGGTAATGGTTTCGCGGTTAGGATAGAAATATACCTAACAGTCTCGCTTAATCAGTTTACAGGAGAAGCACATGCATTCTTGTTAATTCTAATTCCATAGACATATAGGCGTAGGTTGGCTTGAATAGGCGAGCAAGGTATCGAAAGAGCTCTGTGAGTATAATCAACCCTGTGATTAGCAACTCAGATAAGTAAAATTAATTCAATTAGTGGATGAGTGCAACTGGATTGGTGATCGTCCCATAATCCTGGAATATTTCCTCTCACTGATATCTAAAATTCTTGAATTGTCTTGCATTCTATTTACTTCAATTACTTTTAGTTAATTAGTTAATTAAACACAACTTGAAATCTGGTTAAACTCTCTTGAACAATACTTGAATTGAAGTTTGTCTAGTTAATAGTTAATCAATAGTCCTCGTGGGAACGATACTTTCTTATCACTTTATTACTTGATCGACCGCGTATACTTGCGTGTGCGTTTGGAGCGACACATATGGTTTGCCCTTTTTATACTTCATAAACTTTTCAATACCTTGGCGAAGCTATTGAGATTAAAATCTAGGATTACAAAGTCTTTAACAAACAAGTTGCTTAATCTCTCAGTAATTATGACCATATTAATATCATTAGGCTGGGATACTGAAATTCCCATTAATATCTCCCACAATTAACAAGATTCATACTTTACCATTTACATCTCCCGAAAAATAATGATCACATTCAGGATTCACTCTCCCGAGTTCAACTAACATTAAGTTCCTCCAGTTATGGATACAAGAGCGTAGGCTAATCTATCCTTACCCTTAATGAACATACTTTAGAATAATATATGGGGTCCAAAAACAGAAAACATAACACAGATACGTCCGAGACTTATACTATGCTAAAATTGAAATTGGCCAACTCAATCTAGAAGCTAGCTCATGGTTGAGAATTTGTCCAAGAACATAAAAGAAGATAACAACCCAATCCCTCAAGCAATGTGAACACTCTGTTTGGGTGTGCGAACCAAGTCCCACATCGGAAGTTGGCAAGGAAAATAAGCTACATATAAGGTGTAGAGATCTCTTAAATAGTGTGAGGCCTTTTGAAAAAACCGTGCGGGCTTAGCCCAAAGCGGACAGTATCACACCATGTTACGAGCACCTTGGCCTGTTTTAGCTCAACAACCGGTATCAGAGCCAATGGTTCAACGAGACGAGTATGCAACAACTGGTATCAGAGCCAATGGTTCAACGAGACGAGTATGCAGCGGAACAACTGGTATCAGAGCCAATGGTTCAACGAGACGAGTATGCAGTGGAGTGATTGCGTAGGGGCAGACTTAGCCTTTACGCGTTGCGGGCCGGAATACTGCTTGCCTTTACCCGCATCTTTGAGGGCCCCGTTGATGTCTTTGCCCGTCTATCGGCCGGTTTACTACCTTGTGGAACTCTACCTTGTGGAACTTAGTTCGAGGGGGAGATTGTTTGGGTGTGCGAACCAAGTCCCACATCGGAAGTTGGCAAGGAAAATAAGCTACATATAAGGTGTAGATATCTCTTAAATGGTGTGAGGCCTTTTGGAAAAACCATGCGGGCTTAGCCCAAAGCGGACAGTATCACACCATATTAAGAGCACCTTGGGCTGTTTTAACCCAACACACTCTACGAGCCGCACTGCAACTAACATTACCTTTCCCCATCAGCACACTTTTAATCATATTTTGATTGACTAGGATGCGAATATGATTAAAAGTGTCTAATTTTTTGAAGCAGCATTCTAAATGCTGTTCATAGGCCTTACATTGTGGCAAGGCAGAAATGAAATCATCGAGGCCACATGATCTTATAGAACAATGGATATTCTCTAATTACCAAAACAGCATTTTAATTGTGTTCACAAGCCTACGCAGTGCCAAGACAGAGATGAGTCTGGACTTCTTTAAAGCTTTTATGAGTATTATTAAGTCCTTTTGTTACAACAATTTAAAATGTATCCAACTCATTTCACCTAGCAAGGTCAAACTATCATTGAATTTGAGCTCTATGGGGCACCTCTCATCAAAAAATACCACTCCTGTCATCTCTTTGCTAGCATCTAAGATAGGTTTTTGATGTTTTTTAGAGATGTCAAGTTCTCTCCAACCAATTCCTGTTTAGAGATATTACAGTCGGAGAATGCCATAGGTATGTAAATCTAGAGGTCTTATTTTTCCATCACATCACTAGGGCATAAAATATCTGCATCAAGGGAAACTGAATAGCCATGACCAGGCTTTGTGCAAGAGCGCGACATATCAATTTCAAGGGCTAGCTCGATAACATTGTCACTCTGAAGCTTAAGTTCAGTATCAAGTGGTAATATATCTCTTGCTACTATTTGAAGGATATTAAGAGCCACCAGAAAAGGAGGAGGAAGAATGGGAGCAGAAATGGAACTAGACAACTATTTTTTTCCAATCTTTCATCAAAACAACACTTATGCAAGGGAAAAGGCAGTCGATAAAGTCTGTCCAATATGTCAAAAAGTTCTAGAGAATGTTTCTCCATTTTCAGGAGAAATTCAGGGAATGTCGAGAAGAAAGAGAAAGCAAGCCCCAGAAGATAATCCAGCAAACTAGTGCAAAGGCAATTTCATGAATGCTTGCATGTAAACTGATACTACCTTTGATGACATCAAAAGAGATTTAAGATGAGGTCAATCTTGTGAAACCACATTCTTTAAGCTACTGACATATTTGCTGGTAAACTCTCAGCAATTTTCTTCAGAATCCTTTCGGTTCTCTATCTGTTTCCTACTGCGGATTTTAGTCAGTTTTCCATTCAGGTTTCCTTTTGACCTTCAATTCTCCAATATACATATCATATAGAAGTTCTTTTTTTTCCAGAACAAAGATATTTCCCACTGTAAGGGGTGCTTCTGGACTTTTTTCAGAGTCCCATGTTGCAGCATATCTCTGAACTTCTACACTGCCAGGACACTAATCTTATAAGCAAAAACCCGACGAAACTATCAGTATCATCAGACTGGATAGGAAGGCCATTGTTCAGAATGCCAAACCCCTAAACAATGACTTTCTTTTGCCTCCAATCAATTCAATAAGAAGAACATCTTTAGAAAAGTATGCTCTCATAAGGCAACTTTCACAATAACAATCACGACCAGACAATCAGAGGCCTAAAGGTTGTCCCTAAGCATCGGCAGATTACTGAGCCTAAAAAATTCTGGGAAATCCTGCCGTGATTGCTACCAGGCCACAAAGCAGAATAGAGCAAATTCACAATCCCAAAATGATCCCATAAAAATGCAACGCCCTGATTCAGTTGCCCATGCCCATTTTTCACTTCTAATACTTCACCTCAGGTCCGACAATTTATAAAGCAGTTGTAACCTGGAGTGTTGAGACCGTGTACCCACCGCAACAATGGCATTGATGGTTTCTTCGCATTGCAAAGAAAAAACATGTATCAAGAAATTGCAGGCAAACAGAAGGGGTCAGACTCGACTCTTGATAGTACAAGAAATCTATCAGTTCTACCCAACAACACTGCCTCAATCTTTAGCAAGGTGCAGACTCTGCACTTGTCCGACCTCAAATCCACCAAAAACACAGCCCTTAAATTCGTGACAGTCAAAAACCTCATATGCTGAGCTAAATTCACAGCTTAGTCACAGTTCATCTCCATCCAACTTATCCCACAAAACCTTCAATTTTTCCCTTGCAAAACATCACAAGCAAACAAAGCCCGACTCTTCACGCTCTCACTCAAATCAAACAAGAACAAATCCCCATTATTCAACAACTCAACAGTCAACACAGTCTTCTCTCAAATGTGGACTACAACAAGCATTCGAAACAATAAAACTGTTAAAACTCTTTCCATCAGCACCAGTAACATAATCTAGCACCACTCTTTCAACTCCTTAAATCCCAATCATCTTCAAACCATACCAATGTACAGAATACAAAGAACAAACCAATATATACCCAAAACTAGCATCAATTCCAGTAATAATCTCAAGATTCTCAAATTCAGCTTATGATTATGCACAAAATGATTTCACATTCTTGAATTCCATAACTGCAAAGCAAAACAGTAAAGATCAAGATTTTCTACTAATTCAAGTCTCAGTCCATTGTGATGTAAAAAGTTGTCATGTTAGCCCTAAAAAAAATAAAAAGATTCTGAGCTAATAGGTCTTAAGTATTAAGTTAAAATAAGAATTTGGACATGATACTTATTACTCCCTCCGTCCCAATATATGTGGCACTTTTCGTTTTTCGAGAGTCAATTTGACTAAACTTTGAAGCTAAATTGGATTAGATTAACTCAATATTTTAACATTAAAATTTATATTTTTGAAAACTACTTGAAACGTACTTTAAGTTACAACTTTTCTCATATTATTTTGGTGAAAAAATACGTCTTGAAATGTTGGTCAAAGTTCATGCAGTTTGAATCTTGAAAAGCGAAAAGTGCCATATAAATTGAGACAGAGGGAGTACTATAAAGTACATGTATAATCTATTGAACTAGAATTGCTTTAGAACACTTTGAACTAAATTTTGTGTACTTGTTCCCTTTGCCCTTTTTTTTATTATTTTTTTTTATTTTTAAAATTGTGGATAAGGTAGGTTAATAAAAGACAAACAAGAGTGTACTGGATTTAATTACAAACATCTGTCAATTATGACAAAGTATGTAAGGAGTTGAAATAAAATATAACATGGCCTCAACATCATGGGTAACATTTTCAAAAGCCATGTTGTCCCCTAGAGAGAGCAGAAATATACATTTGAACGTAAGACTAAGGGTGTGTTTGGTATAAACGAAAAAGTGTTATCAGCAGAAAAAATATTCTGGAACATGAGTAATTTTCTCATATATTTTTCTGGTGTATAGTCTAGCAGAAAAAAGAATATAAAGCAAATGCCAAACTTTAATTTGAAGGAGGGAAGGGGCTAGCAGGTGGAGGTGGGGTTGAATGGGTGATGGTGGGGTTAAGGTGAGGGGTGTGGGGTGGGGCGTTTGGGGTCGGTGGAAAATAATGTCTCTTATAAAACTTGTTTCTCTACTCTCACATAGGAAAATATTTTTCAAAATTAACAATCACACATGAAAAAGTTGAAAAATATTTTCGTTCACACCTAACACGGGGAAGGGCGTGGGTTGAAAAGCATAAGCCTCATAATTTGGGGCGTATTGGGCGTATGCTTAGGCATTATGCGAGTCTTGGTGCGTAACCAAATTTTTTTTTCAGATTAACAAAAAATACTCTCCATAAATTCTCTATTTAAAGCCTTATGTTATCTTTAAATTTTTTAGAATTTCTATGTGATTTTACCTTTTTATGTGATTTATATATTTTTAATATTTAATTTAATATTAATTTATAAAATACTATATATGAAAGATTTGTGGGGCCTACACTCAGTGTCTAACTTACGCCTCCCCTGGCCAAGTAACACTTCACCTGGTGTTCACGTATGCCTTTTAAAATATTGGTATAACACTAATTTGGTTATATTGATATGTCAAAATAAAGTATTTCTTAAATGACATATTATTATCAAATAAGGTCATTTTATGCATGTATCTCCAGGAAATATACTTTTTTTTTTTTCGTAAAAGAAATTAGGAATGCATTCGAAAAATGATTTAATCGTATTAGACTGCTTTTATTTTCAGCAGTAGTTTTTATTCCGTCCTAAAAACTCCTGATATATGATTTATTTATTTAATTCACCTAGAAAAGATACCTAATTTTAGGACTTCGGTTTAAGTTTCACGTACGTAAGTATTGAATCCTGTTTCGATTGAGAAACATAATCCTAGGAACTAAGGGAAATGTCGGCAACATCATACGTTACTCCTTTTCCTGGTCGTTTTGGGACAGTAGTTCGTTATAAATAGCCAGTCTACTAAACTCTTTCAAAAATTTCACATTCGATATCAATTTCATCATACTATTCTATTTTCTTTTTGTATTCTAAATTCCAGAGTATTACCCCTGTTCTGTTGTTGCTTTCTTGTTTAAGAAACACCAAATTTTGAAGCGATCCATCATGAGCACGCAAACTCATTACTTTGCGCAGCCAACCCTGAATAATTCTACCTATTATCAAGATTGGGAAAATTATTACAATTTTGTTTCATCAAATTTGTACCCAATTCCAGTTGGTTTTCCTACACATGGTAACATGTATCACAACTCTGCTTTTATGGGTGCTGGCTATACACCTTTTATGGATCCATCCTTGTGGGAATTCTATGCTTCAGCAACCAATAACATAGGGTATTCTTCAGCAACTGAATTAATTGTTGATGTCTTAGTCACAACTGATTATTCTGAGGCATACTTGAGGGATCTCTATGCTGCAGCCAGCAATACCGTAGCGTATAATTCTTATGTGGCAACAAGTGAATTAAGTAACGATGCCCATGCCATAGCTGGTTTAGATCAGATGTTTGACACAATGGTGAATCTTAACCGTATCAGCTTTGCTAGTGGTCACAGTGCATTGCCGTCTGATAATACATCTTTTCTTGATCTTGGGGACGATGTCAGGGAAGGCAACGAGGACGGGGCAGGACGAGGCAAGGAGCTTTTTATAAAAAAGTGCATGAGAACAAGAACTTATTGTGGTGCTACTGCTAAGGTTGAAACCAACTCAAACGAGAAAGTGATAAGTGCTGATGATGAAGGGGAAATGTGTGTAATATGCTTAAGTGAATATATGAATGGTGAGGTAGTTGGTACACTCAACTGTAAACATGAGTTTCATGCAGGTTGCATTGAAAAATGGCTGCTAAAGGGAAAGATCACTTGTCCAATTTGTAGGGCGTCAGTCCTGCCATCATAGGAGCACTGGTTGTGGGGATTCTGTTTTTATTGGTCATTGATTGACCCCATTGTAATTCTTTTATTCACTTTACATTTTTGCTATGTATATGTTGAAAGCTAATTTCCTCATTAAACTTATAGAAAGGACAAGTGACTTAAATTGTTGAATCATTACCATTCGAGAAGGTTTCTGTTTATTGTTCTGAAAATTGTAAATAGCCAACTACATACTTAATGAGATTTGCCAACATATGTTCGAATATGATAGACATGCTTAGCAGGATATTTATCTTTACTTCTAATGGTTATTTCTTTATTCAACATTACCGTAGTATCACTAATGCCTGGGGTTTCTTCAAGTGTTGTCCTTTCGCTTTAGACACTAATTTTGCAGGAAAACAAATAAAATAAAACAACTTAGCCGCACAAAGCTGTGAACTCAAAAGGAAACAGTTGGTAAGGGTGAAGAGTATTTTTCCCCGAGGACCAACAAAAAGAAAATCACAAAAGAAGAAAAGAGAATAAAAGAATTGTACTATTTTTTGCACAGAATATATCCCGAAAAAAATAAAAGGAACATCAAATATGCCGTAACATGAATCAGGAAGTATTATTAGAGTTCAAAGCTGGCAAAAAATAAAAAAAGTATGTTCGACTAATTCAAACTGGAGAAAGTAAAGATTTATTGGAAAAGAAAGCTTCTAGATTCCCTGCCACGAGTTCATATAAATCTCTGAGCGACTCCTCTGTATGCGTAGCAAAATGCGGTGACAGTACAACATTATCTAATGCTAGGAACTCTTCATGTGTCCGTGCGGGTGCACCGTCACCTTGACGAAAATTCTATATATATAGATATAAATACTTTAAAAATTGGATAGATGTGTTATTTGGCACCCTGAATAATTAACATCTGTATATTAAATTCAGTAGTGCCCGTCATACTAAAATCCTAGGTCCGCCTGTTTAGGTTCATCCTCAAATACATCCAAGCCAGCACCTGCAATCTCTCCCTGCACCAAACAATATTCCACCAAGTCCTCCTCGTCAATTATGGCTCCTTGCGCAACATTAATGATTATTCCTTTTTTTCCTAGTGCCAGTAGAACCTCCTTATTGATAAAGTGACGAGTTTCGTCTGTCAGGGCACAACAAATGACAGGGACATCACTTTTGATTGCTAGTTCCCTAATATCAGGATAGAAAGGGTATGGAACACAAGGCTTTTCCTTCCTTGACTGGTATGAAATATAATACAACCAAACGCTTCAAGCCTTCTTGCAACTTGTAGGCCTATGCTTCCCAGCCCAACAATTCCTATTTTCTTGCCTCCTAACTGCCACCATCAATCTCCCATAAAAGAAATTAGTTTATACTACACAAATTATCCACATATGAAATCTAATACTTAGCTACATCTAGAAGATAATATATCATCTTGAAACCTTTTAATGATGGCTGTTCCAGGGTTCAATTTGACATTAGCTATTGAATACATATCATCCCAAACATGACCAAAATTAATACCGAGATCAGTAAAATCATAAAACGAAGCCCCCAAAACCCTCATTGAATCATATCATTATTATTCAATTAAATTGTGAATCATCTCAATGAGATAATTTCATGTAAAAGTTTAAAGTGTTAGAGAGAGCACATCTTTAATTTGTTGCAATTGCTTACTGAAATGGACTGAATACTAATCCAGGAGTTAACACTCGAGGAAGATGAAAGCCAAACTCAGGAACTATTCGAGAGTAAAGCAACTAGCTGAGAATTAAGATTGAGAGAGAAGTGTTGATGTATATCTGAATGAATGGATTACAATTGCCAACTAATATATTTATACAACTAAATCTAACACTAACTACTTCAGCTGCAAGTAACTAACTGAGTAACTAACTACAAGCCACTAACTAACTTTCAAATGCTAACTAACTGTGTAACTAACTGTGTAACTGCTTTGCCACGTCACTGTCCAGCTCAGCTTCTTCTTCTTAGCTCGATCAACTTCTTCTTCTTAGCTCGATTCAGCTTCTGCAATCGTGTAATTGCATCAATACCCCCTTCGACAAGCACACCCTTATCCTCAAGGGTGAAAAGAAGGAAATCTAGCATTCAAATCAGACAAGTATTCCCAGGTGGCTTGGGCTGTATCAATGCCAGACCATTTGACTAGAACTTGAGACACAGCCTTATTGTCTCTTTTCACTAACCTCCTATCTAGGAGAGACTCAGGCTGGGGGCAATGTGGGCTAGATAGATGGAACACAGGGGGTGAGTAATAGTTGATGGCACTTCATGACACCTTTTGAGCTGGGAGACATGGAAGGTGTGATGAATAAGAACATCTGCAGGTAGCAAAAGCTTGTATGCAACTGCACCAACCCTGGCCACTATAGGATAACGGCCATAGTATTTAGCTGCAAGTTTGTTATAAGGTCTAACAGCAATTGAAACCTGTCTATAAGGTTGCAACTTCAAATAAACCCAATCACCTACTGCAAAACATCTATCACTCCTGTGTTTGTCAGCTAGGTCCTTCATTATTTGTTGTGCTCTAGATAAGTGGAACTTCAGCAACTGAATAACTGCCTCCCTAGCTGCCAATGATCTATCAACCATTTCAAAATCAGCATCTCCCAGCCAGTATGGAAGATGAATAGGTGGTTTTTGGCCATAAAGAACTTCATATGGTGTACATTTAATAGCAGAGTGATAGGTTGTATTATACCACCATTCAACAAGTGGTAAATACTGAGGCCATTCCATAGGCTTATCAGAACAAAAACATCTCAAATATGTTTCTAAGGTCCTGTTTAGCACCTCTGTTTGACCATCTGTCTGAGGATGGTAAGCAGTAGATCTCTGCAGCTGGACACCTTGCAAGGCAAACAACTCTTGCCAAAAAGAGCTTTAAAAAATAGGATCTCTGTCACTAGTCATGGTGACCGGCATGCCATGTAGTTTAAAAATGTTGTCTAAGAAGCTTTGAGCCACAGACTGAGCAGTGTATGTGTGTTGTAGGCTAATGAAGTGCCCATATTTTCTAAGTCTGTCAACTACAACCAAGATCACAGATTTGCCCTTAGAACTGGGCAATCATTCAATAAAATCTAGGCAAATGTCAGTCCAGACACCTTCAGGCATTGGTAGAGGTTGAAGTAGGCCTGGTGAAGCTGCAGCATCATGTTTATGTTTTTGACAGGTGTCACACTTCTGAATAAACTCTCTAGCATCAGCAGCTAAGTTTTTCCAGAAGAATAAGGAAGATAACCTCTTGATAGTAGCATCCATACCAGAATGCCCCCCTTGAAGAGTAGAATGCCAAATTTGGATAATGTTCTGCTTCAGCTGGCTATTGTCTCCCACAACTAACCTTCCCTTCCATCTCAGCTGGTTATGAAGCCAAGTGTAGCACTTATAAGGCTGAGTCTGCAATTTAACAATCAGTTCTTGAAGTGTAGGATCAGTCAACCAGGTTTGTTTAATTTCTTCAAATAAGGAGTCATTAGGATTCAGCAATGATATGGCTAACAACTCAGCACCTATGTTCCTTGACAAGGCATCATCAGCCTTGTTCTCCTTCCCTTTCTTATACTCAATAGTGAAGTCAAAAGCCATTAGTTTAGAGATACCAGCAGCTTGGAAATCAGTGTGGATATTATGATCTAGAAGATGCTTGAGGGCTTTTTGATCTGTCTTAATAGTGAATTGCCTTCCCAAGAGATAATGGGACCACTTGGTAACAGCAAATATCAAAGCCAGCAGTTCTCTATCATAGACTGACATGGCTTGGTGTCTGGGAGCTAGTGTTTTACTGATGTAAGCAATGGGGTGACCTTGTTGCATCAAAACAGCCCCAATGCCTGTTCCATTTGCATCAGTCTCAATGGTGAAAGTCTTAGAGTAATCAGGCATGGCAAGTACAGGAGCAGACAACAATGCTTCTTTTAACTGTGTGAATGCAGCAGTGGCTTTAATGGTCCAGTGGTAGTTATCCTTCTTAAGTAATTCATGTAAAGGCTTGCAAATAGTCCCAAAGCCTCTAATGAACCTTCTGTAATAGCCTGCTAGGCCAAGAAATCCTCTCAGCTGCTTGATGTTGGTAGGTATAGGCCATTCCTTTACAGCTGCTATCTTCTTAGGATCAGTGGCAACTCCCTGCCCACTGATAAAATGGCCTAAGTACTCCACCTCCCTTGCACCAAATGCACATTTAGAAGGCTTAGCAAACAGCTGGTATTGTTTCATTAGTTCAAAAACAGCCTGTAAATGGCCTATATGGGACTGCAGGTCCTGACTGTAGATCAGGATATCATCAAAGAAGACCGGGACTGACTTCCTTAGCAGAGGTTTAAACACAGAATTCATAAGACTTTGGAATGAAGATGGAGCATTGGTCAGGACAAATGGCATGACTAAGAATTCATAGTGCCCTTCATGAGTTTTAAAAGCAGTCTTATGGACATCCTCTTGTGCCATCCTTAGTTGATGGTAACCTGCCCTTAAATCAATCTTAGAGAACACCTCAGCTTCTCCTAATTCATCCAACAAGTCCTCTATAATTGGAATAGGAAATTTGTCCTTGATAGTTAATTGGTTCAAATCCCTATAATCAATACAAAGTCTCCAACTACCATCCTTCTTCCCTACTAACACAACAGGTGAAGCATAAGGACTTGTACTGTTCTGGATGACTCCCTGATCCAGCATTTCCTGTACCAATTTTTCTATAATATCCTTCTTAACTCCAGGTATCTGTATGGCCTTTTGTTGACTGGAATAACCTTATCAATCAATGGTATTCTGTGATCAAATGGTCCTCTGTGTGCTGGTAATGCAGTAGGCATTTCAAAGATGCTGGCATACTCTCTGAGTAAGGAACTCAGCTCTGGTAGTAGGTTCCCATCTTGCTGAGCTTGTATGCTATTGATTGAGGCTGGTTCAGCAGTATTAGTCAGTGTCATCATGAAGAATTGAGCTCCTTCTGCAGACTTCATAGTAACATTTTTTGCTTGTACCCTTTTTACCTTGCTAGTAGCTCCTCTCAGCAAGTGTTTCCTCCCTTGATATCTGAACTTCATGGCCAAGTTACTGAAGTTCAGCTTAATGTCCCCCAGTGTAGTCAACCATTGACACCCTAGTACCATGTCAAAGTTACCCAAGGGCAGCAACATCAAGTCAGTGGTGAATGTAGTGCCCTACAGTAACCGCTGGAAGTTCTTGCATAATGTTGTGGTGTGTAAATTCCTACCATCAGCCATCCTTACTGAATGAGAGCACATAGAACTAGTTTTACAGCCTAATTGCTTGGTTACTTCAGTGTCTAAGAAATTATGAGTGCTGCCAGAGTCAATAAGGATTTGTAGAGGCATTTTATTATGATAGCCTGTGACTCTGAGTGTCTGATAACCCATTGCTCCTGTTAGTGCCTGTAATGATATGGCCATGAGCTCTTCTTCAGGGCTATATTCTACTTCATCATCCTGCTCATCCTCATCCCCTTATATTGTTTCCATCATGTACAACTGTTTCTTCATTCTACAGTTATGTTCAGGTGTAAATTTTTCTTCACAGAAGTAGCATAGGCCTCTTGCCCTTCTCTCATTCATTTCTGCAGCTGTTAGTACCCTCCTATTGGAACTATGCTGCTGGTTCACTCGTGTATTCTTATCATAGTTATTTGATTCAAATGGTTTTTTGTTTATAGGTGTGGGAAGTATAGGGTTGGACCTGTAGGAGTTGTGCTGGCTTGGTTTACCTTGAGGATTTACAGCTCTTGCTACCAGTATTTTTTCAAAAACTCTAGCAGCTTTATAAGCTTTCATCAATGACTTAGGTTCCAACAATTGAACAATATGATTTATCTCAGGTGTTAACCCACCTAAAAACAAACTAATAGCCTGATCTGGGGTTAATTGCACTCTGGTTATTAACTTGTCAAACTCAGATTGGTATGCACTTACACTACCAGTTTGTCTAAGATTCTGTAACTCTTGCATAGGATCCATGTACTCCTCTCCAAACCTCTCATATAGTGCCATAACATACTCATTCCAAGTAGGTTCATTAACAGTATTCCTAGATTGCAGATAAACTCTATGCCAGGCAATGGCATCACCCTCAAAATGGATACATGCTACCTTCACTCTTTGATCTTGGGGTACATTATCCACAGAAAAGAACATATCTACTTTATATAACCATGTCTTCAAATCATGACCATAGAATCTAGGAAATTCTAGTTTAGAGAGTCGAGTGAGATAGTTACCATTGCTATTAGATTGAGACTGAAACTCCTTCATCTTGTTGACTATTGCAGGTACTGTATTCATCTCATCTTCATCTAACTCCTGTTGTTTTGAATTTCCCACTACTTCTTCTAGATTCCCCAACTTGTCAGTATTTTCAGTTCTTTCATTCAAGTGTGATAAGCTTTCCATAATCAATTGCAGTTGTGCTTGAATTTCTGCAATTCTGTCATCTCTTCCTTCCACTGTTTTCTCAAGATTAGGGTTCTTATCATTCTTCCCCATTATGATTCAAGCAGAGGATCTCAAGCTCTGATACCAATTGTTGCAATTGCTTAATGAAATGGACTGAATACTAATCCAGGAGTTAACACTCGAGGAAGATGAAAGCCAAACTCAGGAACTATTCGAGAGTAAAGCAACTAGCTGAGAATTAAGATTGAGAGAGAAGTGTTGATGTATATCTGAATGAATGGATTACAATTGCTAACTAATGTATTTATACAACTAAATCTAACACTAACTACTTCAGCTGCAAGTAACTAACTGAGGAACTAACTACAAGCCACTAACTAACTTTCAAATGCTAACTAACTGTGTAACTGCTTTACCATGTCACTGTCCAGCTCAGCTTTTTCTTCTTAGCTCGATCAACTTCTTCTTAGCTCGATTCAGCTTCTGCAATCGTGTAATTGTATCATAATTTTTTTAATTAAATTATGTCTCTTGGTGGAATTGTGCTTAGTTAATAGTGTCGCCTACTTATCTCATGACACTGTTGCCTATACCTTTTGAAGTAGAGAAGAAAGATACATAGATTAAGGCGTAACTTGATATGGGAAAGAAATGCTACTGACTGAAGCCTACAATTGGTTAATTGGCAGAAAGTATCCAGAAGCAAAGAAGGGATTGGTGGGATCTCGGATTTAACAACAAATATTTGTTATGCTGATAGATAGCTGTGGAGGTTCAATGATGGCAATGCCTTGTGGATATCTGTTATCGTTTCTACATATGGCAAACATGATTGTTGGGATCCTAATCATGTCAAACTTTATTATTTGTAGCAGGTGTTTTTCTTTATCAGCCTACAATAGAAACAGTAAATCGTTTACATTACTTTACTGTAATTTTTACGGAAGAATTGGTCTTAATTTCTGGACATCTTTACAGATCACTGGGTAAGCTTCATTCAATATTTTTGACAAGAGACTTAAGCTGATACGAGAGACAGTTCCTCATGTAATACATTGTCTGGAAAGAAATAGAAGATGTTTTGATGAAAGACGGAATGCTATTTATCCTGGTACCGAGGGGTACTCTTCTTCAACAGGCCAAAGTCCTTTTTTAGCAAAAAAATCAGCAGCAGAAATCTTTCTAAGAACATCAATAAGCAATCCCACAGCCAAGTCAGCGATGTCCTCAGAGAAAATGGTAGAAGCATTGGCTACGGAGATTCCTCGGCGTTGGCACTCAGGGAGGTCTATATAGTTGATGTCAGCGCTTGCTGTGACGACAAGGTGTGGAAAAATGTAAAGTAGATTTTTTGGAAAGAATATCATAGAAACTTAGGAAAGGTTCTAGAACAATATAGTATAACATCTTTGGTAATTGTTGTAGTAAGAAATATCTAAGATATTCTAGAGTAGGATTATCTAGATACTCTATAGTAGAAATATCCAGATATTCTAGAGTATTATTAGAAGATAGAATTTCTAGATTCTTCTTGTAGTTGTTTCTAGAACCATATCTAGAAACATCCTTAGACAAGTATAAATAGGGACGATCTTCCTCATTTGTAACCAAGCCAAAATCAAGAAACTTTTCTAGTTCACAAAGTTCTCCCTTCCAACTTTCCTTCTTCTTTTCAAAGCTTCCCCTTCCTTAGTTGAATATTCCAATTCTAGTTTACGATCTTGGGCTAGCAGAAGGTTTCCAACACTAACCTTTTCTTCTACTATTCTCTACATGGTATCAGAGTCATAGGTTGGCATCAGTAGTATTTTCAAGATCGAGTTTTGGTGGTAGATTCAACTAGTTTATTTAAATGGATTTGAGTGGTCGTGTTGGTGGATTGGGGATGGAACTATTGAACCAATCCAACTACAAGGTTTGAAAGACTTGTATGGAGTCTTACCTTGTCGGTGAGGACTTGTGGGAAGTAGTCAATGGTGTTAACACAAATCATCCTGCCGACAAGTCGGAATATAGCAACGCACTCAAGAAGTGGAAGCGGACGAATACTAAGACGGAGTTCATTCTAAAGAGGTCAATATCTCACAATTTGTTTGACCATATTATAAGGTGCAAGTCGGTTCATGAAATAGGAGTACCCTCGACCGGTTGTTCAACAAGAAGGACGAAGCTCGGCTACAGATATTGGAGAATGAATTGGCTAACATAACTCAAGGTAATCTTTCCATCGCCGAGTATTTTTTGAAGATTAAAAATTTATGTTCCGAAATTTCTCTATTAAATCCGGACGAGACTATCTCTAAAGCACGAATGAGAAGAAATATCATTCGTGGGTTGAAGCCCGAATATATTTCCTTTGATACATCAATTCAAGGATGGTCCCAACAACCTTCCTTGGAAGAGTTTGAGAATTTATTGTCATCACAGGAGTTACTAGCCAAACAAATGGCTGGTGTATCGATCAAAGAAGGAGAAGGAAGTGCTCTTGTAGCAAACAAGAGGAATTTTAGAGTAAAGCAAAAGGAAGGTGGCTCAAGTGAGAGGTCACACTCTCAATCCCAAGGTGGTTCAAGCTCGCCCGAGAAAGAAGAAGGGTCTTCTAATAATTCTGGTAAAAAGACTTTCAAGTGCTACCGGTGTGGTAAAATAGGACATATAAAGAGATATTTCCAGGCCAAAGAAGGCAATATAGCTCAAGCTAAGAAAGCTTCCGAGGAAAAAGAAGACTGGGGAAAGTGCTTCATGGCTAAAACACGATCAGTTGATGCCATGGCTTCCATCAACTTTGAAAGAGATTGGATCGTGGATTCAGGATGTGGGCATCATCTTACTGGAGATCAATCCAAGTTTTCCACCTTTCGAGAATACAATGGCCATGATGTCATTGTAACGGCAGATAATACAGTCCATCAAGTGGAGAAGGAATGTTTTATCGACATGAATGATAAGGAAGGAGATCCTATTTAACTCAACAGTGTCTTTCATGTTCCAGGTATGAAGAAGAATTTATTTTCAGTTGCAAATACAGTAGACGCTGGATGCTATATACTATTTGGCCCACATGATAAGAAGTTCCTCCGAAATATCAAGGAACTCAAGGCAGATATCATCCATACCGGTAAGAGAGTTAATGATTTATATGTTTTATCTGTCTCTAATTCATATATTGAGAAAATGAGTAGCAATGATAGTGCGCACCTATGGCACGCTAGACATGGACATATTAATATGGATAAAGTAAAAGCCATGGTGAAATTGAATCTAGTAAAAAGTTTGCCTAACTTAAGAAACTTTGGTGGATGAGAGATTTGCGAGGGATTTCAATACGGAAAGTCACATCGACTTCCGTTTGACAAATCCTTGTCAAGGTGCAATGCTCCACTAGAACTAATTCACAGTGATTTGATGGGGCCAACAAGAACTCCTTCATTCTCTGGATACTCTTATATGCTAATTTTTATTGATGATTTTACTAGATTCACGTGGGTTTATTTCGTGAAAAATAAGTTAGAAGTCTTCAACAAGTTTATGAAATTCAAGAAAACAGTTGAAGGCGAGCTTGGTTCCAGAATAAGGAGGTTGCGAACCGATAATGGCGGTGAGTTCACTTCGGAAGTGTTCCTCTTATTTTGTAGTCAACATGGGATTAAGAGAGAACTCACCTGTGCTTATACGCCACAACAAAATGGAGTGGCGGAACGGAAGATTCGACACTTAACAGAGACTTGTAAGAGTTGGCTTCATGCCAAAAATTTACCCAAAGTCCTATGGGCTGAAGGTATGAATTGTGCAGCATATATGATTAACAGGATGCCACTTTCTCCAAACAACATGAATTCGCCCTGTGAACTGATGTTTGGAGAAAAGCCAAATGTCAAGCACCTTAGAGTATTTGGCTCCATATGTTATGTTCATATCCCAGATTCTCAAGTTGGATGCCAAAGGCAGGAAGTGCATTTTTGTCGGATATGATGAAAGGAAGAAAAGCTGGAAGTGCATGGATCCAGAAACTCATCACTTTATTGTTTCGAGGGATGTCATATTTGATGAAGTTTTTTTATATTATGGAGCCGAGTTAGAAGGAGCGGGTTCTAGGACACTGAACCCGGAAGCTTCGAGCTTACCTGTCATAGATATTTCTCCAGATAATGCAGCTGACGAGGAGCTGATTGAAAGGGGGAGTCCAGGAACTTCACAATGTGAATCCCAACAAAGAGATGATTCACAACGGCCAAAAAGAGTTATCAGGAAGCCAGCCCGCTACAGAGATGAAAACTTTGTTAGCACATATTCATGTTTCTTTATAGGATCAAGAAATTTTGAAGAACTTTCATTCTCTGAAGAAACAGAAGGAGTCAAAGAGCGAAAGCTTGAAATGGATGCAGAGATGGGAACCATAAAACAAGGAGCTTGGAGTAACTTCTAAAAGATCACTTTAAGGGGGAGTGTGGAAAAATGTAAAGTAGACTTTTTGGAAAAAATATCATAGAAACTTACGATAGGTTCTAGAAAGATGTAGTATAACATCTTTGGTAATTGTTGTAGTAAGAAATATCTAAGATATTCTAGAGTAGGATTATCTAGATATTCTATAGTAAAAATATCTAGATATTCTAGAGTATTGTTAGAAGATAGGATTACTAGATTCTTCTTGTTGTTGTTTCTAGAACCATATTTAAAAACATCCTTAGACAAGTATAATTAGGGATGGTTTTCCTCATTTGTAACCAAGCCAAAATCAAGAAACTTTTCTAGTTCCCAAAGTTCTCCCTTCCAACTTTCCTTCTTCTTTTTAAAGCTTCCCCTTCCTTAGTTGAATCTTCTAATTCTAGTTTACGATCTTGGGCTAGCAGAAGGTTTCCAACACTAACCTTTCCATTTGCTATTCTCTACACAAGGCAGAGGGAAGGAAGAAGTCGGAGGATGGTGGTGGAGACCGGGGTGGCAACAGAGCAGAGCATGGCCTGCACTGTTTGTGCTTGGTTGCCTTTGCGTAGGAATTGGTCCAATGGAAGTGAGGATTTCCATGGCTTGAGGAGACGGAACTTGTTGGAAAAGTGTTGGTCATAGTATTTGAATAGTGTTGGGGTCCAAGGACTATGATCTCCGGCAACTCATTCTTGTTTTTCTCCATTTCACACTATTGCATAGGAGTGCAGCGGATGCTAAACTTGTGGGTTCATGCACTAAAATCTAGGCATACTCCGTTATTAATTTCTCCAACACTAGGTTGAATTTCAAAATTTTCAAAAAAAGATAAAAGGAGTATTCATTTATTTAAATAACATATATTATAGTGAAATAAGGTTGAGGTCATTATATTATCGAGACAGGATCTCCTAAAGTTTATTGGTTCTGGATGCCCTGGCGCAGACCAAAAGGTAGGTTTTCCTGCCAAGTTATTGAGGAAACAGTGAGATGTAACTTTTGATTCATTGATGGAAAAATTGTTTACAAGCTTGATCTGAAGTTCTTCTATTTTTTTTCCAGGGAAATCTGGTTTTTTCAGTTCCTATTTTCTTGTATTTACTTCTTATTGTGGGCTTAAATTAGTACAACTATATTTTCTTGCTATATGTGCAATCTTTACGAGATTCGACATGTGACCGGGGAATAGTTCTTTTCGTTTTCGTGCATTTGCTGAAAGGCATCTTCTAATCTGGTATATTCTTTTAATAATCGAGAAATCTCTAAGGTCAATGGCATACAAATCGAAACTTGGTGACTAGGTGAATAATAGACTCAAATCTATTACTCTCCACTTAAAGACCAAACTTTTATCCCCATCAATGTTTAATTTTTTGGCATGCGTCTGACCCACATTGTCTTTACTTTTCCTGCATGGGACCATTAAAGACAGTTTCTTTTAATCTTCTTGTTCTCGAATGTTGCAAGATTTCCCATTGGCGACTTCGGTTTCGTAAAGTGATGAACATTAAAGTTAGCAGCACAAGTTTCCAGGTAGAATGTTAAACTTCTACCGCTTGCCAAAGCAGCAGGCTCTAGCAATCTTGAACAATAGTACTATGTAAGCAGTCTATAGAGTGGCAAGAACAGAAGAGAGTTCAGCTGTTAATGAACAAGTTACAAGTGTATCCCTTTCTAAGCTAACATAGGTTATATTGCTTCCCACTGCTTGAGAGTCAGCACAGGCACACTATTTTCTCTTGATTAGCATGATCAACTTTCTTGAACTTTATCATTCAATATGCACAAGAAACAACTCATCGTGATTATTGAAGCAGATCAATGATGTCCAAGGCAACAGAAGATAATATAAAATATTAAGTGGGTGGGGGCTTTCATTGATTATGTTCTGCAAATTTTTAAAGGATTGCCACACTTCTTCAATTGTAAGAAGTACCATGAGGCAAAGAAAAACATAAATACAATGAAGATAACAAGAAAATATTAGCTGATTAGGCATCATAATTTGAGAGAGTTTGAATCCATCTTATCGACTTTTATGGACGCGGACACGAAGAAAATCATTCTCTATGTTCTCTGGATCTTCTTGAATTTTTTTTACAGGTTCTGCAGCATAAATACTACAATAGTGCAATTCTAGTGACTCCAAGGTACATATATCCCAAATTTCTTTAGGAACTTCCTCCAGTAGAAGCATCTTTTCAAAACTAGGTGTTGCAGCATTGGGAAGTTGACACTTCCAGCTTCCCACTGCTCCAGATTTGTCCAATTGATTAGGAGGAACTAAAGTTGATCGAATTCCTCTTCATCATTTAATCTCCAAACTCCACCATGGAATCTATAGTTTTTAATTTTAAGCACTTGGAGGTTTGGCAACTTCACTATATTTTCCTATGTCTTCCCATGGTAAATAGGTCCTTTTCAAAGTCAACCTCATCAGAGATGTAGGCAAAGCATACTTGCTTGGGAATGGGGGTTGGTTTATTCCATAGCAGATGAACTTCAGATTTTCAAGCCTATTTAAACATGATAGATTACCTAGGAACTGGGAAATCTTCACCCCCTCGCATTCTCTCCAATTTCCATGAATTTTCAGCCTCTTAAGGTTTGGAATAGTAGAAAGAAATTCATTGGTAGAGCTAGAAAAGCATAGACAGGAAAGTTCCTCCAAATTTTGTAGCTTGAGACCAGACCCTACCTTACTTGATGGAATATGAAAAGAAATGAAGTTTCTAATGTGGAGATACCTTAGTTGTTTAATATCCCAAATGGTGACAGGTATAGTTGGAGAGTTCTTGCCTCGGTAACCAAAAATCAAGGTCTGCAGATTACAAAGCTCTGAGACTAATCAGTGAAGATATTCATAATAGTCGAATTGAAGGTGTCTAAGATGTACTAATTTTGTTATGTCAAGAGGAAAATCTTGAAATACAAAATCAAAGACCACCAGCACTCTTAGCAGTTTGAAGCGCGCCAGAAAAGGAATGTATTTACAAGGGGTTGCTAGTCCTTGGAAGAAGTACACAGTTCGGGTGAGACTGGATGATGACTCTCAGCAATCAACCTGACAAATGGATTAATGGAAACTATAGCGACGAACACGAGGCTTCCTTGCTGAAGGATCTGTTCCTGCCTTAGTTCCAGTAACCTGCAGGAACTTCTCTTTCTCAGCTTTTCTTAAAATGAAGTCGTGAACCAGATCATGGACACCACATGTTCTTATCTCACTATCCCATCTCCTCTTTCTAACCATTACCAAATTCCTGCTAATAAAATCCTCCAGATAATTTCTTCCCACTTCTTCCAAGCTTCTATGCCTTTCTTCTCTTACAAAACCCTCAGTAATCCATAAGTTGATCAATATCTCAATATTAACCTCCTTGTCTTCTGGAAAAACTCCCATGTAAAGGAGACATGGTTTAAGGTAATTAGGTAAGTAATTGTAACTCATAGCAAGCACTCCGAGACATTTATCTGATTCATTTGCAACAACTTTACTTACACTTTTGGCAACATCATCCCAGCTTTCTCGTGTTCTAGCTATTTTAGATGGATGTCATGCAACAACTAGTAGAGCTAAAGGTAGTCCTTGGCATCTCAGTGCCACTTGCTTCCCGATATCCTCTAGCTCAGGGGCACAAACCTGTTGTGCCCCAAACACCTTGTCATGAAGTAACTTCCAACTTTTATCTAAATTCAAGAGGCTTATCTCATGATGAGGGCTGTCAGGGTCAGCATGCAGAGCCACGTCTTTGAGCCTACTAGTCAAAATAATTCGACTCCATTATTATAATCTGGAAAAATTCTTGAAATAAGATCACAGACATCATTACTCCAAATATCATCCATGACAACACGATATATTTGACCCTTTAACTTTTTGTATATCACATCCATCGATTGATCGTTAGTCTCTTCTTTGATCTCAATTGAAATGCAAGAATAGACGCTTAACAACAAGGATCACAGACATCATTAATTCTTGAGATATTGTCACCCAAACAAGGATATCAAAGCGAGTTATGATTTCAATATCATCATATGCTATTTTAGCAAGAGTGGTTTTTCCTATCCCTCCCATTCCCAAGATTGGGATTATTTCTCGACTAGATGGGGGGCCCGTTAGTCTTCTCATGATTTTCATCAAGTCGTCATCAAGACCCACAACAACAGTTTCTAGATTGAGATATGCAACACGTCTAGATGAATGACCACCACCAAGCAAGGAATCCCCAAGTTGTAGAGTCTCACTTGTTGGATCACCATAAACATGAAATCTATTTTTACTGAGACTACTCTCCATCACCTCCCTCTTTACGACATCAATCTTTTATACAAGTGGAGGTAAGATTTCACGAATAGCCTCTCTGGAAATGATTTCATCCAGTTGATTACTATCATATATCTTTAGTTCGATCACATCCTCTACTTCATTAACTACACTTCTAAACTCTTTTTCCAACTCCTCAACCTCTCCACAATGTTGCATTGTCTTGCTGGTGTTCTTAAGCAAGTCTTGGAAATACTCAAGACTGTTAAGGAGAGAGTCCACCAACTTTCTTGTTTCACCACTTATCCAGTATGGCTTTCGTTGCACGAGTTGCTTCAAAGTTTGTATGAGAGAAATCACAGCAACCTAAGCTAGCCATCTCTCTCAAAATTTGTATGTAGAACAACTAACTTTTATGCAAAATATTTTACTCTTCACCTTCTATTGGTTTACCAAAACTAAGAAGAAAATAAACTGGAAGCTGAACTATGATTAAGATAGCTACATCATGACCGTTGTACTTGTTGAAATTTGCATGGTTGTGAATCATCTCATAATGAGTATAGAAAGTAGTCATTCTTCTTGGAATGGACTAAAAAAATATGATCACATAAATTGATACGGATGAAGTAAAGAAGTCCAAGTAGGTGTTAACCTGGTTCTAGTGATTAAGCGAATCTTGCCACATCCTTAAAGAAGTCCAAGTGGGTATTAACATGTTTTTAGTAATTAAGCGAATCTTGCCACATCCTTACTTAGAGAAACCATGGGAGATAAGTGATAAGTTTTATGAAATAATTTCGACTAAAATGTAGTACTAGATAAAAGGGACATGAAGGGTAGTAAAATTTTATAACCTTAGAAATGCCAAAGTACGTACATAAAAAGTAGAGAACTTCGTAAAACCAATCTCTCACATCCACATGCTTTATTTCCTCACCTCTTCTTTCCCCAATGAACTCCCATTGGCCATTAGATATAGCTAACAGGGGTTTAGTGCTTGGCCACGGGATATCGACCTATCAGTATAAACAAAATGTCTTCAATTCAAATCTTTCAAAAAAATTTCTTTAATTTTGATGGAGGTGCGAGACCTTTTTTGGTTTTTTTTTAAAGATGTCGTACTAACCAACTTGCATATACCTCATGGCTACCTGCATGTTTGTCAATACTTAGGTAAATGAGAGGAACCACCTAATGACCCTATTGTATTTGAATATTCAATTATGAACCGTTGGGCCACACCTTTGTGCAAATGCTCAATTTAAATATTGCGAAGTACGAAACTAGTCATGCCATGGTGGGTCATCAAGCATCTTTTATAGTACCCTTCATTTTTCAAAGAAGAATGGTTAAAGGAACTCCTTTCTCTTTTAGTTTCACACATCACCATTTGACATGAAAGCAACAAGAACGGTTGGCTTCTTAAATCATAAATTATGAATCGAACATGCGTTTGTGTAAACGGTCGTGTGATTGTAGGGGCCGGTCCATTAGGGCTAGCTGTGGTGCTTGCGTGAAAGAACAAGGAGTTCCTTTTGTCATTCTTGAAAAGGCTGATTGTATTGCATCTTCGTGGCATAAACTCTGTTACAATGACTTAAAGCTTCATATACTGTCAATTGCCTCTATTTTCATTCCCTGAACATTATCCTAAATACCCCTCAAAGGGATAGTTCATTGAGTATTCTTAATTCTACGCTAAGAAACTTTCATATCGACCCATATTTCAATAAATGCGTGGATTCAACATATTATAATGAGTCTATCGGGCTGTAGATGCTGAATGTTGTTACTCTAAGTGGCTCTAATGTTCGGTACATTTCTCTATGGTGTCTTGTGCCAGATATAGAAGGATTGCGAGATTTTAGAGGCGAAGTGCTCCATACTTGTGAATAAAGTCTGGCGACAATTTCCATGGACAGAAAGTCCTTGCTGTTGGATGCGACAATCCTAGCATGGAAGTATCTCTTGATCTCTGCAAACACCATGCTCAGCTATCAACAGGGGCGTATCCACTCATGCCTTACGGGTGTCATCCGACACCGCTGAATCCAATTTTTTTGTTAAATATGTATATATAATATTAAGCTAAAGCAGAAAATTACCTATAAAAATAGAGAATGACATTAATGCAATAATAGGAATAGTAGTTGAGTTGGTATAACTACATGCATTTAAATTGCAGAGTCCAGAGTTCAAATCTCAAGATTGGTAGAGCCATACTTTTTTTTTAAAGCTATATTCCGACACCACTAACAAAAATTTCTGCGTACGCCACTGGCTATCAATGGTCTGCCATAGTTCGGTAAGCAGGCTTTACTTTTAGAAAATGAGGAGAAGTCATGAGTAAAAAATAAACAAGAAGAATTCAAGAATTTTATTTTTCCTTTTCAGGTTCATATTTTGCCAAGAGACACTTTTTGGATGTCAACATTTGAGCTGGCCATGTTTATGAAGAAATGGTTTGCACTTTGGTTAGTTGACAAAATCGTACTCACTTTGACATGGTTTATTCTTGGGAACAAAGAGAAAATGGTTTGGGAAGGCCGCCAATTGGGCCTTTCCAAATACAAAATACACAAGGAAAAACTCATGTTCTTGACACTGGTGCATTTGAAAAGATAAGATACGGGGAAATTAAGGTTATTCCCGGAATCAAGAAGTTATCATATGGCATGGCTGAACTTGTGAATGGTGGAAAACTCCTAAGCTATTCCATTATTCTGGCTGCTGGTTACAGCAACAATGTCCCTTATTGGCTATAGGTAATTAGAAAATGTTATATTACATGGACACTTATGGGAGTTTCTTTACACTTCCAAAAGAACAACAATTTTCATATAAGATTATTCTTAAAAAGAGGCCTAATACTGTTATGATATACAGGAAACTGAATTCTTCTCCAAGAAGGGCTTACCAAAGGTAGAATTTTCATATAGATGGAAAGAAAAAAATCAGCTGTATGCAGTTGGGTTCACGAGGAGAGGGTTGTATGGTGCTTCTGCGGATGCTATTAGAATTGCACAAGATATTGGTAAAGTCTTCATAGAACACAAGTCTATAACTAAATTGTTATAAATGGTTTAGAACCTACACAATAAATTATTTTTACCGCAGTAGTTTATTTCAGATTCCTAGTTAATAAAAACTCATATTGATAAGGAGTTTGTTTTTTAATTTTGAAATTTAAGGATTAAGATTAGTATTACTTATTTCTAGGAGTTTTTACCTACTTTGAGTTTTGTTTTAGTTATTTAAATAGTTATTATTTGTTGAATTGAAGTAAGTTCCCTTTCATTGAAAATCTGCAGTATTTTTTTCTTCTGTTATTTCCCAGCAAACTTTACTTCTTTAAAAACTAATAACTGGTATCAAGAGCCATATTCTTAAGGGACCTGAGTGAGTAATATCTTCTGTGAGTAAGAGATGGATTCTGAAAATAGTTTTTCACAAATGGCTCCTCCTGTTTTCGATGGTGAAAACTATCAACTATGGGTTGTGAGAATTAGAAACTTACTTGGAGGCTTTAGATCTATGGAAGCCGTGGAAGAGGATTATAAAATTGCTCCACAGCCAAATAATCCCACGGTAGCCCAAATGAAGAGTCACAAGTAAAAGAAAATCAGGAAATCTAAAGCAAAAACAACTTTGTTTGCTGCCGTTTCAACAACTATTTTCACAAGAATTAGGTCTCTCACGTCAGCAAAAGAAATCTGGGATTATCTGAAGGAAGAATATGCTGGAGATGAAAGAATAAGAGGTGTGCAAGTATTAAATTTAATAAGGGAATTTGAGTTTCAGAAAATGAAAGAGTCCGAGATAGTTAAAGAGTATCCAGACAAACTACTTGGTATTGTTAAAGAGGTAAGGATGCTAGGCACCAAATTTTAAGATTCAAAAATTGTTGAAAAAATTCTTGTAACAGTGCCAGAAAGATATGAAGCATGTATAACTAACTTGAAAAACAGACAAGATATGTCCAAAATTACTTTGACAGAACTGTTAAGTACTTTGCAGTCACAAGAGAAAATGAGGCTTATGAGGCAAGATGGTATGGTTGTGACACGACCCGGAATTCGGTTAGGCCGTGCGGACACCCGACATCCTCTTTAGACCCGTCGGGCGAACCCTTACCAATTAAATTAGGAAAAAAAATATAATAATTCATAAATAAGGACAAGACTTAAAACAAAAACAAAGACATACTGATACCTCTAGCTGTACAAAAGAAATTACAGCTGACTACCCAACATACTAGGTTTAGGGCTATCCAGACCAGACATCTAAGAGTATAAAAGAAGACAGATACCTCCTGAAGGGAGCAAATTGCAACTGAAATAATAAACAATAAACTGGTGGCCATCTGGAATAAAGCTGGCTCACCCTGACAGCTGAAGTCGTCTTCGCTCTTGAACAACGTGGCAAACTAAATCCTGGAGCGAACCTGCCGAACGAAATAGATAGACAAGAAACAAACAACAAACAAGGGTGAGTCAAAAGGACTCAATAAGTGGGGCAGACTAGTCACCTCAAAGAATAGGATAGCTAGCCAGGGAGAAGAGAAACAGATAAGCTAAATCCATCTTATTTGAACTATAAACATGCAGAGCCAGATAATAACTGAAAACATGTATGGAATCATAAACAGCCAGGGACATGAGGTAGACAGAACGTATAGATATCCTGACCATGTCAACAATCAGAAATACATCCTGTTGTGGCGTGCAACCCGATCCATATATTTATACTGTTGCGGCGTGCAAGCCGATCCGATCCATGTATTTATATTTTCGCGACGTGCAACCCGGGATACGAGCCAGAAATATATAGGCAAACTGAGATACGTTCATATATAAAACACAACACAATACACACAATAGTCAGTATGCGGTCCAATGAGATGGGATGAATGCGGTATGATGCAATGCAGTCACATATGTCTGATACCTATCTCCGGCGCGGGACTCTCATCGTCTACCAGGAGATATATGCAATTATGACCCTTCACCGGCTCGGGACTCTCATCGATTACCGGGAAGTATATGTAATGATGACCCTTCAACGGTGCGGGACTCTCATCGCCAACCGGGAAGTATATGCAATAATGACCCTTCGCCGGTGCGGGATTCTCATCGCCAACCGGGAAGTATATGCAATAATGACCCTTCGCCGGTGCGGGACTCTCATCGCCAACCGGGAAGTATATGCAATAATGATGGCCAAAGTACAATGCTCAGATACTCAATGCAATACCAGCAACAGGACATAACATATAATATACAACGTAAATTCAAGGCTAAGGCGTAATGAGTACGCCTATCGGCAGCTACACACGTAAGAAACACGTGGTAGAAAATCCACGAGGCCAGGTGCCTCCAAAGAATTGGATATAATCACTTACCTTGTTATAAAGTTAGTACAACCACTCAATAACCGCTTTGTCATTTGGATTCATTGCCAAACGATCCCACTGTATTCAATAAGCAGAAAACTATATTAAATAAGGCTAAAGGCTTCATTCCCCACATCTTAGGGTAATACAGGTAGGAACCTGATACCCTATTCACATACGCAATACGCAGGCCAGGCCTATATACAAGGTTCAAAGTCCCATAACCAAACCCTAAATAAATTATATTTATATGTTGCCCATAACTCACTGAGTATGAATATATAATCAATTTCATTATCGGGGTCCATTTGACCCTTCAAACTATTAATTGAACTTGTTAAAACGATGTATAATATTCCAAGTTTTACCGTTAAAACATATTCAAACACACATAATAAATTCAAATAATATATTAGCATCATTACCTGAATGTTTCGGGATAAAAATTCTACATTTTCCCGGCCCCTTTTCTTATTTTCTGGCATTTTCCACTGCGTATTTTCTGTATTCTCTGTTTTGCATTTTTGTTCTTAATGTTTCTGATTCTGTGTCATAGCCACGGATTATAAGGGAGTAAATCCCTTAACCGAAATTTAATGTTCAATTTTTTTTTAATAATAATAAAATCGCTCCGATGATTAAAATTAAAATAGAACACTAGAGAAGTCGAAATGATCCCAAAATTTTCAAGTAAGTTATACAAAATATATGTAACATACTCGCGAAGACGGATCTCAAATCGGACTCCCGAAACTCAAGATGCGAATTTAAAAGAAAAAGGTCAAATTATTTAACTTTCGGCATTTTTGCGGAAGCTAGCCGAACAACATCGAAATTCACTTTCGAAAAATCACAAAAGTCACAAATAATCATACGAACCTAACGGCGCTTTCGGATTTCGAATCGGAGCTCATTCGCCCAAAACCGAGCTCAAAAATCTCTTTTTAATATTTATTGACAAAAAAAACTGAAACCTTCTTCGATGCCTACCAAACGAGGTCTGATTTAGCTCAAATTTTACAGACAGATCCTAATGGACATTTCAAATATTTTAAAATTATCGACACGCCGATCGGAGTCCTAACTTCCGAAACGACTGACCGAGGTCGTTTCATTCTCCTCCACTTAAAATCTCGTTCGTCCTCGAACGAGCCTAAATCTAAAGCAAGATTCATGCTGATAACAAAAGAACTTGCACAACCTTCATAAACTACTCCACGGACATTATCTCATAATTACAGAATCAGAGTTATAACACGCACATCAAACTCTTGGATAAAACATATTTGGATAATATGATAACATCATTGCCCAACTTATTCGGACTAAGCCGACCTTTTCTCAATTATGAGAGAGGAGTTTTGTATTTTCGAAACAAAGATACACGAAACTCTGAATGGGTTAACATGATTCCGCCGACAAATCACCTCTTCGATATTCCTTTCGATATAGAACAGGTCGATGGAACTAAGAATTAGCTCACGCTTGATACGATAGGGGAAGCTTTTGAAGTACCTTATCACTACACATTATAGAAGATCTGATGCAAGCTATATTATTTTTACGAATGCACTATGCAACATCTCAGTTGACTTTAGTGTTGTTCCGCAAGTTCCTTATTGGAATGTAGTTACTCATATCCTAATGTATGTCAAAGGTTCATCTGAACAGGGTCTATCGTATAAGGATAAGGATCATATAACTACTACTGGATAGTATGATGTAGACCAAGAATGATCTTCATACTGAACATCTACCTCAGGGTATTGTATTTGAATTGGAATTATTATGACTTGAAAAAGTAGATATAAAAGAGACAGCAGAATTTGCGGCTCAATATTCTAATTGCCAGCAAGTTAAAGTCGTGTCATCTTTCAAGACTTTATACTCTCAGCGGATAGGTACGTATATATGATCAGGTTTCCAGCTTATCTCGAGCATTAATAGCTTATTAGTGGGTTTAGCAATGATCGACACTCATTGTAGGTTTCTGTCGTGGCCTTACTTTAGGGTCGTGAGAAAAGTGGTATCAACACCTCAGAGGTTTAATATTACCATTCAGTATTTGGAGGAAGACTCCTCCACTTAAAGCACAAACTCATACAACCATTTGAATAGGAATAACCATCCTCGCACAGTCTGCTGGACTAAAGAAGATTTAGCTAAAAGCTGAACGTAGGCAGACCTAAGCTACCAACTACCCTTTCGAGTTGCCAAACAGCTGCAACTCTCGAGTTCACAACTCCATACCTTTGTCGTAAACACCACCGCCTGATGGATGGTACTTCTATATAAAAATTTCGGCAGAATTTCCCCTGAAACTGGATGGTCCGCAAAAACAGAACCAACGCTATACTATACATAGGAATGGATACCCGGATAAACTGATATCCAAAACAATAATATGCTTACCCGGCTACAATAACACGTACTCTGGCTCAACACAGGAAACGTCACAAGCGGCTACCAATCGCCTAAGCTCACTAGTGCCGGACGAAGAGGAAATGGAAATGGGTCGAGGATAGAAATAATTAGAGCTTCAAGAAGTTCATCTTCTTATGTGCTTGGCTACCAAAGCTAGACTACTGCCGAGTCAGGCGAGCCAAAGAATCGCAATTGAAGAGATAGACATTAAATCAGCTTTATGGAAAAACATCCATACCAACTGACACGACCCGGAATCCGGTTAGGCCGTGCGGGCACCCGACATCCTCCCCTAGACCCGTCGGGTGAACCCTTACCAATTAAATTAGGAAAAAACATATAATAATTCATAAATAAGGACAAGACTTAAAACAAAAACATAGACATACTGATACCTCTAGCTGTACAAAAGAAATTACAGCTGACTACCCAACATACTAGGTTTAGGGCTATCAAGACCAGACATCTAAGAGTACAAAAGAAGACAAATACCTCCTGAAGGGAGCAAATTGCAACTGAAATAATAAACAATAAACTGGTGGCCATCCGGAATAAAGCTGGCTCACCCTGACAGCTGAAGTCGTCTTTGCTCCTGAACAACGTGGCAAACTAAATCCTGGAGCGAACCTGCCGAACAAAATAGATAGACAAGAAACAAACAACAAACAAGGGTGAGTCAAAAGGACTCAATAAGTGGGGCAGACTAGTCACCTCAAAGAATAGGATAGCTAGCCAGGGAGAAGAGAAACAGATAAGCTAAATCCATCTTATTTGAACTATAAACAGGCAGAGCCAGATAATAACTGAAAACATGTATGGAATCATAAACAGCCAGGGACATGAGGTAGACAGGACATATAGATATCCTGAACATGTCAACAATCAGAAATACATCCTGTTGCGGCATGCAACTCGATCCATATATTTATACTGTTGCGGCGTGCAAGCCGATCCGATCCATGTATTTATATTTTCGCGACGTGCAACCCGGGATACGAGCCAGAAATATATAGGCAAACTGAGATACGTTCATATATAAAACACAACACAATACACACAATAGTCATCGCCAACCGGGAAGTATATGCAATAATGATGGCCAAAGTACAATGCTCAGATACTCAACGCAATACCAGCAACATGACATAACATATAATATACAACGTAAATTCAAGGCTAAGGCGTAATGAGTACGCTTATCGGCAGCTACACACGTAAGAAACACGTGGTAGAAAATCCACGAGGCCAGGTGCCTCCAAAGAAATGGATATAATCACTTACCTTGTTACAAAGTTAGTACAACCACTCAATAACCGCTTTGTCCTTTGGATTCATTGCCAAACGATCCCACTGTATTCAATAAGCAGAAAACTATATTAAATAAGGCTAAAGGCTTCATTCCCCACATCTTAGGGTAATACAGGTAGGAACCTGATACCCTATTCGCATACGCAATACGCAGGCCAGACCTATATACAAGGTTCAAAGTCCCATAACCAAACCCTAAATAAATTATATTTATATGTTGCCCATAACTCACTGAGTATGAATATATAATTATTTTCATTATCGGGGTCCATTTGACCCTTCAAACTATTAATTGAACTTGTTAAAACGATGTATAATATTCCAAGTTTTACCGTTAAAACATATTCAAACACACATAATAAATTCAAATAATATATTAGCATCATTACCTGAATGTTTCGGGGTAAAAATTCTACTTTTTCCCGGCCCCTTTTCTTATTTTCTGGCATTTTTCCACTGCGTATTTTCTGTTTTCTCTGTTTTGCATTTTTGTTCTTAATGTTTCTGATTCTGTGTCATAGCCACTGATTATAAGGGAGTAAATCCCTTAACCGAAATTCAATGTTCAATTTCTTTTTTTTAATAATAATAAAATCGCTCCGACGATTAAAATTAAAATAGAACCCTAGAGAAGTCGAAATGATTCCAAAATTTTTAAGTAAGTTATACAAAATATATGTAACATACTCGCGAAGACGGATCTCAAATCGGACTCCCGATACTCAAGATGCGAATTTAAAGGAAAAAGGTCAAATTATTTAACTTTCGGCATTTTTGCGGAAGCTAGCCGAACAACATCGAAATTCACTTTCGAAAAGTCAAAAAAGTCACAAATAATCATACGAACCTAACGGCGCTTTCGGATTTCGAATCGGAGCTCATTCGCCTAAAACCGAGCTCAAAAATCTCATTTTTAATATTTATTGACAATAAAAACTGAAACCTTCTTCCGATGCCTACCAAACGAGGTCTGATTTAGCTCAAATTTTACAGACAGGTCCTAATGGACATTACGAATATTTTAAAATTATCGACACGCCGATCGGAGTCCTAACTTCCGTAACGACTGACCGAGGTCGTTTCAGGTTGAAGAAACCTTGGCAGCCAATCACAAGACTCAAAGCAAGGATAATAATTCAAAGAAAAATTACCCGCCCTGTCAGCACTGTGGTAAAAAAGGTCATCCTCCATTCAAATGTTGGAAGAGGCCAGATGCAAGGTACAAAATCTGCAACCAGTTTGGTCATGAAGCTGTGATTTGCAAAAATAAACCTCAGAAGTATGAAGTTGATGCTCAAGTTGCCAATGAAGATGAAGAAGACCACTAGTTTCTGGCAACATGTCTTTCAAACAAGAGATTTTCTAAATCTTGGCTGATTGATAGTGGTTATACAAACCACATGACATATGGCAACGAATTCAATTATATTGAAAGTAAAAAAGAACAAAGTCTGGAATGGTAGCTATATTCTTGCAAAAGGAAAAGGAAATGTTGTTATCAAAACAAGTTCAAGTATTAAGAAAATTTCAGATGTTCTTTATGTACCTAATATTAATTAGAACTTGTTGAGTATTAGTCAGTTAGTAGAGAAAAAATTCAAAATTCAAGGTATTCTTTGAAGATAAACATTATTTCATCAATGATGCTGCTAGAAAAGAAATTTTGAAAATTAAGATAAAAAGCAAATATTTCTCATTTGATCCAACGGAAAATCAACAATGGAGCCAGAAAAATAGACATTCACAAGTTTTCTAGATGTTCGAGTAGAGCAAGTAAAAGATGAAATGCAACAGAATTTGATTGTTGATTCTCTAACTGAGGCAATAAACAAACTTGCTGTTCATGAGGAAGCTCCCAGGGAAACAAACTGGAATAAAACCTTGGAGAAGGAGATGTCAAAGTGTCAGAAAAATAAGATTTTCAAGAAAATTGACTAGTCTGAAGTTAAAATGCAAATGGAGCAGGAAGATAAAACTAAACTTTTTGTTGATAATTATGAGGTTAAACAAACTGAAAAGTAAATTCAATTCATTGCAAATCCGAAGATCACTTGGCAGATTTGTTCAAGAAGTCACTTATTGCCAAAAGTTTCAAATGCACGAATCCTAAATCTGCAGTTTCTAAAGCAAGGAGGAGTGTTAAAAATGCTTTAGAACCTACATAGTAAATTATTTTTACTGCATTAGTTTATTTCAGATTCCTAGTCAATAAAAACTTCTATTCTTAAGGAGTTTGTTTATTAATTTTGAAATTTAAGGATTATGATTAGTATTACTTCTAGGAGATTTACCTACTTCTAGTTTTGTTTTAGTTATTTAAATAGTTGTTATTTGTTGAATTGAAGTAAGTCACCTTTCATTGAAAAATTTGCAGTACTTTTTTTTTTTTTTTTTTTGTCTTTCTTCTGTTATTTCCCAGCAAACTTTACTTTTTTAAAAATCAACATAAATCACGCAGACGAGTTATCTCACAGTTTTAATGTACTGATTTTGCATACAAATTTGTAATGATTTCATGTTTATCCATAATGATACATTAATCACTAAATGTCGACGATAAAGAATAAACAAGCAGAATCAAAAGCAAAAAACTTGTCTGTCAAAATGACTTCCATTTGAAATTCTTTAGCATACATAAAGGGGGCAGCGTCTCAGTGCAAGTTCTTATCAGGTATAGTCAATTCTAGGTTTGTAGCTTCGATATCAGCCGGCCTATTTGCCAGTCATCATTTATTTAAGCTTAGTCCAGGGTGGAATATCTTACTGAAAACACTGAAATAAATGAGAACTAATGTCCAGTAACGCATTTTTATCAGTGATGGAACACTGCAGGCTGCCTTTACAGAAGAGTGGTACTAGGGTAATGCTACCAGGGAAAACATAAAGCTATCCTCTAAAAGACCCTCTCATAGCACACTTTATATGAAAGCAAAGCTTTCATATAAAATATTTCTTTTACATAGACGAGCAGGTGAAATGATAAAGATGTTTGGAAATAATAGTATACCCCAGGAATATTTTACACAATAATCCACAAGAATTGAAGAGTACAACGACACCAAGTTTCTTAACGTGGAAAAATCGTTTGACAAAAAGTAAAATAACCACGTCTTGAGAGGAGCAGAATAACTTCACTATAGTGAGAAATATTACACACTTTAGTCGTAGACTACTGTTGACACCCAATTTTTTTTCTAAAACTTTTAATTTAATATCTAATTATTTTATAAAAGGGGTAATTTTAAATTTAAAGTGAAATAACTTGAAATCTTGATAAAAGGCTAAAATTGCAATACAGATGCTAAAGTATGTCCTACCCATGCAACCCCTTCCATTTATTAATTTATGATTAAAAGTGGCTAAAATAGTTATTAACCTAAATTCAGCCTATTTACGCAAGACATATTATACCTATCTACTTCCCCCCCCCCCCAAATCAGAATTCCCCTAATCCCTAACCTATTTTCAGCCTCGACCCGACATCCTAATCCCCGCGACCCAAATTCTTTATCCAAACACGGTCTTCTTCTTCGTATAAGTGGTGTGCTGGACGAATAGCACTGTTCCAGACACATTCTCGAAGTTTCATTAACAAAATCCAGCTGTGTCAAATCTTAATCGCACATTTCAAAATCGTTCAATCCAAGCCGTGGATACTCTTCCAACGGACTTTTTTTGGAAGATAAGGATGAAAATCGTATATCCTTTAGGGTATTGACGATTTTCACCCCTGTCTTTGAAGTAAAATGTCCGATTTAGGGCTAAATTTGAAGATAATATCTCTCAGTCCAAACCCTAACATTCCAGGTATAAAAGGTGAGGTTCTTCTTCATTTTAAGGGGTTGGAAAAAGAAAAGGAGGCAGAGCATATATCTTTTTAGTCTTTGAAAATACAAATATCATTACTGTTTTCTGTTTCTGTTTGGGATTAAATACATCCTTTTTCGAGTATCGTCGCGTCGCCATTTAAGTTGTCGACGACCTTGTTCGAGTCGTAGTCTTCGAATCGACGCCTTTGTTCACTGCTCCAAGAAACGTAATACTCTCTCCTATTATATGAATTTTTAGCTCTGATTCGTTTAGCTCATAATGTCAAGTATTTTGGGACTTCTTTATGTTGGTTAGGAAGAAGGTGAAAGTCAGTTTCTTATCATGAATGAAAGTTGTCGTTTGAAGATGTTTTATCAAAGTTTCTGGCTGCATTATGCATTGGTTTAAATGAAGTTAGTCAATATCATGAAAATTCTGATCTTTTAAATATTTTATCTAAAGGTTATGTTTTCCTTAGAGGATTAGGCAGCCTGCTGTATTTTTGGTTCATATGTGCCTGTTATAGTGAGTAAATGAAGGAATAAACGGATTGCTTTATCTGTCTCTAGCTCCCTGTTGTTTCCTGTTTTAGGTTGAAGGTTTCTCTTTTAGTTTGGTTCTGTCTGGTTCTCTTGTTGTTTGAAGAAGCTCTGGCTGGAAGATGGTTGGCTTTATAGTTTATAGGAGTTAAGATAGTGTATGTGCAGGTGGTTGAGAGAATTTATGGTGCTGTAGTTTGTTTGAAGTGTGTTTAGGTGATTTCAGGCAGTATTTAGGTGTTGGAGAGGGCTCTATTGTATTTTGCAGATTGTAGAGGGGTTCAGGTTTAGGATGGTGTTCTTGGAAGGTGTAGTAGTAGCTTCATGGGTATAGTTTGAAGCTTGGCAGTAGCATTATGTGAGGTGCAGGGGTGGAATTGTAGAGATATTTGTTTGTGAGGTGCTGGTGGAGAAGGGGCTTAGTGCAGGTGCTTGATGAGAGTGTGTGAGGAGTTTGTAGAAGTGTTTCAGTTATTAGAGGGTGTAAGAGGGTGCAGTAGGTTTGAGTGAGGCTATCTCTGTTTCACTTTGTGTCTAAGGGATTTCAGGCAATGTTAGGAGGTCAGGGGTGATTGTTCAGCTGTGTGTGTGAGCTGTATGTGCAGGAGGTTGTGTGCTAGTGTAGGAAGATGTTCAGGTAGTGTGTATGAGGGCATAGAGCATTTGTTATGGTTTTAGACAGAGTGTAGTGTGAGTGAGGTTAGCTGCAGGTGTAGGGATTAGTCAAGAGGCTGTTTAGGAGATGTTTTGGTTCTGTGCTAAAGAGGCAGAGGTGCAGGGTGTTGTGCAGGTGGTTGCAGGTGTAGTTTCAACGCTGGTTGTCCAGGTAGTGTTCATAGGTCCTGGAGTATGTTCTTGTTCTGGTTTCTGGAAGATGATTAGTCGGCATTTTACCGACTTTGAGCCTTCCTTTATAGGAACTTTATGTGTTTTTAAGCTAATTTCACGATCAATTCTTATGTAATGTTGCGTGATTCCAGGTGCTACTTAGTTTAAATGCTCGAGGCTAGAAACTGAGCGGAAAGAACACAAAAGAAGGCCGAGTCGAGTCGAAGTTGGAGTCGTGCAAAATGGAACAAGTTTTCAAGAATTTGTGCGGCTCAGCACAATATTGTGCGATAGCACAATGCTTAGCACAATGCTGAAAAAGACCCAATTGTGTGGTCAGCACAATATTGTGCGGCCAACACAATTGGTCAGCATAATTGGTCAGCACAATATTGTGCGGTCAGCACAATGCTTAGCACAAGAATGCAAAAACAAGCAGCAACTACTTCAAGTTTTCAAGGAATTGTGCGGCCAGCACAATATTGTGCGGTCAGCACAATCAGTCAGCACAATATTATGCGGTCAACACAATTGGGACGGAAGAAGATTTTTTGTGTAATTTTCTTAGGAGTATAAATAGGAAAGTGAGGTTTTATTACACCAACACTTACATTACAATTTACTCGATATTTTGGGCGATTTTGGGAGCAAAGTTGGAGACTTAACATCATTTTGTAAGCTTCTAATCTTGTAACTTTGAATCTTGATTCCATATATCAATTCAAACTTAAGTCCAACATGATTTCATCTTTTCATTGCATCTTTATTACTATGAGTCAAACCCTAGTTATGAGTAGCTAAACTCATAACTAGGGGTGTAATTATGCTATTGTGATAGAAAATTAACGGGTGTTGTTCTATTTCACTTACCATAATACAAGTAACAATTATCCAACTCCCCATTACAATAACATCAAAATTCCAAAATCCATGATTTTTGGGATTTCTTGTCTACATTGCTAGTTAAAGACTCGGAAGAGATTAACTAGTGTAGAATAATGGAGTTGGCAAGGATTTGAGTTGATAGGCTATTGATATAGACTAACTCATCTAAAAGGAGTTACGCTCGGAAGAGGTCTCCTTTCCTCGGGTCATTGAGTAGTGCTTCAAGCATTCAACTAAGGCTTTGACGAGCGGGTTGTGAAAGATCTCTCCTAGGCCGGAAGGATTCTAGAGATCACGATCGGAATGCTCGACCATAATTATACTTGTGTTGGTAAAGTGAAGTAAAGACACCCGTTGGTTGGAAATCACTATTTGTTGGTTGCACCCCTAGTCTAGTAATATCGAACAACTCACTCGTTTAATTGCTTACACTTTAGAATTAATCATGGTTTTCATCAAACAAATCATACTTCTAGGAATCAACACTAAACCTCATTTGAATATCTATTTGCAACTCTCTCACTTGACGTGCTAGTTCCCTTGGGAAATCGACCCCGACTCACATCGGGTATTATACTTTGACGACCGCCATTCACTATTAATGGTGTAAGATTGAGTGTGGATCAAATTTTGGCGCCGTTGCCGGGGAACTACGGTTTCAATATTGAGTTGCATTAGTTAATCAAAGTTCTTTAGTTCGCTTGTCCTAGCATTTTACTTTTGGTTTTGGTTTTACCTAGTGTAGGTGAAACATGGCTTATAGGAGAAATCCTAATGTCATTAGTAGTTGAACTTAAATAGAGTTTTGGCTTGTTGTTGCTTTAATGAAAAAAATGCATGAATTGATGAATTGCAACTTGGGGACCATTGAAGTGTGTTTTGGTTGAGGACAAGCACAAGTTCTAGTTTGGGGTGTTGATAAGTTGGCATTTTACCGACTTTGAGCCTTCCTTTATAGGAACTTTATGTGTTTTTAAGCTAATTTCACAACCAATTCTTATGTAATGTTGCGTGATTCCAGGTGCTACTTAGTTTAAATGCTCGAGGCCAGAAACTGAGCGGAAAGAACACAAAAGAAGGCCGAGTCGAATCGAAGTTGGAGTCGTGCGAAATGGAACAAGTTTTCAAGAATTTGTGCGGCTCAGCACAATATTGTGCGATAGCACAATGCTGAAAAAGACCCAATTGTGTGGTCAACACAACATTGTGCGGCCAGCACAATTGGTCAGCACAATATTGTGCGGTCAGCACAATGCTTAGCACAAGAATGCAAAAACAAGCAGCAACTACTTCAAGTTTTCAAGGAATTGTGCGGCCAGCACAATATTTTGCGGTCAGCACAATCAGTCAGCACAATATTGTGCGGTCAGCATAATTGGGACGGAAGAAGATTTTTTGTATAATTTTATTAGGAGTATAAATAGGAAAGTGAGGTTTTATTACACCAACACTTACATTACAATTTACTCGATATTTTGGGCGATTTTGGGAGCAAAGTTGGAGACTTAACATCATTTTGTAAGCTTCTAATCTTGTAACTTTGAATCTTGATTCCATATATCAATTCAAACTTAAGTCCAACATGATTTCATCTTTTCATTACATCTTTATTACTATGAGTCAAACCCTAGTTATGAGTAGCTAAACTCATAACTAGGGGTGTAATTATGCTATTGTGATAGAAAATTAATGGGTGTTGTTCTATTCACTAACCATATTACAAGTAACAATTATCCAACTCCCCATTACAATAACATCAAAATCCCAAAATCCATGATATTTGGGATTTCTTGTCTACATTGCTAGTTAAAGACCCGGAAGAGATTAACTAGTGTAGAATAGTGGAGTTGGCAAGGATTTGAGTTGATAGGCTATTCATATAGACTAACTCATCTAAAAGGAGTTACGCTCGAAAGAGGTCTCCTTTCCTCGGGTCATTGAGTAGTGCTTCAAGCATTCAACTAAGGCTTTGACGAGCGGGTTGTGAAAGATCTCTCCTAGGCCGGAAGGATTCTAGAGATCACGATCGGAATGCTCGACCATAATTATACTTGTGTTGGTAAAGTGAAGTAAAGACACCCGTTGGTTGGAAATCACTATTTGTTGGTTGCACCCCTAGTCTAGTAATATCGAACAACTCACTCGTTTAATTGCTTACACTTTAGAATTAATCATGGTTTTCATCAAACAAATCATACTTCTAGGACTCAACACTAAACCTCATTTGAATATCTATTTGCAACTCTCTCACTTGACGTGCTAGTTCCCTTGGGAAATCGACCCCGACTCACATCGGGTATTATACTTTGACGACCGCCATTCACTATTAATGGTGTAAGATTGAGTGTGGATCAAATTTTGGCGCCGTTGCCGGGGAACTACGGTTTCAATATTGAGTTGCATTAGTTAATCAAAGTTCTTTAGTTCGCTTGTCCTAGCATTTTACTTTTGGTTTTGGTTTTACCTTGTGTAGGTGAAACATGGCTTATAGGAGAAATTCTAATCAGAATTTGCGGAACCCCAATTACAACAAATCCATACATGAGTGACTCTTGTCCTTATTGTGGCGGACCTCACCATTGGCAAGATTGTCAAATTGTTTCCGGGAGCGAGTTGTGCGCACCTTCTCAACCATTTGAGTGGGACATATGTCATGAGTGTGGGGGTCAAAATGGCCATTGGGACGATTGTCCTAATATTCCTTATTCTTCTTCCAATGATTTTTATAATGATGCTAATGATTCTTATGAGTTTGATTGGGCAAATGCAAACATGAACATGGAGCTTGAACCCGAGTGGAAAGGCATCCAAGAGAGGTTTCAAGAAGAGATGGACCTATCGACTTCACAAGATGAACGCAATGAAAATGAAAGATTGGAACATTTGATGGAGCAAATACTTAAAAACAATTGTGAAAATGCCGAAGCCTTCAATGAGATGAAAGAAACAATCCATCAAAATGGCTTAGCAATTCACAACTTGGAAACTCAATTGAGCCAATTGTTTGACACCTTCAATGATCAACAAGCTAAGGATGTTGCCAAATTTCAACAAAGACATTATATGGAAGATGAGGTTGAGTTCCAAGAAGAATCCTCCATTGAAGATGTGCTTGAAAATCAAGAAAGAATTATTGAAGAAAAGAACAATTGGGATGAAGAAGAAATTGTGAGCCGAGCTTGGCTCCGAGATCAAGCTCGAAAATTGAAAGTCCATGAAGCATTCCTTCACGACTTAAATATCGAAGGTTGGGATCTCAAACATGAAAAAGAAGAACTAGGACAAAGAGTGAACCAATTTGATCTTGAAGCTCGTGTCTTGAACATTCTAGTGCATGAAGTGGTTGAAGCCTCCGAGGCTCAACATGAAGAAACAATGAACGATATGCTAGAAATGAGCGAATTTGTGGAAGAGAGCACAAGTCAAATCATGGGAACTCATGAAAGTGATCACATCTTCAAGATATTTGGTAATGATGCCGTGAACAAGAAATTAGTGTTGGAGTCTAGAGCGGAAATAAAAAACTTTTGTGATGAAGACTCTAGCATAGTTGAAGAGGAGTATGTCATACTTGGTGTTCCATTGGTGTTGAAAAAAGTTGGCCCTCATTCACTTCATTTTTCAACCCTATGTGTGCATAAGGCAATGGAAATGGAAGAACAAGCACCTTGTGATGACTTTGGTATTGATGAGCAAAATGGGTACATTGTTGAGTTCGCCATGCCAAGAAAACAAAATGACATTCCTCACTTAAAGGCCAAGAAGTGCAAAATGAATTATTCGGCCTTTGGAACCTTGAAATTTGTACCACCACCCCAGAAGCACAATGAAAAACTTGATTCAAAATTAGGGAGACAATTCACATTTACAAAATGGAGAGAAAAGTGTGATTTTGGTACTCATCTTGCCATGACGTTAAATTAGGCGCTTCTTGGGAGGCAACCCATGTTTAAATTCATGCACGTTTTGTAGATATATTGTGATGCTCCTAACTTGTTCTTGAGTGGATGGTGTTTGTAGGTGTGAAGTTGATCAAATGTGAAGAAAGGGGTCCAATTATGGCTTAAGGAATGGGATTGTGCGGAGTCGTGCTCAAAAGTGCAGGCCAAGAATGATAAAAAGTGAGAAGGCACAACATTGTGCTACCTAGCACAATTGTTATGAGGCCACTACCACTCCACTCCAGACAGAGCCTGCCGATACTCAGCCGACCCTTGAGGGTCCCACTGCTGCTGAGGCATCTATCTCTCCACCGACTCTTGAGGGTCCCTTGTCCACCGCTGCTGCTACATCCAGTTCTCCACCAGCCACTGAGGGCTAGCTATGACAGGGAACATTCTTTTATTTATTCTCTTAGATGCTTTCATAACTTTTAGTTGCATTAGGGACAATGCATACTTTTAGTTTGGGGGGTGGGTACTTAAAGAATGTCATGTCACCATGACATGGTGTTATGTTTGATGTATGTACAAATGTGTTTATGTTAAGTTGTTAGTACATATATGTTTAGCATCCAAACAAAAAAAAAAAAAAGGAAAAAAAAAACAAAAAAACAAAAACACATGGTACTCCCATGAACTACGCTTGGGATGCTACCTTTTCTTTATCTGATTCACTCCCGGGTGATACGTAGGCATCCCATGTGGGTGCGAAAGCCTCATTTGGGTCCGAACAACCATTTTCATTGTAAATACAATGTTGCATAAAATTTTTGAAATAACCTCCTTGGTTTTTCTTTGCCATGGTTCTTTTCCAAGGAAGTAATTGTGTTGAACCGGGCATCTCTAGTACTAGTTTAGTATTTAGTTGTGAATAATGATGATTAGTTATGGATTCTTGCTCCTTAGCAACTTTTGGCATGTTTGGTTCCACCATTATTTAATCCTTATCATATGAGCTTGTTTTGAAAAATGAATAGAAAAACTTAGTTGGTAAATTGTGCTATGATCTTTAAGTTCAACTTTTAGCTCTTATGTCACTAATTAGCTCTCATTAGGCTATAAGTAAACTTCGGATACTTAATTGCCTTTGATTGGGACTTGAATATACTCGTCTTCCTCACTTTACATGTGCCATGTGTGGTGAGGTTTTGGTGTGTTCATGTGTGTGCTTCTTGATCTAGAACTTGCCCTAAGTGTGCTTCGAGGCGAAATCCTAGGTGATGCTTGACTTGAAAAATGATTTTAGGCTTTCTTTGGCCCGCTCAGTAATCTAAAAAGCCTACCCTTGCATTATATGCTTAGTCAACCCCTTTGAGCTTAATATCCTTTCCTTTGGCAACCACATTATTAACCCGGATCAATTATAAGTGCTTAAGGCACTAACCCTCTCTTTTGGCCCTACCTCCTTGAGTGCATTGAAAGACGTGCAACTTAGGCCAAAGCCTAAGTTTGGGGTGGCACAAGTTATGGTGAAAGTGTGGAAATTAATGAAAATCAAAAGAAAATAAATTAAAAGGAAGAACAACAAAAGCGAGTTGAATTAAAAAAAAAGTGAAAAAGTGAAAAGAAACAAAAAGAAGCAAGTGAAAGATAAGAAAGAAAAAGAAGAAAAAGAGAATTGATGAATAAAGAGGAGAAAGATTGTGTATAATCCTCGATTTAGCAAGGTGTAAGTGCAAGAAAAATAAAGTGTGCCTTAATTTTTATACGGTATAGTGCTCAAGGAGGTGTGTAGTCACTATTTGCCCATATTTTACCCCACCTTTGACCAAAAGCCTACATTACAATCCTAACAAGTCCTAATTGATTTCGGGTCAAGCATTCCTGCATTAGTGGAGAGGTACACGAAGAGCAAGCCTATGGATCTTTAGTGTGCATGATGAACTTCTTTTGAGTGAGTGAGTGAATTCTTCCTATCATTAATCCCACTTGTGTTATCATTGCATTTTTATGGTTGGGATATTCTTTTGAGTGGTGAGGGCACTTGTGAAGTTGAGTTGAGGACTTGTGTTTCACTTTTCAATTGAGGTGAGCAAGTAAAGAAGTGAAGTCTTGTGATGAAGAAGCAAACTTTGAAAATCCTGTGTCATGGCATGTTTACTTTCTTTAATGTTTCGTATATGGGAGTTATGCTCACATGGCTTGGCTTAATTGTTGGCACCAACCAATGTCATTAGTAGTTGAACTTGAATAGAGTTTTGGCTTGTTGTTGCTTTAATGAAAAAAATGCATGAATTGATGAATTGCAACTTGGGGACCATTGAAGTGTGTTTTGCTTGAGGACAAGCAAAAGTTCTAGTTTGGGGGTGTTGATAAGTTGGCATTTTACCGACTTTGAGCCTTCCTTTAAAGGAACTTTATGTGTTTTTAAGCTAATTTCACGACCAATTCTTATGTAATGTTGCGTGATTCCAGGTGCTACTTAGTTTAAACGCTCGAGGCCAGAAACTGAGCGGAAAGAACACAAAAGAAGGCCGAGTCAAATCGAAGTTGGAGTCGTGCGAAATGGAACAAGTTTTCAAGAATTTGTGCGGCTCAGCACAATATTGTGCGATAGCACAATGCTGAAAAAGACCCAATTGTGTGGTCAACACAACATTGTGCGGCCAGCACAATTGGTCAGCACAATATTGTGCGGTCAGCACAATGCTTAGCACAAGAATGCAAAAACAAGCAGCAACTACTTCAAGTTTTCAAGGAATTGTGCGGCCAGCACAATATTTTGCGGTCAGCACAATCAGTCAGCACAATATTGTGCGGTCAGCATAATTGGGACGGAAGAAGATTTTTTGTATAATTTTATTAGGAGTATAAATAGGAAAGTGAGGTTTTATTACACCAACACTTACATTACAATTTACTCGATATTTTGGGCGATTTTGGGAGCAAAGTTGGAGACTTAACATCATTTTGTAAGCTTCTAATCTTGTAACTTTGAATCTTGATTCCATATATCAATTCAAACTTAAGTCCAACACGATTTCATCTTTTCATTACATCTTTATTACTATGAGTCAAACCCTAGTTATGAGTAGCTAAACTCATAACTAGGGGTGTAATTATGCTATTGTGATAGAAAATTAATGGGTGTTGTTCTATTTCACTAACCATATTACAAGTAACAATTATCCAACTCCCCATTACAATAACATTAAAATCCCAAAATCCATGATATATGGGATTTCTTGTCTACATTGCTAGTTAAAGACCCGGAAGAGATTAACTAGTGTAGAATAGTGGAGTTGGCAAGGATTTGAGTTGATAGGCTATTCATATAGACTAACTCATCTAAAAGGAGTTACGCTCGAAAGAGGTCTCCTTTCCTCGGGTCATTGAGTAGTACTTCAAGCATTCAACTAAGGCTTTGACGAGCGGGTTGTGAAAGATCTCTCCTAGGCCGGAAGGATTCTAGAGATCACGATCGGAATGCTCGACCATAATTATACTTGTGTTGGTAAAGTGAAGTAAAGACACCCGTTGGTTGGAAATCACTATTAGTTGGTTGCACCCCTAGTCTAGTAATATCGAACAACTCACTTGTTTAATTGTTTACACTTTAGAATTAATCATAGTTTTCATCAAACAAATCATACTTCTAGGACTCAACACTAAACCTCATTTGAATATTTATTTGCAACTCTCTCACTTGACGTGCTAGTTCCCTTGGGAAATCGACCCCGACTCACATTGGGTATTATACTTTGACGACCGCCCTTCACTATTAATGATGTAAGATTGAGCGTGGATCAGAAGATAAAGAGGGGCCTCAGGTTGCTAAAAGGGGGTCTAAATATTCTTCTTGATCTTTACTTGAGTTCTGGTTATGGTATCAGCTGTAGTGCATCAGTATTCTTAGTCTAGTTTAGTAGTGGCTTAGGCTTGTAATTCAATTTCAGTTTTTCCTTTTCTGTTTCCCCTCTTTAATTTTAGTGAGTCTTGATTTACTCCCTCTTTCTCTCTGTTTGTAATGTCTGCTTTTCTCCCCTAGTTCCCAGGGTATTAGCTAGTTTCAATCCTGATTACCTAGTTTTATGTGTAAATGTTCAGGGTCAACTTTGTTTAGTTTCATTGTCAATTTGTTTGTTAAGCTATATCAAAAGGGTAAGGCCTGCTTCTCTTTCACTTTTGGTGTCAAAGTTAAATTTTTGATTAAGCTTAAAAGGGGTATTTTTATCAGTGTCGCAATATAGTAGCTAATATTATACCCCTGCTAAGTTGAAATTTTGAAGCATGGTCTGGAGCTTTGAATAGCTCTTGAAGCTAGCCTAAAATCATAATAACAATTGTATTTTTAGTTAAATAATGGTTTGGCTCTTTTCTTAGAATTCTGAAGTTTATCTTTCTGTCTTCCACCATTTGAGATGTTGCTTAGTTAAATCAAAATTGAACTCAATGCCGCCGATTTAAAATGAATGCATTTTTCGTGAGAAGTTAACACTCTTACCATTGATCGTTGCCTTCTTTTGAAATTAGAGCCTTTGTTCTCTATAAAGCTATGGTTTGAAGTTTAAATTTATGTCACAACTCTTGCAAAGTTTCCTTATAACTAGTTATTAAAGGCTTGTGAATTATTTTGCTATGTTTGACAATATGGAAAGCGTGAAAACATATGGATAGTAGTGACTTTCTTTTAGTAATTTATGTAGTGTCCCTTATTTTTACTTACCAATCTCTTCATATGCTAATTCTTATTTTTGTTTGTTTTTCTTGACATGAAAACACTTTTGGGGGACGAGTTGAAATAAAACTCACAATTGGGATGACATGCATCTAGAAGTTATTTGACCGGCCCCGCATATTCGGGACTTGATATCCCCGAAAATGTAAAAAAGAGAGAAAAAGAAAAAAACGAAAAACTCTAAATTCAAGGCTCAGTGATTGAGTTACCAAATCCGGGTTCTATCTTCTAAACTCCCTCTTTCCCGTCCCTTTTAGAAAAGCATGTTTTAGGAGCCTTGTAGAATAGAAATGGTATTTGAATTGTGAATAATTATTGTAAATTACTTAAATTGTTTTTATATGAATGCTTTGTATCATTTCTTTGCGAATCGCCAATTAATTTATGGATGTTTAGAATCATTTGTCAATTAAGGAGTGCAAAATCAAATTCGGCTAAAAATCGTACCCTCATCATAATTCACATTTGAATTGCTTCTTTATTTATTATATTAAATATTCAATTATTTATTTATCTAATCTAATTTATTTATTTAGTTAATCAATTAAATTTCCATCCTTTATTTATTATGTACTTAATCTAATTTATTTAATTTCAATTAATTATTTATTTAATCAATTAAATATTTATTTAATTAATCAATTATTATTCATTTACTCCTTTATTTAATTAAAATTGATAAGTATTAATTTATTTAATTAAGTTATTTATTTGCTTATTTAGTTATCTATTTATTCAATCAGTTAATTAATCCTTTATTATTATCCAATTATTTATCTAGTTTGTTTATTTATTTTTCTAACTTCATTTAACCTTTATATATTTAATTAATTAACCAATTGATCATTATTTAATTACCCATTTAATTGATCTTAAATTTGGTCGTTTATCTATATAAGTATCGGCATAACTAAAATCTTATCTTATTTTTATTATTTCTATTATCCTTATTTAAAATTAATTTTATATACTTATTATCCTTAACAAATTTGTGAAAACCGCCGGATTAACCGCATTTAGCGAATTTTCGAAAGTGCTCCCGCTAGGGACCTTCTTTCGAATTTAATAGAACCACTTACCTAGAATCTCTGAATTTAATTTCTTTTAAATAAAGAATAAATTGCACTCTTTAGTTAACTTAGGTTCCTAATAATCCTTAAATTAGGTGGCGACTCCAATGAAACCCTTTGGAGTCCCATTTTGTTGAAGTCAAATCCCGATGTATACTTGTGTGCATTTTTTGGGAGGGTTCAACAGCATGGCGACTCCGCTGGGGATGCAAATGGTTCTAAGCAAAAGATTTTCACGAATTTACTTTATTTATATATGTGTTGATTGTATGTATGCGTAGCTTAACTCTTTGTTTGTTTGCATGCCTAAACTAGTATGCGTAAAATTAATTGTTGTGAATGAATGTATTGAAGCATGTTTTTATTTGTGCATAGTCCGCATTCCGTTCATATTTCCTCCCTCATGGAGCCTGTCAATTCTCTTTCACCTCCTCGATTTCATCACGGGGCACCCGCTTGACGGGTAGTTATGCCGGAAGGGCATTGCCCTTACCTCACTCTTTGAAACTTCTTTCGTGTCACCAAAAGTTAGTTCGGGATATTGAGATTGCCTGGTTTTTTCATGGCCAGTTCTACTGCGCTGTGAGGCCAGATCTGTCCCGCATAGGTCGAGTCAACCTCAACCGTTAGTCCACTCTTAGAAGGAGATTTTAGGACATACATGCATATACACCTTAGTTTGGACCCGGTCCTTGGTACCGTTTCCAGGAATTAAGAAACCGCCCTCTTGTCGACGGGTTATTGCAAACCTAACGACGTTGCATTTTATTTGCGATGTGGTGGTCATAGGCGGATCCCTGCCAGTTTGCCTTTGCCAAAGTTGGGAGTTTGTCTCACTGTTCTTTTGTTTGCAGGGAGATAGCTGTTTACAGTTGTTTGCCTATGCATCCAGTTAAAATTGGCAGTTGATGGATCCGAATTCGGCAAGGAGCAAATAGTTGTTGTTTTAGTCTTTTGGGACTGAGTTATTGTATTTTATTATTTATTTTGTTTTTAAAAATAGTGTATTACCACTATGTAGTGGTTTGTTGCCGGATTTCTTTTCAAGACATTGTATTATTGGAGACATTTTTAATAAAAAGCGGGATTTTAAATTTTGTTGTTTATTGTACCGTTATCTCCCAAATTTACATTGGCAATGGTTTGAATCAATCTATTACCACTGCAATAGTGTGTAACTTGACGATTAGGTCTACCTCTGGCATAAAAGAGGCACCTTACAGGGTAGGAAGCGTTCGTATTTTCATTTATGCTCAACTACTTGTGTTTGCCACATGTCAACTTGTTTAAAATGCAAAGCACTATGTGATGCGCGCTACGTGATTTGTGTGCAATTTTGCCAATGACATGCAAACTAATATGGTTACTTTTAAAAGTTTTCTTTTGATTTGTTTATCCCCCAAGCAGAGGTTTGATTTGTGCTGATTTACGCTGGCTGATCACTCCTATTACACAAGGGCAAAGGACCAATCTGCATACTGGTACACATTTCCACAACTGACAATGACTGGAATAGATGATGAACCTCGCAATACCGAGAAAAATCCTGCAACTCCTGAATCATCAAGAGGAAATGTCATTATTCCTCAAGACGAACTGATTCTTGAAATGGCTAAGGAACTACCGGTGTTAAAAGATGAGCTGGTTGCGGTAAAAGGGCAAACTCCTAAAAACACGCCGCTGCGTGGACCCGATGCATCATATCTCTGGGTCAAATGGGGCAATCTCTGGGGCAATCTCTGAACTCAATTGATGGGGTCGCCAATATGAACGCAACTTTGAACACCCACAATTCTCTAAAAGCACCAGTCCACCAAAGCAACTTGCCACTTGCCCAAGCTCCACCTCCAAATAACGCTCAATCTAGCCAAACAATCAACCGACCACCCATCTTCCCGTCACATCAACAATACCCATCATACACCCCGCACCCTACCAATACTTATTATCAGACACACACTCCATATCGATACCAAACCTCCACTTACCAAAATGAACCCATCCCGCAAGTTTATTCTGAAAATCCATCCGCACCATTAGTCCAAGTGGCGGTATCTGGCGGGCAAGATGTTCTTATTGTGCAAATTGATGATTACACCAATCCTCCTTATCTGAAGTTTCAAAATGGCGTTAGAAGAGCCGAAAAAAGCAGTCGATGGGGATGAAGATTTGGAGAAAAAGGTACAAGGTTGGGTGATGAGTCCTCTTAGCAAAGCATCAATAGGCAAGGACAAGGAAAGTCTGGAATATGAAGATTTGTGTGTTCATCCTGGAATTGAAAACCCAGAAGGGTACAAAGTACCAAAGTTTGTGAAGTTTGATGGCAAAGGCAACCCCCGAGCCCATTTGAGAAGGTACTGTGAGACCTTGGGAGTTGGGAAGAATGAAGAGCTCCATATGAAATCATTCATTCATAGTCTTTAAGGCGAGGCTTTAGACTGGTACTCCGAGCAAGATCCCTCAAAATGGATTAACTGGAGGAGTATGAGTCACGATTTCATGGAGCGTTTTGGTTTCTATGCTGAAATACCATTAGATCGGTTGGCTATTGCAAGGTTTAGAAAGAAGCCAACCGAGACCTTTAGGGAATACGCGGTACGTTGGAGGAGTGAGGCAACCAAAGTTAAGCCTCCCATGAGTGAGGAAGAGTTTGTGGGACATTTCATCGAGACATTGGATGAATTCTACTATGATTGAATGGCATCCATGACTAACTCTATTTTTTCCAGTCTAGTGAAAACTGGGGAGATGTATGAAGCTGGTTTGAAATCTGGTAGGATCACAAATTTGGCCACTTTGCAAGCTGCAAGTAAGGAAATCCAGTCTGGGTCTGGTAATGGCTTTAACAAGAAGAAGAAAGAAGAAGTGGGAGCTGTTGTGGGAGACATCGAGCGTCGACCGGCTGGAAAGTTGGATTTTGGCAATCCGTCTGCCTTCCCCACCTACCAAAACACCTATTACCCAAACTACCCCACTCACTACCAGATGCCACCTGTTCCTTATCCAGTTTACAACGCACAAGAAAATTACTACCAACCTAGAGCACATGCACCTAATCAATACCCTCGTCAACCAAATTTTCAACCACCCCAGAATTACCAGCCTCGTCCTCCTGTTTGTCCCAATATGCAAGGGTTTAATCAGAATTACGAAATGAGAGAAACCAAAACCTATACTTCTCTAGCCGAGTCATATGGCCAGCTTTTTGAGAGATTAAGAAATGCGAGAGTTGTGCAGCCTATCCCTGATAACACCCCAAACCCTCCTCCAAAATGGTGTGATGCAAATAAGCACTGTGCTTGTCACTCAGGGGCAGCCGGCCATGATATTGAGAGATGTTATACTTTCAAAGACAAGGTCAAGGGTTTAATCAAAGCAGGAACCATTCAACTAACCGGCACTCAGCCAAATGTGCATGATAATCCTCTTCCCAATCATGGTAACAATGCAGTTAATGTGATTTCTCTTAAGGAAGAGCCAAATCTGAAGGGAACCATAGTCTCTATTTATGATGTAAAGGTTGATAATATTGCTTCTAAGGTACCTAAGCAAGCACTAACTCTATTTCCAAAGAATGAGGGAACTTTTGGCCTAGGTGGCAACCCCACTGAAGGAAAGATGGAAAAGGCTGAGTCTGAGAAGAAGCCAATTAGTGTCTTACCACAGCCTCTTTTACCATTGAACCAGTCATTTGTCCAAGCACCAGAAATGGCCATGCAGAATTTGATTGAAGGTGTTGGCAGCCTATTGTTGAATGATGGATTGAAATGCAGTGCAACTATTGAAGATTCTGAGAAAGAGTCACATCTGCAGAGTGCTGAACCAAGTGATGTGATGGCTAATTGGACTTGTGGTCCAAAAGAGACTTGATGAATGAACTCGCTATTTTTTTTTTGGCATCACAGTCAGCTTGAGGCCCTGAACTGTGGTTTGCACTTTGTTTATGTTTATGTCTTTCAAATAACTCTTTTAAATCCTGCATGTTTTCTTTTGTGTTGTATGCCTCCCTAAATTAGGTTTTGAATAAACAAATGCACTGCATTCCTACCTTATTATTTTGCTATACTTTAATTATTCATGTGCTTTATTATTTGCTTCTGATTAATATACTTACTACTGCTTCAAATTAAAATTAACAAAACCTGCTTAAAACTTGGCTTGTGGCCTATACCGAAACAACTGAACAATTTAAGGATGATGCACTGGAAAGTTACTTTTGCACTCTTTGGATATTACGTTGTCGTTAGAACTTTAAACTGGGGCAGTTTTATTTGCCGGCAATTGGAGCCGAAGCGGTTTATCTATACAAATGGAAGTCGTTTATTTGATAAACCATTCAAGAAGATAAGTTGGAAGATGTTGAATGCGGAAAGAGAAAATGTGAATATTTACTTCAAACCGGGGCAATTGATGTTGAAGAAGCTCTTTCCTACTTGAGAAAAAGCAACGGGAAAATTTGCACCATGTTGGCAATGTCATTATGTGGAAAAACACTAATCCTGGCAGATATTTATGATCAAGTTTGACCAAAGGTAATCAACGCAGATGTTGTCAAGAGATATTATGTCTGAAACAACTGCAAGTTAGCATTGTTCTGAATGTAATTTTTGATGTAACGCGAACTACGCGTGACCTAATTCCCAAGGCGGGATACGTAGGCAACTCATGTAGAGCTCAGTTACACTAGCATAGGAATCCCCTATTTTTCCCTTTTATGTAAGTTTGAACTACTTCTGACCTGATTCCGGGAATGGCAACAGGATAAGTAGGCAATCCCCATCGGATTCGGTCAAAATATTGTAACACTTTAGGCTTGTTTATCTTTTATGATGTAATTTCGAACTATGCATCTGGGCAGATGTGTAGGTTTTCCAATTCGGATGCGGCTTCGGACTTAGACTGCCATATTTTCCCCAAAAATATTTATGAAAGCAGAACTATGCACAGTCTGATTCCCATGGAGGGATACGTAGGCGCTCTTAACGGGCTCGACTCCATAATATTAAAATTTTCAGTTTTCCCTAAGGAAAGCAACTGGGGCAAATTTTGCAAGGCGAATTGAAGATATGGAAGATAGAAATTAGGGCAAATTTTGCAAAAAGAGTTCGAAGGCTAAAGATTATAACTGGGGCAGATTTTTTCAAAAATTCGTATGGCCTTAGGATGAAGCGGCAAAGTTCTAAAAGTATTCAAGATTAGCATGAGTTGCAAAGACAAAGGACGTTCAGTTTGTTTCAAGATATGTCATGAGTTTGAGTTAAAGCAGAAATTTTTAAATGCATTATAACTTCGGTTGCATATCAATGATTATTTGTTTAATATTTTATCAATTACTTTACTTTGCATCTATCTTGAAATATTATACAATATTGAGTTCATAAGTCAAGTCTCTGAGTATAATTTGCAAGCCCAAGCCCGAGGAAGAACGAGGGAGCAACAACAGCACCAATTTCTAGATGAATCAACACAAATCAGACACCCCTATCCAAAACTAACAAATTTTTTTTAGAGCAGGAATGAGAAAGCTTGCACTTAAAGTATCATTCACACTACGGATGAACAATTATTTGAACACGCATCCAAAGTTGCCTTGCAAATTGCGTCGCATTCCCCTTTTCATGACTTAAAGCATTATGCTTTGTCATGAGTTATTGCCGAACAGACGGCATTTCTACCTCTATGACTTTCATTCCTAAAAGGCGACAAAGCCGAGGCTTGTTTTGTGTTTTCAAAAACTATGCCAAATAGGGCATCCTTTGTTTCAAGTGATAATCCGCACAAGGCTATCCTTGCCGGATTGTCTCGCCAATTGATTTATCAATGGCTATCGCACTGACTACATTTCCGCATTACTTTGCTTTGCACTTGCTTTGAATTATGTCTTCGCACTTGCTTTAAGATTAACGCCTTGCTTTACTCTTTCAGGTTGACCATCGTCTATGAGGATTCCCTTTGTTGGACTATCTCGCCTATTGATTCGCCAAATGGCTCTTGCATTGCTTTACATTCCCGCACTGCTTTTCTTTGCACTTCCTTTAAATTATGTCATTGCACTTGCTTTAAAATTGATGCCTTGCTTTACGTTTTTCAGGTTGACCCCCAGGCGGGGCTTCTCTCTTGTTGGAATTTCACGCCTGTTGATTCGCTAAATCGCTTTTGCGTTGCTTTACATTTCACGCTAAATTGCTTTGCACTTTCTTTCAATTATGTTTTTGCACTTGCTTTATATTATGACTTGCTTTACTTTTTAGTTTAACAGGTTAACAGGTCATCCCTGAGACCCTCCTTGTTTTGTGCTGGATCGGATCACCAGCTGATTTGTAGACAATCAACCCCAAGACCCTCCTTGCTTCATGCCCGACCGGCTCTCCTGTTGATTTGTCAAGATGTTCAAATTGCCTTGCACTTGCTTTCAGTTATGACTTTGCACTTGCTTTTATATTATGACTTGCTTTACTTTTAGTTTAACAGGTTAACAGGTCAGCCCTGAGATCCTCCTTGCTTTGTGCCGGATCGGATCACCAGCTGATTTGTAGACAATCAATTCCAAGACCCTCCTTGCTTCATGCCCGACCGGCTTGCCAGTTGATTTGTCAAGATGTTCAAATTGCCTTGCACTTGCTTTCAATTATGACTTTGCACTTGCTTTATATTATGACTTGCTTTACTTTTGGTTTAACAGGTTAACAGGTCAGCCCTGAGACCCTCCTTGCTTTGTGCCGGATCGGATCACCAGCTGATTTGTAGACAATCAATTCCAAGACCCTCCTTGCTTCATGCCCGACCGGCTTGCCAGTTGATTTGTCAAGATGTTCAAATTTCCTTGAACTTGCTTTCAATTATGACTTTACACTTGCTTTATATTATGAATCGCTTTACTTTTAGCTTTACAGGTTAACAGGTCAGCTTCGAGACCCTTCTTGCTTTGTGCCGGACTGGATTGCCAGCTGATTTGTCGAAAATCAACCCCAAGACCCTCCTTGCTGCGTGCCCGACCGGCTTGCCAGTTGATTTGTCAAGATTGTTCAAATTGCTTTGCATTTGCTTTAAATTATGCCTTCGTATTTTCTTTGTATTACGTCTTGTTTTACTTTTCAGGTTAACAGGTTAGTGTAATCACCTAATTTCGGCACCAAATTCTTAAAAAGAATAGCTCAAAAGAGCCGTGTTAGATCCTTAGAATTTCGACCGAAATTTTCCTAAATTTTAGTCTTTATTTTAACTAAAATTGTTATTAATTGGGATGTGAAATATGAAAATTTCCAATATCACTTGTTATGTGTTTAAATTTTGATTCTATAGTTTAATTGTGATAGTGTTGTTAAGTATGTGGTTTAATTTTAGTTAGTTGTGTGGGTATAAACCATTTTAATGGCCATTTGTGAAAAATAATAGCCCAAAACATTTGGCCCGTCAGCCCAAGTCCCTTACCCGGCCCATGACTTACATATATAATGAAAAAAAATCTCATTTCTATCTTCATTCCCCTCAAGTCCCATGTGACTAGGGTTACTCTGCCGAAATTTCAACTCTCTCACCGGAATTCTCCTCCCACCATGCCTTCGCCGCTATGCCGCGGCCGGCCACCACCTCCGGTGGCCGGAACAATACAAAAGTTATACCATCCGACTCCTTTCGACCTCCTGACTCCTTCCGGTCAAACTTAAAATCCGGCGACCCTTGATTTTTCCGGTGAGATTTTTTGGTCTTTCTCTTCCCCTTACCCTTCCCCATCACCCCACACCCCGTTTCCTGAATTATTTTTTCCTTACCCGTTTGCTGTGTTCCTTTTATGATTTTTTTTTTTGTTTTCTTTCTTCTCTTTTTCTTCTACTCATTTTTGTTTGATGTTGCTACTGTCTGATTGTTGGTGGAGGGGCTGTTTGTGATTGGTTTTTTGTAACTTGGTGGCAGTGGTGGGGGACTTTTTGGGTGGTACAAAGATGTTGATTGGAATTGTTGATGTTAATGGCCTGGGGGAGGGGCTGTTTCAGCATTTGATTGAAGTCGTTAGTGGTGTTGCGACGACGTTAGGATGTCGTTCGTAGTAAGGTGAGGGTGATGATCGTGTATGGTTATGATGGTGATACGGCGAGGCTTGTTTTCAGTTTTGAACGAGGCAGCTGATGGAGTGGTGGCGACGAGGTTGATTGGCAGTGTTTTATTTGGAAACAGTGTGGTTCAGGAGGGGGACGGGGATCAGTGAGCGCGTGTGGATTTTTGCTCGATGTGGCAACCATAGCAAAGTAGGGAGGCAGTGAACGGAGGTAGTGGTGACGCTGGTTCAATGTTTGTTAGGTTTATTGTGTTAATTGATCATTGAAATGAGGGGAACAGTGGTGAGCGAGGCAGCCATGGACGAGGCAGCGATGCAGCTGTGGTGATGCAGCTGATTTGGAGCAGTGACAGCGGGAGCTGCGACCAAGCAGTGGCGTCGATGTTCTGAAGCGATCAACTTGAGACGGGTTAGAAGAAATTCTCTTGGCCCTGTTTCCTTTACTTCACTTATTTCGTTTAGGTTTGTTCAGAGATAAATATTCCTTTAGATTAATTTTATCATGTGAATAAGCTTTTGTTATGCTGATGCAATCTTGGCAATTTAAACTTGAAAGTTGTTGTTTGTCTAGTAATCAAAGAAAATTATCCGAGCTTGGTAAATATTGAACGAATGTTGATTGTTTCATTTGGAGCTTTTTCATACATTAGTTCATCCGAACAAAGCATATTTGAAGTTTACTGTGTATGGTGTGTATTTACATGAGTTTACGAGGCAGGGAACTGAACTTGAAAGCAATTTAGCATGTTTAGTTATCCTAGCTGTAGCTTGGTTTATTGCCAAAGGCTCTTAATATATGCGATTTCTGTTTAGATTTGTAGTTTAGTTGGTTTGTTGGTTTGAATGGGATGGATAGTTGGACTTTATGATGTCCAAATGAACTTGTTCTAGTTTAGTTAGGATTTGGTATTCTTAGTTCTATTTTTGTTAGTTTGGGGCTGATTTAGTTGGTCTAGTTTGGTACTAGTCCTTCTAGTTGGTACCATGAGTATTTGGTGTCCTCTTAAAGGATACAACTTGTATTATTTCAGCTTTTTGGGACTGTTTAGCTGCTGAAAATAGGCCCCTATAGCTGCTGTACTTTTGTTGAAAAAATAGGACCAAGTACACTCAAGTATATGGGTGTGGGCTTGTACTTTTGTACAAGTCCACACCCCACCTTTTGACCTTGAATTTCAGCCATAAATAGGATCATTTATTACACTCTTTAGCACACAACAACCAGCTGAAAAACATTGATAGAGAAAGTAAAAAAATAAGTAAATTAGATCAAAGAATTTAGAGCCAAAGACTACTACTCTTAAGAGTCTTTGGGGTTATAAATTCTTGAGTTTTAAGTCAAAGAAAGGTTCAAAGGGGCTGTTTTTGTTTGCCGAGTTTGGAGTAAAGGGCTGTTGTGTTGTTGCTTTGCTTGCTATTGTCGTTGGCTATTGGTTTGGAATTTTCTTCATTAGGTAAACACTTGTCAAATTTTATATTTTTGATCATGTTATTTTATGTATGAAGTGGTCTGACTATGCCTAAAAGGATTGCATTTTTTTTTTACTTGTGTTGGCACCTGTTTTTTCTTGATTATTGTATGCCAAGAATAAACCATTATTTTTATTTAGACACTGATTAAGAGCAGCTTTATGGGTAAGAAATGGAATGTTGCTAGGCTGCCATATTTGAAACCAAATCCTAACATGCTATTTAAATATTTTCACGTGTATGGGGTCCTTTACAAATGTATTATGATGTTATATTTAGTAATACCAAGTATTGTATGGTATTAAAATCTAAGACTTGTAAAAGTTGCTCAGACCTAAAAAAGGACAGGCAAACGGGCCATTGAATGCAAACAATCTCACACAGGATTGTTAAGAATCTGAAAAATGAGAACAAATCTGGAAACGTCAAATTTGTTTAAAGAAAAAGGGGACATTTGGTGCAAACCATTTCACAAAATGGATTGTAGCTGCAAGACTTCGTTAAAAGCCAACGTTGTCAGAATCTAGCATATTTTGCACGTTCAGCTTTAGTTTCAATATATTTTGCACGTTTAGTGTAACTTCAAATGATATTTTAACTCTTGGCTACAAGTTTTTTTTTTATAAATAACAAATTATTTAAATGTTGTAAATTTTTAGACCATTTATATTTTGAATTAGTCAAATGCATTCTACTTTGACATAATTAAATTACCCATCCAAAAATGTAACGATTAGGAAAATTAAATAGGATTGAAAAGATATTACTCGATTAGGCACAACGATAAGTGTGTTTTGTGGTCCGCTTATTACGCAAAATTAAAAAAAATAAGATAAATCAATTCTAAATTAATTATTTTTGAAGTTAAATTCTTTTAAAATAGACCAATCCTTTGTGAGGTTGGAAATGCGTGATATATTTTATTTAAAAATATTTATTACTTATTTGTTTACTATAGATCAAAGGGTAAATTCATCCGATCCTCTGTGAGGTTGGATAAGAATAACATTTTTTTTTAAATTTTTTCGAATTAAAGTGTAAATTCATCCGATCCTCTGTGAGGTTGGATAAGAATAACACTTTTAATTTTTTTCTGAATCAAAGTACAAGTTCAAATTAACGGCATTAATATAACAACCATATTTAATAAATTAAAATTGCGAAAATAAAGCAACTGTGCTCGGCACAGGACTCGAGGGTGCCTAATACCTTCCCGAGAGTCAACTGAGAACCTTACCCGAATCTCTAAATGCAGACTATTAGACGAGTCAGAGGTGTTCCAAGGTACCTTTTGATGACTTGGCACACCTTAAACTATGTCAAGTGGCGACTCCGAGTTTCTCTAAATAATTTTGTACCTTCTTGAACACCAGTCACGAGCCTTTAAATGATAAACTCGCACGCAATTTAATTGTAATTAATATTTTTTAGGGCGTGACAGCTTGGCGACTCCGCTGGGGAAAATAGTTAAAACTAGAATCCTTGGCTCTGATAAAATTATCGCATGTTTTAATTTATTAAATATTTGGTTGTTATATTCTCACCGTTATCACATGAAAAGTTGAATGTTACTGCTTTGATATTGTTGAACTGTATATAAACTGTTGTTATATTCTATGCACCTCCTAAGGACACTAGAAGGGGGGGGGGGGGGGAGGAGTGTTGAATAGTGTCCACCGATTTTCGTTTTAAGAACCCGATTCTCCTGAGTCAAGAACCCTGTTCTTGTCTCTGTAAATTAGCTGTTTGAACACTGCAACACACACCAAACACACACTCAGAAGACATAAGGATTTTACGTGGAAAACTCCTTGCTCAAGGGAGAAAAACCACGACCCACACTCTGGGATTTTAGAATTCAATCCACTAACACAAAGAGCAAGTTTCTGATTACAAGACTCTGTAACCAAGGGGCTACACTCTAGACCCTAATCACTGCCCAAAGCTAAACTCTAGCTTTACAAGAAATTTCACACAAGTTCACCTAATATATATGCTTCTACAATAAGCCAATAGGTAAAAACAATGAACGCTCAAATTAAGAGAACTTACAACGCAATGAACCAAGACAGAATATCTAGACTCAAACAACTCAAGCACACCAGTTGTCTTCTTCAGTTATCTCACGTAGAAAGATGCTGGATCGCCTTTATATGCTCTCAACTCTCTGTTTGTGAATAACCGGTTTACGGCTGCATCAACTACTTGTATTTATACGGGCCTTGCAACCCTAGTTGAGTCCTACAAGGAATCCTTGTAATTATGGTAAGACAGGATTCCTAGTAACTCTTTTCCTTATTGAAGTCCAACTCCTATTCGCACTTCGAAGACACAACCTGGGCACCGCCTCTTTTAGTCTGACTAGGATGCATATTCATTCACGCGCCACTACTCCTAGTTCCACAGGGATTTGCAACCCACAAATCTTTTCGATCAGTCGTGCCCTTCTTCCTCAAGGACTAGGTTCTTCTATCAAGACCACTGAGTCCTTCTCGTTTGTCATGCTTCAAAACCAATGCTCAACAAATTCCCCTTTTTTGATGATGACAAAAAAATATTGCCAAAGAACCTGAATAGATAAAATTTCCCAAAAACCAACAACAAAAGGTAACAAGTTCAAGAAATTTAAAACAGATGAATTAGGTCACAAAAATCCCAACATTTCCTTCTTCCCCCTTTTGGCATCATCGAAAAGATTCAAGTACCTACATGAACCAGTTAGTACTATCCAGTCTAGAGCACAAGGCAACAAGTCAGCAAAAAAACACACAGAAGTAAGAGTAAGGGCCCAACAAGAACCAAATACTGTAAAGCAAACAGTCATAAACATGAGAAAACTTAAAACCATTATCCAGGGTGTGACAACAGCACAACCCTATCCATTAGTACACAACTGAAAAAAATAAATTGTTTGAAACAACCATCACATGTGCAAGGGAGAATGGAAGAAATTGACAGCATTTAGGAGAAATGACAGGAGGTTAGGACAGGAGGACTCAGGACTGAAGGTTGAAGTGCTTGACAAGTGCCTCAAGATGCTTTGTATTTTTGGCCCTTTCCATCACCAGCTCGGCCTCATACTTGTGGCAATCTATCTTCAAGCGATCAATTTCTTGATCCTGCAGCTTCAGCTGTCTGTGGAGCTCTGCATTTTTAGTATTCACTTCAAGAACATGAGTCTCCAGCTCCTTCACAGCATCAATGGCCTCTGCAGGTCCATAATCCTCACTCTCCTCAGCTAGCTCTTGCTTGACCTGCCTGGGCTTCTTGGAAGCTCTCCTCTCCTCGAAGAAGTCACAGTTTTTAGGCACATTGTACCCAAACATCTGATGAATGGTTTGCTTCTTCCCAGCTTACAGTGGACCCCAAAATGCTCTAGAACTTGCTGGAGGATATAGGAATGCACTAAAGAATGTGTCTTCTGATCAGTATCTGCAATCCTCTTAATGTGTCTGATGATTAGCCCAGGTAAGTTGATTCTTACCCCCTTATACAACAAGTCCATATGTGTTAGGTCTAGAGCACTAGCTTCACTGTTTCTTTCTCCTCGTGGCAGAAGGAACCTGTGCACAAACTCAAACAACAACTAGTGTGCAGGTTCCATCTCCTTTTTATCTACCTTCCTTTCCTTCCTTAGCTTGGGTTTTCCTGAGAATTTCTTGACCACACTCAGAGGAGTTATTCCATCTATCCTCGTGGGCCACTTCAGCTTTATATACCTGCAATAACCTTCAGCAGGTATGTCAAGGATCACCCCAAGCTCTTTTCTCCATAATTCTATCTCAACTCCCTTCACAGTGGTGAAAACTCTCCTGGCATCGACTCTGCAGTTTGTGTAAAACTCCCTGACCTCATCAGCAAATAACATCTTATCCTTGTTTGCAAACAAACCAAGCCATCCTTGGTCACCAATCATTCTCAGCAGTGGTTTCATGTGATTTTCCTTCTCATCATGCAAAATACTACCAGGCAGCACCTGATGCTTTGCAAAGAAGGCCACTCTATCAACTTCTTCTTCAGAACCTCTCCTTCTCTTCCTATTCTCTGCTTCACTATCAGTCTCAGAGTCACTTGGCTCCATATAACTACCAGCCTCGTCACTCTCTTCCTCTATCTCCCCAACTTTCTTCTCTTCCTCCTTTTTCTTTGCCTCTCTATCTCTCACATTGGTAATTGTTCTTTCCAGCTTCCCAACTGTCTCAAGCTGTTGCTTCAAGGCAGACCTAGCGCCAACTCTCCTGGCCACTGGCTCAGCAACAGTCCTGTCACCACTTTCTTCACTTAATTCATCAACCAATTTAGTTTTTGACACTGGCTTTCCCCCTTTCACCAGTCTCCTCCTTTTATCCGACTCTACTCTGTTCTCCTTCACAAACACTACCTCTTCTTCCTCTTCCTCACACACCAGCCTCTCATCCTCCTCACCAAACTTCCTTTTCAACCTTTTCTTCTTTGTTTCTTCTGCTTTCTTGGTAACCTCTTCACTTTCAACTTTTTCTTTCACAACCACCTCATCCTTTTCTTCTTCTGAATCTGTCCAATTGAGTCCTGCATCATCAACCTCCCTTAGTTGTTCTATCACTCTTCCTGCTACATCCACCTCTAAATCAGTCTTTTCTACTACAGGCACATGCCAATTTACCCTAGGTTCTTCCTGAACATCCTTTTGCTTTGCTTCAACTATGTTCCCCCTACCAGTTTTGTCACCAGTCTCTACTACTCCTACAATTTCATCTAGTTTTGTTACTAGGGTTTCAGTATCCACTGTACCAGGGCTTTTTATTCCTTCTAAACCAACAGGAGTAGATGGGATAGGATTAGGAGTTACCTCAGTAGATGGCTTGGATGAAACTTGTGCAGTAGGCGTAGTAGACAAAGATCTTGACAGCATCTTCTAGACCTATTTCTTTTCTCCCTTTTTGAGAAATTTTGTCCTGGCCTTAGAAATTCTTTCCGCGAGGGTGGATAGAGGTGGTTTTGCAGATGATTTCTTGAGAGTCTTTGTGGGTGAAGTGGATGAAGATTGAACTTGAGACATGGTGAAATTTTTAGGGTTTTGACTGAGATTTCAAGGTTTTTCAGTCTTGTGCTTTTGAGAGAGAATGTAGGATGAAAACGAACAGAGTTGTTGAGTGTGTGAGTTTTGTGTAGAAAGAAGAAGGGGAGAGGGTTTTGGTGATTAGACAGTTTCTGGGGAATCCAACGAAATAAGGAGATATAAGTGAAAAGCAGCTTTTTGAAATTTTTGAAAACCGGAAAGGGTTATGGATTTGACGGTTATGGACTTATTCAATTAAGCCTTTACAAGTAGTGGGGTCCATACAAGTCAAATAGAGTTTTATCCATAAAAGGAATGTGTTCTTATAATTTAGGACAGTTACAGGAACATGGAGGATCTCCCTTGACACACGTATAATTGACAATTTAAGTTCAGTTATGACTTCTATCATGCAAGGTAATGTGACTGTACCTGGACATGATTCCTCATGCTTTAGTCGGTTCTTTCTCAGTAAGTAGTAGGTTCTTCATGGGATCACATTATCTTCACTTGGTGCTTAAAGGCTGAAATAGTATACTTGATCAAGTACAAAATTAGACTGAACAGTAATAACACATTTTATACACAGATTATTGAACACTTAACTAACCAATCATTGAGGGACCACCTGCTGGTTCATCCGTGTATTTTGGTCATCCCTAATTCCAAACTGTTCCTCTCAAACTGTACCTTGTTCAATGCTTTGGTGAATATGTCAGCAATTTGATCTTCAGTCATGCAAGAATTCATAGTAATCAGACCCTTTTCCACATATCTCTAAGGAAATGGTGTCTAATATCAATATGCTTTGTTCTTTTGTGTTGGACTGGGTTCTTGGCAATATTCACTGCACTTGTGTTATCATAGAAAATCGGCACTGCTCCACATTTGATACCAAAATCCTCCAACTGTTGTTTGATCCATAGCAGTTGTGAGCAACATGATGCAACTGCTACATACTCAGCTTCTGCAGTAGAGAGGGCAATTGAGTTTTGCTTCTTTGTCGCCCAAGAGACCAAACAAGGACCAAGAAAGTGTGCCATTCCTGAAGTGCTTTTCCTATCCACCAAATGACCTGCATAATCTGCATTAGCAAACCAATTAGTTCAAAAGTACCTCCCCTTGGGTACCATAGACAGAGGTCCTGAGTCCCTTTCAAGTATCTCAGGATCCTCTTCACAGCTGTCAGGTGTGACTCCTTGGGTTTGGACTGAAACCTGGCACACAGTCCCACACTGTATACTATATCAGGTCGATTAGCTGTGAGATAGAGGAGTGAACCTATGATTCCTCTATATTTTGTCTCGTTTTTCGAAGGACCTAGTTCATCCATATCCAGCTTGGTTCCAGGAGCTATGGGCGTAGTCATTTCTTTTGCTCCTTCCATGTCAAATTTCTTCAGAAGTTCCTTGACATATTTTTGCCGATGAATCATAGTCCCTTCAGGCATTTGCTTTATCTGCAATCCAAGGAAGACATTAAGTTCCCCCATCATGCTCATTTGAAATTCACTTCCCATCAGATCAGCAAACCCTTTGCATAGCTCCTTATAAGTGGCTCCAAAGATGATATCATCGACATACACTTGAACCACTAAATAGATCCTTTCATTTCTTCTTGAGGAATAACGTGTTGTCAATCTTTCCTCTTGAGAACTCATTCTTCAACAGAAATCCTGAAAGTCTTTCATACCAGGCTCTAGGAGCTTGCTTCAATCCATAGAGTGCCTTGTCCAGTTTGTAAACATGATCAGTAAATTCAATGTTCACAAATCCTGGTGGCTGCATTACATATACCTCTTCATTTAAGTAGCCATTCAGGAAGGCACTCTTCACATCCATCTGATATAGTGTGAACTCCATGTATATAGCAAAGGCAATCAACATCCTAATGGTCTCCATCCTTGCAACTGGGGCAAAGGTTTCATCATAGTCTATCCTTCTCCCTGGCTGTATCCTTGAACTACTAACCTTGCCTTGTTTCTTGTCATTATACCATGCTCATCCAGTGTGTTCCTTAACACCCATTTTGATCCAATTATTGATCTGTCCTTCGGCTTAGGAACTAGGTGCCAAACTTTGCTCCTTTCGAATTGATGAAGTTCATCCTGCATGGCCATAATCCAATCTGGATCTTCTAGAGCTTCTTTTACATTCTTTGGTTCCATAGATGAGAGGAATGCAAAGAATGCACAAAAGTTTTTCAAGGCTGACCTGGTCATGATTCCAGTGTCTAGTTCTGACAATACATTCTCCAAGAGATGAGAGCTTTAATGTTTCCATGGCCTGAGTTGAATGTGACTGGAAGAACCTGCAACATTATCTTGGGGAGGTTCTTCCGGACTTGCTGTATCATCAACTTCATCTGATGTTCCCCCTGTCATGTTGACTCCTTGTTCTAGAGTGCTCGAATCTTCTCCTGATGTCTCTTTGTCTTCTGAGTCTTCCAGTCCATCTACACCATCTTCCCGATTTAGGCCAATCACTTGATCATCTGCCTCAGTTTCACCCAATGCTATCAAATACGACATGCATACTTTCCTCCACCGTTTTTGTTCTTTTGTTCATCACTCCTAGCATCGAACTTCCCCAATGGTTCCTTGCCATTGTTGTGAACAAAACATTTACAACCAAAGGGTTTCAGGTGAGTAATATTTGATTTTCTTCCTCTGAGTAGCTCATAGGGGGTCTTTTCAAGAATTGCTCTAATGGAACACCTGTTCAGCAAATAACATGCAGTGTTTATTGCTTCAGCCCAAAAGTTTCTTGCAAGCCCACTTGACAACAACATAGTCCTTGCCATATCCTCTAGGGACCTGTTCTTCCTTTCAACCACTCTTTTTTGTTGTGGAGTTCTTGGTGCAGAGAAGTTATGATCAATGCTGTTCTTTGCACAATACTCAGAAAATTTTGAGTTTTCAAACTCAGTTCCATAATCAGATTTGATGCTGATGAGTTTTAGACTTAACCTTTTCTGCACTACACCGACCCAATCTTTAAAGCTGTCAAATGCTTCACCTTTAGATGCCAAGAACAAGGTCCATGTGTACCTAGAGTAGTCATCAACAATTACGAACACGAACCTCTTTCCACCTCTGCTTCTGACTCTCATGGGTCCACATAGATCCATATGCAATAGTTCCAGTGGCTTTGATGTACTAACCACCTTCTTGGACTTAAAGGATGATTTCACATGCTTTCCCCTTACACACACATCACACATTTTTATGTTTTCAAATCTCTTGCTTGGCAATCCACGAACCAGCTCCTTGGATACAAGCTTGTTCAATTGTGAGAGACTTGCATGACCCATCCTTTTGTGCCACAGCTGAGAATCACTTTCTTGCACATTCAAGCATGTTAAGTTTTTTTCAGGTAATGACTTCAGCGATGCTTTGTATACATTGTTCACCCTTTTTCCTTCCATAACAATTTCTCCACTCTGTAGATTTTTCACAATACATCCTACAGAGGAGAAACTCACTTCATTTCCTCTATCACACAGTTGGGAGATGCTTAACAGATTGTGTCTGAGACCATCAACATAGTAAATATTTTCAATTGCATGACCAGAGTTCTCCCAATCTTTCCGATTCCTACGATTTGACCACTTTTTCCTCCTCCGAAGGCCACACTGCCTCCCTGAAATGCTGCGAGTGAGAGAAAATTTCTTCTATCTCCTGTCATGTGCCTTGAACAACCACTATCAAGAATCCAGCTTGGGTTGTTCTCCCTCACTCCAGCCTGCAAAACAGATTAGAGGTTAGCCTTAGGAACCCAAACAAGCTTTGGTCCCTTCTTACGAGAGAATGGATAAATCAAATCCTGTCTAGCCCATTTAGGTAGAACACTTCTTTTATTCTTGGCCTTTGCCTTGCTAAAATTCATGCACCTTTGTTTGTAGTATCCAGTTTCACCACAAAAAGTACACAACATGTTGCAAGGCAGCTCCACATACTTGCTCTTAAGATTATATAGAGGCAACAATTTCTTGAATCCTAACCCTTGTTTTCCCTTGTTTGATTTTCAAGAACCCAGTTCATTGCCTCCGATGATTTATTTCATTTAGTTAATCTGGTAAGCTCGAATTCAGATTTTTCAACCTTTTGACTTAAAATTCTATTCTTTTCAGCTTCCTGACACAGAATCTCATTAGCCCTTTTCAGTTCATTTTCAAGAAAGATTTGAACTTCACTTATTACTTGCTTATCATTTATACTCTCTCTTAACTGATTGAGTTCCAATTCTAGTTCAGTGATCTTAGAGTTTGACACAAGAGTCTGCCTTTTTAAGATGACATTGATTTCTTCTAGTTCAATGTTTTGTTCTAGAAGGCTCTTGTGCTTGGTTCTGAGATCACCTAACTCTTCAGTTAATTTATCCTTTTCAATTTTCTCCTTTTCATATCCCTCAATCAAAGTGGCAGTGATCAAAATCAAGTTTTCAGAAGAGTAAGTGTGCAAATCTTCTTTAAGATCAGATAGACATAACTCTGCTGAATGGGCAGTTTCATCTCCATCAGTTGCCATAAGGGCAGAGTCCTTCTTTTGGTTGTCATCTGGGTACAACTCCTTCAGCTTTTCCCAGACTTCCTTGGCAGACTTATATCAAATCATTCTTGCTAGCACATCATAAGTAAGCCCTCTCCTCAGGTACAATTCAGCCCTGGAGTTTGCCTGTAGCCAATTTAGATCTTGAGGATCTAGTTCTTATACCTTATTTGGCATCAGAACTCCGTTTGCTTCTCTCTTCACAGGAACATGAGGTCATCTCTTCGCAATCAGCCAAAGACTATAATCAATTGCTTGCAGGAAGTTTTTCATCTGCTTCTTCCAGCTCTTATAGTTAGTTCCGTTGAACACATGTGGCTTTTACGGATCTCTCCCTCGTCTGAACTCTTGAGGGTCTTCTTCATCTGAATTGATGCATGTCAGTCCCATCAGTGCTAGTGGTAAATCGTCTCCAGATTCCTTTTCATGATCAGACTCACTGTCAGTTGGTCCCCATGTGGCATTTAAGCTTCATTCTTCTTTCTTCTTTCAGCTTTAAAGTTTGGAGGTCGTCTTGTTTTTTTCTTATCTTTGTCATTCTCCTTTGATGTCTCCTTTTCCTTTTCCTTAGATGCTCTGTTTTTCATCCATTCTATTTCCCACATAGGACAATCCATAACAACGTGATCCTTCTTGAAGCACTTAAAGCGTCCTGAGTAATCAGGACTAAGGGTGACTAACGGCCCGGTCCGGTCCGGGACCGGTACCGGCAACCGGTTCCGGTCCGGAACCGGGCCAAAAAAATTTCAAAAATGGAATAAAACCGGCCTACCGGTCCGGTCTCATCCGGTTTTCAAAATTGGAGCCGGATCGGGACCGGGACCAGCGACCGTTAAGCTGGTCGGTCCGGTCCAGACCGGTTCGATTTAACGGTTTTTTTTTTTTTTTTTTTAGTTTTTCTTTCTTTTTTTCTTTAGGACAAATAAAGTTGAAAATTGAATTTTTTTTAATTATTACACCATTTGTAATAATTATGTAAATTGTATATTTTAATAAAACTAAACAATTATGTAAATTATAACTAAACAATTATGTAAATTATCTTTTTAAATTTAGTAATGTAAAGTAAAGAAACACTAAACAAACGTTGATTGAAAAAGGAATACACACAATTTATTGAAAATTCGGGAAATACATAATTGAAATGACAAAAACAAACTAGAAATTGAAAATTACAAAGATACTAAATAAACAAGGAATTCGAAAATACATAATTGAAATGACATAGAAAATTTCTTAACAATTTCTTCAATTATTACGTAGATATATGCCCCCCACCCGACGACTCCATTCGTAATTATGTTGTCTTTCTAAGTGTAGTATAAGTTTATAGGTTCCATCCACTAAGCTCCACTCTCTTTCACAAATTCTACATTTAGCTTTGTGATCTTCTCTATTATACTCCATAAATTCCCAAATTTCAGAGCGACGTCTTCGTTCAGGACGTTGTGGATTAGCGGGAGCTTGATTTCCAGTCATTATAATTGTTTGGATCTTAGAAGAAATTTAGAAAATAGCATTTGAGAGTAATTTGAGAGATAAATTGATAGAAAGTGCTAAATTGTGTGATATAATATTGAAATATTAGGGTATATATAGATAAAAATAGGTTGGGGGGGGGGGGTATGGGGGCGTTTAGGGGGGTGATAGGCAAATATAGCAGTTTTTAGCCGTTGGCCAACGACTATATTTGAAAGGGAGCCGTTGGCCCAAACTGCCGGTCCGGTCCGGCAGTCGGAATATATATATATATATTGTCTTTTGTTCTTCCTTTGTGTTCTATTTAAAGTGGAGGGTAATTTCAAAAATATTACAACAAAATATTATCAAGTTTTTACTTGTACATATGTTTGGAATGTTTAGTTTATTTCAATGTTTAAAGTTTAAACTTAGAATTAAAAAACTTGTAGTATTTTTTTAAACTTTGAACTTTGAAGTAATGAAAATTTTGAAGTGATGATTCAAAGTTCAAACTTTTGAATTAATTTGTTAAGTTCAAAATTCAAACTTTGAATTAGTTTTAGAAAAATCAAATTTGAACTAATTTACAAACTAGTAATTAACTGTAGAATTTTTGCGCAAACTATAAATTAAAAATAAAAAGTATGAAGACAATAGTTGTGATTGAATTCCAAGACTTGGAGAAATTTTATTGAATGGTTAAGACATAAGTAGTGCAACACATACTACAATAGCTAAACTTTCAAACTTGTAATTTCAAAATTCTTATTTAGAAAATTACATTCTTTTAAACATAGTAGCTAGTTTCTTGAGGATAGTTGTAGGCTTTTCTTTAGGAACTGGCCGTTGTTGTTCTTGTTCATCATCTCCTTCTGGTTCTTCGTCTTCTTCTTCTTCTTCTTCATTGCCGGTTTGACTCCCTTCACTTGTTCCGTCGCTCAAAATTTGATCGAGATATGCTTTTCCTTTTTTATTAGTAAGTTTTGGTAGGCCAAAGTTTCTTCGCTCTGCTCTGATCCAATCCCTGTATAAAACTCCTGTCTCCATTGCCTCCTCGTTCAACGAATATATGTGATCTCCAATTTGATGAAACTTTATTACAAATATAATTTCCCGTGTGTGGTTCATCAACAACTTTATAAGTAATAATACGTTTTTGAAATATCCAATCAGGATTTATCCAATGAACAATAACAGTAATATAATCACATCCATTAGTAGAACGACCCATATCCGTAGTAAGACATACTCTAGTGTCAAAGTTAACAAATAAATATCGCAAATAATCCTGATATTCGTTCTTAAATTTAATAATATTATTTTTAACAGTAGTTCTTGGAAAACCTTTAAAAGAGGGATCATATATAGACTGAACATAACGAACAAAACCAGTAGAAGAAGGAAAACTATAAGGTAAACCCTCGAGGGCAACTAGTTTAGCAATAGCTTTCCCATCCTTTTGTTTATCATAAGTAAGAAGCCCTCCTGTTGTTTGGTTAATTCTTGTTTGGGTACCCGAAGATTCATCATGCGCTACTCCCCCATGTTCGGTCCCTAAATATATACCACCCGCCCGCATTGACCATTCTTTAGGATGTTTGTTTTGTAAGTGGTTCCTAAGTTTACCCGTCCCACCCTCATTACCCCCAGTTTTAAAAACCCACACCTTTTCACTAATCCCACATGTGGCCGTCTGCGCATCAACATTCTTTGTTGTAAATTCCCACACCTCAGATCTTTCCTTACGTTTAGCCGGTATTCTAGTAGGAGGTACAGGAGGCAAGTCAGACTGAACTTTGGGTGGACTAGCTTGAAATTCAGGTGTTTCTTCTAAATTAACCCCGCTTTGATTCCCATATCGTGTTTCTAGCATTTCGTGATCAAGTATATTATCAGTGCTAACATTATGATAATATTGAGAATTATCTATGTGGGTGAACTGACTAGAACTACCAGCAATTTCTTTACCCCTATTTCCCCTACGACACGCCCCCCACTACTAGTTCCAATTGAACCTCTTTGAGATATAATAATAGCAAATAAAATAAATATATATGACAAAAAAAATTATAAAAGAGTAGAAGTAAGAACGACCAACCAAATATAAACGTATAGTAGAAGTAAGAACGACCAACCAAATATAACCGTACAATTGAGGTGAAGTTGAAACTTGAGCCTTCACTTCAATTAGTTAGTTGAATACTTGATAATCGAGAAATTACAAAATTAGCCAAATTGATATTTCAACCAAGTAGCGCCTCCAATTGACCCAATACTTGATATTTGTAAACTTCACCAAATAGCCAAATATAAATTTGATAGCAACTCTAAATAGAACTTGATAAAGTAGCCAAATTATAAACTTTTAACAAATAGCCAAAGTAGAATAATAGCAATATTGTAGAAATTTGAGAGAATTGGAAGATTTGTGTGAAAAATATGATGAAATAATGTAGTATTTATAGAAAAAAAATAGTTAGGGGTGTTTATGGGGTGGTAGAGGGGTCAAAATGGCCGTTGGACAACGGATAGAAAAATCTGACTTTTTTTTTTTGGACCGGTCCGGTTCCGGTCCATTTTTATACCGGTACATCCGGTTTTTTTGGTCCAAACCGTGTCGGAACCGGGCTCGGAGCCCGTTAGGGATATTGGTCCGGTCTCAACCGGTCCGAGCCGGTTTCCGGCCCGAATCCGGCCCGGTCCGGTCGAAACCGAACCTTTAGTCACCCTTAATCAGGACTGTCAACTATGTTCTTCCTTCCAGAGGTTTCCTTGCCACTTCTCTTAAAGCCTTTGAACCTACCCAGGTTAAGCTTCTGTCTTAGTGCACTAACCATTGCCGCTTCAACTGATTGCAGATCAACATATTAATCAGTTTCTTCAGTTGCTTCAAGCGCAAGGGTCTTGTCCTTCTTCAGAGCTGGTTTGGCTTTTGAGTCTTTCATCATCTCATGAGTTTTCAAGCTACCAACCAGTTCCTCAAGTTTAATGGATCTTAGAGGTTTAGACTCAATGATGGCAGTCATCTTGGGTTCCCAAGCTTCAGGAAGCACATTTAGGATCTTATCGACCATCTCCACTTCTGGTAATTCCATATCCATGGATCTCATCTCATTGGTAATAATGGTCAACCTGGTCATCATATCCTGGATTGATTCCTTCTCTCCCAAAGAGAACATCTCAAATTGTCTCTTCAGCATTCTTCTCTTTGAGTCTTTTACTTCATTGGTTCCTTCATGCGCAACCTGCAAGGCATCCCAGATCTCCTTGGCCGTCTTGTAAGATGATACTCTGTTAAACTCCTCAGGACCAAGACCACAAATGACCAAACGTTTGGCTTTGTGATTTTTTTCAATCATCTTATAGTCTGCCTCATTGAACTACTCTTTCAGTTTAGGTTCTTGTTTGGCAGTAGCTCCTTCACCAACTATTTTAGTGGGGATCAAGTTCCCTTCAGACACTATCAGCCACAGTTGATAATCTTCAACACAAATGTAATTTTCCATCTTGTTCTTCCACCACGCATAGTATTGCCCATTGAACTGATTGTCCTTCTGTAATGGTAGGTGATGCACTCATGATTCTGATCCTTCTCAAGATGTTAACCTCACACGAGAAGACCTACTCTAATACCAATTGTTATATTCTATGCACCTCCTAAGGACACTAGAAGGGGGGGGGGGGGAGGGTTGAATATTGTCCACCAATTTTCATTTTAAGAATCCGATTCTCTTGAGTCAAGAACCCTGTTCTTACCTCTGCAAATTAGCTGTTTGAACACTGCAACACACACCAAACACACACTCAGAAGACACAAGGATTTTAGGTGGAAAACTCCTTGCTCAAGGGAGAAAAACCACGACCCACACTCCGGGATTTTAGAATTCAATCCACTAACACAAAGAGCAAGTTTCTGATTACAAGACTCTGTAACCAAGGGGCTACACTCTAGACCCTAATCACTACCCAAAGCTAAACTCTAGCTTTACAAGAAATTTCACACAAGTTCACTTAATATATATGCTTCTACAATAAGCCAATAGGTAAAAACAATGAACGCTCAAATTAAGACAACTTACAACGCGATGAACCTAGACAGAGTATCTAGACTCAAACAACTCAAGCACACCAGTTGTCTTCTTCAGTTATCTCACGTAGAAAGATGCTGGATCGCCTTTATATGCTCTCAACTCTCTGTTTGTGAATAACTGGTTTACGGCTGCATCAACTACTTGTATTTATACGGGCCTTGCAACCCTAGTTGAGTCCTACAAGGAATCCTTGTAATTATGGTAAGACAGGATTCCTAGTAACTCTTTTCCTTATTGAAGTCCAACTCCTATTCGCACTTCGAAGACACAACCTGGGCACCGCCTCTTTTAGTCTGACTAGGATGCATATTCATTCACGCGCCACTACTCCAAGTTCCGCAGGGATTTGCAACCCACAAATCTTTTCGATCAGTCGTGCCCTTCTTTCTCAAGGACTAGGTTCTTCTATCAAGACCACTGAGTCCTTCTCGTTTGTAATGCTTCAAAACCAATGCTCAACAACTGTCTTCCTCCGCAACCCTCTGAGTCTCTGAAACACACGCACACGCGCACTTACCGATTGCTTGTGGTATCTGGGACTTTCTTACTAAATTGCCCATGATTTGGGAGGAAGGTGTGACGGAGTTTTAGGCCGGACACACTGTCTCCGAATAGCCCTGATGCGCTTTCCGCCCGGTTTGTCCACCGGATTTTTTCAGCCAGTCTAGACACTGAGTCAGTTATTTCACCCAAAGTTAAAACTTTAGGCCCAATTATCTGCATCATATCCGACTTAATGAGGTGTGATACACCGGTATTGCACTTGTCTAGGCTGACTACTTTTTTGTCTAAGCGGGACCCACTTCCCGGGAAAGATTTATCTAAAGGCATTTTATGTGTTGCATGCGCCTAGAAAAGTTGTTATGCTGACCAAATTGGAGAGGGACGGATTTCAAAAGAAAAGAAAAAAAATGAAAGGAAAAGTGAGGAAATATGGTGAATTTTATGTTTTAAATGTAAGTGTCTTGTACTTTTATAAAATCGAGTCATACTGGTGTAATGGAAAATTTCTGTAAAGTGCCAGTGTTGGTCGTATTTTGTAGATGTCAGTTTTGTGTCGTTATAATGATGAAAATTTTACAAAAAAAAAAATATACGCTTAGTTGTTAGAAGTCGGAAAAGATTTTGGTGTCAGTTTTCACGTCGTTATAATGGCGAATTTTTAGAAAAGGCTCGTATATCGATGTCGGAAGATTTTGGTATCAGTTTTCACGTCGTTATAATGGTGAATTTTTAGAAAAGGCTCGTATATCGATGTCAAAAGATTTTTGGGATCCAATTTTTCACGTCGTTATGCTGGCGAATTTTTTGCAAAAAAATACTTTAGTGTCACTACTGGAATGAATTTTCTTTTTGTCAATGTGGCGTCGCTGTAACGTTGAATTTTTTTCTTTTGTAAATTACATCTAAATACCAATGTTGGTAATTTTCTGTAGTCAGTCCTGATGCCGTTATGATGGTTCTCTTAGGGTCAAGTTTACGTCGTTGCAATGACAAAATTTTTGTTGAAAGTTGGAGTTTCGAATTAGAAGTTTAGGCATCTGTTTTGCTCTGTTGGTCAGTTGTTTTAAGTTGTTTTCAGGCTTTAACACATTTTTTCATTAGGTATAATGGCTGCATCATCTTCTAGGTCGGTCAAGAGAAAATACCCTGCTGATGCCATTCCACCCTTTATCATGATGACTGATGGCCCACCCAAATCGGATAAATCTTTGAAGTCTTGGTGGGACACAATGAATAATATGCAGAAGAAATTAGTCCAAGATAAGATCGTTTTTCTGACTGACCTTGTGACTAAACCTATTGTCCCACGTCGAGAGTTGATCAGTGCACTAGTTGAGTTTTGGAACCCAGACCAAAATACTTTCTGTTTTAAAGGGTTTGAGATGACACCGACCCTCGAGGAAATAGGTGGGCTTGTTAAGCTGGATTTTGAGAAAAAGAACATGATTGCTCCAAAGAAGGTCAATGAGTATGATGTTTTTAGTAATATCAAGGTACGAACAGACCTCTCAATCGCTAGTGTTCGTCAAGGCTGAGTTTCATTTGACTACCTTTATGATCATTTTGGGGCCGATAATGGTTTTAAAAAGCATGGATTTGAGTTCCATGACAAGCTGAAATATGAGGATTGGGTGCAACTTTGTCCTAAGGTCTTTGTTTTCGCTTTGCTGGGGTTGCTGGTTTTCCCTATACCAAATAGAGCGATATCTATTAAGGTCAGTTGGATCATGACGGCTTTATATGGTGGAGCGCTGAATGTTACTATCATTCCAACAATTCTGGGTAGTATATTTCATGCTTTGACCCGATGCCACAGAGGAGAAAGAGGTTTCTTTGAGGGGTGTAACCTCCTATTACAGGTCTGGTTCTTGGAGCATGTCCGCTCTTTCCCACCTCGTGAGACTCTTAGATACTGTAACACTGATTATCTCGGGTACCATCTCGAACATATTGAGAAGTACAAATTTCCAGAAAATGAGCTAGATTGGAGGTCATTCTTTAACTCTCTCACGCCGGACAGGGTTTTGTAGTTGTGCACAGATGTGTGGACCATCCTTTTCTAGTTCTGATGGGTTTGACGGCATCCCAGCCTTATGCTCCTCTACGTGTGCTTAGACAGTTGGGTCGAAAGCAGGAGATCCCAATAGTTGAGGACATGAGTGCATATGTTTCAGACAATCCTCTCCACCCAACTACCCTTAGAGATGATATCTTGTGCTTGTGGGATACTAGGAGGTACCTCGTAGAAAATACACAGGTCTAGGATAGACTTAGGGGGGAGGTTGTTCAGGAGTACAAGTTATGGTATTACCGCCAGCCCATACCCAGAGTGATGCCCGCGAGGTCGAAAGCAGGCATGGTTGACATTGAGGCCAGGTTGGATATGCAGGTCCAGCTTGCTAGGCGTGAGATTGGGGAGGAATACCGTGCTACTATACAAAGCCTAGTTGCAGAGAGGGACGCCGCCAGAGCTGCTTAGTCAGAGACTGAGGGTTTAACACATCAGTACTCAGACACTATCAAGCGCCTTCATGACTTGCATCGTAGAGCATTGACAGAGAGGGACACTGCTCTAACTGCCCAAGCTGAGAGCGACAGATTTGTACAGAAGTGCCTTGGAAACATTGACCGATTGCATGAACAACTTGATCAGGCAGTGATTTTGAAGAATGATGCATTGAGATTGGCCACGACCGAGCTTCAGCAGATAGCCGTGTCAAGGAGAGTCATTGATCGAGGTCAGGAACGGGTGTTGGAGTTGGCAAACTATTTTGCTCAGATTTGCTTAGATCATAATAACTCGTCTAATAGGACTATCCTCATTGAAGCTCCAGATTATGTGAGGAATGTATCACGGCGGGTGGACATACTGCATAATATTTTGAGCCAGCCTTTGCCACCAGCCGAGGAAGATCCCGAGGAGCCATTCGAGTATGACCCAGAGGAGCCAGCTGACTTTGTGCCCGGGTCACCTTAGTAGATACATCAAGCCAAGATGATGCAGATTATTGCTTTTTGTCATTTATTTAACATCTTGGCATGTTGTACTTGATGTCGCTTTTGAAGTTAGCATGTTGTAATTTATTTTTTTAGTCATTTGTATGTTTCTTTTGGTTGTGCTCTGGAGCACTGTATGTACTCTTTCTTTTTAGTAATGAAAGTCTTTTGCTCAATTTTATGTGTCAATTTATTTCACCCTCTAGCCTCACTTGAAAAAAAATAATACGAAAAAAAAGAGAAGAAAGAAAGGAAAAAAAAAAATTGAACAATACACTTGGGGATCTAATCTAAACCAATTCGGGATGATGCATAACGACCTTAGGCATTGGTTAGGCCGACGAGCAAATTCATGTTCCATGATATCTTGTTGCACTAACGTGTTTTGATTTGAATAGAGCTTGAGCAACTGCCGTGCTGGCCCCACATTCCTATTCCACTAGAATCAAGGGACCACTGCCGGTTCCAGAAGTGGTTGAAGCACCTCTTCAGGAAAACACTCCAACAACGATGGCTGAGGAAACTGTGAACACTGAGCTGGTTCGTTTAGCTGAGCAACAGGCTAAGATGGCCGAGGACTTCACCGGCTATGAAAGAAATGATGATGCAGCTGGTTCGTAACTTGGCAGCAGTTCAGGCACCTCCTGTTCCGCCGGGTGCTGCTGGTTTTATGACAAATACTCAGCCACCAGGGCAAGGGCAATCCACAATGGTAGAAGACCCCCGTTACCCTCTGGGATTTGGTCCACATCTGGAAACTGACAATGCAGCCGGACCTTCTACTGTACAACCTGAGGCACAATTCTCACAGCATGGACAACATGGCCAAGCCCAAGTTCCTACCACAGCATTCACCGTTCCTGCAGGACACACTTTGCAAAGATCGAACAGTGACCCACAGGTAAGGGCCCGTGATCAACAATTTGAACAAGCTCAGGGTAATGTGTGCCGCCAAAACGAGTCGTATGATCAGGGACACCACCCAGAATCACATGCTGATGTCGAGAGGTTGGAAAAAACAGAAGAGTATGACTTTGCTCGAAAATTGAAAAGCTTGGAGCAAACTGTGAAAAACATACAAGGGCAAGGGGGTAAAACCAATATTTCATACAAAGACATGTGTTTGTTCCCTCATGTGCCATTGCCTGAAGGTTTTGTTGTGCCTAAATTTGATCCGTACACTGGAAAAAGTGATCCAAGGATCCACGTGAAGATCTACCTTAACAAAATGAGGGGCATTGAGAAGGATGAATTGTTGATGGCATACTTTGCTGACAGTATGGGAGGACCGGCAACAGAATGGTTTGTACAACAAGAGGTTTTGAAGTGGTACACTTTCGATGACATGGCCAGCGCTTTCCTAAACCATTATGGATACAAAATGGAGGCTGCTCCTGATCGTTCTTCTTTGAAGACGATCACAAAGAAACCAAGTGAAAGTTTCAGAGAGTATGCCTACAGGTGGCGCGAACAGGCGGCGCGCGTGAGCCCTTTGATCCCAGATAATAAGATAGTTGAAGAATTCGTCGAAGTGCTCGATGAAACATACTACCAAGCGATGGCCTCTGCTATTGGGAAGCAGTTCAGTGAAGTAGTGAGAATTAGCGAGATGATTGAGAGAGGAATCAAAGCAGGCAAGATTGTCAGCCAAACAGCTTTGAGAGCCACAACCCAAGCATTGCAATCAGGGTCAGGTGCTTTTGGAAAGAAGAAAGAAAAGAAAGATGAAGTGGCAATGGTTGGTCCTGGACCGAGAAGAAATGATGGAAGATACAATGACCGTCAAGGGTACATACAGACACCCCCGCCACAACAATTCTATCCACATCATGTCCAACAATTTTCCATGCCGCAGTTCACATTCCCTGTCAGTGCAGCATCTTATGCTCAGCCGCTATCTGGTCCACAATGGCGTGCACCCCCTGCTCCAGTCAAGTATAACAATCAACAGGCACATGCTCAATTCCCGGTTCAGCAAGAGACACCTTATCGACCACGAGGTCCACCGGGTTTTCGTCTAAACATACAACAGAGAAACATGCAATAAGAGAAAAGGCAGTTCACCCCATTGGGGGAAACTTATACTAATTTTTTTGAAAAGTTTCAACAAGCCAATCTGTTGAAACCAATCCCGGGAAAACTGAACCCCAATGGAAGAGTTGATCATTCACGCCATTGTGCATTTCATTCTGGAGCACCTGGACATGACACAGAATCCTGCTGGGAACTCAAAAGGGCAATCCAGGCAATGATAGACAACAATCAGATAAAAGTCGTGGGAGATGAAACACAAAATGTGAATCAAAATCCTTTACCAGCTCATGATGTGCAAAACAACGTACACATGGTAGGGATGGTACGCATAGAAGAAGACATGAAAGGGAAAGCCGCCAAGCAAATTGCGGCAGTTGGTCCCTCCCCAGACATCAAAGCCCCTGAGCCATTTATTGTTGTAATCGGGGGAAAGTCAAGTGCGTCTGTTGTCAACAAAGCAAAGCAAGATGCAGCTGTTGAGCCAAGTTTTGCAATTCCAGCTGCAAAGCAGGAAAAAGTTCATGACAGTGCACCAGCATTTATTGTGCAAGGGGCATCATGCCAGAAAACTCCGGTCTTCGAGGTTAAGGAAAAGAAGTGTGAACCGGTTATCATCACTCAAGCAGTGCAACTCCCTGTCAAAAGTACAAAGGCTGTTCCCTGGAACTACAACAAGACAATTGTGTCTTACAACGGGAAGGAGATCATGGAGGTTGCTGCAGATGTACATGGTCTAACTCGGTCTGGGAGATGTTTTACCCCAGAAGAATTGAGAAAGGCAAAGCCAGGTCGAGAAGACCAAGGACCCATCAAAGAGCCGGTGTCCGAGAAAGAAGCTGAAGAATTTATGAAGAAAATGAGATCGACAGATTATTCTATCGTCGAGCAATTGAGAAAGACTCCAGCTCAGATATCACTTTTGTCTCTACTTATGAACTCTGAAGCACATTGCAACGCATTGTTGAAAATATTGAATGAGGCCTACATTCCTGAACAAACTACTGTGGCCAATCTGGAAGCACTTGCTGGCAGAGTATTTGAGACTAATCGTGTGATGTTCACCGATGAGGAACTGCCAGTAGAAGGAACTGGTCATAATCGGGCGCTTCATGTCTCGGTTAAGTGTGAAGACTCCTATGTCACACGTGTTCTAATAGATGGCGGCGCAGGATTGAACATTTGCCCTCTGTCTACATTGAAGAGTCTAAAGGTGGATATGAGCAAAATCAGGGCAAGTTCTTCTACTGTTCGTGCTTTTGATGGTGGAATTCAAGAATCTTTGGGCATCATTAATCTTGAGTTAACCATTGGTCCCGCTACCTTCAGCATTGAGTTTCAAGTCATGGAAACAGATGCATCTTACAATCTATTATTGGGCCGACCATGGATTCACATGGCTTGTGCTGTACCCTCTACAGTTCATCAGGTGGTCAAGTTTACTTGGGATAATCAAGCTGTCGTAGTTTGTAGAGAGGATGACTTACAGTTTAACAATAGCCTGGACGTACCAGCCCTTGAAGTTGTCACCACACGTCCGACCATCATGTATCAAACCTCCAATGTGGTGTATGTCGAAAGAGTAACAGAAGGGAAACCTATACCTATCCCAAGAGTGCCAGAGACGTCTATTATGATGGCATCTGAAATGTTAAAGCATGGATTCCAATTTGGAAAAGGCCTGGGAACATCACTACAAGGCAGGGTAAATCCAGTTTATCCAAATGCCGTGCAAGGCACGTGGGGACTAGGGTTCAAGCCAAAAGCAGTTGATCGCAAGCAAGCAAAGAAAAAGAAGTCGGAAGTTTGGTCTCTCTCTCAAAGCCAATTCCGTGTCTCGCTCAATCTTTTGTGGGTTATGTCATGAAACCAAAGGTTGTCACTACAAATGTCAACACATTGGAAGACAATCAGGATGCACCATTTGATCTAGGTGGCATTTTTGAAATGTACATGGTACAGCCGGGCGAAAGCTCCAACAATGCTTCAATACAGTACTTTGGCCCGGACGTGCACCTGACTAACTGGAATGCAACTCCCTTCCCCATCAAGAAGGGGTCTTGGTAGACTGTTGTTTTGCAGTTTTCTTTTGAATACACTTGGATATTCTAAGGGTTGTATGCCAAGTGTATTATTTTGCTCATCTTTTCTTTTGTAATTCAAACCCTTTTTCGTTAATGAAAGGCCTAAGAGCCAAGCTTTCCTTCAATCTCTGTTCATATTCCTTTTTAATCTATTTTTGGTTATCTGTAGTGATATATCTGCTGGTCCTGATATCATGACATGTTCAAGGAACTTATCATCCGTCTAGGGACCACAATCTGATTTTGGCTCCATAACCATAGTTGAGGTTGAAAGTGATGAAGAAAACATTGAGGAATCTGTTAACAAGATTGAATATGATGGGGAACAAGCTGATTTTGAAATAGGCCTGGAAGTTGAATGCCATGAGGGCAAGCCTAAACCCAATTTGACTGATACAGAGGATGTTAATCTTGGGAGCCCTGATGATGTGAGGGAAACCAAGATAAGCATGTATGCCCGACCTGAAGTAAAGAACGTTATTCGGAAAGTGCTTTTTGAATACCGGGATGTTTTTGCAAGGTCATATGATGAGATTCTGGGTTTGAGCTTTGAATTGATAGTCCACGAATTGCCAATTCAACCGGGTTTCCCTCCAGTGAGACAGATGCAATGGAAATTCAAAACTGATATGATCAAGAAAATCTATGATGAAATAATGAAACAGTTAGATGCAAAAGTAATTCAATCGGTTCAGTACACTACTTGGGTTTCAAATGTTGTCCCGGTTCCTAAGAAAGATGGAAAAACAAGGATATGTGTCGACTATCAAGATTTGAACAAGGCAAGTCCCAAAGACAATTTTCCGTTGTCTAATATTCACACTCTCGTAGATAATTGTGCCAAACATGAGATACAATCCTTCGTTGACTGCTATGCTGGATATCACCAAATCCAGATGGATGAAGATGATGCATACAAAACGGCATTCACTACACCTTGGGGAACTTATTGCTATAGAGTGATGCCGTTTGATTTGAAAAATACTGGGGCAACCTACGTGAGGGCTATGACTGCCATTTTCCATGATATGATGCATAAAGAAATAGAAGTGTACGTGGATGATGTGATTATCAAGTCTAGAACTACTGAAGAACACGTGAGAGATCTCAGAAAGTTCTTTGAAAGGCTCCGTAGGTACAATCTAAAGCTGAGTCCAGCCAAGTGTGCATTTGGTGTACCTGCTGGAAAATTATTAGGTTTCATTGTTAGCAGGCGAGGTATTGAATTGGATCCCGCAAAGATCAAAGCAATACAAGAATTACCTCTGTCTCGAACCAATAAGGATGTTAAAAGCTTTTTAGGCAGGCTAAATTACATCAGTAGGTTCGTTGCTCAACTTACCACAATATGTGTGCCGATCCTCAAGTTTTTGAAAAAGAATGCATCAATTGCATGGACTGAAGAGTGCCAAGAAGCCTTTGACAAGATCAAGCAATACTTGTCAAATCCTCCTGTTTTGGTCCCGCCTGAGCCTGGCCGACCATTAGTTTTGTACTTGTCAGTCAATGAAAAATCCTTTGGTTGCGTACTGGGGCAACATGATGCCTCGAGAAAGAAAGAGCAGGCAATTTATTATCTGAGCAAAAAGTTCACAGATTGCGAGGCCAAATACAATTTGTTGGAAAGGACGTGTTGTGCCCTAACTTGGGTTGCACAAAAGTTGAAACATTATTTGTTGTCCTATACCACTTATCTGATTTCCCGGATGGACCCATTGAAGTACATATTTCAAAAGCCAATGCCAACTGGAAAACTTGCAAAATGGCAGATCCTGCTCACATAATTTGACATAGTTTACGTCATCAGAACTGCAATGAAAGCTCAAGCCTTAGCTGATCATTTGGCTGAAAATCCGATTGATGACGATTACGAGCCATTGAAGACTTACTTCCCTGATTAGGAGGTAGATGTGCTTGAAGAATTGATTAATGAAGAAGAGCACGTGTGGAAAATGTACTTTGATGGTGGTTCCAACTCGAAAGGCCATGGTATTGGAGCAGTCCTCATTTCTCCCTCAGGACATTACTATCCGGCAGCTGCCCAACTCCGCTTTAATTGCACTAATAACTCATCTGAGTATGAAGCATGCACAATGGGTTTGCGTATGGCACTAGACAAGGATATCAAAGAATTACTGGTGATCGGAGATTCAGATCTTTTGATACGCCAAATGAAGGGTGAATGGGAAACTCGAGACCTTAAGCTGATCATGTACAAGCAGTGTATGGACGATCTTCGCCAAAAGTTTGATGTTCTAAAGTTTAGACATGTTCTCAGAATACATAATGAGTTGGCTGACGCATTGGCTACATTAGCCTCAATGCTTGTCCATCTTGATAAAGCCCATATTGATCCGATAGAGATTCAGGTCCAAAGTCAACATGCATACTGCAATGTAGTTGAAGAAGAAATTGATGCTCAACCGTGGTATTTTGATGTCAAGAATTTCCTTCAAGACGGGACGTATCCGCCAATGGCAGAAAATAATCAAAAGAGAACACTTCGACGACTAGCAAGTGGTGTCTTTTTGAGTGGAGGGGTGTTGTACAAAAGGACACCTGATCTGGGACTGTTAAGGTGCGTGGATGCCACTGAAGCCACGAAAATTCTCAATGACATGCATTCGGGGATTTGCGGGCCTCACATGAGCGGGCATGTGCTAGCTAAGAAGGTACTCAGAGCAGGATACTTCTGGCTTAGCATGGAACATGACTGCATTACTTTTGTGCGAAAGTTTCATCAATACCAAGTACACGGTGATTTGATACATTCACCTCCTTTAGAGCTGCACACAATGTCAGCCCCTTGGCCTTTTACAGCATGGGGAATGGATGTTATCGGGCCTATTGAACCAAAAGCATCAAATGGGCACAGATTCATTTTGGTTGCAATAGATTACTTCACCAAATGGGTTGAGGCCGTCACTCTCAAGTCTGTGACCAAGAAAGCCGTGGTGGATTTTGTTCATTCTTCATTATTTGTCACTTTGGTATCCCAAGTACCATCATCACCGACAATGCAGCAAATCTGAACAGTCATTTAATGAATGACGTGTGTGAAAGATTCAAGATCATGCATCGAAATTCCACACCTTACCGACCAAAGGCAAATGGCGCGGTTGAAGCAGCCAATAAGAATATCAAGAAGATCCTTAGGAAAATGATACAAGGATCTTATGATTGGCATGAGAAGTTGTCTTTTGCTTTGCTTGGTTATCCCACAACTATGCGCACTTCCATAGGTGCAACCCCGTATTCATTGGTATACGGAACTGACGTAGTCATACCCGCTGAAGTTGAAATACCGTTTCTCAGGATCATCGTGGAAGCAGAGATTGAGGACACAGAGTGGGTCAAAACCCGATTGGAACAATTGTCATTCATTGACGAAAAGAGGCTCAATGCAGTTTGTTACGGTCAAGTGTATCAGCAAAGAATGGCCCGAGCCAACAACAAGAAAGTGCGCCTCCACGACTTGAAAGAAGGGCAATTAGTGTTGAGAAGAATCTTTCTTCATCAGGAAGAAGCTAAAGGGAAATTTGCTCCAAATTTGCAAGTGCCATACATGGTAAAGAAAGTATTGCCAAATGGCGCCTTATACCCTACAGATCCGGAAGGCAGGACAACCGAGATACCCGTCAATACAGACGCGGTCAAGAGGTACTACATTTGACTCCAAGATGGCTTTCAAATCGGGATGAGTGCAAGGCTTTTGTTCTTTTTTGCTATCCCAAAATTATACCCCTTATTAGCACTTTGAACATAGTACTTTCGAGACATGTTCTCAGTTGGAATCAATGTAATTGTACCAAAATAAAATGAAACTGGAAAGCATCGAAAAAAACTTAGGCATTTGCCTAGAGCTACGTCTGACGCGATTCCTCTCAAAAGGATACGTAGGCAACCATTCTGGTGCGGTCGCAACAAGAGAAAATTCCTCTTTCCCTGTCTACTTTTTATTCGCGCAACGGGATATGTCAAGAAAATCAAATACCCCAGTTCATCCTAAACTGGGGCAAAAGTTGTTTTTATTTTTTAAGAATATGGAGGAAATTCAATATTCCTCCCCATTTTCTTTGTGTTCGTAACAGTGAAAGGTTCATTCTTTCCTGTTTCATATTGACGCAAAACTTGCCTCCACGTTTGCGGCCAACATCAACAGAAATTTAGACCCCCCTTTTATGCTAAACTGGGGCAGAAGTTTGTTTTTATTTTATTTCATAAATTAAAAAAAATTAAAACAAACTTCTATCATTTTTGTATCATCTATTCAAATGTTTCATGAGATGTTTGGCATACCAGTTTCGAAGTCAAGGAAGAAAAATAAAGCGCCCAATTCATTCTAAACAGTGGGGCGAAAGTTTTTATTTTTTAAAGAAAATATGTCCAAAGGGGAGCGAATTGTACGCAGCCACCTCATGATGCAATTTGGAGAGCTTATGTCAAATTCTCCTTTATGACAAGGCGATGATGCCATCAAAAGAGATGTTTCTGTTGTAAATTGCATTGAAAAAAAAAAAGAAAAGAAGAAAAGAAGAAAAAAAAAAAAGAAGTCTTGTCAGTGAAAACTTGAGAAGGCACCGCAAGACAAACAGTGAGGCAAAAGATTAAAGAGAGAGGCTAGTCGACTTGAGAGTCGCCTCAACTTGGTTATGGTTCGATATCTTCCGTGGAGACACTCTCAGAAAACAAGTGGCACTGGTCGGACGAGGTAACCCAAGATACATGTCATGATCATCAAGGCCGCCAGTATATTGCCAGGTAAGTTTCCCTTTTCAGAAAGACGTTCCCTGTCCAAACGACTTTCGCCCTTAAACTTTTTTATTATTCCACTTGGTACATCTTGCCTCACCATTAATTCCTCGCCCTTTCGGCGCTAACCTCACATGAGCAACAAAAGAAAATTACAAAACTCTGTCTTTCAGGATTCAGGTTTAATTCCAGCGAGCAGGGCACACCCTCGACAATGGAAAAGTTTTAGCGAGTCATGACCGACCTTGATAATTGGAAGCTCAGCACCGCACATCAGGCCGGAGGAACGACATATCAAAATTGTATCATGATGAGTGGACATGTTTTGAGAAGCTTTAGGCGTTTGATCATCCCATATTATTGTGAAGAATAGAACAAGAGTAACCAAGCTTATTTGCAAAATCAGAAACAGGGTGTATCCATAATGCAGAAAGTCAGTGTGACATTTGCTATGTTGCCAAGAAAGAGCCAGGACCACCTGAATCAGAGTAGCTGCGCTAGATGTCAGATGGAACTCCATTTCCTTTTCGAGTCAGTTTCGCTCAAAGATAGCATCATTTCCTTTCCATGTCAGGATCTGCTAAAATATAGCGATCATTTCCTTTTCGAGTCAGTTCACTCAAAGATAGCGTCATTTCCTTTCCATGTCAAGATCTGCTAAAAGATAACGATCATTTTCTTGTCAAGTCAGTTTCGCTCAAAGATAGCGTCATTTCCTTCCATGTCAAGATCTGCTAAAAGATAGCGATCATTTTCTTTTGAGTCAGTTTCGCTCAAAGATAGCGTCATTTCCTTTCCATGTCAAGATCTACTAAAAGATAGCGATCATTTCCTTTTCCAGTCGCTTTCGCTAAAAGATAGCGATCATTTCCTTTTCGAGTTAATTCTGCTAAAATATAGCGATCATTTTTCTTTTCAAGTCAGTTTTGTTAGAAGATAGCACTCACTTTCAGTTCAAGTCATTTGCGCTCAAAAATAGCAACCACTTCCTTTTCAAGTTAGTCCTGCTCAAAGATAGCAACCATCCTCAGCTTCAAGTCAAGACCCGCTTCAAACAGACGCGGCCTTTTCAAGTTCCAGATAGTGCTTGCCCATACAACGGGCAATAGAGTTGTCTTACAAGCCAAGATTTACCTCAAGGAAGCATGAGGATTTAGGCTAGGGATTGTAATTTTACATTTTTCCTAGTATTTCCATTCCTTGTAAAGCAACGACCACCAGCAAGCGACCAGTACTCAGCAACGACAGCCTTTGTGTGCCTAAGAGTGTCTAGTATCAGCCCCAAGTGTGTCCAGAAGAGTCTCTAGTTTTTCCTAGTAGTCTAGAGTGTCTAGTGTTGTCCTAGTAGTCTAGAGTGTCTAGTGTTGTCTTAGTGAGTCTAGAAGAGTCCAGTTGTCTGTTTGAATGCTGTAGTCCCAGCTACCGCACGTAAGGAACTACACTGACTTGATTCCTTAGTCTGGGGATATGTAGGTAACTTTGTTCTCGGTTAGAACCAAAATTCAAGGTATGATCACCATTTTGAAAAGCATGCTCTAGGCTAGAACCGAAAAGCCAAAATTAGTTGTCGATTACTTCTTTGTCCGAAAATACTTCGCATTCCCGAACAAAGAGGGGCAGCTGTAATCACCTAATTTCGACACCAAATTCTTAAAAAGAATAGCTCAAAAGAGCCGTGTTAGATCCTTAGGATTTCGACCGAAATTTTCCTAAATTTTAGTCTTTACTTTTACTAAAATTGTCATTAATTGAGATGTGAAATATGAAAATTGCCAAAATCACTTGTTGTGTGTTTAATTTTTGATTCTATAGTTTAATTTTGATAGTGTCGTAAAGTATGTGGTTTAATTTTAGTTAGTTGTGTGGGTATAAACCATTTTAATGGCCATTTGTGAAAAATAATAGCCCAAAACATTTGGCCCGTCAGCCCAAGTCCCTTACCCGGCCCATGACTTACATATATAATGAAAAAAAATCTCATTTCTATCTTCATTCCCCTCAAGTCCCATGTGACTAGGGTTGATCTACCGAAATTTCAACTCTCTCACCGGAATTCGCCTTCCACCGTGCCTCCGCCGCTGCGCCACCGCCGGCCACCACCTTCGGTGGCCGGAAAAATACCAAAGTTATACCATCCGACTCCTTTCGGCCTCCTGATTCCATTTCTCAACTCGGAATTTACAAAATCCCAACGGTTTGGAGTAGATCGACGGTCAAAGTTTCGGTCAAACTCAAAATCCGGCGACCCTTGATTTTTTCCGGTGAGTTTTTTTGGTCTTTCTCTTCCCCTTACCCTTCCCCGTCACCCCACACCCCGTTTCCTGAATTTTTTTTGCCTTGCCCGTTTGCTGTGTTCCTTTTCTGATTTTTTTGTTTAATTTCTTTTCATTTTCTTCTACTCATTTTTGTTTGATGTTGCTACTGTCTGATTGTTGGTGGAGGGGCTGTTTGTGATTTGTTTTTTGTAACTTCGTGGCAGTGGTGGGGGACTTTTTGGGTGGTACAAAGATGTTGATTGGAGTTGTTGATGTTAATTGCCTGGGGGAGGGGCTGTTTCAGCATTTGATTGAAGTCGTTAATGGTGTTGCGACGACGTTAGGATGTCGTTCGTAGTGAGGTGAATGTGATGATCGTGTATGGTTATTATGGTGATACGGCGAGGCTTGTTTTCAGTTTTGAACGAGGCAGCTGGTGAAGTAGTGGCGACGAGTTGATTGGCAGTGTTTTGCTTAGAAACAGTATGGTTCGGGGGAGGGGGGGAGTCAGTGTGCACGTGTGGATATTTGCTCGATGTGGCAACCATAACGAAGTAGGGAGGCAGTGAACGGAGGCAGTGGTGACACTGGTTCAATGTTTGTTAGGTTTATTGTGTTAAATGATCATTTAAATGAGGGGAACAGTGGTGAGCGAGGCAGCCATGGACGAGGGCAGCGATGCAGCTGTGGTGATGCAGCTGATTCGGAGCAGTGACAGTTGGAGCTACGACCAAGCACTGGCGTCGATGTTCTGAAGCGATCAACTTGAGACGGGTTAGAAGAAATTCTCTTGGTCCTGTTTCCTTTACTTCACTTATTTCGTTTAGGTTTGTTCAGAGATAAATATTTCTTTAGATTAATTTTAGCATGTGAATAAGCTTTTGTTATGCTGATGAAATCTTGGCAATTTAAACTTGAAAGTTGTTGTTTGTCTAGTAATCAAAGAAAATTATCCGAGCTTGGTAAATATTGAACGAATGTTGATTGTTTCATTTGGAGCTTTTTCATACGTTAGTTCATCCGAACAAAGCATATTTGAAGTTTACTGTGTATGGCTGTGTTTTTACATGAGTTTACGAGGCAGGGAACTGAATCTGAAAGCATGTTTAGCATGTTTAGTTATCCTAGATGTAGCTTGGTTTGTTGCCAAAGGCTCTTAACATCTGGGATTTCTCTTTAGATTTGTAGTTTAGTTGGTTTGTTGGTTTGAATGGGATAGATAGTTGGACTTTATGAAGTCCAAATGAACTTGTTCTAGTTTAGTTAGGATTAGGTATTCTTAGTTCTAATTTAGTTAGTTTGTGGCTGATTTAGTTGGTCTAGTTTGGTCCTAGTCCTTCTAGTTGCTACCATGAGTATTGGGTGTCCTCTTAAAGGACACAACTTGTATTATTTAAGCTTTTTGGGACTGTTTAGCTGCTGAAAATAGGCCCCTATTGCTGCTGTACTTTTGTTGAAAAAATGGACCAAGTACACTCAAGTATAGGGGTGTAGGCTTGTACTTTGTACAAGTCCACACCCCACCTTTTGGCCTTGAATTTTAGCCATAAATAAGGTCATTTATTACCCTCTTTAGCACACAACAACCAGCTGAAAAACATTAATAGAGAGAGTAAAAAAATAAGTAAGTTAGATCAAAGAATTTAGAGCCAAAGACTACTCTTAAGAGTCTTTGGAGTTATAAATTCTTGAGTTTTAAGTCAAAGAAAGGTTCAAAGGGGCTGTTTTTGTTTGCTGAGTTTGGAGTAAAAGGCTGTTGCGTTGTTGCTTTGCTTGCTATTGTCGTTGGCTATTGGTTTGGAATTTTCTTCATTAGGTAAACACTTGTCAAATTTTATATTTTTGATCATGTTATTTTATGTATGAAATGGTCTGACAATGCCTAAAAGGATTGCATTTTTTTTACTTGTGTTGGCACCTGTTTTTTCTTGATTATTGTATGCCAAGAATGAAATATTATTTTTATTTAGAAACCGATTAAGAGCAGCTTTATAGGTAAGAAATAGAATGTTGCTAGGCTGCCATATTTGAAACCAAATCCTAACATGCTATTTAAATATTTTCATGTGTACGGGTCCTTTACAAATGTATTATGATGTTATATTTAGTAATACCAAGTATTGTATGGTATTAAAATCTAAGACTTGCAAAAGTTGCACAGAGCTAAAAAAGGACAGGCAAACGGGCCATTGAATGCAAACAATCTCACACAGGATTGTTAAGAATCTGAAAAATGAGAACAAATCTGGAAACATTAAATTTGTTTAAAGAAAAAGGGGACATTTGGTGCAAACCATTTCACAAAATGGACTACAGCTGCAAGACTTCTTTAAAAGCCAACGTTGGCAGAATCTAGCATGTTTTGCACGTTCAGCTTTAGTTTCAATATATTTTGCACGTTTAGTGCAACATCAAATGATATTTTAACTCATGGCTACAAGTTTTTTTTTTTTTTATAAATAACAAATTATTTAAATGTTGTAAATTTTTAGACCATTTATATCTTGAAATAGTCAAATGCATTCGACATTGACATAATTAAACTACCCATCAAAAAATTTAACGATTAGGCAAATAAAAATAGGATTGAAAAGATTTTACTCGATTAGGCACAATAATAAGTGTGATTTGTGGTCCGCTTATTACGCAAAAATTAAAAAAAAATAAGATAAATCAATTCTAAATTAATTATTTTTGAAGTTAAATTCTTTTAAAATAGACCAATCCTTTGTGAGGTTTGAAATTCGTGATACATTTTATTTAAAAATATTTATTTACTTATTTGTTTACTATAGATCAAAGCATAAATTCATCCGATCCTCTGTGAGGTTGGATAAGATTAACGTTTTTTTTTTTAAATTTTCCGAATTAAAGTGTAAATTTATCTGATCCTCTGTGAGGTTGGATAAGAATAACACTTTTAATTTTTTTTTTGAATCAAAGTACAAGTTCAAATTAATGACATTAATTTAACAACTATATTTAATAAATTAAAATTGACAATAAAGCAACTGTGCTCGGCACAGGACTCGAGGGTGCCTAATATCTTCCCGAGAGTCAACTGAGAGCATTACCCGAATCTCTAAATGCAGACCATTAGACGAGTCAGAGGTGTTCCAAGGTATCTTTTGGTGACTTGGCACACCTTAAACTATGTCAAGTGTCGACTCCGAGTTTCTCTAAATAATTTTGTACTTTCTTGACCATCAGTCACGAGTCTTTAAACGATAAACTCGCACGCAGTTTAATTGTAATTAATATTTTTTAGGGCGTGACAGTCAGTCGCGAGACCCTCCTTGCTTCGTGCCGGAACGGTTCGCCAGCTGATTTGTTCGACAATCAACCCCAAGACCCTCCTTGCTTCATGCCCGACCGGCTTGCCAGTTGATTTGTCAAGATTGTTGAAAATACTTTGCATTATGCCTTCGCACTTGCTTTATTGCTTCGCCAGTTGATTGGAAGACAACTTATCAATGATATTGCAACCCGCACTTGCAAATTTGTATCATTAATATTTGCTCATTTTTTACTTTGATTATCAAAATTTACTAGCAGTTGCTCGCTTACTGTTTGTCGAGTTTATTACAGGACTTTAGCAGCACCGCATCAGCATTTGGAGCATAACGTAAAACTTTTTCTTAGCAGTGAACTGGGGGAATCGTTGATATGAGCTAGACTCGTCAACGAGGATCTAAAGAATTGCACTCGAACAAGCAAATTCTATCCTAATCTTTTGCTTCGAATTGATGTCAGTTTGAATTCTTTCCTGTTCGTGCGTCCTTTTCTGTCAATCGTGCGAGTCTTCATATCTAAGTATCGTTGAACTACATATGGCCTGATTCTCTTTCAGCACGAGATATGTAGGCAACTCAGAAACTGGATTTCGGCCATGTCCATAAGCCTCGTACTTTGGTCTTTGGAATCAAAGTCCTTGGCTTTATCGTGACAAAATTTGTTCCCCATCAGTTTCTTTACCCTGAAAACTCTGTCATCCTTTTCCGGGTAAAGAGGGGCAGCTATTGACACCCAATTTTGTCCCAAAACTTTTAATTTAATATCTAATTATTTTATAAAAGGGGTAATTTTAAATTTTAAAGTGAAATAACTTGAAATCTTGATAAACGGCTAAAATCGCAATACATATGCTAAAGTATGTCCCACCAATGCAACCCCTTCCATTTCTTAATTTATGAATTAAAGTGGCTAAAATAGTTATTAACCTAAATTCAGCCTATTTACGCAAGGCATATTATACCTATCTACTTCACCCCCCCCCAAAAATCAGAATTCCCTTAATCGCTAACCCATTTTCAACCTCGACCCGACATCCTAATCCCCGCGACCCAAATTTTTCATCCAAACACGGTCTTCTTCTCCGTACAAGTGATGTGCTGGACGAATAGCACTGTTCCAGACACATTCTCGAAGTTTCATTAACAAAATCCAGCTGTGTCAAATCTTAGCCGCACATTTCAAAATCGTTCAATCCAAGCCGTGGATACTCTTCCAACGGACTTTTTTTGGAAGATAAGGATGAAAATCGTATATCCTTTAAGCTATTGACGTTTTGCACCCCTATCTTTGGAGTAAAATATCTGATTTAGGGCTAAATTTGAAGATAATATCTCTCAGTCCAAACCCTAACATTCCAGGTATAAAAGGTGAGGTTCTTCTTCATTTTGAGGGGTTGGAAAAAGGAAAGGAGGCAGAGCATATATCTTTTAAGTCTTTGAAAATACAAATATCATTACTGTTTTTTGTTTCTGTTTGGGATTAAATACATCATTTTTCGAGTGTCGTCGCGTCGCCATTCAAGTTGTCGACGACCTTGTTCGAGTCGTAGTCTTCGGATCATATCTTTTGTTCACTGCTCCAAGAAAGGCAATACTCTCTCCTATTATATGCATTTTTACCTCTGATTCGTTTAGCTCATAATGTCAAGTATTTTGGGACTTGTTTATGTTGGTTAGGAAGAAGGTGGAAGTCAGTTTCTTTTCATGAATGAAAGTTGTCGTTTGACGATGTTTTATCAAAGTTTCTGGCTGTATTATGCATTGGTTTAAAGGAAGTTAGTCAGTATCATGAAAGTTCTGTTCTTTTAAATATTTTATCTAAAGGTTATGTTTTCCTTAGAAGATTAGGCAGCCTGCTGTATTTTTGGTTCATATATGCCTGTTATAGTGAGTAAATGAAGGCAAAAGGGTATTGCTTTATCTGTCTCTAGCTTCCTATTGTTTCCTGTTTTAGGTTGAAGGTTTCTCTTTTAGTTTGGTTCTGTCTGGTTCTCTTGTTGTTTGAAGAAGCTCTGACTGGAAGATGGTTGGCTTCATAGTTTATAGGAGTTAAGATAGTGTATGTGCAGGTGGTTGAGAGAATTTATGGTGCTGCAGTTTGTTTGAAGTGTGTTTAGGTGATTTTAGGCAGTATGTAGGTGTTGGAGAGGGCTCTAGGGTATTTTGCAGATTGTAGAGGGGTTCAGGTTTAGGATGGTGTTCTTGGAAGGTGTAGTAGTAGCTTCAAGGGTATAGTTTGAAGCTTGGTAGTAGCATTAGGTGAGGTGCAGGGGTGGAATTGCAGAGATATTTGTTTGTGAGGTGCTGGTGGAGAAGGGGCTTAGTGCAGGTGCTTGATGAGAGTGTGTGAGGAGTTTGTAGAAGTGTTTCAGTTATTAGAGGGTGTAAGAGGGTGCAGGAGGTTTTAGTGAGGCTATCTCTGTTTCGCTTTGTGTCTAAGGAATTTCAGGCAATGTTAGGAGGTCAGGGGTGATTGTTCAACTGTGTGTGTGAGCTGTATGTGCAGGAGGTTGTGTGCTAGTGTAGGAAGATGTTCAGGTAGTGTGTATGAGGGCATGGAGTATTTGTTATGGTTTTAGACAGAGTGTAGGTGTGCGTGAGGTTAGCTGCAGGTGTAGGGATTAGTCAAGAGGCTGTTTAGGAGATGTTTTGGTTCTGTGCTAAAGAGGCAGAGGTGCAGGGTGTTGTGCAGGCGGTTGCAGGTGTAGTTTCAAGGCTGGTTGTCTAGGTAGTGTTCATAGGTCCTGGAGTATGTTCTTGTTTTGGTTTTTGGTACATAAAGAGGGGCCTCAGGTGCTAAAAGGGGGTCTAAATGTTCTTCTTGATCTTTACTTGAGTTCTGGTTATGGTATCAGCTGTAGCGCATCAGTATTCTTAGTCTAGTTTAGTACTGGCTTAGGCTTGTAATTCAATTTCCGTCTTTCCTTTTCTGTTTCTCCTCTTTAATTTTAGTGAGTCTTGATTTACTCCCTCTTTCCCTCTGGTTTGTAATGTCTGCTTTTCTCTCCTAGTTCCCTGGGTATTAGCTAGTTTCAATCCTGATTACCCAGTTTTAGGTGTAAATGTTCAGGGTCAACTTTGTTAAGTTTCATTGTCAATTTGTTTGTTAAGTGATATCAAAAGGGTAAGGCCTGCTTCTCTTTCACTTTTGGTGTCAAAGTTAAATTTTTGATAAAGCTAAAAGGGGTATTTTTATCTGTGTCACAATATAGTAGCTAATATTATACCATTGCTAAGTTTAAATTTTGAAGCATGGTCTGGAGCTTTGAATAGCTCTTGAAGCTAGCCTAAAATCATAATAACAATTGTATTTTTAGTTAAATAATGGTTTGGCTCTTCTCTTAGAATTCTGAAGTTTATCTTTCTATCTTCCACCATTTGAGATGCTGCTTAGTTAAATCAAAATTGAACTCAATGCCGCTGGTTTAAAATGAATACATTTTTCGTGAGAAGTTAACACTCTTACCATTGATTGCTGCCTTCTTTTGAAATTAGAGCTTTTGTTCTCTATAAAGCTATGGTTTGAAGTTCAAATTTATGTCACAACTCTTGCACAGTTTCCTTATAACTAGTTATTAAAGGCTTGTGAATTATTTTGCTATGTTTGACAATCTGGAAAGCGTGAAAACATATGGATAGTAGTGACTTTCTTTTAGTAATTTAGGTAGTGTCCCTTATTTTGACTTACCAATCTCTTCATATGATAATTCTTATTTTTGTTTGCTTTTCTTGACATGAAAACACTTTTGGGGGACGAGTTGAAATAAAACTCACAATTGGGATGACATGCATCTAGAAGTTATTTGACCCGCCCCGCATTTGCGGGACTTGATATCCCCGAAAATGTAAAAAAGAGAGAAAAAGAAAAAAAACGAAAAACTCTAAATTCAAGGCTCAGTGATTGAGTTGCCAAATCCGGGTTCTATCTTCTAAACTCCCTCTTTTCCGTCCCTTTTAGAAAAGCATGTTTTAGGAGCCCTGTAGAATAGAAATGGTATTTGAATTGTGAATAATTATTGTAAATTACTTAAATTGTTTTTATATGAATGCTTTGTATCATTTCTTTGCGAATCGCCAATTAATTTATGGATGTCTAGAATCATTTGTCAATTAAGGAGTGCAAAATCAAATTCGGCTAAAAATCGTACCCTCGTCATAATTCGCATTTGAATTGCTTCTTTTTTTATTATACTAAATATTCAATTATTTATTTATCTAGTCTAATTTATTTATTAAGTTAATCAATTAATTTTCCATCCTTTATTTATTATGTACTTAATCTAATTTATTTAATTTCAATTAATTATTTATTTAATCAATTAAATATTTATTTAATTATTCAACTATTATTCATTTACTCCTTTATTTAATTAAAATTGATAAGTATTCATTTATTTAATTAAGTTATTTATTTATTTATATATTTATTCAATCAATTAATTAATCCTTTATTATTATCCTATTATTTATCTAGTTTATTTATTTATTTTTCTAACTTCATTTAACCTTTATTTATTTAATTAATTAACCAATTGATCATTATTTAATTATCCATTTAATTAATCTTAAATTTGGTCATTTATCTATATAAGTATCGGCATAACTAAAATCTTATCTTATTTTTATTATTTTTATTATCCTTATTTAAAATTAATTTTATATACTTATTATCCTTAACAAATTCGTGAAAACCGCCGGATTAACCGCGTTTAGCGGATTTTCGAAAGTGCTCCCGCTAGGAACCTTCTTTCGAATTTAATAGAACCACTTACCTAGAATCTTTGAATTTAATTTCTTTTAAATAAAGAATAAATTACACTCTTTAGTTAACTTAGGTTCCTAATAATCTTTAAATTAGGTGGCGACTCCACAGAAACCCTTTAGAGTCCCATTTTGTTGAAGTCAAATCCCGATGCATACTTGTGTGCATTTTTTGGGAGGGTTCAACAACTACTACACACCCAAAAGAAATAACTTTTTTTATTTTAAAAAGACCTCACTATGATATTGCTCACGCTCTCTATTTTCCTACACAGATTATTTTCTTTCAGCCTGTGGAATTAAGCAACTACTGCATTGATTTTGATTTTTGTGTGTTTGAAACTGAAAATTTGAGCTGCTATATATAGGAAAAGTAGCCAACATTTCAACCTATAGGAACTCCGAAGACATTTGTATATTGACAAGTTTATTTTGCCAAAACGGGTGCGCCTACCATGCCTCCATAACAACCAATCACAATTTTTATTTTTGTTTTTTGTTTTCTTTTAATTCTTATTTAGTAGTTGGGATAAGGTCCCACAAATCTCCCCCTTAATTTTGATTTTTCTTCTTCATTCCAAGCATTGATCTCATTCTTCAAAAGTCTTCAAATTTGAGTGGCTTTGTAAAGATATCTGCAACTTGATCGTGAGACTTCACATAGTTGAGCTCTACCTCCTTATTGACAATGCATTCTCTGATGAAATGATACCTTGTGTCTATGTGCTTGCTTCGATCATGATACACTGGATTCTTTGCAAGTGCTTGTGCGGATTTATTATCAATGCAAATTGTCGTGGCTTCAATTTGAGGAAAATTGAGCTCCTTCAACAATATTCTCAGCCAAATAGCATGACACGTACAAGGCATTGTTGCTACATATCCGGATTCACAAGTCGAGAGAGTAACAATGCATTGTTTCTTTGAACTCCAGGTAATGACACAATTACCCAAGAAAAATAAAAAGCCAGTTGTGCTTTTTCTATCATCAATATCTCCCGCAAAATCACTATCACAAAATCCCACAAGATCGAAATCATTAGTAGGAGAGTAAAATAGCCCATAGTCAATCGTACCTTTGAGGTAACGGAGAATTCTTCTAGCAACTTTCAAATGAGTTGAGGTAGGAGCTTCCATGAAACGACTCACTACGCCAACTGCAAAGAGTATATCTGGCCTCGTACAAGTCAGATATCTTAAGCTTCCCACAAGACTTTTGAAAAATGTGGGATACACCTTTTCTCCATCATCAAACCTTGACAACTTTATCCCACTCTCTATTGGTGTGTTTACAGGGTTGCAATCAAACATCTTGAACTTCTTCAAGATCTCATTTGTATAGCTTTTTTGAGATATGAAAATGCCTTCCTCTATCTGCTTCACTTCCAGACCCTGGTAATATGACATGAGCCCTATGTCCATCATATCAAACTCATGAGACATAGCTTTCTTGAAATCTTCAAATAAATTGGGGTTATTTCCCGTAAAGATAAGATCTTCAACATAAAGATATACAAGTAAAAGATCTCCATTAGTATGAACTTTAAGATAAAGAGCATATTTATGGAGACAACGAGTAAACCCATTGTCTTGAAAATACTTGTCGATGCGACTATTCCACACCCTTGGAGCTTGCTTCAATCCATATAAGGCTTTATTCAATTTAAGCACTTTATCTTCATGATTTTTGACCTCAAAGCCCAATGGTTGCTCAACATAGATTTCCTCTTCAAGATATCCATTCAAGAAGGCTGACTTGACATCTAGTTGATGGATTTTCCACTTTATTTGTGCTTCCAAAGAGATAAGCAATCAGATCGTCTCCATGCGGGAAATAGGTGCATATACTTCATTATAGTCAATTCCATGCCTTTGTTTGTAGCCTTTAGCCACAAGTCTTGCCTTGTGTCTCTCTATATCTCCATCAGCATTCTTCATTGCCTTGTATACCCATTTCATTCCAATTGCTCGATGACCCTTGGGAAGAGTTGTTAACTCCCAAGTATTGTTCTTATCTATTGACTTGATCTCCTCCTCCATGGTTTGTCTCCACATCTTGTCTGTAACAGCTTCTTCAAAGTTCATTGGTTCACTATCAGCAAAGAAACAATACAAAAAATCAAAGTTAGTAATTTGATTCGTGTTATCATAGAGTTCTGCAATTGTCCTCGTTCTTTCTGGTGCTTCATTTGAACTTTCTGGAAAGGAAGGAGATGCAACATTGGTTGGGGATGGAGGTGGAGTTGTGTCTTGTAATGGTTCTTCTGCCTCTTGTGCTTCTTCTTCATCATCTTCAAAGTACGGAAGAAAATCATATGTATTTTCTTCCTTAGATTCCCAATTCCATGTCGCTTCTTCATCAAATCAGCATCACGACTCACCACCACTTGGCCATTGCCAAGGTTGTATAACTTGTAGCCTTTTGAACTCGTGTCATATCCAACAAACACATGCTTGACACTTCGATCATCAAGTTTAGCTCTTCCTTGATGTGGTACATGAGCATAGGCTATGCTCCCAAAAATTCTCAAGTGTTTCACACTTGGCTTCCTTCCGCTCCATGCTTCTTGAGGAGTTTGATCTCGAATATTTGTTGTTGGAGATCTGTTGCTCAAATAAACTGCACAAGAAACAGCTTCAGCCCAAAATTCCTTATGCATGCTTTTAGCTTTCAACATACATCTAGCCATATTAAGAATTGTTGTGGTGAGTAAGGTACCGTTAGAGGGCAACAAATTCCATGAGATTGACAAAAGTGATTAAATTCTTTTGAAGTGAATTCGCCTTCTCTATCAGACCTTAAAGCTTTTATTTCACAACCACTTTCCTTTTCGACAAGTGCTTTAAAATTCTTAAAAGCAACAAATGTTTCAGATTTTTGCTTCAAGAAATAAACCCAAGTCTTTCTACTAAAATCATCAATGAATAGTAGAAAGTGTTTACTTTTACCAAAGGAAGGTGGATTGATTGGTCCACACACATCGGTATGAACAAGTTGTAGTGGCTTGGTAGCTCTTGATGTGGCCTCCTTCAGAAAACTCTTCCTTGCATGTTTTCCAAGAAGGCAAGCGTCACACAATTGATTGGGATAGTTGATAGAAGGCATTCCATGCACCATCATTTTTTCTCCCATTGATTTGAGCGCTTCAAAATTTAAGTGCTCAAATCGCATGTGCCAACACCATGATTCATCTTGCACATTAGCCTTCAAACATTTTGCATCAATTGTCCTAAGATTCAAAGTAAATAATCTGTTCTTTGCCATTTCAACTTTAGCAATTAAGTTTCCATTTGAATCTCTAAGCCAAAGATGCATATCTTTCATATGAATATCATATCCTCTTTCAAGAAGTTGGCCCAAACTCAAAATATTACTTTTCAATTTTGGCATATAATAAACATCTTTAATCATCTTGTGGTCACCATCTTTAATCATCTTGTGGTCACCATCTTTAGAGGAGATTAGAATCGTACCTATCCCTTTAATTTGTATCTTTGAGGAATCTCCAAAGGACACATTGCCTTTCACCCTTTTAATGAGTTCCAGAAACTTGTCTTTGCATCCACACGTATGGTTGCTTGCTCCATTGTCCAAATTGATATGATCCTAACTAGGAATAGAAAAATAATAAGAAAATAAAATGATAGAAGGAAGACCCAATTTGAATTGATTTGGAATTATGGAAATGGATTAGGAGGTGACGCCTAATCACCCTCTTAAAACAACAACAAAAAAGAACCTATACTAATTGATCCTCAATTGAATCTAATTCAATTGCAAACTAAGGAAAGAAAGTGCTCAAGTGACAAGCTTAGCCAATATTTACACTCAATAATATTCATCAAAGCCTACCCTAACAGATGAGGCTAAGAGGCCTTATATACTGGTTTTTAAAAATGACATAACATTGCTTTAATTTTCCCTAAAGTGGGCTGAAACAAAAGTCATTAACTTAAAGTGGGCTTCTGATCATCGTCTAAGCGCTATCGCGACAGAATGAGCGCGATCGCGATGACCAAGCCAGCAGTGCTTCGGGAATGAGCCATAGGCCACGCGTTCGTGAAGGGAAGCTTCCTCAGGCTTTCTCGACTTCTTGCGCGATTACGTCTGTGGACTCGCGATCGCGCTGCTCAGTGAGTTTCCCTAGCTCGATCGCGACTGTTTACTCGCGATCGCGCTGAGTTGATTCTAGAGTTGAGGCAGTAAGCTTGTAAACAGGCCCTACAGCCTCCAATATTTGCTCCAGAAGCTTCACTTGTTCACTTTGGCTATCTTTTACCTTGATTCTTGGCTTCCAAGCCTTTTGAAACACTCCAAGCTTTTGATGTTCAGTCTAAATCCGCCAATGTTATGGGCGCCAATCCGGTTTGCATCACAAATACCAGGAGTTGCAATCATCCTCGTCACCTTCCTTGAGTGCTAGCAACAATTTTGACTCATCTTGTTCTGTGTTGCCAACAAAGTTAGCTTTCTCTTCGATATTACTACGACATTCCCAAGAGAAATGGCCAAATTTATGACAGTTGTAACACTCAATTTTAGATTTTTCAGACCTTTTGCATTGGTCTCTTGATAGTAACCACGTCCTCTTCCTCCTCTTTGTCCTCGACCACGACCTCTGAATGCATGAAAGCTTTTCTCTTCATTTTTTTAAGTGGTTACCATTACTTCGTTCTCTTCCTCGGCCACCACGACCTCTTTCTCGTCTATTTCCTCTATAGCTCTTTTCACCTCCATCCTTGAATGATGCATTGGTTTTAAGAAGTTGCTCGAATGGCTCTTCTTGTCTTCTCCTGATCTTTTCTTCATGGGCTTGTAAAGAACCCTTAAATTGCTCCGTTAACATAAAGTGTAAATCTTTAGACTCCTCAATAGCACACACCACATAATCAAATTTAGGTGTTAAAAACCAAAGGATCTTTTCTACCATACGAATTTCTTCCATTCCTTCCGCATACCTTTTTAATTGATTCACTACAGCTTTGACTCTTGAAAAATAATCCGAAATGGATTCGGATTCCTTCATTTTCAAAACTTCAAAATCAAGAGTTTGAATTTTTATCTTCCTCACTGTATCAACTCCTTGGAGAGAATTTTATAAAATCTCCCAAGCTTCTTTTGAGGTGGTAGCATCGGCTACCTTCTCAAACATTGCATCATCCAGACATTGGTGGATGAGAGTGAGAGCTTGTTGATCCTTCTTCCTTATTTTTACTAAGACTTCTTTTATAATTGAGGTAGAGCTTCCTCATTATCGGGTATTGTATACCCACTACGTACAACCTCCCACACGTCCTGAGAGCCAAGAATGGCTTTCAATCGTAGGCACTATTTTTCATAATTTTTTTTTGTAAGACGAAGGTATTGAAAAGCGAATTTACCATTATTTTGTTATGGCTCTGATACCACGATGTTGGAAAATAATAGTATACCCCAGGAATATTTCCCACAATAATCCATAAGAATTTAAGAGTACAATGACAACAAGTTTCTTAACGTGGAAAAATCGTTTGACAAAAAGTAAAATAACTACGTATTGAGAGGAGCAAAATAACTTCACTATAGTGAGACCTCACTATGAAATAACTTCACTCCTAGACTACTACACACACAAAAGAAATAACTCTCTTTATTTTAAAGAGACCTCACTACGATATTGCTCACGCTCTCTATTTTTCTACACAGACTATTTTCTTTCAGTCTGTGGATTAAGTAACTACTGCGTTGCTTTTGATTTTGGTGTGTTTGAAACTGAAAATTTGAGCTGCTATTTATAGAAAAAGTAGCCTAACATTTCAACCAATAGGAATTCATAAGACATTTGCAAATTGGCAAGTTTGTTTTGCGGCGCGCCTACCATGCCTCCACAACAATCAATCACAATTTTCCTTTTTGTTTTTTTAATTCTATTTAGTAAATGGGATAAGATCTCACAAGAGAAAGGTAGTGTAACAGTGGAAAAGGAGAAATAGTGTTGAATAAAGATGGCAAGAGTTAAAAAATGGATGGTTAAACGTTCATGTGAGATATATCATGTATAACGTGCAAAACACATGTTTCAAAAGAATCCCTTTGAATAAAAGACGAGCATTCATCGAAGGATCAATTTAATAGTAACAAGCACGAGAAGTGACAGAGTAACATTTTATAAGCCATGTTGTCCTGAAAAAAATAGCAGAAGTATACATTTAAACTTAATATCTTTCCCATCTTGAAAAATTCTGGCATTCCTCCCTCTTCATTTAGTTCACCAAATTACTGCCAGAATGGCATTCCTTAATCTTGCCAGAAAAACCTCTTAACCCCTCTAATACTCTAGTAAAATAAGTTCCATAACATTTGTTCACTGCTCTATTTAATAGTATCACTACGGAGGTCGCTAATTTTTGGTATATAATGATCAGAAAAATAACACATCTTAAAAAAACTATAAGCTCAAATTTAGAAGCCAACAGATTGAATTATTTGTGGTTATATAGATAACTTTGATAAAAAATTCTCAAACAACATATTATAATCAAATAAGGCCATTTTTATGTGTACAGTACATATATTGTGTTAAAAATTAGAAATACATTTGAAACAATGAAAATAATAGTACTAAAACTTTTTTTTTCAAATAGTAATTCTAGTAATCTTCCATCCCAAGTAACATGATAGATGCCTTATTAAATTATTCACCTAAAAAAGAAACTTACCTGGTTCTAGTAGGATATGGCTAAAGATTTAGCGTAAAACAATAAAATCCTGTTTCATTTAGGAAACATAATCCTAGGAACTAATGGAAAATATTATGGAACGCTACTCTTATTCCATCTCGTTTTTGGACAATACTTGCTTATAAATAGCTCGTAGTACTAAACGCTATTTCAAAAATTCATTGTAATTCCAGATTCAACCAAAAAGTTAGAAGTCATACTACCCCTGTTGTTTCTCCATCATGAGCCTAAATTCACAAACTCAGTACTTTCCGCAACTAGCCCAGAATAATAACTATGATCAAGAAGGGGCTAATTATTACGAATACCCTGGCTTTGCTCCATACTATAACATGTATCAAAGCTATTCTTATGTTATGGGTCCTGGTCATGCATATAATGGACCGACTTGGTTTATGTTCATTGAGGATCCATACTTGTTGGATTTCTATACGGCAGCGGCTAATAACATAGGGTATTACTCTTATGTGCCAACAAGTGAATTTATAGATGGTGTCTATGTTACAACTGGTCTGGATCAGATTTTGGAATCTAACGAATTCATTGGTGATGATTATAATCAGCCAACAAGTGAATTCGTCGGCGATGATTATTATCAGCCAACAAATGAATTCAGCGATGATGTCTATTCTCAGGCGACAGGTGAATTAATTGAAGATTATTATCAGCCAACAGAAGAATTCATCGATGATGATTACGATGATGATTACGTAACAACTCTTACTAACCAGCTTATGGACATAGTGCAAAATTTACTTGATCGTTTGGACCGCATGCAAGACGAGGAGGTGGAGGAGGATATACAAGAGGAGATTATAGCAAAATGCGTAAAGACGAGAACCTATTGTGGTACTACTTCTGAGAATGAAGTTAATTCAAAAGAGACAGTGATAGGTGTTGATGATGAAGGAGAAATATGTGTCATATGCCAAGGTGAATATGTAAATGATGAGATAATCGGAACACTAGAATGTTGTGGACATGAGTATCATGAAAGTTGCATAAATCAATGGCTACTTAGGGGAAAGAAGAGTTGTCCAATTTGTAGAGCCTCAGTGGCGGCTTCAGTCATACCATCACATGAACAATAGTTATAGAGAATCTTAATCTGTCCTTAAGATCCATGTCATTGTAGAGATTTTTTTTATTGGTCACTGATTGAACCTATTGTATTTGTTTTATTCACTTTGACATTGTTGCTATGTTGAAACTTAACTCATTCTGCTAATTGTACAATGGACAAGTGACTTAATTTGTTGATTTATATTCACAATCTAAAGCGTACAAAAGGTTTTAGGTACTTGTTACTGTTCTCAAATCTGAATGTGGATCTATCCCTTCTAATACATATGTCTTAATGCGTCATAGGAATCAGGTTAAACAAGAACTTTCTACTATCCATAGCTACCGGATGATTTCTGTGGAACTACACTGCAAGCAAACAGATAACATCACCCAACTAGATCATGAGAACTTAGAAGTACTGCATACTTAGAAATTCATAATTTAAATTACCAGCGCTTGATATGTTTAGAAGGTGAAAGCAAATTTACATAATTTGAGTAGTCCCAAGGATCATTTTCCCGCGTCTGAGGAATTTTGACTTTCCGCATTTCCACAAGAAGAATGAAAAAATAAATGGTATCTCGAACGACATAAACAAGATAAATTTGGCACATGTTTCAAAAGAATTCTTCTGAATAAAAGAGTCTTCATAAAAGAGATTCATTTAGTGGTGACTATATGCAAAACATAGGATATTGGCGACAAAGAGAAGCTAAAAGAACAAGGTAGCAAGAGTTAAGAAATCAATGTGTATACACTGATGTGCATTAATGTTCAAAACACGTGTTTCACAAGCATATCTTTCTAATGAATGACAAGCTTCCGTAAAAGAGATACCGTTAGGAACATGAATGGCTGATCCGGCAAGGTTCTAAAACATAGTTTCGAAACTAAAGCTTTTTCCTAATTTGATTTTTTGTTGTAAGGCTTATTTTCAAATTAAATCTGAATTTTTAGAGTCTTTGCAGTAATGTGAAAGGAGAACTTAAAACTGTAGAAACACGTCAAAAGTCTACATTCAAACATATATGTGCCTAGCTATAAATAGAAGAAACAATGTACTTTTCATTATGTTAGCGGAAGCAATTAACATGTTATTTACAGAATTTTGAATGGACTATTGGGAGATTTAAACTCCCTCTATTGAGAGCTTATAATTAGAGTCTTTTGATCTTTTGAATTAGCGTATGCTAGCTTTGGAATTCGCCTAACAATATTTGCTTTATATGCTTAAACAAAGGTTTTTAAGATTTTGTTTATAATGAGTAGGAGCAGCCCATTTTCTCCTCTGTCCCCATCCTTTGCACGACTTAAAATTGAAAGAGCAGAAAGAAATTTGTATTGCACTTTTAGTTTGTCGAATTGATATATGATAGTTGCGACGATACTAAAATGAACAGGTCAAAAGTTTAAATCACAAGCATGGTTTAAAATGTTGTAATGCTGCATTGCACCCAAGAATATATTCATTTTGTTCAGGAATTGTTCTTAAGTCTTGGTTAAACTAATCTCTGGAATTGATGGCAGGACATTCATTTTCAAGGACTCTCCAGCACCACTTGGGTATCACTAGCCACCAACTCAGTGAGAGATCAAGCAGCTCAATGGGGGTTTTCTGTGGTAGTGTTCTAGAGTTACTTTGTTTGAATGCTTTTCTGTAAATAGCCATAATCGGCATTATAAATGTATTGAAAATAATGAGAAAGACTTTGAAAAATTCCTCCAATTGTATGTATCTTTAGCAGTGATATCAAAAGATTTTAAGTATTGGATTTTGGTGAATACATGGTCACCTTTAGCAGCCACATAATTGCGACTAAACATGTATCCTTTATCGGCAATTATTGCGTTTTACACCGGCAATAAGAAAAGCAGCAAAGTAAGATGTGTTATAATCTAAGCCCCTCCTATGGACACTAGAAGGGGGTTGAATAGTGTCCTTCAATTTTCTTCGAAGAACCAGATTCTTAATGTCAAGAACCTTGTTCTTGTCACAACAGTTTTCTACTACAAACACCACAACACACACAAACTGCAAACTAAGAGAATACAGTATTTTTACGTGGAAAACTCCTTGCTCAAGGAAGAAAAACCACGACCCACACTTTGGGATTTTTGAACCAATCCACTAACACAAAGCGCAAGTTTTAGATTACAAAACTCTGTAACCAAGGGGCTACACTCTAGACCCTAATTACTCAACAAAGCTAAACTCTAGCTTTACAAAATAATCTCACAATGGTTCACCTAATACAGTTGCTTCTAGAGAAAGCATGTAGCCAAAAAAATGATAGCTCAAACTACGACAACTTCAAAACAAGAACCTAGACAGAATATCTAAGTTTAACTATGTAGCCTTCAACAGTTGTCTTCAACAGTTAAGTCACTTTGAAAGTTATTGGATCGCCGTTCTATTGCTCTCAACTCTCTTTTGTGAAATAACTGAATATCGGCTGCCTCAATTACTAGATTTTATAGGGGCTTCAAAACCCTAGTCGTATTACACAAGGAAACCTTGTAATTTTGGTAAGACAAAATTTTCTGTGTCTCTTCCCTTGTTTAACTCCAACTCTTATTCACACTTCAATGATACAGTCACAGCACAACCTCTTTTAGCTGACTAGGATGCATACTCGTTCACGCACCACTTTTCCTAGTTCTGCAAGGATTTACAACCCTTAATCTTTTCGATCAGTCGTGCCCTTTTTTATAAGGACCAGGTTCTCCTCCAGAACCACTAGGTCCTTTGTTTGTCATTCTTCAAAACATTCACCTCAACAAATTCTCCCTTTTTGATGATGACAAACAAATATTGCCAAAGAACCTGGACATACAAAAAAAAAAAAAAAAAAACACCAAAATTACAGAAGCAAAAATATATTTGACAAATTTAAAACAGATGAGTTAGGTCACAAACACCCCAATATTTCCTTCTTCTCCCTTTTGGCATCAACGAAAAGATTCAAAATCCTGCAAGAACAAGTCAGTATTATCCAGTCTAGAGCACAAGGCAATCAAGTCAACTGAAGCTCACATGAATAAGGCTAAGGGCCCAACCAGAACCAGATATATTATAGACCAGACCCAATTAAAGCAAAAGAAATTTAAAATCAATTATCCAGGGCGTGACAAACACATATCCCAATTAAGTACACAACTTCAAATGATTGTCTTAAGAAACACACATCAAGAGGGGACATATAGGAAAGGAAGTCAGGGATTTGGACCAGGACATGGAAGGAAGTGGAAAGGACTTAGGTCTTCAAGTTGAAGTGCCTCAATATTCCTTGAATTCTTGGCCCTTTCTATCACCAGCTCGGCCTCATGCTTGTGACACTCGATCTTCAAGCAATCAATTTCTTGATCCTTCACCTTCAACTGCCTTTTCAATTTAGCATTCTCTTCATCTACTTCCAACACATGCTGCTCCAATTCCTTCACTGCTGCAATTGCTTCATCAAGACCAAAGTCTTCACTTTCCTCAGGCTGCTCTTGGTTGACTTGCACTGGCCTCTTGGATGACCTCTTCTCCTAGAAGAAGTCACAGTTTTTTAGCACACTTTGGCCAAACATCTGATGCAGAATTGGCTTCTTCCCATCTTCCAAGGGTACCCCAAAGTACTTAAAGACCTGCTGCAGGATGTAGGAATGTACTAAAGAATGTGGCTTTTGATCAGTATCAGCAATGCTCTTTATGTGTCTGATGATCAGACCGGGTAGATTAATCCTTATTCCTCTATCCAGCAGGTCCATATAAGTCAAGTCAAGAGCACAAGCCTCACTGTTTCTTTCCCCTCTAGGCAACAAAAACCTATGGACAAATTCAAAGAGCAACTGATGTGGAGGTTCCATCTCCTTCTTCTCAACCTTTCTTTCCTTTCTGAGTTTAGTCTTTCCTGAGAATTTCTTCACAACACTCAGAGGAGTTACACCATCAGTTCTCTTTGGCCATTTCCACTTGATGTACCTGCAATAACCTTCAGCAGGAACCTTAAGAATTACTCCCAACTTCTTTCTTGCAAACTCTATTTCCACTTCTTTGACAACTGAGATAGCCCTTCTTGCAGCTACTCTACAATTTATGTAGAATTCCCTGATCTCCTCAGCATACAGAAATCTGTTCTCCTTAGCAAAGAGGTTCAACCACCCTTGATCCTCTACCTTTCTTAACAGAGGTTTCATGTTATGCTCATTTAGGTCACTCAAGATGCTCCCAGCCAATACTTGGTGCCTAGCAAAGAAGGCTCCCCTGTCAACCTCCTCATCAGTATCTTTCTTTTTCTTTTTTCTCTCTACCTCACTATCCGTATCGGAATCACTAGGATCAACATAACTCCCATCCTCATCACTCTCCCCCTTTGCTTCAGCAACAATCTTCACTTGCTTCTCATCTACCACTTTTTTACCCTGCCTTTTCTCAAGATTTGCCATCTTCTCTACCTGCTGCTTCAGAGCAGACCTAGTAGCCACCCTCCTAGGTGCTGTCTGAGCAGTAGGCTTTTTATCACTTCCATTTTCACCCTGAGTGTTCTCATCACTATCATCTACCAGTCTGCTTTTTGACACAACTTTTCCCTCTTTTAACAACCTTCTTCTCTTATCTGTTTCTGGCTTTGTTTCACTTACAAACACTACCTCCTCTTCTTCCTCTTCTCCCATTACCTTCTCATCCTCTTCACTAAATTTTCTCTTTACACTCTTCTTTTGTTTCTCCACAGCTCTTTCACTTCTACCATTAACATCCTGAATTTTTTATTTGTCTCCCTCAGAGTCAGTCCAGTCAAGCTCTGCATCCTCAGCTATTTCAGGAACTGAGCAAGAGCCAGGTTCTTGACTCACTTCCTTTGTAACCTCAACAAAACTAGGTCCTCAACCTACTGGACCTTCCAACACAGCCACCACATTAACCTTTTCTATAGGAGCAGCCTCCGAACTAGGTTCGTCGACTAGGCCTTTTTAAGACTCAATAGAGTCCTCCTCTCTCAATCTCTCCAACATATTTTCAACTACATTACCATCCACTACTTTGCCAGTCACCAAGGGAACATGAAAACCACTTCCAGGAACAAGGTCCTCAATCACAGTCTACAAATTTTCTTCACTAGCATTCCCCCTATCTGTTGTACCACTAGACTCTACTATTTCTACAATTTCATCTAGCCCTTTAACTAGATTTTCAGTGCTCAATATCCCAGGGATTTTAACCACATCTAAAGCAGTAGAACTAGTTAGGGTTGAGTCAGGTCTTACCTCAGCTGATTTTTCAATGGAGATTGGTGATGCCGATGTCGGAGGTGAGGGTTTTGCAATGATTTTCTTGGGACCATTCTTTCCCGCTCTTTTGAGGAATTTCACCCTAGCTTTGACGATTCTTTCAGGAAGCGTAGAAGCAGGGGGTTTGAGAGTGGACTCTTTAGAGGTGTGGGTTTTTGAGGTCTTTGCCGGAGAGGCGGATGTCGATTGTGCCTGAGACATTGTGTGAATTTTTGGTTAGGGTTTAGAGAGAGAGAGTTTGTTTTCATGTTTTGAGTTTAGAGAGAGAACAGAGTAGAGAAAGGTTTGGTGAGTGTTTCTCTTTCCATTCCTTCCGATGAAAAGTGTGAGAAAGAGTAATGGTGAGTTGGGGCTTCTCTAGGGAATAGGTAGTAATGATGGTGATGTAAAGGGAATCAGCTTTTTGAAGTTTTAAGTGACTGGAAAAGTGTAGGATTTGACGATTATTTAAACTTACCCATTTAAGGCTTTTAGAATAGGTGGGGTCAGTTGGAGTCTTAAAGAAGTATAGCCACAAAAGGATTGTTCCTATAATTTTAGGCGGTTACACAAACATGGAAGGTTTACTCGATGCACGTTCATCAAACAATCAATTTTAGTTATGACACTTAACATAAATAGCTATGTAGATGTACCTGGACATGGTTCCTGATGCTTGTTTTTGGTTCCTTCTACGTATCCTGTAGGTTCTTTCATGGGAACTCATTAGCATACTCTAATGGTATTCAGTTGAACAAGTATACTTAAATAACGTACAAAATTAGACTGGACAATAGCAACTATAGTTACAAACAAAATAATGAACACTTAACTAACCAATCCTTGGGGAACAAATGCTGAGTCATCCGAGTATTTTAGTCATCCCTAACTCCAACATGTTCCTCTCAAATTAAACTTTTTTCAGTACTTTGGTAAAGATGTCAGCAATTTGGTCCTCAGTCCTGCAAGAATTCATGGTGATTAGACCCTTCTCCACATTATCTCTAAGAAAATGGTGTCTAATATCAATGTGCTTTGTTCTTTTATGTTGGACTGGGTTCTTGGTAATGTTGCACCCAACTGCTATTTGATCCATAGCAATTGTGAGCAACATGATACAGCTGCTACATACTCTGCTTCTGGAGTAGACAAGGCTACTGAGTTATGCTTCTTTGTAGCCCAAGAAACTAGGCAAGGACCAAGAAAGTGTGCCATCCCTGAAGTACTTTTCCTGTCCACCAGATGACCTGCATAATCAGCATCAGCAAAGCCAATTAGTTCAAAAGTACCTCCCCTTGGGTACCATAGACATAAATCCTGAGTTCCCTTCAAATATATCAATATTCTCTTCACTGCTGTTAAATGTGAATCCTTAGGCTTGGACTGAAATCTAGCACACAGTCCCACATTGTATAAAATGTCAGGTCGACTAGATGTGAGATAGAGGAGTGAACCTATAATTCCTCTATATTTTGTCTCATTTGTAGAAGGACCTAGTTCGTCCATATCCAGCTTTGTTCCAAGAGCAATAGGTGTGGACATTTCTTTTGCTCCTTCCATGTCGAACTTCTTTAGAAGATCCTTGACATATTTCTGTTGGTGAATCATAGTTCCTTCAGGGGTATGCTTAATCTGCAATCCTATGAAGAAAGTGAGTTCTTCCATCATGCTCATTTCGAATTCACTTCCCATCAACTCAGAAAATACCTTGCATAATTCCTCATCAGTGGCACAAAAAATGATGTCATCAACATATACCTGAACCACTAGTAGATCCTTTCCTTTCTTCTTCAAGAACAATGTATTGTCAATCTTCCCTCTTGAAAACCCATTCTTAAGCAAGAATCCTGATAATCTCTCATACCAAGCTCTAGGGGCTTGCTTAAAGCCATAGAGTGCCTTATCAAGTTTGTAAACATAATAAGGAAATTCACTGTTCATGAAACCTGGAGGCTGTATTACATTGACTTCTTCATTAAGGTAAGCATTTAAGAATGCACTCTTCACATCCATCTGATACAGTGTAAACTCCATGTATGTAGTAAAGGCAATCAACATTCATATGGCTTCCATCCAAGCTATTGGTGCGAAGGTCTCATCATAGTCGATTCCTTCCTCTTGGCTGTATCCGTGGACTACCAATCTGGCTTTGTTCCTTGTCACTATATCATGCTCATCCAATTTGTTTCTGAACACCCACTTTGTACTAATAATTGACTTGTCCTTTGGCTTAGGAACCAGATGCCAGACTTTGCTTGTTTCAAACTGATGTAATTCATTCTGCATGGCTAGGACCCAATCAGGATCTTCCAAGGCTTCTTTTACATTCTTTGGTTCCATAGATGATAAGAAGGCAAAGAATGCACAGAAGTTCTTCTAGGCAGATCTAGTCATAATTTCAGTATCCAGTTCAGATAGCACATTCTCCAGAGGATGAGAAATCCGATGTTTCCATGGTCGGGGTTGTATATGATGAGAAGAACCTTCAGCAATATCTAGAGTGGGTTCTTCCCGTTTATTTGAAACATCAACTTCATCTGCTGTTCCCCCTGACATGTTGACTCCTTGTTCCTTTTGAGCTGAATCTTCATTTTCGTCACATGGTTCCTCCTTTCTTCTGGATTCTCAAAGTTAACTGTACCATCATCTCAAGCAAGACCAATGGCCTGATCATCTTCTTTTTCATTAATTTTTTATCTGATTCATCAAATACTGCATGCATGCTCTCCTCTAGTATTTGTGTTCTTTTGTTAAACACTTTGTATGCCTTGCTTTGAGTAGAGTACCCAAGAAATATTGCCTCATCACTTCTTGCATCAAATTTTCCTAATGGTTCCTTGCCGTTGTTATGAACAAAACATTACATCCAAAGGGCCTCAGATGTGCAATATTTGGTTTCCTTCCTCTGAGAAGTTCATCTGGAGTCTTGTCAAGAATAGCTCTTATGGAGCACCTGTTCAACAAGTAACATGCAGTGTTTATAGCTTCAGCCTAGAAGTTCCTTGCAAGCCACTTGATAACAACATAGTTCTTACCATATCCTCTTGAGACCTGTTCTTCCTTTCAACTACTCCATTCTGTTGTGGAGTTCTTGGTGCAGAAAAGTTATGATCAATACTGTGTTTGGCACAATACTTAGAGAATTTTATATTTTCGAACTCCGTGCCATGGTCGGATCTGATGCTGACCAGTTCCAGACTCTACCTTTTCTGTACAACTCCAGCCTAATCCTTGAAGCTATCAAAGGCTTCATCTTTTGATGCCAAGAACAGGGTCCATGTATACCTTGAGTAATCATCAACAATTACAAACACAAACCTCTTTCCTCCTCTGATCCCGACTCTCATGGGTCCACAAAGATCCATATGTATCAACTCTAATGGCTTTGATGTGCTCACTACCTTTTTGGATTTAAAGGATGATCTCACATGTTCAGCCTTAACACATGCATCACACATTTTTATGTTCTCAAATTTCTTGTGTGGCAATCCACGAACCAGCCCCTTCGATACCAACTTATTGAGCTGTGACAGATTAGCATGTCCCATTCTTTTGTGCCACAGTTGAGAATCACTTTCTTGAATATTCAAGCATGTTAAGTTTTTTTCAGGCAGTGATTTCAGTGATGCTTTATACACATTATTCACCCTTTTTCCTTCCGTGACAATCTTTCCACTCTGTAGGTTCTTCACAATACACCCTACATAGGAGAACCTCACTTCGTTTCTTCTATCACATAGTTGAGAGATACTCAAAAAATTGTGTCTAAGACCATCAACACAGTATACATTTTCAATGGCATGATCTAGAGTTCTCCCGACTTCTCCAATTCCCACGATGTGACCACTTTTTCCTCCTCCGAAGGCTACACTGCCTCCTTGAAATGTTGCGAGTGAGAGAATGTTTCTTCTGTCTCCTGTCATATGTCTTGAACAACCACTATCAAGAATCCACTTTGGGTTGTTCACTCTCACTCCAGCCTGCAAAATAAATCAAGGGTTAGCTTTAGGAACCAAGACAGGGTCCCTTATGAGAAATGGATAAATCAAATCTTTCTTAGCCCATTTAGGTAAAATACTCCTCTTATTTTTGGTCTTTCCCTTTCTTGCATTCATGCACCTTTGTTTATGATGCCCAGTTTCACCATAGAAGGTTGACATCATGTTACAAGGCAAACCTACATATTTGCTTTTAGGATTATATGGGGGGAGTGATTTATTGAATCCTAGCCCTTGTTTTCCTTTGTTCAGGTTTTCAATAACCCAATTCATTGCCTCAAAGGATTTGTTCCATTTTGTTAATTTGGTAAGCTCATAGTCAGTTTTTTCAATCTTTTATTTTAGAATCCTATTTTTCTCAGTTTCCTAATATAGAATCTCATTTGTTCTTTTAAGCTCATCTTCAAGAAAGGTTTGAACTTCACTAATTACTTGCACACCATTAACACTTTCCTTTAACTGATTCAATTCCATTTCTAACTATGAGATCTTAGAGTCAGAACAACATTAATTTCTTCCAGCTCAATATTTTGTTCTTGAAGACTCTTGTATTTTGTTCTAAGATCACTCATATCTTCAGTCAATTTATCTTTCTTAGCCTTTACCTTTTCAAAACCCTCAATTAAGGTGGCAGTTATTAAGATCAAGTTTTCAGTAGAGTATGTATGCAAATTTTCTTTTAGTTCAGAAAGACATACCTCTGCTGAATGAGAAGCTTCTTCTCCATCAATTGCCATAAGGGCTGAGTCCTTCTGTGTACATCTCTTTCAGATTTTCCCAAATTTCTTTGGCAGACTTGTATTCAAGTACCTTTGCTAGCACATCAGTCGTCAGGCCTTTTCTCAAGTATAACACAGCTTTGGCATTTGCTTGCAGCCAATCTAAGTCTTGAGGATCAAGTTCTTCTACCAACTTTGGAACCAAGGATCAATTTTCTACTCTCCTCACGGGTACATGAGGTCCTCGTTTTACAATTAACCAAAGACTGTAGTCCATCGCTTGAAGGAAGATCTTCATTTGTTTCTTCCACTATTTGTAACTTGTTCCATTGAACACATGTGGCTTGGAGGGATCTCTTCATCCTCTGAACTCCCGTGGATCCTCCTCATCTGAACTTTCACTTGACACTCCCATCAATGCTAGTGGAGACTCATCCTCAGATTCCTTTTATTTGGTCAGATTCACTATCAGTAGGTCCCCATGTAGCATAAAAGGCTTCCTTCCTCTTCCTTCTTTCTGCTCTGATGTTTGGAGGTCGTCTGAACTTCTTCTTGTCTTTATCAGTATCTTTTGATGCCTCCTTCTCCTTCTCCTTTGTAGCTCTATTCTTCATCCACTCGACTTCCCACATTGGACAATTCACAACTGCATGGTCCTTCTTGAAACATTTAAAGCATCCTGAGTAGTCTGGGTTGTCAACAATGTTCTTTCTTCCATAGCTTTCTTTGTTGTTTCTTTTGAATCCCTTGAACTTTCCCAGATTTAACTTCTGTCTCGAAGCACTTACCGTAGTGGCTTCAACTGATTGCAAGCCAACATATTCCTCAGATTCATCAGTTGCTTCAAGTGCAAGAGTCTTGTCCTTCTTGGGTGCTGGTTTACGTTTTGATTCCTTCATCATCTCATGCGTTTTCAAGCTTCCAACTAGTTCCTCAAGTTTGATGGATCTAAGAGGTTTGGACTCAATGATATCAATCATCTTGGGTTCCCAGGCATCAGGAAGTCAACCTCGTAATCATGTCTTGTATTGATTCCTTCTCTCCCATGGTGGACAACTCAAATTGTCTTTTCAGCATTCTTCTCTTGGAATCCTTCACTTCAGTGGTTCCTTCATTTGCGACTCCCAGGGCATTCCAAATTTCCTTAGCCGTCTTATAAGATGAAACTCTATTGAACTCCTCAGGACCAAGCCCACAAATTACCAAACGTTTGGTTTTGTGGTTCTTTTCAACCATTTTATAGTCAGCCTCATTGAACTCCTCTTTTGACTTAGGTTCTTCTCGAGCATCAGCTCCTTCCCCAACTATTTTGGTCGGAATTAAGTTTCCTTCAGATACCATAAGCAAAAGTTGATAATCCTAAGCACAAATATAGTTCTCCATTCTATTCTTCCACCAAGCGTAGTACTACCCATTGAACTGTGGGGGCCTCAGAACCGACTGTCCTTCAGTGATAGTAGGTGTTGCACTCATGATTTTAATCCTTTTCATGGTGTTAACCTAGCACGAGAAAACCTGCTCTGATACCACTTGTTATAATCTAAGCCCCTCCTATGGAAACTAGAAGGGAGGGGGGGGGGATTGAATAGTGTTATCCAATTTTCTTTGAAGAACCAGATTCTTATTGCCAAGAACCTTGTTCTTACAATAGTTTTCCACTACAAACACCACAACACACAGAAATTGCAAACTAAGAGAACATAGTGTTTTTACGTGGAAAACTCCTTGCTCAAGGGAGAAAAATCACGACCCACACTCTGGGATTTTTGAACCAATCCACTAACACAGAGAGCAAGTTTTAGATTACAAAACTCTGAAGGGGCTACAGTCTAGACCCTAATTACTCAACAAAGCTAAACTCTAGCTTTACAAAGTAATCTCACAATGGTTTACCTAATACAGTTACTTCTAGAGAAAGCATGTAGGTAAAATAGTGATAGCTCAAACTACGACAACTTCAAAACAAGAACCTAGACAGAATAACTATGTTTAACTATGTAGCCTTCAACATTTGTCTTCAACAGTTAAGTCACTTTAAAAGTTATTGGATCGCCTTGGTATTGCTCTCAACTTTCTTTTGTGAAATAACTGAATATCGGCTGCCACAATTACTAGCTTTTATAGGGGCTTCAAAACCCTAGTCGTATTACACAAGGAAACCTTCTAATTTTGGTAAGACAAAATTTCCTCTGTCTCTTCCCTTGTTTAAGTCCAACTCTTATTCACACTTCAATGATACAGTCACGGCACAACCTCTTTTAGCTGACTAGGATGCATACTCGTTCACGCGCCACTTTTCTTAGTTCTGCAGGATTTACAACCCTTAATCTTTTCGATCGGTCGTGCCCTTCTTTATAAGGACCAGGTTCTCCTCCAGAACCACTGGGTCCTTTGTTTGTCATTCTTCAAAACATTCACCTCAACAAATTCCCCCTTTTTGATGATGACAAACAAATATTGCCAAAGAACCTGGACATACAAAAAAAAAACACCAAAATTACAGAAGCAAAAATACATTTGAAAATTTTAAAATAGATGAGTTAGGTCACAAACACCCCAATATTTCCTTCTTCCCCCTTTTGGCATCATCGAAAAGATTTAAAATCCTGCAAGAACAAGTCAGTATTATCCAGATAGAGCACAAGGAAATCAAGTTAACTGAAGCACACATGAATAAGATTAAGGGCCCAACCAAAACCAGAAATATTATAGACCAGGCCCAATTAAAGCAAAAGAAATTTAAAATCAATTATCCAGGGCGTGACAAACACATATCCCAATTAAGTACACAACTTCAAATGATTCTCTTAAGAAACACACAACAAGAGGGGACATATAGGAAATGAAATCAGGGATTTGGACCAGGACATGGAAGGAAGTTGAAAGGACTTAGGTATTCAGGTTGAAGTGCCTCAATATTCCTTGAATTCTTGGCCCTTTCTATCACCAGCTCGGCCTCATGCTTGTGACACTCGATCTTCAAGCGATCAAATTCTTGATCCTTCACCTTCAACTGCCTTTTCAATTCAGCATTCTCTTCATCTACTTCGAACACATACTGCTCCAATTCCTTCACTGCTGCAATTGCTTCATCAAGACGAAAGTCTTCACTTTCCTCAGGCTGCTCTTGCTTGACTTGCACTGGCCTCATGGATGACCTCTTTTCCTTGAAGAAGTCACAGTTTTTAGCACACTTTGGCAAAACATCTAATGCAGAGTTGGCTTCTTCCCATCTTCCAAGGGTACCCTAAAGTACTCAAAGACCTGCTGCAGGATGTAGGAATGTACTAAAGAATGTGGCTTTTGATCAGTATCAGCAATCCTCTTTATGTGTCTGATGATCAGACCAGGCAGAATAATCCTTATTCCTCTATCCAGCATGTCTATATAGGTCAAGTCAAGAGCACTAGCCTCACTGTTCCTTTCCCCTCTAGGCAACATAAACCTATGGACAAATTCAAAGAGCAACTAATGTGCAGGTTCCGTCTCCTTCTTCTCAACCTTTCTTTCCTTTCTGAGTTTAGTCTTTCCTGAGAATTTCTTCACAACACTCAGAGGAGTTACACCATCATTTCTCGTTGGCCATTTCAACTTGATGTACCTGCAATAACCTTCAACAGGAACCTCAAGAATTACACCCGACTCCTTTCTTCCAAACTCTATTCCACTCCTTTGACAACTGAGAACGCCCTTCTTGCAGCTACTCTACAATTTATGTAGAATTCCATGATCTCCTCAGCATACAGAAATCTGTTCTTCTTAGCAAAGAGGTTCAACCACCCTTGATCCTCTACCTTTCTTAACAGAGATTTCATGTTATGCTCATTTAGGTCACTCAAGATGCTCCCAACCAATACTTGGTGCCTAGCAAAGAAGGCTCCCCTGTCAACCTTCTCATCAGTATCTTTCTTTTTCTTCTTTCTCTCTACCGCACTATCAGTATCGGAATCACTAGGATCGACATAACTCCTATCCTCATCACTCTCCCCCTTTGCTTCAGCAACAATCTTCACTTGCTTCTCATCTACCACTTTTTTACCCTGCCTTTTCTCAAGATTTGCCATCTTCTCTACCTGGTGCTTCAGAGCAGACCTAGTAGCCACCCTCCTAGGTGCTGTCTGAGCAGTAGGCTTTTCATCACTTCCATTTTCACCCCGAGAGTTCTCATCACTATCATCTACCAGTCTGCTTTTTGACACAACTTTTCCCTCTTTTAACAACCTTCTTCTCTTATCTGTTTCTGGCTTTGTTTCACTTACAAACACTACCTCCTCTTCTTCTTCTTCTCCCATTACCTTCTCATCCTCTTCACTAAATTTTCTCTTTACACTCTTCTTTTGTTTCTCCACAGCTCTTTCACTTCTACCATTAACATCCTGAATTTTTTATTTGTCTCCCTCAGAGTCAGTCCAGTCAAGCTCTGCATCCTCAGCTATTTCAGGAACTGAGCAAGAGCCAGGTTCTTGACTCACTTCCTTTGTAGCCTAAACAGAACTAGGTCCTCAACCTACTGGACCTTCCAACACAGCCACCACATTAACCTTTTCCATAGGAGCAGCCTCCGAACTAGGTTCGTCGACTAGGCCTTTTTAAGACTCAATAGAGTCCTTCTCTCTCAATCTCTCCAACATATTTTCAACTACATTAACATCCACTACTTTGTCAGTCACTAAGGGAACATGAAAACCACTCCCAGGAACAAGGTCCTCTATCACAGTCTACAAATTTTCCTCACTATCATTCCCCCTATCTATTGTACCACTAGACTCTACTGTTTCTACAATTTCATCTAGCCCTTTAACTAGATTTTCAGTGCTCAATATTCCAGGGATTTTAACCACATCTAAAGAAGTAGAACTAGTTAGCGTTAAGTCAGGTCTTACCTCAGCTGATTTTTCAATGGAGACTGGTGATGCCGATGTCGGAGCTGAGGGTTTTGCAACGATTTTCTAGGGACCCTTCTTTCCCGCTCTTTTGAGGAATTTCACCCTAGCTTTGACGATTCTTTCAGCAAGCGTAGAAGCAGGGGGTTTGAGAGTGGACTCTTTAGAGGTGTGGGTTTTTGAGGTCTTTGCCGGAGAGGCGGATGTCGATTGTGCCTGAGACATTGTGTGAATTTCTGGTTAGGGTTTAGAGAGAGAGGGAGAGTTTATTTTCTTGTTTTGAGTTTAGAGAGATAACAGAGTAGAGAAAGGTTTGGTGAGTGTTTCTCTTTCCATTCCTTCTGATGAAAAGTGTGAGAAAGAGTAATGGTGAGTTGGGGCTTCTCTAGGGAATAAGTAGTAATGATGGTGATGTAAAGGGAATCACCTTTTTGAAGTTTTGGGTAACCGGTAAAGTGTAGGATTTGACGGTTATTTAAACTTACCCATTTAAGGCTTCTAGAATAGGTGGGGTCAGTTGGAGTCTTATAGAAGTATAACCACATGATTGTTCCTATAATTTTGGGCGGTTACACAGACATGGAAGGTTTACTTGATGCACGTTCATCACACAATCAATTTTAGTTATGACACTTAACATAAATAGCTATGTAGATGTACCTGGACATGGTTCCTGATGCTTGTCTTGGTTCCTTCTACATATCCTGTAGGTTCTTTCATGGGAACTCATTAGCATACTCTAATGGTACTCAGTTGAGCAAGTATACTTAAATAAAGTACAAAATTAGACTGGACAATAGCAACTATAGTTACAAACAAAATAATGAACACTTAACTAACCAATCCTTGGGGAACAAATACTGAGTCATCCGTGTATTTTGGTCATCCCTAACTCCAACCTGTTCCTCTAAAATTGAACTTTTTTCAGTACTTTGGTAAAGATGTCAGCAATTTGGTCCTCAGTCCAGCAAGAATTCATGGTGATTAGACCCTTCTCAACATTATCTCTAAGAAAATGGTGTCAATATCAATGTGCTTTGTTCTTTTATGTTGGACTGTGTTCTTGGTAATGTTGCACTTGTGTTACCACAGAAGATAGGCACAGCTCCACATTTAATTTCAAAGTCATCCAACTGATGTTTGATCCATAGCAATTGTGAGCAGCATGATGCAGCTGCTACATACTCTGCTTTGGAGTAGACAAGGCTACTGAGTTATGCTTCTTTGTAGCCCAAGAAACTAGGCAAGGACCAAGAAAGTGTGCCATCCCTGAAGTGCTTTTCCTATCCACCAGATGACCTGCATAATCAGCATCAGCAAAGCCAATTAGTTCAAAAGTACCTCCCCTTAGGTACCATAGACATAAATCCTGAGTTCCCTTCAAATATCTCAATATTCTCTTCACAGCTGTTAAATGTGATTCCTTAGGCTAGGACTGAAATCTAGCACACAGTCCCACACTGTATATAATATCAGGTCGACTAGATGTGAGATAGAGGAGTGAACCTATAATTTCTCTATATTTTGTCTCATTTGTAGAAGGACCTAGTTCGTCCATATCCAGCTTTGTTCCAGGAGCAATAGGTGTGGACATTTCTTTTGCTCCTTCCATGTCGATCTTCTTTGGAAGATCCTTCCATGTCGAACTTCTTTAGAAGATCCTTGACATATTTCTATTGGCGAATGTATTGCCGCTAAAAGCCTCTTTTGGTGTAGTGATATATTGTACAAAACTGCAATCAAGTGTATAAAGTAAAATCATGTCAGCCAAGTCCATGCTCATTTTAGTTTCTTTCGGTGCAAAGATACACAATTTTTTTGAATACTTATTGGAAGTCGATGGCTACTTCTTTTTGTACTAGTGAGACTACTAAATTCATTTCTTAGTCTTTAACGTATTAGGGGAAATTTTCATAGTTACCAACCCTATAATATTTAATTACATTCAATACCACTTCTTTTGGGTACCAGAAATAAATTACAAAAATACCATAAACAGATAATCGTTCCCCTTTCCATAGCTAACACAAAAAGTAGATGCCTACTTTTTAGCATGAAACATTACTTTTTCCCTTTTTTTTTTGTTAATACCTTACCTCTATTTTTATATTTGTTTATTATTGTAATATTCTATTATATGTATGTATACTATCTCATTTGATATACAAGTAAACACCATTATATAATGTATGTTAACATTTGATCTAATGAAATAACTACTAGGGGAGTTATTGAAGCTTCCGTTAAAACTCGCGACAATGACTCCCACTCTCCTAATTCTAAACCCTTGGATTCGCAAATCTGGTTACCAAACTCATAGATGCCCTCCCGATGGTCCAAGTTCTTCGAAATGTGGACGAGAAGTTCCATGAAGTGATTGCCTTTCTTTCCACCTTTAGCTGTTCCAAGGCTATCGAGAAGGAAAAGCAGAAGTGTAAGGGAAAATGAACGAACAGGTCTCTACAACATCAAATTTTCCTAGAAGAACTTGACCCTTCCTTGGTTTTGTTTTATACTTTTATAAATTTCTATTCTCTTGATTTCCTTGCTTTATAAAATTTTTGTTTCTTTGTTCATGAGATGTTTATTAGTAGATCATAACCATTTATTTTCTTGTTTATGCTGTAGAAAATGAGACACCAGCAAGCTTTCTGCCCTTTCAGTAGAACAATATATTTCTTTTGTATTTTATAGGGGAGCCTTGGAGCAATTGGTAAAGTTCGTGTAACTTTTAGGTCATAGGTTCAAGCCTTGTAAAGAGCTACTTATGCTATAAGGTTAGGCTGCGTACATCACACCCCTTGGGGTAGGGCCCTTCCCCGGACCCTGCGTGAATGCGGATATTTTGTGTAACAGGCTGCTCTTTTTAGGGCTCGTGTTTTATGATAACAGTTATGTCCGGATCAACTTGCACACATCTTGAGTATACCACCAGATATATGTCACCTTCTTCGAAACAAGACCTAGGTAGATAGAGAGGAATTACATCAAGTAGTATGTTTGTGTATGCTTCATATAGCCTTTTTTATTCTTAGCATGTCATTTGTACTTTTCTTTTTGTTTCCTTTTTTCTAACTGTAATGGGGTGGGAGGGAAAAGATATTGTATTTTTTTAAGTTTATATTTAGAGTATAAATTGACCGAATATGATTCTCTTTACTACGGATGGTTGTAAAGCACATCTTATGCGGTTCGTCAGTAAGTTTCACTAGTATCAATTCAACATACCTTATATCCTTGGTTTTTGAATTAATTATATTCTCCTCAATACATAAAATAGACAAAGGAAAGCATGTAAAGAGCACAATCTTATCATACTACTTTGTAATTGGATATGATTTGGGTAATAAAAATGAGTTTTTGGCTAAAATGTCCCTCAACTAAAGCGCAAACTTAAGATACATCCCTGTGCTACTAAGTTAATATTAAACATCCCTTACCCCTCTCAAAAAGTTGCAAGTCCCATCCTTCCGTTAGGTTTTGAGTAAAAACTAATGGCATCAACAAAATCACATGCCAAACACGTGACCTTCCCCAAATATTCTGATTTTGTGTTTCCCGCCCGATCATCTTCCCTACTGCAACGTTGAGGCCTCAAAAACTAAAATTTCTATCACTGTGAACTACAGAGATTATTCTAGACCAACAAGGGACCAACATCTCCTGGTTCTGATGCAGTAAGCATGCAGAAATGTCCTGAACCCTCCAACACCTGCCCCAGCAACTTTAGTTGTGCAAACATGGCCTGCAACTGTTTCGACTCCCGTGCTTGGCTCCTTGTGAATGGCTTGCTCGTGCATTGGGTTGCATCATTCTCCCTGTCTTGAGAAGAATCCGTTCACGGATTCGCTTGTTCTTCAACTTTGAAGGGAAACAAGTCACACACGTTGAAAGTGTTGTGCACTTGGTAGTTGCTTGGCAAGTCAACCTTGTACGCGTTGTCATTGAGGCGTTCAAGGATTTGAAATGGACCATCTCCTCTAGGCATCAGTTTGCTCGCCCGCTTGTTGGGAATCTATCCTTCCGGAAGTGAACCCAAACCCAATCACTGGGCTCGAAGATAACCTTCTTTCTTCCTTTGTTAGCTCTCTTGGCAACTTTTGATTTTTTTTCGAGTTGTTCCTTACTTGCTCGTGAAGTTGCTTCATCTCTTGAGCTCACCTTGGCATCTAAGCTTAAAACAACATCACTAGACAAAGGCGTAAGATCAAGGGGGTAAGGGGTTAAAACCATACACAACCTCGAAAGGCGTCATGCAAGTAGAAGTATGCATGGTTCTATTATATGCAAACTCAATCAAAGGTAGTGTAAGGAAGCAAGCAACCTTTAGTTGACTTCTCTCTTAGCTATCCTTCTAATCGTATCAGGTACCTTGCTAAACTGAATTCAAATCCTTTGGCTTGGCATTTCGGTAGCGTGTCACTCAGTTGTTCTTCCCAAGAAGCAAGTTTCCCCTTAACCAATGCTCTAAGCATAGCACCCAAGGTTCTATTGACAACCTCAGTCTGGCAATTGGTTTGGGGGTTGCAAGAAGTGGAGAATAACAACTTAGTGCCAAGCGTCTTTCATAGTTCTTTCCAAAAATGACTAAGAAACTCGGGATCCCTATCACTAATAATAGTTTTTAGGACCCCATGCAATTTGAGTACATGTTCAACAGACAAATAAGCTACGTGGGATGCATCATTAATCTTATGACATGGAATGAAATGAGCCATTTTAGAAAATCTATCAACTACCACAAAGATGCTATCTTTTCCACTCTTGGTCCTAGGCAATCCAAGCACAAAGTCCATAGAAATGTCAAGCCAAGGACCTAAGGGAATGGGGAGGGGTGAGTACAAACCATGTGGAAGTAACTTTGACTTAACTTGTCTACACTCCAAGCATTAGCCACACACCCTCACAACATCTGATAAGGGGTAAAATACACGGAAGCAAATAACTATACGAAAATGCGGAAGCGATAAAAACAAGATACATGATATCAAAAGAGATATTGGGAACAAGGATTAGGGAGGCAAGAAACGAGAAGAAAAAATGGATAATCGACTCAAGACATGAATTAATTATCCAAAATGGAGAAATGAAACTCGAACCTTACAAGGAATTCATAGTAGGCGTTGAATCTCCATAGGTTCCAAGTTATACAAGATTCACGAAGCGATCCGCTTCGAACTCGAAGGCTCGGCATTTCTCGTTCTCTCTTCAAATGTTCATAAAAGCTAGCTAATGAAGAAAATGGCTAAGTGTTCCTATTTATAGTCTTTCCTAAGACAATGTAAAATGACTAAAATGCCCATAGGTTGGTTTAAGACATACAAGGCCAGGGGCAAAATAGGAACTTCACACAACTTTCAAGAAGCCTTCAGCGTCAGGCGCTCCGCCCAAAAAGCCCACCGATCAAAAATGGTGCAAAGTCTAGGCGCTCCGCTTGGATGTGCCTAGGTTTAGGCACTTCGCATGGTTGTGCTGTGCCTCAGCTTGGATGCTCCTCCTTGGAGTTGGGCGCTCGACTTGACTGAGCTAGGCCCTCCTCCTCCCATGGTACTCTGATGCATGATCTTCAAGTCGCTTCCGGAGCCCTTGACTTGCATTCCTTGTGCTCTCAAGCTTGGCTCTTGATGGTCGGTATCTTGGCTCGATTTACCCGTATCATCCTCCACTTCTTGAGAAGATTTCGTCCTAAAAATCAAACCATCAAAGCCTACGTCCAAAGACAAACACAAACAAAAAATTTTCTACTCCAAGAGTAGGTTAGTGCTCAAAAGTGTGGAAAACACACTCTTATGATAGAGCCAAGCGTCAATAACAATTAAAAAAAGCTCTTGCATCCCAAGGAGTCAACAAGTACTTGACTCTACAAGAAAGTGCATCCAACACAAATACAACCAAAGAGATCAATAAGACATGAAATATGCAAGATATAGCAATCAAATTCCCTATGACCCCTAAGCTCATGACCAACACGCCAAGCCTTTAATGTATTTTTATCTCAAGGTGACACAATGGATTTGGCATGCTCAACACTCAAGGTGTGATCAACATATGAGCTGGAGTAAGCAAAATAGTTCAATTTACAACTAACATCAAATACTGTACTCCCCTTCTTAGAAGCATTCTTACACACAACAAGAGGTACCTTATCACCTCCAAATTTACCTCCAAGACAATCCTTCTGGCTAAACAAACGTCCAAGGGAAGTCTCAAACAATGGATTATCTATGGAGTTAAGCTTTTTCAAGCATGGAGGTTCAAACTCACACTCTTCTCTAGTTTGATACAAATCACCATTTGCATTGAAGTTGCCCTCATACAAAGGATTAGTATAGGCATACTTCTCAAGTTCATTTGCAAGCAAAGGTGAAGTATTCAAACTAGAGACAACATCTACACTTGGGGAGTTATCAAACACAATTCGATCCATCTAATGCAATAGAGACTCCTCAAGGACACGATTACCCTCGCTACAACACATGAGACCACTACTATTAATTAAGCAATCAAAGGGAAGAATGGGATATGCAATTCATCTTCTCCTTTATTAAATATGGGTGGGGTGTCATAACAAGGTTCACATTCTAGGTCAACCACAATATCCTCACTAAAGAGAGGTTCAATGAAAACCGAGCTCACATCATGATGTGGCTTTTCAAACCTCTCAACTAGTGGTTCATTTGCACACACAAGTTTACCCAATGGCTCTACACTAGTTGCAAACATGTTATATTCATACAAATCATAAACTAGCATATAGTTTTACAAACAATATCACAAGACAAGGAAGTAATATGCTTATGGGAAGAAGAACTAACACTTACACTTGAATGACGATCTTGCTCACTCGAAGCACTTGAAGCATCATGGGTAGTTTCTCTATCTTGGAGCTCACATTTGGAATTTCCTTCACCTTGCATTTCCTCTTCGGAATATGATTGAGGCTCCATCGGTTTGCCTCCAAGAATTCCTACATAAGAATTCAAACAAATAGAAGAAAAAGATAAAGGATTAAGGTTAGAATAAGGGGTGTCCTCACTCTCAATGATTCTTTTTCCCTTTCTCTTTTCCCTCATTTTTTCTTTAAGGTCGGGTGTAGATTCGGGTGGTGACAAAACACTCACATAACTTAACACAACCTCTCCTTTCTCCACTCAAGAGTTGTCACTGGACGCTCCCTTACTCCTCTCTATCTTTTGTCTCTCATATTCGGGTGAGTTGGGTCGAGGCCCAAGAATACACATAGCCAGAGTAGATGGACTTTTTACATCAACCCGGAATCTAGGACTTGGAGACTCATCACTTGATGTCTCCTTCTTCTTTGTTGGTGAACCACTTGGCTTTGAAACTTGTGTTTCGGGTTCACCTTGTTGACACTTGTCAACCCTTCACTTGCACTAGTCCTACCACTTCTTGTAATTATAGGACTCCGTGATTGCATATTTTCACCCATGGAATAAAGTTCTCGCTCCTTGCTCCTTTGCATAGCCAAAGAAGGTGCACTAGTAGACAATTGGCCTCTCGTCCGATAAGGTACAAAGTCATAGACTCTTTGCCCTATTCCCAAGAGATACACATCCTTCATAGTACTATATTGCACACTCTTGTCTTCCAACCATGGCTCACCTAGGCACACATCAACATGTTGTATGGAATACACATCACACCACACATAGCATTTGTAATTCCTATGAGTTATAAGTACTTGAGCTTCCTTGAAAACCCACACTCCATTATACTCATAAGGACTCTCTAGCTTACGGCATGGTATCCTTATTCTATCAACCAAAGAGGTGCTAATACAATTGGCATCGGTCTCTTCAATTTTGAGCAAGTTTCCTCCATATCCATTCACCTCAACAACAAACCTACTTCTGCCCAGGTTTCGTAGAAATGCATCCAAGAAAGAACTTGAATGCACGAGTGTCAACACCAATAACTTGGGTCTCCCTTATCCCTAATTTCCTAGCAAGATTGCTAGAGTAACTTCCACTTCCCGTCACTCTTCCAACATTAAAAGTGTTGTTGGAAGTCGAGGAAGGATTCTTGCCATGGAACCCATAAGTGTCTCTCGCCTTGGTTCCATAGCCACTAGCACTACTCCTACTACAACTATCCAAGCCCCTCATGGCATTGATAGAACAATACAATCCCCTTATAGAAAGAGCAACACCATTTCTCAAACCACCCTCCACATAGGAATTAGAAGCACTAGGTCACTTAGCATACCTAGAAGATGCAAGCTTCTTCTTTTCCATGGAACGACCACCACCTCCTCCCATACTAATGGAAGTACCTCTACTACTCCCTTGTTCACAATTACAAAATACCAAGCGAAGATGCAAATGAATAATTTCTTTAATCAACCTTATCATCAACTCTCTCTATGTCACTATCATCATTTTCAAATCCATCACAAGTAGAGTAAGTAGGAATATTATACCTTGAAGCGTCACCATCTTCGTATTCTTGACTAGAAGCATAAAGATCAACACATTCATCTTCAAGACCTTCATAGTCTTCATCAACCTCGCAATCATCATAGTGAACCGCTCATCCTCATATGAGCCATAGTGCCCTAGTCATCATAGCAATATCCATCATTACCCTCGTAGGAACCATAGTCTCTCTCGTCTCCACATAAGTCATAACCTCCACAATTATCATCCGACATAGTTGCACCAATAAAAGAAAGAACCTCACAAAAATCACTCATTCACGTGTATCACTCAATATATGAACACTCAAGGGAGAGGCCTTAATAAGATAGAAGCCAAGGTGATCACAACTAGTATGTCCAAGTAAAAGCTCGGAATGGAGTTAATGAGACTCGATGTACGGACGACTATTTAAAGTGCGTACTTGAGGCCAAAGAAAGTTCTACGACTTTTCTATGAATTCTAATCTCCTCTACGCACGAGTGTCCTAATACGCTCAAGATTTAGAGTCTTTTGAGCAGACCAATTACCCTAGAAACACTAACCAAGAAATTAGGAAGCAAAGGAAACACAAAAACCACGAAACGAAAAACGTTCGGACCCGACACAGGGGTGGGCGCTCCGCCTTTTGCATGGAGGCGCTCTTCCTGGGTTGGCTATTGCCAAAAAATCTAGGCGGTCCGCTCAAGGTTAGGCGCTCTGCCTGAAGCACGATTCAGCAGTTTTAAAAAATGGATTTTTGGTGATTTTGGCCAATTTTTTCGATCGATTTCAACCCGATACCCAATGGTGCATTAAAATATTCTAACCAATCCCCAATGGTTTTCAACTCCAAACAAACAACAAAAATCTTCGATTCAAGTTTGAAGCATTTTCAAGAAATTTTCAAACTTTGAGATTTGGATTTTCGAAATTTTGATTCGTAACATCGAATTGTGATATATGGGTATCAAAACGACGGGAATACAATATAGAATAATCCCCAATATTTTTAAACACTTGGGGAATCAAATCCAACTTGATCTACCAAATTTTGTTTTTCAAGTTTTCAACTTTTTTTATTTTTTTCTTCTTTTCAAGAACAACAAGAATAATAACAACATGATACTAAAACGATGAACAAAGAACGGGTGTTTGTAAGAACATAACCCGAGTCTTGCTCTGATACCAACTGATAAGGGGTAAAATATGCGGAAGCAAATAACGATACAAAAATACGGAAGCGATAAAAACAAGATACGTGATATCAAAAGAGATATCGAGAAACAAGGATTGGGGAGGCAAGAAGAGAAGAAAGAACGGATAATCGACTCAAGACATGAATTACTTATCCAGAAGGGAGAAATAAAACTCGAACCTGAGAAGGAATTCATACTGTGGACACCCAATTTTGTCTCTCCTATTTTTTAAAGCAATAGTTTTCAAATTGTACATGTGATTGTGTATTTATTTTTGCCCCGTCCATCCTTTCAATTTGTCTTCCTATACGAGTCTAGTAATCAAAGCCATTTTTTGAAACGTCGTCGCAAACCATAGCCATTTTATAAAACGTGACTTTCTAACCGAAATTCAGCAATTACCTCTATTTTTGATAAAATTACTCAATTCATTTTAAATCCTAAAATACACTTTCTTGTACGCTTCCTAGCAATTTTAATGCTTTAAATTAATTCTATAATTTTCCTAGGATTTTATACAATTCTTATACCTTTTTTATACTAAAATTACACTAGTTATACACTATTTATACTCTATATATACACACTCCACACGTACACCTGACACCCTCCTCACTTATCCACGTATACGCCACCTCGGCACCACATCACGCCTACGTGGCTAGATCCCATTCCTCCATTCCTTTGATCCTACGGCCAGAAACTAAATTTCCTATTTTAACTACACACACCCCCCCCTAAACCCTACATTTCACTCATTTTACTCACAAACACTCGCCCGCCTCTTCTCTCTCTTTCTCTCGTCTAAAACCTAAAGGTTATACTGACTATGGCCAATTCCGGCCACCAAAAGCCATAAGAACTTACATTTTCTTACTCTCCTCGTGGTCCGCTACAAAACCCCTGTGGAGATTTCTCCAAACGACGAGGTCGAAGACTTGACCATTCGTCGATGTCGTCGCTGTCACCGGAGAAAGAAAATCTGGCGAGGGTTTGCAAAACCTAATTTCTTCAACCTGTCGGTGGGAAAATCCTTGTGCATGTACAATGGGAAGACAGGTCGCGATTGACCCGGTTTCAAATCAAACGTGTATTCCCTTTTCTATGTTGTTTTAAAGTTTTAGAAGTTGACTATGTGACATTCATGCTTAGCCTGATTTCCTGAGTGATTAGTTAGATGTTTGTATGATTAATTCGTAATTGTTACATGCTAATTAATTAAGGCACAGACCATGTGATCACTGATTTTTACCCTATTTCACTGTCAAAATGAGCATCGTTCTGAACTATTGAATTCCTGAATTTTACTACAAATGCAGTCTATGTTCTGTATATTTTGGATTGAGTTTTAATCTTTAGAGTCCATGACAATGTTTAAGTTAACCTATAATGTGTTCAGTCGACTAAAAGCTCAACCTCCATGGGATCGTGATTTGTTTAGATGGAGGTCTGATTGATAAATTTATTTGCATGATTATCAAAATATCAATTTGAAACATGTGATTAGCTTTGATTGATACATGAATGGAAAACTGCTTTGAATGATTGGTAGAGTATCAATTTGGGATTAATGGGAATAAGTTAAGACCATCAAGGAATTTCTAATCCCAAACTAGGTTAAGGTATTTCTGTGCACTAATTTTGAACCTAGACATGATTATTGTTAGAGGGTGAGAAGCCTACTGGCTCAGAATCTTGTTTCCCCTAATTTAAGGATCCTAAATGATCTATATTTGGAAGGTATACCAATGGCATCTTTTTAACTATGGAAAATAATATTACTTTTCCATGTTTTACTTCCATCCGTTTGAAATTTAACCCTTACCCTCACCTATAAAAACCGGTCCCTTTATTCACTTAGGGACACGGTTCTTGACACAGAAATACATATCACACTTCACAAGCATACACTCTATTCTTCTCTCTGAGTACCTTTCAAAATAATTGGAAGACTCCTGCCTGTTTACTTTCTAATTCTGTTCTTTGCAAGCATCAAGCATCACTTGCAACTTTATTTATTTTTCTCTACTGTTGAAGGTATTTTCCCTATCCCTGATTATTTGTTGCCTTTAGCTCAAACCTGCCTATACCTGTTAGCTTTTCATTGACTTTGTCTGTGAGTATATGAGTTTGTGTGACCCCTGTTTTGGCCTCTCCTACTAACCACTGCGTGCAGCTTGTTTGGATGGCTCCAAAGCCATACCAGCCCCATCTTAATTACAGGAATAAGGAGCCTAAATGGCCATGATAATGGCACTCTACAGTGTTTTCCTAAAAAATGATATTGAAGTGATAATCCTAAGCCTAGACCTTCCCCTTTCTGCATGCTGTTCCTATTTAGAAACTATCCCTTGCTGTGTAAATTTAATTAGGACCCCTGTTTGTAATTTGTTAAAACAGGGAACACAACTACTAGGCTGTGCATTGGCTGTGCATTGGCTATCCAGGGGCCTTCTTCTAACCTTTTCTTCTGTGTGTTGCATCATTTAAGGTTCTAATGTTCTTGAAATCAGTATGACATTTGTATAGTTAAAATAGGAGTTATACAGATTGTTGATAAGACTTCCTGAAACGTCAACACTGCTTCATTGAATACCTTATACAGATTTTAGATTCAAATTTGAAAGCATGAATATTTTACGTTAAATCTGGAATTTCACTCGAAACTGGGGCTATTTGTGTTATAGTTGCTAAAATTGGACTGCTTCCTAAAAAATAAGGCTGCCCCTCTTTGCATAAATAACCCAGACCCAAAACTATTTTTAAAAATTGCCTTTACGTGTATTAAATTGATTTTCAAACTACTCAATGCTCCTATACACTAATCTAATAGTGTATAAGGGTGTGTAAGGTCTTTGGGGTCAAATATACAACCTACTATATGTATTTTCAAAGATATATTGCTAACCACTCATGTATATGCATGCTTCTACCTATAATTATGTGCAACAGCCTTGTTTGCATTTATGTGCTTATGTGAAATCCATTTTTAAAAACAGCCCTTTCGTCTATGTATTTTCAAATTGACCCCTAAACAAAAATATCCATTAAGGTTAGGGCTCGACAATTAATAATGAGTCACAGCAACCCTAAATGGCTAACATTTCGTTTTAAAAACAACATCCATTTGGTTTTGATTAAAATCTGAAAATTATTTGCAAAACTGTCCATGTTTAATCGATTAGGCATTTGTATTAGAGGCCATAAAATGTGATTAGGCTTAAGTGTACGTCATATATGAAATTTATTTGCATATATGTGGGTTAAATTGTATAGATATATTACCTTCATAAGTTAGAACTCCTAAGTTAGTATCACATGATAGTATTCACAACTTTATCCAAAAATATAGACTCGGACGGGAACCACCTTTCGTGGGACTCAGGGGAGTGCTTAACACCTTCTCCCCTGAGTCATTTGGACTCTTTACCCTTTTGAATCTCTGAAACCAGACTAGTACGATAATTAAAATCGACCTTAGACACTTAGGTGGCGAAATACACCTTAGAAAACTATATTAGGTGGCGACTCCAACACCCAACTCAAACGAGTTACCCAGTCAAATTCGAAACCCGACTCACTTCGAGTTGAGTCTAAAATCGGGTATGACACATACTAGGCATTGAATCTCCATAGGTTCCAAGTTATACAAGATTCACGAAGCGACCCGCTTCGAACTCGAAGGCTCGGCCTTTCTCATTTTCTCTTCAAATATTCATACAAGCTAGCTAATGAAGAAAATGGCTAAGTGTTCCTATTTATAGTCTTTCCTAAGATAGTGTGAAATGACTAAAATGCCCATGGGTTGGGTTAAGACATACAAGGCCACTTAGGGGAAAAATAGGAACTTCACACAACTTTCAAGAAGCCTGCAGCGTCAGGCGCTCCGCCCAAAAAGCCCACTGATAAAAAATAGTGCAAAGGCTAGGCGCTCCGCCTGGAACTTCAGGCGCTCCGCTTGGATGTGCCTAGGCTTAGGCGCTCCGCCTGGTTGTGCTATGCCTCAGCTTGGGCGCTCCTCCTAGGAGCTGGGCGCTCGTCCTGACTGAGATAGGCACTCCTCCTCCCATGGTGCTCCGATGCATGATCTTCAAGTCGCTTCTGGAGCCCTGGACTTGCATTCCTTGTGCTCTCAAGCTTGGCCCTTGATGGTCGGTGTCTTGGCTCGATTTGCCCCGCATCAACATCCACCCTCATCTTAGGCCAATAAAATTGCTCCTTAAGAATCTCCATGGTCTTTCCCACTCCAAAATTCCCCATTAGTTCCCCGCTATGTGCCTCCCTTACTGGCAGCTCCCTCCACGAGGAACTAGGCACACACAACTTCCCATTCCTAAACAAGAATTCTTCAAACTTGTGAAACCTCTTTTTCTCCACATTACCTTTAGGTTCCTCCTCACCATACATTCGATTGATCCTCCTTCCTCTTTCCTCCAACTCACAATTAGCATAAAGTTCCCCAAACTCCGGATGATTGGCATACATCTCCTTCATACTTTCAAAACCCATGAGTTTGGACCCCAAAGAATTCAACAACACTTGTCTTCTTGATTGTAGCACAAATTTTCTTGACAAGGCATCCGCCACCATATTCTCTTTCCCCTTTTTATAATGGATGACATAAGGAAATGTTTCAAGGAACTCCACCCATTTGGCATGTCTCACATTCAACTTCTCTTGAGATTTGAGGTGTTTCAAAGATTGGTGGTCGGTTCTAATGACAAATTCTTTGGACCAAAGATAACGTTTCCAATGAGCCAATGCCCTCACCAAAGCATACAACTCTTTATCATAAGTGAAATATTTAGTGATTTCTCTCTTGAGTCTCTCACTATAATAGGCAATGGGTTTTTGATCTTTCATCAACATGGCTCCAATTCCTACCCCATTAGCATCACACTCAATTTCAAAGTTTTTATCAAAGTTTTGCAATTGAAGAAGAGGTGTGGAACTAAGCACTTCTTTCAATTTTGCAAAAGCCTCTTCTTGCTCCTTTCCCCATACAAATGCCTTATCCTTCCTTATCACTTCGGTCAATGGTGCGGCTATAGTACTAAATCCCCTCACAAACCTCCTATAAAAGCTAGCCAATCCATGGAAACTTCTCACATCACCAATGCTTTTAGGAGTTAGCCAATCCCTAATGGCCTCCACTTTAGCCTCATCTACTTTCACACCATTTGCACTCACCACAAAACCAAGAAACACAACTTTTTCAACACAAAAAGTGCACTTTTTCAAATTAGCAAACAATTGTTCCTTTCTCAAAACATCAAACACTTGTTTCAAATGATTAGCATGCTCATCAATGGATTTGCTATAGGTAAGAATGTCATCAAAGTGAATTACAATAAATTTTCCAATGAAAGATTTGAGCACATGATTCATCAAATTCATGAAGGTTGAAGGAGCATTGGACAAGCCAAAAGGCATGACAAGCCACTCATAAAGACCAAAGTTAGTCTTAAAGGCCGTCTTCCATTCATGACCCAGTTCCATCCGGATTTGATGGTAACCACTCCTCAAATCAATTTTAGAGAATACACAAGATCCACACAACTCATCAAGCATATCATATAACCTAGGAATAGGATGATGATACTTTACCGTGATCTTGTTGATACCTCTACAATCCACACACATGCGCCAAGTCCCATATTTCTTTGGCACTAGGATGATCGGGACCGCACATTAGCTCAAGCTTTATTGCAAAAGTCCTCTTTCAAGCAACTCCTCCACTTGCTTTTGGAGCTCTTTAGTGGCCTCCAGGTTGCTTCTATAAGCGGCCTTGTTGGGCAATTGGGAGCCCGAAATAAGGCAATTTGATGCTCAATGCCTCTTAGTGGTGGCAATCCACTAGGCAACTCCTCGGGAAAGATGTCTTCATAACCTTGCAAAATAGAAGAAATAGAACTACGCAAAGAAGGGGTAAGTTCATTAGTAAGCAAAACATGGTCCTTGTGTAGGAGGAGAATCATGGGCATTCCCTCCTCCACATCTTTCAAACACTCCTTCTTGGACAAGAACAAGTTCACTCCCTCTTTTGTTTTCTCATTCTTTTGTGTGACAACTCCCACTTTCTTATCCCCCACAACTCCTTCTTTCTTTTCTCTCTCTCTTTTCAACTTCAACTCCCTCATCTTCCTATAGCCCTCACTCACTTGAGCTGGGGTCAATGGATTGAGAATAAACTTCCGACCCTCCATTTCCAAGGCATACTTGTTAGTCTTGCCATCATGCTTTGTCAAAAGGTCATATTGCCAAAGCCTACCAAGCAAAATGTGACAAGCTTGCATCGGAACCACATCATAATAAAAGCTCATTATGGAAGTCCCCAATCTATAATTTGATCAAAGCTTGCTTGGTCACCTTTAGCTCACCACACTCGTTCAAACATTGTAGCTTGTAAGATTGTGGACGTTTTCTAGTGGGTAGTTTGAATTGTTAAATCAAAGTGGTGCTCACCACATTGACACAACTACCACTATCAATAATTAGAGAGCAAATAGTCCCTTGAACCTTACAATATGCATGGAACAAATTCTTTCTTTGACTCGACTCCTCCTTCACTTGCACCCCTATTATTATCCTTACCACAAGAGTAGCGTAGTCTTCCTCTAATTTCTCACCTTCCACCTTGCCCCCATCAAAATCATCATCACATGGCATATCCCCATCTGTCTCTTCTATATCACTACCACCCGTTTCATAGCCCCCATCACCCAAAGCAAGCTCTCTCGGCCATTACACTTATAACATTGAATGTTAGACAAGCTTTCAAGTTTAGCTTTGTTACCTCCCACCTTTGGCTCTTCTTTGGGCTTGGCTTTCTAAAATTTTCCTTTGAACTCTTGCTTGGGCTCCTTTGCTTTGTCCCATGAGGTATAGGCCTTCACATTATCCTTTCCTTTGTTCCAAGTGTAAGAGATGTTTTTGGACTTGTAGGACTTGTCCAATTTAAGCCTTTTCTCCACTTTAAGCGCCGCTTGAAAAGCATCAAACAAGCATTCATATTGGTGCAATTCCATGGGAGAAGAGATTTCCCTATTCAAGCCTCCAAAAAATTTTGGAATAAGGAATCGATCACCATCTTGAATGTTGGCCCTTGTCCTTGTCTTCTCAAACTCATCAAAGTATTCCGGCACACTCTTGTTCCCTTGCCTTAAGTTATAGAATTTCTTGATCAACTCATCTTCATAGTTGGTGGGTAGAAATCGAGCCTCCATCATGGCTTTCAAAGCCGCTCATCTACTATTTGTAATTAGCCCTTGAGTTTTCATTTTCCTTCGTTTAGACTCCCACCAAGTAGAAGCATAATTCTCAAATTGAGTAATGGCATACTTGACCTTTGTGGCTTCTTGAACATTATTGGTTTGAAAGATTCAATCTTGACAACCCATTCTAGATACTCCTCGAGATCACTTTCTCCTTGGAAAGTTGGAAGGTTGATCTTGATGGTGTTCAACCCTCTATCATCATCATGATGTCTCCGATGTCCACCATGACCCCCGTAGTCATAATAGTCCTCTTCACATTCCGCTCTCCCTTGGTAACCTCTCCCAAATCGACCTCCTCAACCCCTATTTCTCCTTTTCCGTGCATCCCCCGGATAGTGAAAGGGGTCATCATCATAGTTCTCATGTGCATGAAAGGACTCATCATTATATGGGCGCTCATTTTGGAGAGGCACCCTTCTTTCACGCCTTGGAGTCTCATCCCTTGGTGGTTCATTTCTTGAAAGATCATGAGTGGGATCCTTTGCTTGTGGAATGTCATTTGGAGAATAGGTATCTTGGATCACCATGTGAGAATAGCGGTCATTAGCCCAAGAGATCCGGCTAGGTCCATCACCCCGCACACATACGGTTGGAGTTATTTCAACCACTTGCTTTCCCATTTCCCGAAGCCTATCTTTTTGGGATAGGTCATCAATCGTCTCCTTCATCCCCTTGAATTCATCTTCCATTGAATTAACACTCGCCATCAAGGCTTGCAACATGGTTTTGAGTTCTAAGTCCGCCTCGACTTCTTTTTGAGCCATCATACTTACAAACAAGTAAACAAACAAGGTTAGTAGAAAGAGTCCTCACCAAGTCGCTCCCAAAGTGTTTACACTCGATTTGATTGCAATCAATCCACTCGTGTTTACACTCAACGATTGGCTTTTACTCGCTCTAATACTCTCACCACACTTGCCTTTTTCCACTCTTGGCTATTGCAAGTTTGTTCTTTGCACACAAGTCCAACTTGACAATCAAACTCAATCTAATTCGGGATGGAAAGGAATTGTTGTGACAAGAAACGGACAATTGAAACTAGCAAACAAAATTTAGAAAAAGTCAAAGAAAGGAATCAAGAAAGAGAGGAACCGAATTGGCACGAATCAGATTTAGACTTGGATGAAATTTTGTTTATGATCTAGAAACTCACTGTATTTGATGCTGAAATTGGGTTTTGGTTGATTGGAAACTGTTCTGGGACTGTTGCGAGCAATCTGTCTAAGAAACTGTTTTTCAAAAAAATTGTTGTTCAATGCGATCGCATGAGACACGACGCGATCACGATGAGTAAACTGCCAGCTTGTGCGCGATCGCGTAAGACAGTCGTGATCGCATAGGCCTTTTAATTCCTGGCCTGCGCTATCACGCTTGGTTGCGCGCGTTCGCGTAGGCTTCTGTGCCTGAAGTAGAACCCGATTTTCAAACCCTTTTTTCCACTTGAATCTTCACAAACCACCGTATTTTTGCTCCACATTTGAGATTTATATTCCTTGTTGGTCTGTGAACAAACCCGAGTAGTTGAATCTTCAATAGCAACAACCAATTTAAAAAAGCCCCAATTCTTGATGAAGAACCCTAAATTTTTGAACCCTCAAATCAACACCTCAAATATTGTTGTTTGTTCAATTCCTTCAATAAATTGCTTCTAAGATTAATAATCTTCAATTGGTAACAAAAAATTCACCCAAAAGAAACCTAAACCTATGACTCATTTTTTTGGATTTTTGGATTTTTAATTTATTTTTTTATGGTTTTTCAAATTTGATAAACAAATTTGGGTTAGTGATTGTGAGAAGAAACACTAATCCAGCTCCGATACTAAATGATATGAATACAACATGAAAAGGAAATAACAAAAAAATGTAAAGATTGAAGAGAAAGACCCAAATTTGATTAGAAAGAATTAAGGAAGTAGATTAGGAAAAATAGCCTAAACACCCCCTTAATTGTCTAACAACTTGAACCAATTTTATTTGATACTCAACTAGATTAAATCTAATTGCAAATCAAGGACTTAAGTGTGCTTAAGCAAACAAGCTTAACCAATAATCTCACTAGGTTTAAAGTCATAAAAATCTAACTAGCAAATGAGGCTTAAAGGCCCTTATATAGTGCTTCCTAAAAAGGGCATAACATTGCCTTAATTGCCCCTAAAGTGGGCTGAAACAAAAGCCATTAACTCAAAGTGGATTTCTGATCTTCGTCTCAGCGCGTTCGCGCAGGAACACGCATTATCGTATTGCTCAATAAATCAAAGCCTAAATGGCCTTCTCCATATTCAGCTTCTTGCGCGATCGCATTTGAGGACTCGCGATCGTACAGCTCTTCATTTCTTCCTTGTGCGATCGCGGCTGATGGAGCACGATCACGCTGATCATCTTTTTGGCCTTCCGCGATCGCGTCTGGAGACTTGCGATCGCAATGAACATCTCCAAATTCTGAGGCAGTAAGCATGCAGAAATGTCCTGAACCCTCCAACACCTGCCCCAGCAGCTTCAGTTGTGCAAAGATGGCCTACAACTGTTACAACTCCCGTACTTGGCTCCTTGTGAATGGCTTGCTCGTGCATCGGGTTGCATCAGAACTTGCAAGTTTTTGAGAGGGGTAAGGGATGTTTTCTGTTGCTTTGTACCATATGGATGTATCTTAAGTTTGGGCTTTAGTTGAGGGACGTTTTTAGCCAAAAACTCTAATAAAAACTATTATTGGTTAATATCTTACAGTATAATTATTAAGAGGATCAGTATGGGTTCGATACATACCTCAGAAACAAAGTTGTTAGTTGGTGAACAAAAGAATCTCTCTTCCTCAGATTCTGCTCAATGGACATAAGCTAAATTCTGAAGTAAATGTGCATGACTTTTTTTTCCTCTATCTTACTTCTGATGGATTATCTTCTCGGAATCACTAGTAGATTTGAGATGGTTTGAGACGGAAAAAGAGAAACATGATGATTATTCTCCAAAGGGAGATATTAGAGCGTCCATTAAAAGCCGCGATAATGACTCCAACTCTCCGAATGCAGAATCGTCAGATCCTCATATTTGCTTGCCAAATTCAAGGATGCCCTTCCATTTGCACTAAGTTTTTGAAAATGTGGAAGATTATAAGTTCCATGAAGAGATGCCTTCCTTTTCACCTCTAGCTGTTCCAAGGCTATCGAGAAGGAAAAGCTGAAGCGTTAGGGAAAATATACCAATAGATCTTTATAACTTCAAATCTTCTTGGAAGAACTTCACCCTGTTAGATTGAAAAAATGCTACCAATCATTTTATTGAAGGTTTGTGATAGCAATCCAGACCACAAACCTTCGCCAAATTATTGATAGTATTCTTTTGGTCAAATCGGGTGAAGTTCTTCCAGGAAGATTTGAAGTGATAAAAACCTATCGCCTACATTTCCTTACACAATTTCTGCTTTTCCTTCACAATAACTTAGGAACAGCTCAAGGTGGAAAGGAAGGTAGTCTCTTGATGGAACTTCTCTTCCATATTTTGAAGAAACTTATGCCAACAAGGGGGAATATATGAAATTGACAAGCAGAAATGGAATTCAAAGGCTTGCTTCAAGAGAACTAGAGTTATTACCCCACTTCTTATGCATGCTTCAATAACTCCTTATGGATAATTAAGTGATGCATAACAACTTTCTTAACTTTCCTGGTTAGGAGACCTTGGCTCATAAAGGGTTGATAATTACTGATGGTGGGTTTTGACGACAACTAGCAGAAAAGGCAACTGAGAAAGCGTCACTGTTGAAAAGGGATGTAAGAGGTGCAAACAAAACAATATATGGAATATAGTGACAAGCCCGTTTTTTGTTACCGATAAATATAGTAGTGATAGACTTCTTAAACACGTTTCAGACAAGAAAATGCATATGTACTACTCAAAACATGTTTTTAGATCAAAGAGGAGTATGAAATACATTTTTAAATGGTAATTAGAAGAAATATTAGAAGAGGAAAGGAAATTAGAAAATCTATATTTTGAGTTCACTAAATTACTCCATAAATATAGCCACACGCTTCAATGGCTAGTATATAAAATTGTAATAACCACAATTAATTCTTTCATGATGTTTCTAGACTCTATAACAACTAGTTTGACAAATTAAATTTCATACTGACTGTTTGACCACTAGTTTGACACATTAACTTATCTACGAGTCAGTTTGACCATTTCAAGGCAAGAAAAAATAAATCAATTGGAGCAATTAATAAGCAAATGTAAGAAAATTTCAAAAAAAAAAAAAAACTTTCCAAATCAATGGTGGATATTCTCTTTAGATATACACCGATTTTTCAAACATGTGTTGCTTGAAACACATTTTTAAAAGTGGAAATCAAAGCAAATACATATCAGACATCTTATATGCTGCTTGTAACACGTTTTCTGATGGACGCTAGCAGGAAAAGACAACAAAGTGAGGCAGTGTATTAGCTATGAAAAGAAAAATAGGCACCAAGTTATCTAAGTTAAAGATGGATTATTGAAAATATGAAGTGATATACGTCGTGTATATCATTAAAAACACGTTTTTCAAAAGTATATGTTAGAGAATAAACTGACTGACTGCTTAGTTCACCCAGGGATATTCAACCTTACGCTAGAACAGAATATCTTTAGTAAAAATGCAGGGATATCTCCCTTTGTAATGACATCTATATCTATATATATATATATATATATAAAAGAAGAGTAGTATTGAAGAAATGAGAGAGACAGAAGCCAACTTAGAAGCTTTGGAAAATTATGAGAAGAAGAATTGGGAAGAACAAAAGAAAATGACGATCCTATTGATTGTATTGATAAATAATAAATTTGTAAGCTAATATATTGAGCATACTGGTTATTTGGTGTATCATATAGCTTTTTTTTTATGTTAAAATTTTAAAATTTAGCATGATTTGAAAATTAAAATTTAGTAAGATTGACAATATAATGTGAATTGACTGGAATTTTGTAGGACAAACAATAAAAGCAGTTGATGACAATTCTTGGAGAGTTTATGGGCCTAAATCAGTTTAGGAGTACAAATCAAATTTGGATTCGAATATAAGCAATTCTTCGTATCAAAGTTGAATAAACACACGAAAAAGATATAAATGCGGAAAAATAACTGTATTTTGATATATGATTGTGAGTACAAATTTGGGCAGAGTTTCGGTACAAATTTCTGGATCCCTATGATACAAAATGAACTACTATTTATAGGCCTAAGAGCCTTGCCCACGTTCTCCACCATCAGCTAGTGCCTTGTCCCACGATCTTGACATTAAATGGAGAAGTTAGTGGGGTAAAGTAGTGGGCTGCAGAGCCGCAAGAACCGGGGGGATTTACCGAGGCACGAGTAAATGACCTCGGCGGTAACGCCCCGCTGCTTGACCGAGGTGGCTGCTACCGAAGCTCAGCTTACGGCTCGCCTTCGGTAGCGACCTCGGTGCCATGGCCTCGGCGATTTGTTCAATCGCTTCGGCGCTTGTCTTGTTGGTACGTGTTCGGTTGTTAAGATTTGCATGATCGAGGCGAATCATCGCGGGTCGATTTTCACCCAATACATATAGTCCCCCCACTCCTCGGTCACCTACCGAGGTAACCGAGGAGTGGAGTGAAGTTTAGCGGGAAAGTGACGTGGCTTTTATCCAAGTATTTTAAAACTTGTCAACTGTTCGCATCTCATCAGGTCACTTCTCTTGGACACGTGGCGTCCATTTGTTGGTTGCCCGAACGGTCACGCCATAAATTTGGTCTTCCCAACGTTACAATGATGATGATGATGTCACACTACTTGATTTTTCCATACCTATAAATAGGTGCTTACCAAACCTTTCTTCCCACTTTCATCTTTGAACAATCAACAGTGCCAAAAGCAAAGAACAACTTTCATACTTCCTTCAACCTCAGATTTCGAGAAGAATTTCAATCTTTAAAGTTGCCATCATGTCTACCACCATGTCTAGGCAAGATTCGAGCGACTCAGGCGAGAGGGTGCGTGTTCCACCTACGGCTATGGGCATTGTTAGTGGTGACACCACCGCTGCTACGCCGGCGGTCCTAACGGCGGCGGTGGAGGGTGGAGAAGTGTCTTCCGGTGTTGGGGGCCTCAAACGCCGTAAGGCCAGAGCCATGCGCAACTTGGTAGTGGAGGAGGAGGAGGAGGCTGACGTCAAGGAGGATGACGCCATGCTTGATGACGTCTTGGTTGGAAGTTTCAGTGGCTTCATCCTTAGAGGTGATGAAGATGGAGGTGATGGTGAGGGCGACGACGCCGAAGGCGATGACGCCGTGGACGAGACCGAGGCTGGTAACGTCGCCGAGGGGGGATCTTCGGGACCGACGATTCCCCTCGAACAAGAGCTCGAGCCCCATTAAATAATCCCCTCCCACTTTGATAATAGTAAGGATTTGAAGCTGCAAGCCCAGACAACCGACCAAGAGGAAAAGATTAGAAATATTCCTGTGAACACCACCACGACCCGCATAACTCAAGCTCACATTGAGCGGGTTCGGAGGGAATGCCGATTTGGGCCCGAGGAGAAAGTGATCATACCTGATCCAACAAGCCGAGTGTGCCACCAAATCGAGGGACTATCTTTTGCTTACACTTATCCTTTCACCCTCGGTTTCTCCCTCCCGGTGCACAGAGTTATTGATGACTTTTGCTGGGCATACAACTTATGCCTAGCTCAACTTGGCCTCGGTGTCTGAAAGGTTGTTCAATGCATGGACTGGATGAGCATGGAGGCGGGGGTAGACTTCACCTTACAACACCTCATTTCACTTTACTACCCTACTTCCATAAGGCTGGGGTCGTAGCCCTGAACAACCGGGGCAAATTTGCTCTTCTTCACAAGAGTGAAGACCACGGAGACCGGGGCTGGAGTGATCGCTACATCTTGTTAGAGACAAGTGTTTTATCCACCGAACCTAACTTCCTCGAACGGTGGAACAACACACGTAAGTATCCTTCCCTTTGCATTTCACTCCTCGGTGATTTGTTCATGTTAACTGACCTCGTTTTCTTGTTATCTCTTCAGCCAACAAGGTCGACATCGTGCCCCATGAGGGTTTGACTGAGTGGGTCAGAGCGGTGACCGAGGCTCGCAAACGCCCCGTTAGGTCATGGATGAAGATGGCTGCCGAATTCGGTTGGCAATGTAAAAGGCATGGTAAGTTTTTTATGATGCTTTGTTTGGTAGTTCACTTTGAGATTTTGACTTTGCTTCACTGACTTTCCTTCCCTCGGTACTAGGTTTTCCAAACCGTGCTATCAACACAAAGAAGAGTAAGAAGAAGAAGAAGGAAGAGAAGAAGAAGAAAGATGGGGAGGAAACCGAGTTAGATGATGATCTGGCTGCGGTGGCTGGAGAATATAAAGGGTTGAAGGCTTCCAAGTCTTCAAAAGCTTCTAAGGGAGCTCCCGGCCAAGGGACCTCCAAAGGTAACATCTATCCTCGGTTGGTGTCATCAAGTGTCGTTCCTTTTTTGCTTTCTCATTCTAATTTCTTCTACTATCGTAGGCATGAAGAGGAAGAGGGCCACTTCAAAGAAAACCTCTCGCTCGGTGGCTCCTCGCACCGAGGCAGAAATTCCTCCTCAACCCGAGGCATCGGTTGAGAGGCGTCGAGGATTGATTGACGAGCCCGATGACGCAACTACTGAGGCTTTGGTTCAAAGGGATGTTGAGTTCATTGACCTCGAGGGCCAAGAGCCTGGATCCGAGGTAGCAGTTGCCAAAGCTAAGGGCAAGGCTAAAGTCGTGGAGGCGGGCACTGCTGCATTTGAAGAGGGAATTGGCACCGGGGCGGTTAGATCACATTCCAAGCCCGCGAGGATTTAATCTTCGGTGGGGTCTTATCGGAGACTTGAAGTGCCGATTTCCTCAAATTTGCTAGCTTGGAGCCGAGGCGACATCTTAAGCCCCACGCTTTTGTTGGGGCCGACCGAGGATAAGGTTGTGCAGGAGTTTTCTTCTGGCCAACTATACAACACTATGTCCGCCAATAATATGAGGGTAAGTTTCACCACACTTAAACTATTAAAAGAAATTCCTATCTTTACCTTTGGTTCGCAGCAGACTCTGATTCTTTGATTAATTTTGCTCAGAGTTTCATTCTATCGATGAGGGCCATCGAGGTTGAGTCCTCGAGGACTGAAGAGGTTCGGCGCGTGGCTCGCTTATGGGACCAGCAAAAGGACAAATTCAACGCACAAATAGCTTCGCTGAAAGCGGACTTAACCAAGTCCCAGTCCGACCTGCATGAAGCCGAGGCGGCTTCCGAAGCTAAGATCAAAATCCTCGGTGATGGCTTCCAGGTTGAGCGCTCGAGGCTGGAGGACGAAGCTGCGAGGCTAACTGCCGAGTTGTCTCAAACAAAGGCCGAGGCTGTGAATATGGCCAAAAAGCATCACGAATAGCTGAAGAAGCATCTGCTTCATATCAAGAAGCTGGAGAGTGAGAACTCCAAGCTTTCAGCCAAAGATGCTAAGATTGAAGCTCTTCAAGATGAGATTTCTGATTGAAAAAGTAGGGCTACACTCAAGGTCAAGAGGGCCGAGCTGCACAAGCGATGGGCCATTATCAAGTCTCGGCTGAAGCTGCTCAAGCGATGCCGCACCGGGGAGATCGACTTAGATGAGAAGATTGCGAAAGCCGAGGTGAAATCGGCGGAAGCCCAAGCGATCATCGACGAACTCCCATCAAGTGAAGCTTCGAGTGGCGATGAAGATGAAGAAGATGATGAAGATGCCGAGGGGGGCTCCGAGGAGGGAGGTGATTCTCCCGAGGCATAGACTTCTTGTAGCATTGTTTTGTAAGCCTTCGGGCCTTTATGCTTGTATTTTGGACCTTCGGGTCATTTTTTTGAATGTAAATATTCTCAGCCCTCGGGCTTTTTTAATGAAAGACTATTTTTGCCTTTATTTCGAGTGTTGGCTTTTACATTTACCGAACACTTTGTCTAAAATAAATAATATGCTTGCAAGACTTAACTGAATTTAATCGATGCAAACTTAGGACGACGTCTCGTCCTCGAGTTGATGCATTGTGCAGCTTCGGAGTGCAACATTTACACAGATACAATAGATGAGACCAAGGTCATTTTATTGATACGAGCCAGAAATCAGATATTTACATAGAACCAAGTCGAAGCGGACCTTGGGTGAGAAACAAATTTTCAATAAAAGCAAATTGACAATATGCCGCTACCGGGCTACTTTACAATGTACTAAATCTATTCCCCGGGCGTAAGTCCCCGTTTGTCGAATAGATAAGCTTCGGTTGGGAGGCTCGATGTCGACCTCGGTATCAACCCCTCTCACTCCCCCTCAGTGTTCGGTTGTGAATCTTGATGAAGATCCGAGCACTGGAGATCGTTCGATTCGCTTCCTGAAAAGGTCAAGCAGAAAGATGGAACGAGGAGCAACTTAGTACATTTTCGGCCAATGCCATGGGAGCGTTGTTCGGCTCGGGGATGTGGATGAATTTAAAAAGATTGAAAAGTATTTACCTCGACTAGAAGTAGTACCGCTTCAGATTGGAGATATTCCAATTCAGAGGTTCGCGTTTTCCTTGCAGATTCTCAATTTGATAAGAGCCCTTTCCAACGATTGCCTTGACTCTGTAGGGTCCTTCCCAATTAACAATAAGCTTCCCCCCGTTATCTTCCTTTGTTGATTGGTTCACAGTTTTTAGCACATAGTCTCCAATTTTGAAGTCCCTGAGTTTGGCTTTCCTATTGAGGTAAGCCTCGATCTGCCTTTTTTGGGCAATTAGCCGAACCAAAGCTAATTCCCTTTTTTCCTCGAGCAGATCTAATTCTATGTGCATTGCCTCTTGGTTAGCATCTTCGGCAATGTGAGCGTACCGAAGACTTGGTTCGCCCACTTCTACGGGGATGAGGAAATCCATGCCATAAGCTAGTGAGAAAGGAGTCTCACCGGTGCTGTTCTTCTCCGTTGTTCGCATGGCCCATAACACCCCGGGCAGCTCCTCGGGCCAAGGACCTTTTTTCTCATCGAGTCTCTTCTTGAGATTTTCAATTATGATTCTATTCGAAAACTCAGCTTGGCCATTGGCACTTGGGTGATAAGGAGTCGAGGCAATTCTTTTGATCCCCCACTGCTTGAAGAAATCAGTGATAGCTACCCTCATGAATTGTTTACCGTTGTCACAAGTAATTTCTCTTGGGACGCTGAACCTGTAGATGATGTTCTTTTTGATGAAGTCGATTACTTGCTTTTGCTTTACCTCGGTGAGAGCCGCCGCTTCCACCCATTTTATGAAGTAATCGGTCAACACTAAGATGAAACGAACACCACCCTTTCCCTTGGGCAATGGTCCAACGATGTCCATTCCCCATTTCATGAAGGGCGATGGTGATACCACTGAATGTAGAGGCTCGGCCTGTTGGTGGATCATCCGCCAATGGCGTTGGCACTTCTCACATTTCTGCACGAAGGCTTTCACATCGGCACTGATTGTGGTCCAATAATACCCAGCTCTTAATAATTTACGCACCAAGGACTTTCCCCCCGAGTGGTTGCCACACTCGCCTTCGTGCACTTCACCCATCACGTATCTTGCCTCATCGGGACCCAAACACTTGGCCATCGGGCCGCAATATAACCTTTTGTATAGGTTACCCTCGATTAGGTGATACGAGGCTGCTTGAGTCCTTAACTTCTTTGCTTCTTTTTTTTCTTGGGGGACAGTCCCCGAGTCGAAGTAGGATATTAACTTACTTCGCCAATCCCATCGGTTGTCCACTGAGTTGACTTGCAATTTCATCTCTCTCATTTGTGCGGACAGCAGCCGAACCACTGAGTCAGTCCCCAAGTGAGCTTCGTCAATCGCCTAAACAAGATTTTCCAAAGCATCAGCCTCGGTATTTTCCTCCCAAGGCACTTGTTTAACTCGCCATTCTTGGAATTGGGCCAAGATTCTTTGTGCTCGATCCAAGTATAATTGCATTCTGGGCTCCCGAGCCGTATAATCACCGAGGACTTGATTCACTACCAACTGTGAGTCACACCTTAGTTCGATTCTTTCAACCCCCATTTCCTTAGCCAGCTCCAAACCCGCTAAAGCTGCCTCATATTCTGCTTCGTTGTTGGTTACTTTCTTGAACCGAACCGAGTGCCTGACTTTCTCCCCGGTGGGTGCTCTCAAGACTATGCCTAAACCTGAACCTTTGGAGTTTGTTGCTCCATCGGTGTAAAGTATCCATAGTTCCGAGGAGGTTCCTTTTGCCATGGAGTTTTCCTTTTCCGCCTCGGGCATAATTCCAATACTAAAATAAGCCACGAAGTCTGCCAAGACTTGAGACTTAATGGCAGTCCGAGGTTGATAGTGATGTCATACTCGCTTAACTCTACAGCCCACTTTGATAACCTCCCTGATAACTCCGGTTTATGCAATATACTCTTTAAAGGGAAGGTTGAAACTACCGCTATTGGGTGACATTGAAAATAGGGTTGTAGTTTTCGAGCAGTAAAAGTAAAGCAAGTGCTAATTTCTCCAAGTGTGGCAGCGTCGAGGAGTGTCTTGCTCACATAGTAGATGGGCTGTTGTTTACCATCTTCTTCCCGAACCAGCACAGCGCTGACTGACACCTCGGACACCGCCAAGTAGACCAGCAATGTTTCACCTTCTTTTGGCTTGGCAAGCAACGGTGCGTTAGCCAAGTATTGTTTCAAATCTTTCAACGCTTGTTTACACTTCGGTGTCCACTTGAAGTGATTGTTTTTTCTCAAAACGGAGAAGAACTTGTGGCATCGCTCCGAGGACCTTGAGATAAATCGACACAAGGCGGCCACTCGGCCTGTTAAGCGTTGAACTTCTTTTACCCCGGTCAGCTCCTCAAGGATTTCTTCAATAGCCTTGATTTTGTCTGGGTTGGCCTCTATTCCTCGTTCAGAGACAATGAATCCCAAGAATTTTCCTGATCCAACGCCGAAGGCGCACTTCTCAGGGTTCAACTTCATGCCATATTGCCTCAACACAGCAAAGGCTTCCCTCAGATGATTCAAATGATCCTCTATTTGGATCGATTTGATGAGCATATCGTCTATGTAGACCTCCATAGACTTTCCAATATATTCTATAAACATGCGACATACCAACCTTTGGTAGGTCGCCCCGGCGTTTTTCAAACCGAAGGGCATCACCTTATAACAGAAGGTACCTCGGTCAGTGATGAAAGAGGTCTTCTCTTCGTCCTTCGGGTCCATGAGGATCTGATTATAGCCCGAATATGCATCCAAGAAGGTCAATAGTTTGTGTCCAGCCGTGGAGTCTATTAACCTGTCAATTTGTGGCAATGGATATGAATCTTCGGGGCAAGCTTTGTTTAAGTCAGTGTAGTGTACACACATTCTCCACTTGCCATTCTTCTTCGGTACAACCACAACATTGGCCAACCATTTGGGGTATTTCACCTCTCTTATGAAACCATTTTCTTGTAGCTTGGTGGTTTCATCCTCGATCGCCTTCTTTTTGACCCCGACATGAGGTCTTTTCTTCTGCTTTACCGGGGTGAATTTTGGGTCCACATTCAGTTTGTGGGTCATGATCTCTGGATCGATACCCGTCATGTCTGAATGGGACTAAGAAAAACAATCATGGTTGGACTTCAAAACTTCTATAATCGCCTTTTTCGACTCCGGGTCCAACTCCGAGCCGACAAACACTTTTCTATCGGGGAAATCTTTCAATAGGGTGAAAGATTCTAGTTCTTCAACAGTTGAGTCCTCGGCTTTTTGCTTCTGAGGCTCTTGAATACAGGCTGGAATCTTTCCAACTTCTCCTCGGGCGTCCTCCCCGCTTGACCCCGATTCCTATCGTTGCTATTGCTTTGGCCCGATCGGGGCGACTCCACTCTTTAATGCAACCAAATAGCACTCCCTTGCTACTCGTTGCTCCTCTTTGATTGATCGAACTCCCCAAGGTGTAGGGAATTCAATCACTTGATGCAAGGTGGAGGGGATAGCTTCCATGGAGTGGATCCATGGTCTTCCGAGGATCACATTGTAGGCCAAATCCTCGGGCATGACTTGGAACAGTGTTTCTTTGGTAACCCCCTTGGCGAACGTCTTGAGTGTGATCTCACCCAACGTTTTCTCCGTGGAGTTGTTGAAGCCGGTTAACACTATTGATTTGGGGATAACTTCCCCTTGCCACATTTTCTTAACAGCCCCGTAGCTGATTATATTGACTGAGCTACCGGGGTCAATCAAGACTCTTTTGATGTCAGAGTCGTTGATTCTCAGCATGATAACCAAAGCATCGTGATGGGGGAACATCATCCCATCGCATTTATCATCGTCAAACACAATGCCTTTACCCGAGCCACCAACTCGGGTTCTTTTCTCCATGGTGATGGAGAGCTTGGCGAATTTCTTGGCCGCGGAGAAATTCACGTCGTTCACCTCTGATCCCCCGGTAATGACATTCACTACTCTCTCCGGTGGTAGAGCTCGAGGTGGTTGTCCATCGCCTCGGTTCTTGGAGAAATTGTTTTTCCCCTTATCGGTAAGGAAGTCGGCCAAAACTCCCTTCTTCAGCAAGTGAGCTACTTCGAGGCGCAAAGCTTTGCAGTCCTCGGTCCTATGGCCATAATCTGCATGGAATTCACAATGCAGATTGTGGTCTCTTTTATCAGCCAGGGTCCTCATATCCTTGGGAACCCTTACCTCGGCAGTCCCTTTGCCTACATTGACCAGCTCCGAGGTCGATATATTGAAGTTGTAGTCTTGGATCCGAGGTAGATCATTTTTTGGGGCCGAAGCTGAGCTTGAAGGATTTCTTTGGCTCGTATTGGGTTGTACCTTCTCTCCGAACCTTTGGCTTATGTGCGTGTTCGAGTATGAGTTACCGAAGGTGTTTCCTAGCCTTTGGCTGACATGATGCCTTGTCGAGGTATATGGCTCATACTTCCCCTTCGGATTGCTTCGCGGAGCCTCGGCGCGATTCGAAGATTCGCCTCGGTTTTGTTGATGATAACCTCGGCTCTTGAATTCAGCCTCCTCCAATCTAATTTTGGAGTACGCACGCCTATGCAGATCCTCCCATGTCAGGACCTGATATTGTTGGAGTTCTTTTCGCAATTCAGTGGCAACGTCAGAATTGCGAATATTGATACGTTTTTCAAATGCCATGATGGCCAAGGTATCGTCCATCCGAGGCAATTGCATGCGTTCGGCGTGGAATCACTCAAGAAACTCTTTGAGTGGCTCACCGGGCTTTTGTTTTACTTCGCATATATCCTCCTTCCTTTGAAGGATCTTTTGTGCCCCGGTGTGCTCCTTGACGAAAGTGCTAGACATTTCCTTAAAGGTGGAAATCGACCCCGCTGGCAGACACATATACCAACGTAGAGCCCCCTTCTCTAAGGACTCGCCAAATTTCTTCAAGAACATCGACTCGAGCTGTATAGCCGTTAGGTCGTTTCTCTTCACCATTACGATATATTCTCTTATATGTTCTTTGGGATCGGTGGTCCCATCGTATTTCTTCAAGAATATGAGTTTGAAGCCCTTGGGAGTTGGGGCTGGAGCCGCTTCGGGCTTGAAGGGCAGCTCCTTGTATTGATCAATATCGAGGTCGTCTTCCTCCTTTGTTATCCCCGGCACACCCTCGAGGCGCTTTTCCACGCGCGCCTCGATGCGAGCCTCGATCTCCCTGCTCATTTATTCAACGTCAACCGAGGATGTTGTTTCAACCACGATGGGAACCGTCCCGAAGTGTGGTGTGGTAGTTGGATTGTTCCCCGAGCCCCCAGACGTGGCCCCATTGTGAGGTCCCCCTGTTATCGCGCCCGGAGGAACGAAGAGCGGGATGCCTCCACCAGGAGCCGAAGGCTGGGTGCTGTTTGGGGCAGCACTGTTCCTCGCCTCTAACGAAGCGCGAAACTCAGCATTAATGTTCGCTTGCTCATCTTGTCTATTTTGGAGAGCTCTTAGCGTAGTGACAACATAAATCTGGAACTCTTCATTTTTCATTGGTGAAATGGGCTGTTGGTTCAACGGAACGTCAGCCCGTTCACTATTGTTACCGTCATTGTCAGCCATAACATTGTTGAATCGTAAGCTTTGATGAATAACGGACGTAAAACTTTAGAACAAAGCGTTAATGCTTATATCCCCACAGACGGCGCCAATTTGTATGGGCCTAAATCAGTTTAGGAGTACAAATCGAATTTGGATTTGAATATAAGCAATTCTTCGTATCAAAGTTGAATAAACACACGAAAAAGATATAAATGCGGAAAAATAACTGTATTTTGATATATGATTGTGAGTACAAATTTGGGCAGAGTTTCGATACAAATTTCTAGATCCCTATGATACAAAATGAACTACTATTTATAGGCCTAAGAGCCTTGCCCACGTTCTCCACCATCAGCTAGTGCCCTGTCCCACGATCTTGATATTAAATGGAGAAGTTAGTGGGGTAAAGTAGTGGGCTGCAGAGCCGCAAGAACCGGGGGGATTTACCGAGGCACGAGTAAATGACCTCGGCGGTAACGCCCCGCTGCTTGACCGAGGTGGCTGCTACCGAAGCTCAGCTTACGGCTCGCCTTCGGTAGCGACCTCAGTGCCATGGCCTCGGCGATTTGTTCAATCGCTTCGGCGCTTGTCTTGTTGGTACGTGTTCGGTCGTTAAGATTTGCATGACCGAGGCGAATCATCGCGGGTCGATTTTCCCCAATACAGAGAGTATTTGCATATAGTGGTTGACTGGGAATGATATGCACACACAAATGGTTTCAATGAGTGGGGAATCCTTTTGGTTTGATCTTTTTCTTCCTTGTCATTATCATCATGATACTTCTTAATATTATTGCTGAAGAAGTGAAAATTCTGCGCATTATGCAGACAATTAGTGTTAGTAGGCTTTCTTCTCATATTTTTTGTTGTTGATCATTAACTTATGCTTATATAAAATTGCTAATATTTAGACAAATTTCGATTTTGTTTTCTTTTTAAATTTCAGGCATATAAAAAGTTAATCTCTCCGAGGATGACTGGGTGCAATAGCATTTTTTTAGATAAATTAGCAAGAGTGAACGCCCAAAGGTAAGAGTAGAGTTCAACCTTTCAAAATTGTTCCTTCTCATCATGCAAGATGCTTCCAGGGAGCACTTGATTTTTTGCAAAGAAGGCCACTCGATCATGCAAGATGCTTCAGAGGAGTTTATTATGTTGGAATGAACTCCCTACTGTTAGAACATGATGGAGAAGTTATACGATTATAATTTCATCTTTTATGGAGGAAAGATGAAAAACATTCCTAAACCTGGGGCAAAATGATGTTTGTTTGGTATGACCCTTTATAAGTAAGCTTACAATATTTTCGATGATTACGTGTATAATTTTACTGCAAAACTAGAATGAGCTGCATAATTTATTAAGTATTGAGTGATTTTTATTTCAGTGATTAAGATTTGATCTAACGTGGAGTTCCAAATTTTAACAAGGCATACAATCCGATCAAGCTAGAGATGCTTCTACGAGATGAAAAGGTATTGTAATACATTTAGAAATAGATCTAATCTTTTATGCTTGATTTTCTAATCAGCCATATTCAAATTCCATGATATGTTTCTATGAGTTGCCTACTATCTTTTTTGGTTGTACTTAGTAGTGGGTAAATAATTTCTCACGATCGGCATTTTATTAGGAGTTTACTGGAATTTTTTTATTTGATGAGTTTTTGTGAGATTTTCTTATGGCAAAAAATTGTTGTGTGGGCTAATTAGATTGTGCTGAAATTATATACGCATATGTGTAATCATTTATTATGTTATTCGTGTAGCTGAAATCAGAGTTTTTAACTGTATATGTTTTTAGAATCAGCACTTCCAGTAAATACTTGTAGAAAATTTATCCACTTCTTTTTGTGTACAACTTTTCTTAAGGTATAATGTTATAGATTCACGACTTTAAGTGAGACTACTCAAAATTATAATCCACTAACTCTATGGTTGTAACATCTCTTAGATGAAGTAATTTTCTTCTTGATGGGTATTTGAACGAACAAGTGCATATGGTACAATTTGGCTGAAAATGTAAATCTTACCTCCCATCAGCTCCGTCTTAAACATTTTTAATTTTCTTTTGTTATTGTTCAACATGCTATGTAATTTTGTTGAATTCATTTTCTTCATTTGTTAATAGGAAACTGTGAAGCCCCTGAATTGAGAGATGAATGGTTTGGCTACTTAGGGGTGTTTCGAAGTTAGTTACTGTACTGTAAAACCATGCTTGAATTTGAATTAATGATTTTATTTTCAATGTAATGTTTACACCAAAAAGTTACTTTTTATTGAATACAAGGTGCTCGAAGTTTGGAATACACAACAAGTCATTGATCACTTGCACTTAGGAACTCAAACTACGTGATTATACTCCACATGTATAGCATTTTTAAGCTATAGATAATTTTCTTGAAATTGAACATAAATATATCATTTCCTTGAATTTGAATTTGAATTTGTAGATACATATGTTTCGATAACAATATTTGTATTATTTGGCTGTTCATATCCATACGAAAATAAAGTTACTAGATTCCATAACTAACAATGAATGTCGTTTGTTAGTTAAATATTTCAACACATTGGTTTATTAAATTCAAAAAAAAAAAAAGAAGAAGATAAAGCTAGCTATAATCTTTTTCTTTTTTAAAAAAATAAAACCCTTTATTAGTTAGATTCAATGCAGTTATGAAGAATTAACAATATTTTAGGTTTATATTGTAAAATAAAAGATAGACAAGAAAATAGCCAAATTCAAATTTTAAACCATAACAACTTTTAACAGTTTTGGATCGGGATGAAGTCTTCCAATATCAAAAAAAACATATTTTTACGGTTTTCAGTAGTATATCTAAAATCTAAAATATAGTCAATGTCTGTCTATATATAAGTGTTGTATAGTCCATTGATTGTTTCTATACAATTCATCATTTTTCTAACTCAGTGTTATTTGTATTAGATTTGTCTAATCCAATTGTTAATACCAAGTTTTCACTATTTGAATAGGTTGAATTTTATGAAGGTTAGGGAAAAGCTACATGTTTTTATCGTATCTATTATGTTCGAGTAAGTATTCTTCTATTCAATTTTCTGCTTTTTTTTAATGAACTACTCTTTTGTTGTATTTGTATTCCATTTTTATTTTATCGGTTATCTTTTCTATTTGTCAGGATTTTCATCTCTCCTTGAATAGCTTAAATCGGAAGGTTAACATACTAACTTGATCTACATATTAACTGCATCCGTGTAATCATATTTGAGCTCAGTTTTTCATTTAAGATTTGGCTCAATTCATGTTCCTATACTTATGGGATATTATTTGTTCAGAAAAAATCATTGTTGTGAGTGATGAAGGTGCTGCATGGTGACAAAAGCCATTACAATCTGAGCCGGTACCTCTTTAAACTCATCAATACTTTCTTAATCTATTTTTTGTCTAGCTTTTGTTCATATATTTTCTGGGTATACGAATAGTTTTAGATAGAATTTAATGACTTAACATATCTTTGGACTTGCAGCTTCATTATACTATTGATTCAGCAGATGTGATGCATCGGTTTTGTGAGCATCAGATGAATTGCTTGAAATTCGGTTCGGTATGTTCCTAGCATAATGTTTGAGTACATTTCTTTAAAAGAAGCATGAAATTGAACTAAACCATAAATCTAATATCTTTAACATATGAAACATAAAGTCATGAGACATATTTGAAATCGATTCCTACTTTGGGACAGTAAAAGTAGTAAATTTTTTATAAAAATTTTCTTCCACATCTATTTAGAAGGTAATTTAAACCTTTAACAAGTGAAATCAACAACCATTTGGTATTTGTAATTATGCAATATATCTTTTCGATGTGGAATATATGCCTATGTTTATTTGAGGTAAAGTATGTTAGTTTCTAATCCAATCTAAACTTTATTTTCTCTCTTATTCTATTGATGATAATGTTATAATCTATGCACCTCCTAAGGACACTAGAAGGGAAGGGGGGGGGGAGTTGAATAGTGTCTACCGATTTTCGTTTAAGAACTTGGTTCTCCTGAGTCAAGAACCCTGTTCTTGCCTTTGCAATTCTGCTGTTCAAACACTGCAACACACAACAACCACACACACAGAGGACACGAGGATTTTACGTGGAAAACTCCTTGCTCAAGGGAGAAAAACTACGACCCACACTCTGGGATTTTAGAACTCAATCCACTAACACAAAGAGCAAGTTTCTGATTACAAGACTCTGTAACCAAGGAGCTAAACTCTAGACCTTAATCGCTAAACAAAGCTAAACTCTAGCTTTACAAAGCAATCTCTTACAAGTTCACCTAATGCATATGCTTCTAAAATAAGCCAATAGGTAAAGTCTACGATCGCTCAAAATAAGACAACTTACAAAGCAATGAACCTAGACAAAATATCTAGACTCAACCAATCTCAAGCACCTCGGTTGTCTTCTTCAGTTAACTCACGTAGAAAGATGCTAGATCACCTTTATGCTCTCAACTCTCTGTTTCTGAATAACTGCTTTACGGCTGCATCAACTACTTGTATTTATACGGGCCTTGCAACCCTAGTTGAGTCCTACAAGGAATTCTTGTAATTATGGTAAGACAGGATTCCTAGTAACTCTTTTCCTTATTGAAGTCCAACTCCTATTTGCACTTCGAAGACACAGCCTGGGCACCGCCTCTTTTAGTCTGACTAGGATGCATATTCATTCACGCGCCACTATTCCTAGTTTCGCAGGGATTTGCAATCCACAGATCTTTTCGATCAGTCGTGCCCTTCTTCCTCAAGGACTAGGTTCTTCTATCAGGACCATTGAGTCCTTCTCGTTGTCATGCTTCAAAACCAATGCTCAACAAATTCCTTCTTTTTGATGATGACAAACAAATGTTGCCAAAGAACCTGAATAGACAGGATTTCCCAATAACACAAAAAGAAAAAGGTAACAAGTTCAAGAAACGAATCAGATGAATTGGGTCACAAACACCCCAACATTTCCTTCTTCCCCCTTTTGGCATCATCGAAAAGATTCAAATACCTGCATGAACCAGTTAGTACTATCCAGTCTAGAGCACAAGGCAACAAGTCAGCAAAACTTTAAACACACAGAAATAAGGCTAAGGGCCCAACAAGAACCAAAATACTTTAAAGTAAACGATCATAAACATGAGAAAATTTAAAACCATTATCCAGGGTGTGACAGCAGCACAACCCTATCCATTAGTACACAACTGAAAAATAAATTGTTTGAAACAACCATCACATGTGCAAGGGAGAATGGAAGGAATTAACAGCATTTAGGAGAAAAGAGAGTAGGATAGGACAGGAGGACTCAGGACTGAAGGTTGAAGTGCTTGACAAGTGCCTCAAGATGCTTTGTATTTTTGGCCCTTTCCATCACCAGCTCGGCCTCATACTTGTGGCGGTCTATCTTCAAGCGATCAATTTCTTGATCCTTCAACTTTAGCTGTCTGTGGAGCTCTGTATTTTCAGTATTCACTTCAAGAACATGAGTCTCCAGCTCCTTCACAGCATCAATGGCCTCCTCAGGTCCATAATCATCACTCTCCTCAGCTAGCTCTTACTTGACCTGCCTGGGCTTCTTGGAAGCTCTCCTCTACTAAAAAAGAAGTCACAGTAAGCATATTGTACCCAAATATTTGATGAATGGTTGGCTTCTTCCCAGCTTCCAGTGGAAACCCAAAATGCTCTAGAACTTTCTGGAGGATATAGGAATGCACTAAAGAATGTGGCTTCTGATCAGTATCTGCAAACCTCTTAATATGTCTGATGATTAGCCCAGGTAAGTTGATTCTTACCCCCTATCCAGCAAGTCCATATATTTTAGGTCTAGAGCACTAGCTTCACTATTTCTTTCTCCTCTTGGCAGAAGGAATCTGTGCACAAACTCAAACAGCAACTGGTGTGCAGGCTCCATCTCCTTTTTATCTACCTTCCTTTCCTTCCTTAGCTTGGGTTTTCCTGAGAATTTTTTGACCACACTCAGAGGAGTTATTCCATCTGTCCTCTTGGGCCACTTCTGCTTTATATACCTGCTATAACCTTCAGCAGGTATGTTAAGGATCACCCCAAGCTCATTTCTCCCAAATTCTATCTCAACTCCCTTCACAGTGGTGAACACTCTCCTGGCAATGACTCTGCAGTTTGTGTAAAACTCCCTGACCTCATCAGCAAATAGCATTCTATCCATATTTCCAAACAAACCAAGCCATCCTTGGTCACCAATCATTCTTAGTAGTGGTTTCATGTGATGTTCCTTCTCATCATGCAAGATGCTTCAAGGGAGCACTTGACTTTTTCCTGTTCTCAGCTTCACTATCAGTCTTAGAGTCACTTGGCTCCACATAACTACCAACCTCGTCACTCTCTTCCTCCACCTCACAAGCTTTCTTCTCTTCCTCCTTTTTCTTTGCTTCTCTGTCTCTCACATTGGTAACTGTTTTCTCCAGCTTCCCAACAGTCTCCAGCTGTTGCTTCAAGGCAGACCTAGTTCCAACCCTCCTGGCTACTGGCTCAGCAACAGTCCTGTCATCACTTGCTTCACTTGATTCATCAACCAACTTGGTTTTTGACACTGGCTTTCCCCCTTTCACCAATCTCCTCCTCTTATCTGGCTCTACTCTGTTTTCCCTCACAAACACTACTCTTCTTCCTCTTCCTCACACACCAGCCTCTCATCCTCCTCACCAAACTTCCTTTTCAACCTTTTCCTCTTTGTTTCTTTTGCTTTCTTTGTAACCTCTCCACTCTCAACTTTTTCTTTCACATCCTCCTCATCCTTTGCTTCTTCTGAATCTATCCAATTGAGTCCTGCATCATCAGCCTCAGTAGGATCTGGGCAAGAAGCGGGTTCTTAGCTCAAATCCTGTGAGGCCTCAGCAAGTCTAGGTCCCCCAACTACTGGACCTTTAAGGACAGATACCCCTTGACTTTTCTCAGTAACCACAACACTAGAACTTGGTTCATTAACATGTTCCTTAAGGGACTCAACAAGATCATCCTCCCTCAGTTATTCTATCACTCTTCCTGCTACATCCACCTCTAACTCAATCTTTTCTACTACAGGCACATGCAAATTTACCCTAGGTTCTTCCTGAACATCTTTTTGCTTTGCTTCAACTATGTTCCCCCTACCAGTTTTGTCACTAGTCTCTACTACTCCTACAATTTCATCTAGTCCTGTTACTAGGATTTCAGTATCCACTGTACCAGGGCTTTTTATTCCTTCTAAATCAACCGGAGCAGATGGAATAGGATCAGGAGTTACCTCAGTAGATGGTTCGGATGAAACTTGTTTAGTAGGTGTAGTAGACAAAGATCTTGACAGCATCTTCTTGGCCAGTTTATTTTCTCCCTTTCTGAGAAATTTTGTCCTGGCCTTAGCAATTCTTTCTGCGAGGGTGGATGGAGGTGGTTTTGCAGATGATTTATTGAGAGTCTTTGTGGGTGAAGTGGATGAAGATTGTACTTGAGACATGGTGAGATTTGTTAGGGTTTTGACTTAGATTTCAAGGATTTTCAGTCTTGTGCTTTTGAGAGAGAATGTAAGATAGAAAAAAAAAGGGGCAACGTTGTTGAGTGTGTGAGTTCTGTGTAGATTGAAGAAGGGGAGAGGGTTTTGGTGATTAGACAGTTTCTAGGGAAGCCAAAGAAATAATGAGATATAAGTGAAATGCAGCTTTTTGAAATTTTTGAAAACCGGGAAGGGTTATGGATTTGACGGTTATGGACTTATTCAATTAAGCATTTTCAAGTAGTGGGGTCCATACAAGTTAAATAGAATTCTATCCCAAAAAGGAATGTGTTCCTATAATTTAGGACAATTACACGAACATGGAGGGTCTCCCTTGATACGCGAATAACTGACAATTTAATTTCAGTTATGACTTCTACCATGAAAGGTAGTGTGACTCTACCTGGATATGATTCCTCATACTTCAGTCGGTTCTTTCTCAGTACATAGTAAGTTCTTCATGGGATCACATTATCCTCACCTAGTGCTTAAAGTCTAAACAAGTATACTTAATAAAGTACAAAATTAGACTGAACAGTAATAACAAATTTTAAACACAGATTATTGAACACTTAACTAACCAATCATTGAGGGACCACCTGCTGGGTCATCCATGTATTTTGGTCATCCCTAATTCCAACATGTTCCTCTCAAACTGTACCTTGTTCAATGCTTTGGTAAATATGTAAGCCATTTGATCTTCAATCCTGCAAGAATTCACAGTAATCAGACCATTTTCCACATTATCTCTAAGGAAATGGTGTCTAATATCAATATGCTTTGTTCTTTTGTGTTGGACTGGGTTCTTGGCAATGTTGACTGCACTTGTGTTATCACAGAAATTGGCACTGCTCAACATTTGATACCAAAATCCTCCAACTGTTGTTTGATCCATAGCAGTTGTGAGCAACATGATGCAGCTTCTTCATACTCAGCTTCCGCAGTAGACAGGGCAACTGAGTTTTGCTTCTTTGTAGCCCAAGAGACCAAACAAAGACTAAGAAAGTGTGCCCTTCCTGAAGTACTTTTCCTATCCACCAAATGACCTGCTTAATCTGCATCAGCAAAACCAATTAGTTCAAAAGTACCTCCCCTTGGGTACCAAAGACAGAGGTCCTGAGTTCCTTTCAAGTATCTCAGGATCCTCTTCACAGCTGTCAGGTGTGACTCCTTGGGCTTGGACTGAAACCTGGTACACAGTCCCACACTGTATACTATATCAGGTCGACTAGCAGTGAGATAGAGAAGCGAACCTATGATTTCTCTATATTTTGTCTCGTTTGTCGAAGGACCTAGTTCATCCACATCCAGCTTGGTTCCAGGAGCAGTGGGCGCAGTCATTTCTTTTGCTCCCTCCATGTCAAATTTCTTCAGAAGTCCTTGAAATATTTTAGCTGATGAATCATAGTCCCTTCAGGCATTTGCTTTATCTGCAGTCCAAGGAAGAAACTAAGTTCCCCCATCATGCTCATTTCAAATTCACTTCCCATCAGATCAGCAAACTCTTTGCATAGCTCCTCATCAGTGGCTCAAAAGATGATATCATCGACATACACTTGAACCACTAATAGATCCTTTCCTTTCTTCTTGAGGAACAACGTGTTGTCAATCTTTCCTCTTGAGAAACCATTCTTCAGCAGGAATCCTGAAAGTCTTTCATACCAGGCTCTAGGAGCTTGCTTCAATCCATAGAGTGCCTTTTCCAGTTTGTAAACATGATCAGGAAATTCAGTATTCACAAAGCCTGGTGGCTGTATTACATATACCTCTTCATTTAAGTAGCCATTCAGGAAGACACTCTTCACATCCATCTGATATAGTGTGAACTCCATGCATGTAGCAAAGGCAATCAACATCCTAATGGCCTCCATCCTTGCAACTGGGGAAAAGGTTTCATCATAATCTATTCCATCTTCCTGACTGTATCCTTGAACAACTAACCTTGCCTTGTTCCTTGTCACTATACCATGCTCATCCAGTTTGTTTCTGAACACCTATTTTGTTCCAATTATTGATCTATCCTTCGGCTTAGGAATTAGGTGCCACACTTTGCTCCTTTCGAATTGATGAAGTTCATCCTGCATGGCCAGAATCCAATCTGGATCATCTAGAGCTTCTTTTACATTCTTTGGTTCCATAGATGAGAGAAATGCAAAGAATGCACAGAAGTTTTTTAAGGCTGGCCTGGTCATGATTCCAGTGTCTAGTTCTGACAATACATTCTCCAAGGGGTGAGAGCTTTGATATTTCCATGGCCTGAGTTGAATATGACTGGAAGAACCTGCAGCATTATCTTGGGGAGGTTCTTCCTGACTTTCTGGATCATCAACTTCATCTTATGTTCCCCCTGTCATGTTGACTCCTTATTCTAGTGTGCTCGGATCTTAACCTGATGTCTCTTTGTCATCTGAGTCTTCCAGTTCATCTACACCATCTTCCCGACTTAGGCCAATCACTTGATCATCTGCCTCAGTTTCCCCCAATGCCTTATCAGATTTATCAAATACGACATGCATACTTTCCTCTACTGTTTGTGTTCTTTTGTTGAACACTTTGTAGGCCTTGCTTTGAGTGGAATAACCAAGAAATATTGCTTCATAACTCCTAGCATCGAACTTCCCCAATGGTTCCTTGCCATTGTTATGAACAAAACATTTACAACCAAAGGGTTTCAGGTGAGAAATATTTGGTTTTCTTCCTCTGAGTAGCTCATATGGGGTCTTGTCAAGAATTGCTTTGATGGAATACCTGTTCAGCAAATAACATGCAGTGTTTATTGCTTCAGCCAAAAGTTTCTTGCAAGCCCACTTGACAACAGCATAGTCCTTGTCATATCCTCCAGGGACCTATTCTTCCTTTCAACCACTCCATTTTGTTGTGGAGTTCTTGGTGCAGAAAAGTTATGATCAATGCTGTTCTTTGCACAATACTCAGAAAATTTTGAGTTTTCAAACTCAGTTCCATGATCAGATCTGATGCTGATGAGTTCTAGATTTAACCTTTTCTGCACTACACTAGCCCAGTCTTTAAAGCTATCAAATGCTTTATCTTTAGATGCCAAGAACAAGGTCCATGTGTACCTAGAATAGTCATCAACAATTACGAACACGAACCTCTTTCCTCCTCTGCTCCTAACTCTCATGGGTCCACACAGATCCATATGCAATAGTTGCAGTGGCTTTGATGTACTTACCACCTTCTTCGACTTAAAGGATGATTTCACATGCTTCCCCCTTACACACGCATCACACATTTTTATGTTTTCAAATCTCTTGCTTGGCAATCCACGAACCAGCTCCTTAGATACAAGCTTGTTCAGCTGTGAGAGACTTGTATGACCCATCTTTTTGTACCACAGCTGAGAGTCACTTTCTTGCACATTCAAGCATGTTAAGTTGTTTTCCAGAAGTGACTTCAGTGATGCTTTGTATACATTGTTCACCCTCTTTCCTTCCATTACAATTTCTCCACTCTGTAGATTCTTCACAATACATCCTACAGAGGAGAAACTCACTTCATTTCTTCTATCACACATTTGGTAGATGCTCAGAAGATTGTGTCTGAGACCATCAACACAGTAAACATTTTTAATTGCATGATCCAGAGTTCTCCCAATCTTTCCAATTCATACGATTTGACCACTTTTCCTCCTCCGAAGGCCACACTGCCTCCCTGAAATACTGCGAATGAGAGAAAATTTCTTCTATCTCCTGTCATGTGCCTTGAACAACCACTATCAAGAATCCAGCTTGGGTTGTTCTCCCTCACTCCAGCCTGCAAAAAAGATTAGAGGTTAGCCTTAGGAACCCAGACAAGCTTGGGTCCCTTCTTATGAGAGAATGGATAAATCAAATCCTGTCTAGCCCATTTAGGTAGAACACTTCTTTTATTCTTGGCCTTTGCCTTGCTAACATTAATGCACTTTTATTTGTAGTGTCCAGTTTCACCACAAAAAGTGTACAACATGTTGCAAGGCAACCCCAGATACTTGCTCTTAGGATTATATGGAGGCAACGGTTTCTTGAAACCTAACCCTTGTTTTCCGTTGTTTTGATTTTCAAGAACCCAATTTATTGCTATTTATTCCATTTAGTTAATCTGGTAAGCTCGAATTCAGATTTTTCAACCTTTTGACTTAAAATTCTGTTCTTTTTAGTTTCCTGATACAGAATCTCATTAGCCCTTTTCAGTTCATTTTCAAGAAAGGTTTGAACTTCATTTATTACTTGCTTACCATTTATACTCTCTCTTAACTGATTGAGTTCCAATTCTAGTTCAGTGATCTTAGAGTTCGACACAAGAGTCTGCCCTTTTAAGATGGCATTGCTTTCTTCTAGTTCAATGTTTTGTTCTAGAAGGCTCTTGTGCTTGGTTCTGAGATCACCTAACTCTTCAGTTAATTTATCCTTTTCAATTTTTTTCCTTTTCATAACCCTCAATCAAAGTGGCAGTGATTAGAATCAAGTTTTCAGAAGAGTAAGTGTGTAAATTTTCCTTAAGATCAAATAGACATACCTCTGCTGAATATGCAATTTCAGCTCCATCAGTTGCCATAAGGGCAGAGTCCTTCTTTTGGTTGTCATCTGTGTACAACTCCTTCAGCTTTTCCCAGACTTCCTTGACAGACTTGTATTCAAGTATTCTTGCTAGCACGTCATGGGTAAGCCCTCTCATCAGGTACAATTCAGCCCTGGAATTTTCCTGTAGCCAATCTAGATCTTGAGGATCTAGTTCTTCTAACTTCTTTGGCACCAGAACTCCATTTCCTGCTCTCTTCACAGGAGCATGAGGTCCTCTCTTCACAATCAGCCAAAGACTATCATCAGTTGCTTGCAGGAAGTTTTTCATCTGTTTCTTCCAGTTCTTATAGTTTGTCCCGTTGAACACAGGTGGCTTTGATGGATCTCTCCCTCCTCTGAACTCTCGAGGATCTTCTTCATCTGAACTGATGCCTGTCAGTCCCATCAGTGCTAGTGGTAAATCGTCTCCAGATTCTTTTTCATGATCAGACTCACTGTCAGTTGGTCCCCATATGCCATAGAAAGCTTCCTTCTTCTTTCTTCTTTCAGCTCTAAAGTTTGGAGGTCGTCTTGTCTTCTTCTTATCTTTGTCATTCTCCTTTGACGTCTCCTTTTCCTTTTCCTTAGATGCTCTGTTTTTCATCCATTTTATTTCCCACATAAGACAATCCATAACAGCGTGATCTTTCTTGAAACACTTAAAGCATCCTGAGTAATCAAGATTGTCAACTATGTTCTTCCTTCTAGAGGTTTCCTTGCCACTTCTCTTAAAGCCTTTGAACCGACCCAGGTTAAGCTTCTGTCTTAATGCACTAACCATTGCCGCTTCAACTGATTGCAGATCAACATATTCATCCGTTTCCTCAGTTGCTTCAAGCGCAAGGGTCTTGTCCTTCTTCAGAGCTGGTTTGGCTTTTGAGTCTTTCATCATCTCATGAATTTTCAAGCTACCAACCAGTTCCTCAAGTTTAATGGATCTTAGAGGTTTAGACTCAATGATGGCAGTCATCTTGGGTTCCTAAGCTTCAGGAAGCACATTTAGAATCTTATCGACCATCTCCACTTCTGGTAATTCCATATCCAGGGATCTCTTCTCATTGGTAATAATGGTCAACCTGGTCATCATATCCTGGATTAATTCCTTCTCTCCCATAGAGAACAACTCAAATTGTCTCTTCAGCATTCTTCTCTTTGAGTCTTTTACTTCAGTGGTTCCTTCATGCGCAACCTGTAGGGCATCCCAGATCTCCTTGTCCGTCTTGTAAGATGATACTCAGTTAAACTCCTCAGGACCAAGACCACAAATGACCAGACGTTTGGCTTTGAACTCCTCTTTCAGTTTAGGTTCTTGTTTGGAAGTAGCTCCTTCACCAACTATTTTAGTGGGGAGCAAGTTTCCTTCAGATACTATCAGCCACAATTGATAATCTTAAGCACAAATGTAATTTTCCATCCTGTTCTTCCACCACGCATAGTACTGCCCATTAAACTGTGGGGGCCTTTGAGCTGATTGTCCTTCAGTAATGGTAGGTGGTGCACTCATAATTCTGATCCTTCTCAAGGTGTTAACCTCACACGAGAAGACCTGCTCTGATACCACTTGTTATAATCTATGCACCTCCTAAGGACACCAAGAAGGGGGGGGGGGAGGAGGGGGGTTGAATAGTGTCTACCGATTTTCGTTTTAAGAACTTGGTTCTCCTGAGTCAAGAACCCTGTTCTTGCCTTTGCAGTTCTACTATTCAAACACTGCAACACACAACAACCACACACAGAAAGGACACGAGGATTTTACGTGGAAAACTCCTTGCTCAAGGGAGAAAAACCACGACCCACACTCTGCGATTTTAGAACTCGATCTACTAACACAAAGAGCAAGTTTCTGATTACAAGACTTTGTAACCAAGGGGCTACACTCTAGACCCTAATCACTAAACAAAGCTAAACTCTAGCTTTACAAAGCAATCTCTTACAAGTTCACCTAATACATATGCTTCTAAAATAAGCCAATAGGTAAAGTCTACGATCGCTCAAAATAAGACAACTTACAAAGCAATGAACCTAGACAAAATATCTAGACTCAACCAATCTCAAGCACCTCAGTTGTCTTCTTCAGTTAACTCACGTAGAAAGATGCTAGATCGCCTTTATGCTCTCAATTCTCTGCTTGTGAATAACTGCTTTACGGCTGTATCAACTACTTTTAATAGGGGCCTTGCAACCCTTGTTGAGTCCTACAAGGAATCCTTGTAATTATGGTAAGGCAGGATTCCTAGTAACTCTTTTCCTTATTGAAGTCCAACTCCTATTCGCACTTCAAATACACAGCCTGGGCACCGCCTCTTTTAGTCAGACTAGGATGCATATTCATTCACGCGCCACTATTCCTAGTTCTGCAGGGATTTGCAAACCACAAATCTTTTCGATCAGTCGTGCCTTCTTCCTCAAGGATTAGGTTCTTCTATCAAGACCACTGAGTCCTTCTCGTTTGTCATGCTTCAAAACCAATGCTCAACAGATAGGTGATACATGCTTGCACTCCTAAGAACTTGATTGAAGAAAGGCTTGGCTAAATCTCTCAATTTCCTACATTTCTTGGATGACTTCGATGTTATTATACGAAATTGATTTTTGGCATCTCAATTGATGAGCAGTAAATAGGACATGATTTGAAATTATTATATTTTTTCATTGTAAAGAAAAAGAAAGATAAATCTTATTTGACCGCAAGAGGAGAAAGTTCTTTTGAGTTATGATGAAATTATGATGAGAATAATCATATTGTAGATAAGATCACATAATTAAAATGAACTTTAAATTAAAATTTAATTCGACGACCATAATAGTTATAGAATATTGCTAGATAAACTTGAAATTAAAAATTTCGACTACAAGAGGATAAAGTTATTTTGGATTATAATGAAAATTGCCATATTGTCGATGAGATCACGTTACTAATGAAAAGTCATTGGACTATATTACCCTCTTCTATCATCAATTGAAATATATACTATTGGGGTGAGTAAGGGTCAATTGAGAAAACAAGAATTAATGTTTTCTTAATTTTGTAAAATGACAATTATTTTTGATTATTTTTAAAAGTTAAAAATGATACTTAAAATGGAATGAAGAGAGTATTATAATATTATATTTATATATTTTTAATTATATTCCTATGATTAAAAGGAAAAAAAACGTAAAACTTCAAGGAGAAGAAACAGTTGCAGCGCTTTAACTAATAATTCCATTTTATACTCATGAGTATTTCCCTGTTTATGTAATCAAGATATAACATTATCCTTTATTGCTTAAATAAAATTATGTCATTAAACATTAAGTCAATTACTTTTATTTGAGAAGTTAAATGAAAATATTATGAAGAAAATACCAAATATATCAACAGTTAATGAACAAATCATACAAATGATGAAAATCAAAGTTAAAGAAGGTGATCATGTAACAGATCATATAAAAATAATCCAATTCATATAAGGAGTTCTTTATTTGAAATTTTAAACTAATTCAAGATCATCATTTTGTATTTGAGGTTGTTTGTCTATGTTATTTCTACTTAAAGGTTATTTAATTATTTTAACATTGTTTCCTTTAATTTTATATCATCTTATGTTATTGTTCATACAATTATTAAATATATATCATGTAGAGAATCAAGATGATAGTTAATTTTGTTAAAACAATTAAATTAAAGTGGTCAATTGCGCAGAATAACAAATTAATTGATAAGATATAGAGGATCAATGGATGTATTTCTTTAAGGCGCGGGGAGGAGAGGGGGGGGGGGGGGGGTGTTGTTGGGGGTTGCAACCAAAGTAAATTAGCTAGGGAACTACAAATACTAAAATGATATTACAACTTTATACTATGGTACCTTGATGTATAGAATGTGCTATAATTAGTTTTTGTGGCTGCGCATCGCGCGAGTACTATACTAGTTGATTATTAAAGAAATAAAATTGCTCTTATTATTATTATTATTATTATTATTACTTTTTAAAAGGAAAAAGCATGTCTTTAATCGTGACTAGCAAGAGAGGTAAGTGTATTAGCCGGAAAGGGAAAATGAAAAGATTGCACGAGTTAAAAAATAGAAAGGTGTTGTAAATCCATGTATTTGTGTTAATGTGGATGACCACTACTCAACACTAACTTATGATTTATTACCCCCACTTTCTCCTACATAAATCCTCCCCACTATGTTCTACTTAATTCTTGCAACCTTTGGGTTGATCTGTAACCTATGTATTTGTATCCTATAAATAGAGCACATTTGTCTCTATGGAAGACACACTTGAAACACTTTGAGAATAATACAAGTTCTTCCTTCTCCTCTCATATATTTTGTCTTGTTCTTGCACTACTTTACTATTAGTTTTACAACACGTTATCAGCACGAATTGCTAACTTTATAGTACCGTAGCCTTCACTTCCTACACTGTTGAATGTATAGTCTTCAGCACCAGCTAAGCTACATTAGTTGGCATAAATCACTTGGATGATCTCAGTCCACTATCCAAATTGGTCCTTGGCCATATAGCAAAGTATATCAAAAATAATAACGGAACATTCTTTGGAACTACAACAGTTGAGAGTTGCAATCAATAACGGTAAGTGAAAGGTAACCCTTCCATTACCATTGCTTTAACTGAAATATACCTTCTTTCTAAGAAAATCCATTTAAGCAAGTTATTGATTATTACTAACTTCTTTTTGTTGTCCATTTAAAGATATTAGTGTCTGAAGCTATAGACTTTGAGAGACAAATCTAATATTCATGTGTAAGAATGAAGATACAATTCAGGAAGGTAATTGATAATTCTCAGTGCTAATTAATGAATTATGATAATGCACCTTCTGCAATGCTACCATAATCAATTTTCCTCATAAGTAGCTTGTCATACATGAAGAAAAATTAAAAAGTAAACATACAAATTAAATATTTCTAGAAACAATATTTTCATATGGACAGTGAAAAAAAAGTCAATTCATTATCCGTTCATGATGAACGATGGTATGTTTAGTTGTGGAGAATAACTCCACATTTTGTGAAACACCCGTGTGAAGTTATTGACGAGACTAAGCAAGCAGGTTGGTCTATATAGAAGTGCTTCAAGTGAGCCAGGTTGTTACTTAAAAGGTATTGTATTTGTCATTGTTATAACTTCCTCTAAGGATTATAGGAAATAATTATTTTTCCGCTCATCTGCCGTAAAATTTAATATACTCGTTTGGCAAATTATGCCAATAGAGAGGATAAGACATTGGGTTTAGGACCCAGTGCACTATACTGATAATATAATGATAGCTGAGGCAAATAATGAGTTATTAATAAAATCGCGAACTCGGCCACAGATATGCTCCATTCGTAAAGATGAATGTGGGAGCAATATATGCTCCATTCCTTAAGATGAATGTGGGAGCAAGCCAATCTCCATTCTATAAGATGAATGTGGGAGCAATTCAAACTCCATTCTATTATATAGGTGAATGTGGGAGCAAAAAATGCTCCATTCCCTAAGATAGGAGCAGGACAAGCTCCATTCCATAAAGGTGAATGTGGGAGCACAACATAATGCTCCATTCTCATATGTGAATGTAGTAGCACATAATAATGCCTGAAAGAAGACAAAATATCTTAATGCCTGAAAAAAGGTAAAATAATTTTATGTCTGAAAGAAGATACAATTTTTTATGTCTGAAAGAAGGCAAGTAATTTTATGTCAGAAAAATGACAAAGTAATTACCATGGTATAGACCATAGTCGTGGGTGAGGCAATGAATAAAGCAATTGCCATCATTGTGAAATAAATAAGAGAACAATAATGGGTTCTCAAAAAGTAACCATTCAAACGGTAAATATAATAATGCCTTCAATGTATCATATGAGCATGAGGCAAGTCCAGATGATTATGGTCCATTCCTTGCAGTGAATGAGACAAATCATTAAAAACAATTATGAATATAGACCCATTCACTGAAGTGAATGTGGTAATATGTGATAAAATATCAAAACTCGCCTCCAGAAGAGGTTCGAGAAAGATGAATATGGACGTGCCCATGTGTGGTTGATAAAGTACCACAACTCACCTCTAGAAAAGGTTCGACTATAATAATTCTATTATTTATTGTGGCATAAATGGTCATTGCTCTCGTACAGAACGTACGCCATAATTATGTATTATTATGAATTACATAAGAACAAGTGAAGCAAGAAATTGATCTTACCTATAATGATTTTACCATGAGAAAAATAATATGATTTTCTCCTTGAAAGGAGATATTCACCATATGGTTGGTGTAATATAATATATGGTAGCACAAAGCTATTTGAGTGCTCCAGAAGAGCCAAAATATTACTATCTGGAGGAATGAGATTGATGAAATATTTACTGTAGTATGTCTTAAAGAAACTTATTAAGTTTCAAATATATTTTTCGAAATTGCTATCATATTGAGACTACAAATATGGGAAGATTTAATATCTTCATATTACTACAGTCATAGCGGGTAAGATATATGTATATAATAAAGGATTACCCGCCTCTTCCTCCAGTTTGTACCATATAAATATAAGAATATCGGGTGAGATATATGTGCTTGAAAAGCTTCCCGCCTCTTCCTCGAGTATGTACTACTCAAAATATAAGTGTGGTAAAATTATACGTGCATGCCTCAATAAACTTTTAGTTTATTGTTACAATGCCCATGCTATAGTAAATTTCTAGTTTACTAGATGAATAAATTTATAAGTTGGCATGACCGGTTTGACCATCCCGGTTCAAATATGATGCACAAAATATATAAATGAGAATTCGCATGGGTATATACTGAAGAATCAGGATTCTTCAAGAATTCTCTTTGTGCTGCTTGTTCTCGAGATAAATAAATTATTCGACCAACTAAATTTGGGATCAGGATCCCCGCACTTCTGGAATGTATAAAAGGTGAATATGGGCCCGTTCACCTGCCATGTGGACCATATAATTATTATAAATAGATGCATCTATGATAAGGTCACATGTGCGTTTTATTACAAATCCGCAATAGCACTTGCGAGGTTAAGTATTTGCTCAAATAAAAATTATGAGCATATTTCCAGATTATGCAATCAAGATAAGTTATCTTGATAATGTTGGCAAGCAAGTTTAGCAGTTTCGTATATTGAAAGCCTCCAATCGCTAAACCATGCATATAAGAACAATGCTACCTAAATCAGGTATGAAATATGGTATATACATAAAGCAGCACTTGTGCGCGACATGCCACCAAATGAATTCCCCCTCATAATTGGTTCAAGGTCAGGAATCAAATATTTTCCATCTAATAATTTTAATATGCGGTATATTATCAATTGCTCCACCGCAACACACAAAGATGGATCCCATATAAGGTTAGGAACGAATGTTAGTTTGGGTAACATTAGGGGGAGAAATTAATGCAGCTGAGGAATAAATAAATTAAATTATCATTTGATTACTATCCTCATATAAAGATAATGCAATTCACTGCCAGACGCATTACTGACCCAAAGAAAAATATTATATTCCAGCTGCTAATGCTCCTGATGTCCTGGTGAGACAATCTATTTATGTCAATGAGTCTAAGGCACGCTTGAAGCGTGATAGACCACTCGGTTCCAAAAGATAAATCCTTGAAAAAGGAAAGGAGCAAATATTTGAGATGGTCAAATAAGGAGGCGGGGCTCTAGAAGAGTCCACGACATAACACTTCATAAAACCTCATCAGTAGAGGTTCAGGTACCTGAAAATTTATGAATGTGAAGAGATCTCAATATGTTATGTCGGATTGGGAACTGAGATATGAAAGTATCGTCGACGATATCTTACATATATTATAAAGCTCAATATTATATGATTATGAGGATCTTGACCTTAAGTCTGTTAGGAATACAGACATGAAATTATTGGCCAAAAATAGCAAAATGCATTCAAGAAAAAATTGGTTTCACTCGAGTGACGTGAAGTTTTTGGACCTATAGTCCAAACACCTTAAGGTGCAAAGCCAGTGGTGTACAAAGATATTTTTGTGCAAAAATATTGATAATAATAAGTCGTTAAATATAAAGTACGACTTGAGGCACAAAAATCTGACATTGAGTATATGGAGCTATATTCTCCTTTTGGTGGATGCAATCACCTTCAGGTATGTTATATGTCTGGCAGTGCATGAAAGACTTGATATGCGTATGAATGTTGCAATAGCCTTTTATATGGCTCATTGAGAAACAATATATTTATCCTTGACGGATTCAAAATCCTTGAAGAATGTAAAGGTTCCCAGGAAACCTATTCAATGAAGCTTCATAAATATTTATACGGATTAAAACAATCCGGCCACATGTGGTAAAATTGCATTTGCGAGCTTCTTGATATTGAAATATTATATTTTAATGCAATTGGTGCGTTGAAGTATCTTACCAAATATACTCCACTGGTTATAGCTTTTGTTATAAGCTTATTGGTAAGATTTAGTTCTTCCTCAATGCGAAGACATCGGAAGAATACATGGTATCTACTTGATCCATAAAGTCCGATATCAACTTGGTATTTATTTGTTGTGGTAGAATACCTATATTATGTCATTTTATAAAATCAATTGTTGCTGCTACATCTTCCATTTATAAAGAGATAATAGCCATGCTTGAAGCTATGCGACAATATTGATGATTGAGATTAAGGACTCAACATATTCAACAACGATGTGGTATTTCTTTGAAGACGAAGATGCCAATAATATTATATAAAATATTACATGGATAGTTCAGCAAAAAGGAAGATACAACTGAGGAGACAAATATTCAATAAGATTCCTTTTCAGTCGTGATCTTCAAAAAGAATGATGAAGTTAATGCTGAAGAATTCACTCCAGTGATAGTTTGGCGGATCTGTCCACTAAGTCATTGCCAATCTCAACATTTGAGAAGCTTATTTACAAGATTGGAATGTGTCGTCTTCAAGATATTGAATGATGTTTTCATCAGGGGGAGTAAAATACGCGCTGCACTCTTTTTCCCTTAACAAGGTTTTATCTCACTTGGGTTTTACTTGTAAGGTTTTTAATGAGGCAGCTCTAAAGGCGTATTAAAGGAAGTGTGTACTCTTTTTCCTTCACTGGGCTTTTTCCCACCGGGTTTTTCCTAGTAAGGTTTTAACGAGGCACATTACATTCAAAATGGTCATCCAAGGGGGAGTGTTGTAAATCCATGTATTTGTGTTAATGTGGATGACCACTACTCACCACTAACTTATGATTTATTACCCCACTTTCTCCTACATAAATCCTCCCCACTATGTCATACTTAATTCTTGCAACCTTTGGGTTGATTTGTAACCTATGTATTTGTATCCTATAAATAGAGCACATTTGTCTCTATGGAAGACACACTTGAAACACTTTGAGAATAATACAAGTCTTCTTTCTCCTCTTATATATTTTGTCTTGTTCTTGCACTACTTTACTATTAGTTTTACAACAAAAGGTAATTAATGTGGGATACATATGTGTAACGTTTAAACACACACCAAAAGCATCATTTCGAGAGAAAGACGGAGAAAGGTTGTCGAATTCAACCTAGTAAAATATAAGAAGTAAAACCATATCAACCAAGTCCAAAAATCATTTTAAATTTATTTCAATGCAAAGATATAGTTTTAAAGTTTATAATTGAAATTTAATGACTAGTTTTCTTATACTAGGTGTCATATTTTCTCTTCTTGATCATCGACAAGATATAATTCATAATGTTCACTCTAACAACTATTATGTTGATTGCCAAATGTATTTTTTTTAATGCTGGAGTCTTGCACAAAAACTATGCATGTTGAAGCGCATGCCTTAAACACCTAGATACTTTTCTTCCCTAACCGTTGTTTTAAGGTATGAAAAATGCCTATGTGCACGTTGGCGGCAGAGGTAATACATAAGTGTGTGGGTAAAAATATGCCACTTACTATTACGGGGATACGAATTCAGTTGACTAGGTTAGACTTATCTTACAAGTCATCAGGCATAGAAGATACATGCATGCTCCTCGAGAGTTACGATCGTTCAGGAGATACGGCCGTAGGATGCAAGACATATATCCGCCGCCTAAGGGTATACAATCTCATAGTTATGTTTTCGTATATACCACAACCTTGAGTTATAAGCTCATAACTTTATTAGTCTTTGTATTTTACAATAATTAGGACTGAGTAAATGTTTATTATAAATACCACTCCTTATATTGTATGGTACATCAAGCGATTCACACCGAATCCGGCTATTCTCAAGGAATAATACTATTTACTTTCTTCCTTTATTATTTTCTCTCTATTTACTTACTTCTTCCAGCGTATTTACCATATTTCTTGTTACCCTCCTGTAAATTTAATTATTTAACCTAGAGGCATAAATAGTTTGGCGCACACAGTGGGGCCCAGACAATTGTAGGTATTCTATAAAGAAAAAAGGCATAGTCATGTCAGAAAGAGGCAAATACGCCGCACAGGATGCTGGTATCAAGATACAACTAACTTATAACTCGGCCGACACGACTGAAACTATGAACAAATATCTAGGGTCAACGTTGTGTAGTTCACTATCATGGCCAGAATCCTACTGAGAGTCTAGTTAGGACGAAACGGTACTGGGGGCCTGGAATCTCATCAACACGATCTTCAGGTGGCCCGGAATTGGAAACAGCAGGACTAGAACCATCATGGTCTGTGAGGCCCATCAGGAGATAACCAAGAAACCTCGTATCCACGCCATCGAGTTCAATGACAAAGACTTACAACAAGTTATATACCCACTATGATGCCTTGATAGTCCCTGCAGGTGCACGATACTCAGGTCCAGCGTGTATTGGTAGAACCAGGCAGCGCAGTGAATATTATTCACTAGGAAGTCGTCTGCCTAATGGAGGTGCAGAACCAGATAATTCCCAGCCCACACAACATAACCAACTTCAAGAGCTCTAGTGAGAAGTCTGTAGGAGAAATACTCATTCATGTATACCTTCTAGGAGTGATGAGGGTGACATCCTTCAAGGAAATTACATGAGACCTCTCATATAACATTATCCTGGGAAGACCCTGGATTCACGAAGTACGGTGCTGTGTGCACTTTATCAAGTTCTTAAATACCTGACTCCTTGGGGGGTGAGAATGATTCGGGGGGGTGGGGGGAGCAGAAACTATCCTGAAGTTCTATGTAGCCGCCGTAACATGCGCGGTCAAGAAGGAAACGAAGAACGAGAGGAAGAAGTTAGATAAGTTGCTTGGTACTTGCCCAGTAACCATCATACTTTTTGGGTTCGATAGCCACGAAGCATCTGGACCCCGAGAGCCAGCTATTGCGCCGCAAGACCTACAAGAGGAAGAAAAGCCCACCAAGGCTACTGTCGACAACCTCGACCCGGTGATTTTCTACGAGAAGTTCTCAAATAACATATTACAATCAAATAAGGCCATTTTTATGTGTACAGTACATATATTATGTTAAAAATTAGAAATACATTTGAAACAATGAAAATAATAGTACTAAAACTTTTTTTTTTTTTCAAATAGTAATTCTAGTAATCTTCCATCCCAAGTAACACGTGATAGATGCCTTATTAAATTATTCACCTAAAAAAGAAACTTACCTGGTTCTAGTAGGATATGGCTAATGATTTAGCGTAAAACAATAAAATCCTGTTTCATTTAGGAAACATAATCCTAGGAACTAATGGAAAATATTATGGAACGCTATTCTGATTCCATGTCGTTTTTGGACAATACTTGCTTATAAATAGCTCGTAGTACTAAACGCTATTTCAAAAATTTATTGTAATTCCAGATTCAACAAAAAAGTTAGAAGTCATACTACCCCTGTTGTTTCTCCATCATGAGCCTAAATTCACAAACTCAGTACTTTCCGCAACTAGCCCAGAATAATAACTATGATCAAGAAGGGGCTAATTATTACGAATACCCTGGCTTTGCTCCATACTATAACATGTATCAAAGCTATTCTTATGTTATGGGTCCTGGTCGTGCATATAATGGACCGACTTGGTTTATGTTCATTGAGGATCCATACTTGTTGGATTTCTATACGGCAGCGGCTAATAACATAGGGTATTACTCTTATGTGCCAACAAATGAATTTATAGATGGTGTCTATGTTACAACTGGTCTGGATCAGATTTTGGAATCTAACGAATTCATTGGTGATGATTATAATCAGCCAACAAGTGAATTCGTCGGCGATGATTATTATCAGCCAACAAATGAATTCAGCGATGATGTCTATTCTCAGGCGACAGGTGAATTCATTGAAGATTATTATCAGCCAACAGAAGAATTCATCGATGATGATTACGATGATGATTACGTAACAACTCTTACTAACCAGCTTATGGACATAGTGCAAAATTTACTTGATCGTTTGGACCGCATGCAAGACGAGGAGGTGGAGGAGGATATACAAGAGGAGATTATAGCAAAATGCGTAAAGACGAGAACCTATTGTGGTACTATTTCTGAGAATGAAGTTAATTCAAAAGAGACAGTGATAGGTGTTGATGATGAAGGAGAAATATGTGTCATATGCCAAGGTGAATATGTAAATGATGAGATAATCGGAACACTACAATGTTGTGGACATGAGTATCATGAAAGTTGCATAAATCAATGGCTACTTAGGGGAAAGAAGAGTTGTCCAATTTGTAGAGCCTCAATGGCTGCTTCAGACATACCATCACATGAACGATAGTTATAGAGAATCTTAACTTGTCCTTAAGATCCATGACATTGTAGAGATTGTTTTTATTAGTCACTGATTGAACCCATTGTATTTCTTTTATTCGGGCAAAGTGCACCAAAGGCCATTTTTGCCAGTGGTCTTTGGTTTGAGGCCACTTTTTTTATTGGTTTTACAGGAGAGACCATTTTTGGAACTTCAATTCTTCTGGGTTGAATTTTACACAAGTTCAGTCCACAAGGATTAAAGTTCAACTTCAGCCCACCACAAGGATTGAAGTTCAATTTCAGCCCACAAGAGTTAAAGTTTACGCATCTATACCTAAAAGTTCAACCCTTACACATTGAAGTTGAAACTTCATAATTTAGGCATGAAATTCAGCCCACAAGGTTTAAACTTCAGCCCACAAAGATTGAAGTTCCAAAAAGTGGCCTCTCATATAAGACCAATAAAAAAAGTAGTTTCAAACTAAATAACAGTGACAAAAGTGGCATGTGGTGAAAATTTTACCTTTTATTCACTTTGACATTGTTGCTATGTTGAAACTGAACTCATTCTGCTAATTGTACAATGGATAAGTGACTTAAATTGTTGATTTATATTCACAATCTAAAGCATACAAAAGGTTTTAGGTACTTGCTGCTGTTCTTAAATCTGAATGTTTCTATCCTTCTTATACATATGTCTTAATGCGCCACAAGAATCAGGTTAAACAAGAATCTTCTACTTTCCATAGCTACCGGATGATTTCTATGGAAAGATAACATCACCCAACTAGATCATGAGAACACAGAAGTACTTCATGCTTATATTTTAAGTTACCAGCGCTTGATATGTATGTATCTGCTTAGAACGTGAAAGCAAATTTACAGAATCTGGGCAGTCTCAAGGATCATCTTCATGTGTCTGAGGAATTTCGACTTTCTACTTTGCCACAAGAAGAATGACAAAGTTATGGTATCTCGAGCGACATTAACAAGGTCAATTTGGCACATGTTTCAAAAGAATTCTTCTGAATATAAGAGTCTTCATAAAAGGGATTCATTTAGTGGTGACTAGCAGGAGGGTTGAGTCAGATGTAGCGTATTATTTGGAAAAGAAAAAATCAAGACGAACAATGATTGAAAGAGTGAAAAACGGATGGGTACAAATTTATGGCAAATACTTCTTACACTTTAAAAAATATCTTATATAGGAGTAATATGCAAAACATAGGAGATAGGCGACAAAGAGAAGCTAGACTTGAAGTGGCAAAAAAAGGAAATAGAAAAGAACAAGGTAGCAAGAGTTAAGAAATCAATGTGTATACATTGATGTGCATTAATGTTCAAAACACGTGTTTCACAAGCATATCTTTCTAATGAATGACAAGCTTGCGTAAAAGAGATACCTTTAGGACATGGATGGCTCAGGCAAGGTTCGAAATCATAGTTTTGAAACCAAAGCTTTTTATTTATTCAACTCTGCCTAATTTGATTTTTTGTTGTAAGGCTTATTTTCAAACTAGTCTCTCGGCACACGTGCGCCCATTATAATGAATGTATACTCTTAAAGAAAAACAAAAATTAATACTCCTTCTGACCCTTTATAGCCGTGGCTTTAGTTTTTTTAACGCCAATTGATAAGTCGGTATTTTACCAACTTAAAGACTACTTTAAGCTTTTGTTTTTGGATTTAAAAGCAACGTTTGATGTTTATTAATATTGTGAATTACTTAGTTTCAGGTTATAACGAGTTGCATGAACATCGGTTGAAGATTAAAGCTAAAGAGCAAGAATTGGAGCCAAAAAGTCAAAAATTGTGTCAAGGCTTGAGGTTTTAGATTACAAAACTCCTTTCTCAAGGGAGAAAAATCACGACCCACACTCTGGAATTTTGAATCAATCCATTAACACAAAGAGAAGATTTTAGATTACAAAACTCTGTAACCAAGGGGCTACACTCTAGACCCTAATCACTCAACAAAGCTAAACTCTAGCTTTACAAAGTAATCTCTCAAAATTCACCTAATACAGTTGCTTCTAAACTAAGCATTTAGGTAAAACAGTTTTACCACAAAACAACGACAACTCCAATCAAGCACCTAGATAGAATATCTAAATTCAACTATTTAAACTTCAAAAGTTGTCTTCACCAGTTAAGTCACTTTGAAAGTTATTGGATCGCCTTTTCATTGCTCTTAACTCTCGTGGTGAGTAACTATTTTCGGCTGCCTCAATTACTAACTTTTATAAGGGTTTCGTAACCCTAGTAGAATTCCACAAGGAAACCTTGCAAATATGGTAAGTCAAGATTTCATGTGAACCTTTCCTTGTTTAGTCCCAACCCTAATTCATACTTCAAAGACACAGCCACGACACAACTTCTTTTAGCTGACTAGGATGCCCAATAGTTCATGCACCACTATTCCTAATTCTGCATGGATTTATATTTCATAATCTTTTCGACCAGTCATGTCCTTCTGCATAAGGACCAATTTCTCCTCCAGAACAACCAGGTCCTTCGTTTGTCATCCTTCAAAACACTCAGTTCAACAAATTCCCCCTTTTTGATGATGACAAACAAATGTTGCCAACAAACTTGTACAGACAAAAAGCACCAAAGACACAAAAGCAAAAATTCATTTGAAAAATTTAAAACAGATGAGTTAGGTCACAAACAAACACCCCAGCATTTCCTTCTTCCCCATTTTAGAATCATTGAAAAGATTCAAATCCTGCAAGAACAAGTTAGTACAGTCCAGTCTAGAGCACAAGGCAATCAAGTCAACTAAATACACATGAATGAAACTAAGGGCCCAACTAGAACCAAATATATCATAAAAGGACCCAAATTCAAACAAAAGAAATTCAAAACCAATCATCCAGGGTGTGGCAAACACACAACCCAATAACTACAGAACCAAAAATCAATTGTCTTAAAAACATGCATCAAAGGAGGACAGGATAGAAGGGAAAGCAAGGATTTGGACAAGGACACAGAAGGAAGTGGGCAAGACTCAGGTCTTCAGGTTGAAGTGCTTGACAAGTGCCTCAATATTCTTTGAATTTTATGCCCTTTCTACTACTAACTCGGCCTCATGCTTGTGACACTCAATCTTCAAGCGATCAATTTCTTGATCCTTCACCTATAGCTGCCTCTTCAGTTCAGCATTTTCTTCATCTACTTCCAACACATGCTGCTCTAGTTCCTTCACAGCTGCAATAGCTTCATCAGGTCCAAAATCTTCACTTTCCTCAGGCTGCTCTTACTTAACTGGCATTGGCCTCTTTGAAGTCCTCTTCTCCTTGAAGAAATCACAGTTCTTCAGCACAGTTTGACCAAACATCTGATGCAAAGTTGGCTTCTTTCCACCTTCCAAGGGCACCCCAAAATGCTCAAAGACCTGTTGTACGATGTAGGAATACACTAAGGAATGTGGCTTTTGATCAGTATCCACAATCCTTTTTATATGTCTTATAACCAAACCAGGAAAATTGATCTTTGTTCCTCTATCCAGCAGATCTATATATGTTAAGTCAAGAGCACAGGCCTCACTGTTTCTCCCCCCTCTAGGTAGCAGAAATCTATGGACAAATTCAAAGAGCAACTGATGTGTAGGTTCTATCTCCTTCTTCTCAATCTTTTTTTCCTTTCTGAGTCTAGTTTTGCCTGAGAATTTCTTCACAACACTCAGAGGAGTAACACCATCAGTTCTCTTAGGCTATTTCAACTTGATGTACCTGCAATATCCTTCAGCAGGAACCTCAAGAATGACTCTTAGCTCATTCCTTCCAAACTCTAGATCCACCTTTTTTACCACAGAGAACACCCTTCTTGCAGCTACTCTGCAATTTATGTAGAACTCTCTGATCTCTTCAGCATATAGGCATCTGTTCTCCTTTTCTAAGAGGTTCAGCAAACCTTGATCCTCTACTTTCCTCAACAAGGGCCTCATGTTATGTTTTTCCAGGTCACTCAATATGCTCCCAGCCAGTACTTGGTGCCTAGCAAAGAGCACTGCCCTGTCAACCTCTTCATCATCCTCTTTGTTTTTCTTCTTGGCTTCTACTTCACTATCAGTGTCAGAATCACTTGGGTCAACATAATCCCCATCCTCATCACTCTCCACCTTTTCTTCAGCAACATTTTTCATAATCCCCATCCCCATCACTCTCCATCTTTTCTTCAACAATATTCTTCTCCTGCTTCTCCTCTACGACCTTTTTTCCTTGCTTCTTCTCCAGCTTTGCAATTTTTTCCACCTGCTGTTTCAGAGCAAACCTAGTAGCCACCCTCCTAGGTACTGCCTGTACAGTAGGTTCCTCACCTCTTCATTTTCACCCTAAGAGTCTTCCTCACTCTTATCTACTAGTCTACTTTGGGACACAGCTCTTCCACCTTTCACCAGTCTTCTTCTCTTTTCTGTCATTGGCTTTGTTTCACTAACAAAAACTACTTCCTCTTCTTCCTTTTCTCCATCATCTTCTCATTCTCCTTACCAAACTTTCTCTTCACACTTTTCTTTGGTTTTTCCACAATCTTCTCACTACTACCATTATCAGCCTGAATCTTCTCATCTTTGTTTTCCTCTAAATCAGTCCAATCAAGTTCTGCATCCTCAGCTACAGCAGGAACTGAGGAAGAACCAGGTTCTTGGCTCAATTCCTTCGCAGCTTCAATAGAACCAGGTCCTTCACCCTCTAGACCTTCCAACACAGACTCCACTTGAACTTTCTCGAGGGGAGCAGCCTCTGAACTAGGTTCGTCGACTGGGCCCTTTTGAGACACTACAGAATACTACTCTCTCAATCTTTCTAACATATTTTCAACTACATCAAGCTCCACCACTTTGTCAGTTACTTTGGGGACATGAAAACCAACCCCAGGTACAAAATCCTCTAGTACAACTTGAAAATTTTCCTCACTAACTTTCCCCTATCTCTTGTGTCACTAGGCTCTACTGTTTCTACAATATCATCTAACCCTTTAATTAGATTTTCAGTGCTCAAATTTCCAGGGCTTTTAAGCAAATCTAAGGCAGTAGAACTAGCTTGGGTCGAATCAGGTCTTACCTCAACTGATTTTTCATCGGGAACTGGTGATGCCAAAGTCGGAGGTGAGGGTTTCGCAACAACTTTCTTGTGAACCTTCTTTCCCATCTTTTTGTGGAGTTTCAACCTCACTTTGGCAATTCTTTCAGCAAGAGTGGATGCGGGGGGTTTAAGAGCGGATTCTTTGGAGGTGTGGGTTTCTGAGGTTTTTTTTGGAGAGGCGGATGATGATTGTGATTGAGACATGATGTGAGTTTTAGGTAGGGTTATGAGAGAAAGGATTTTCTGGTTTTGAACTTGAGAGAGAGAAAAGAGAATATGGTGGATGTTTCTTTTCTTTTTACTTCAGATGAATAATGGAAAAGGGTAACGGTGAGTTTAAGCGATTCTAAAGAATAGGCAGTAATAATGGTGATGTAAAGTAGAGCAGCTTTTTAGAGTTTTGGGAAACCAGGAAAGCTTAGGATTTGACGGTTATTTGAAATGGCTCATTACGACTTCTAGAATAAGTGGGGTAGGTTGAAATTTAAAACATGTAACCACAAAAGGAATTTTCTTATGATTTTGGGAGGTTACACAAACAGAAAAGGTTTCCTTGATGCACGTTCACAAGTCAATCAATTTTTGTTATAGTACTTAACATAAATAGCTGTATAGATTTACCTGGACATGGTTCCTCATGGTTGTCATGGTTCCTTCTACGTACTCTGTTGGTTCTTCCAACGGATCATATTAGAACACTCAAGTGGTACTTAGTTGAACAAGTATACTTAATCAAAGTACAAAATTAGACGGACAATAGCAACTATATCTACAAGCAAAATAATGAACACTCACCTAGCCAAACCTTGGAGGACAAGTGTTGGGTCATCCATGAATTTTGGTCATCCCTAACTCCAACTTGTTCCTCTCAAATTGAACTTTGTTCAGTGCTTTGGTGAAGATGTCAGAAATTTGGTCCTCAGTCCTGCAAGAGTTCATGGTGATTAGACCTTTTTCCACATTATCTCTAAGAAAGTGGTGTCTAATATCAATGTGCTTAGTTCTTTTATGTTGGACTGGGTTCTTAACAATGTTCACAGTAGTTGTGTTATCACATAAAACAGGCACAACTCCACATTTAATTCCAAAGTCCTCCAGCTGTTGTTTGATCCATAGCAATTGAGAGAGGCATGATGCAGCAGCTACATATTCTGCTTCTGCAGTAGACAAGGCTACTGAATTCTGCTTCTTTGTAGCCTGAGAAACTAAGCAAGGACCAAGGAAATGTGCCATCCCTGAAGTGCCACCCCTAGGGTACCATAGACATAAATCCTGAGTTCCTTTCAAGTATCTCAAGATTCTCTTCACAGCTGTCAGATGGGACTCTTTTGGCTTGGACTGAAATCTGGCACATAGTCCTACCCTGTATACAATATCAGGTCGACTAGCTGTGAGATAGAGGAGTGAACCTATAATTCCTCTATATTTTGTCTCATTTGTAGAAGGACCTAGTTCATCCATATCCAGCTTTGTTCCAAGGCAATAGGTGTAGACATTTCTTTCGCTCCTTCCATCTCGAACTTCTTTAGAAGCTCCTTGACATACTTCTGTTGATGAATCATAGTTCCTTCTGGGGTTTGTTTAATCTGCAATCCTAGGAAGAAATTGAGTTCTCCCATCATACTCGTTTCGAATTCACTGCCCATCAACTCAGCAAATCCCTCGCATAACTCCTCATTAGTGGCTCCAAATATAATGTCATCAACGTATACCTGAACCATCAATAAATCCTTTCCTTTCTTCTTCAGGAACAATGTGATGTCAATTCTTCCTCTTGAAAATCCATTTTTAAGCAAGAACCTTGATAATCTCTCATACCAAGCTCTAGGTGCTTGTTTCAGCCCATAGAGCGCCTTATCAAGTTTGTAAACATGTACAGGAAATTCACTGTTCAAGAAACCAGGAGGCTGCACCACGTAAACTTCTTCATTTAGATATCCATTCAAGAAATCACTCTTCACATCCATCTGATATAATGTAAACTCCATGTATGTAGCAATGACAATCAACATTCTTATGGCTTCTATCCTGGCTACTGGTGCAAAAGTCTCATCATAGCCAATACCTTCCTCTTGACTGTATCCTTGGACTACCAGTCTAGCTTTGTTTCTTGTCACGATACCGTGTTCATCCAGTTTATTCCTGCACACCCATTTTGTTCCAATAATTGATCCGTCCTTTGGCTTAGGAACCAGATGTCGGACTTTGCTTCTTTCAAACTGATGTAGTTCATCTTGCATGGCTAGGACCCAATCAGGATCTTCCACGGCTTCTTTTACGTTCTTTGGCTCCATAGATGATAGAAAGGCAAAGAATTCTCATAAGTTCTTCAAGGCAGATCTAGTCATTATTCCAGTATCTAACTCAGATAACACATTCTCCAGAGGATAAGAACTTTGATGTTTCCATGGTCGAGGTTGTATGTGATGAGAAGAACCTTCAGCGACATCCAAAGTGGGTTCTTCCTGATCATTTGATTCATCATTTTTAATCAGATGTTCCCCCCTGACATGTTGACTCCTTGTTTCCTTTGAGTTAGATTTCCATCTTCTTCACAGGATTCCTCATTTTCCTCTGAGACCTCAGTGTTACCTGTACAATCTTCTCGAGCAAGACTAATAGCCTAATCATCCACTTTCTTTTCATCAATTTCCTTGTCTGACTAATCAAATACCACATGCATGCTCTCCTCTACCGTTTGTGTTCTTTTGTTGAACACTTTGTAAGCCTTGCTTTGGGTAGAGTACCAAAGAAATATTGCCTCATCAGTTCTTGTATTAAATTTTTCCAATGGTTCCTTGCCGTTGTTGTGGACAAAGAATTTACACCTGAAAGGCCTCAGATGTGAAATATTCGGTTTCCTTCCTCTGAGAAGTTCATAGGGGGTCTTGTCAAGAATGGCCCTTATGGAACACCTATTCTGCAAGTAACATGCAGCGTTTATAGCTTCAGCGCAAAAATTTCTTGCAAGACCACTTGATAGCAGCATGGTTCTTGCCATATCCTCCAGAGACCTGTTCTACCTTTCAACTACTTCATTTTGCTGTGGAGTTCTTGGTGCAGAGAAATTATGATCAATACTGTGTTTGGTACAATACTCAGAGAATTTTATGTTTTCGAACTCTGTGCCGTGGTCAGATCTGATGCTGACCAGTTCCAGACTCAACCTCTTCTACACAACTCCGGCCCAATCCTTGAAGCTATCAAAGGCTTCATCTTTAGATGCCAAGAATAAGGACCATGCATACCTTGAGTAATCATCAACTATCACGAACACGAACCTCTTTCCTCTTCTACTTCTGACTCTCATGGGTCCATATAGATTCATATGTATCAACTCCAATGGCTTTGACGTACTTACCACTTTTTTGGATTTGAAGGATGATCTCATATGTTTAACACAAGCATCACACATCTTGATGTTTTCAAATTTCTTGTTTGGCAATCTACGAACAAGTTCCTTCGACGCTAACTTGTTAAGCTGTGACAAACTAGAATGTCCAATCCTTTTTTGCCACAGCTGAGAATCACTTTCTTTGACATTCAACCATGTTAAATTATTTTCAGGCAATGATTTCAGTGATGCTTTGTACACGTTATTTACCCTTTTTCCTTCCATGACAATCCATCCACTCTGTAAGTTCTTCATAGTACATCCTACAGATGAGAAACTAACTTCATTTCCTCTTTCATACAATTGGGATATACTCAGAAAATTGTGTCAGAGACCATCAACACAATATACATTTTTAATTGCATGATCTAAGGATCTCCCAACTTTTCTAATTCCCAAGATCTGACTACTTTTTCCTCCACCGAAGGCTACACTTCCTCCTTGAAATGCTGCGAGTGAGAGAAAGTTCCTTCCGTCTCCAGTCATGTGCCTTGAACACCCACTGTCAAGAATCCAGCTTAGGTTGTTTATTCTTACTCCAGCCTACAAAACAAATCAAGGGTTAGTTTTAGGAACCCAGACAAGCTTGGGTCCCTTCTTATGAGAAAATGGATATATCAAATCTTTCTTAGCCCATTTAGGTAAAGTACTCCTCTTGTTTTTGGTCTTTGCCTTACTTGCATCCATGCAACTTTGTCTGTAATGCCCAGTTTTGGCACAGAAGGTGTACAACATGTTACAAGGAAAACCCACATACTTACTCTTTGGGTTATATGGAGGTAAGGGTTTCTTGAATCCTACCCCTTGTTTTCCTTTGTTCTGGTTTTCAAGAACCCAATTCATTTCCTCAGAGGATTTGTTCCGTTTTGTTAATCTGGTAAGCTCATAGTCAGTTTTTTCAACCTTTTGTTTGAGAACCGTGTTTTTCTCAGCTTCGTGATACAGGATCTCATTTGTTCTTTTAAGCTCATCTTCAACAAATGTTTGTACTTCACTGATTACTTGCTAACCATTAACACTTTCTTTTAACTGGTTTAATTCAGTTTCAAGTTCTGAGATTTTAGAATTTGACACAAGAGCCTGTCATTTCAGAAGAGCATTAATTTCTTCAAGTTCAATATTTTGCTCTTGAAAACCCTTGTGTCTTACTCTTAGATCACATATATCTTTAGTTAATTTGTCTTTCTCAGCTTTTACCTTTTCATAACCCTCAATTAAGGTGGCAATTATTAAAATCAGGTTTTCAGTTGAGTATGTGTGCAGATTTTCTTTTAGTTCAAAAAGACATACCTCAGCTGAATGAGCAGCTTCTTCTCCATCATTTGCTATGAGGGCTGATTCCTTCTTCTGGTCATCTTCTGTGTAGATCTCCTTCAACTTCTCCCAAATTTCTTGTGCTAACTTATACTCCAGCACTTTTGCTAGCACATCAGTCGCCATCCCTTTTCTCAAGTATAACACAGCTTTGGCATTTGCTTGCAGCCAATCCAAATCTTGAGGATCGAAGGATCCATTTGCTACTCTCTTCATATGTATATGAGGTCCTCATTTCACGATCAAACAGAGACTATAATCCATTGCTTGAAGGAAAACTTTCATTTGTTTCTTCCACCATTTATATCTTGTTCCATTGAACACAGGTGGCTTGAAAGGATATCTTCCTCCTCTGAACTCCCGTGGATCTTTCTCTGAACTCCCGTGGATCTTTCTCATCTGAGTTCTCACCTGAAACTCCCATCAATGCTAGTGGAGACTCATCCTCAGATTCCTTTTCTTCGTCAGATTCACTACAAGTTGGTCCCCATGTGGCATAGAAGGCTTCCTTCTTCTACATTCTTTCTGCTCTGAAGTTTGGAGGTCGTCTGAATTTCTTCTTGTCTTTATCATTATCTTTTGATGCCTCCTTCTCCTTCTCCTTTGTGGCTCTATTCTTCATCCACTCAATTTCCCACATTGGACAATTCACAACTGCACGGTCCTTCTTGAAACACTTAAAGCACCCTGAGTAATCTGGATTGTCAACTATGTTCTTTCTACCAGAGTTTTCTTTGTTGTTTCTTTTGAACCCATTGAACTTTTCAAAATTAAACTTTTGCCTCAAGGCACTAACCACAGCCGCTTCGACTGATTGCAAGTCAACATACTCCTCAGATTCATCAGTTGCTTCAAGTGCAAGAGTCTTCTCCTTCTTGGGTACTGGTTTACTCTTTGATTCCTTCATCATTTCATGTGTTTTCAAGCTTCCAACCAGTTCTTCAAGCTTGATAGATCTAAGAGGTTTGGACTCAATGATGGCAGTCATCTTGGGTTCCCAGACATCAGGAAGTACATTTAGAACATTGACCACCATTTCAATTTCCAGCAGCTCCATATCTAGAGACCTCATCTCGTTTGTGATAGTAGTCGACCTTGTCATTATCTCTTGTATTGACTCCTCTCCCATGGTGAACAACTGAAATTTTCTTTCAAACATTCTTCTCTTGGAATCCTTAACTTCAGTAGTTCCTTCATGCGTGACTTACAGGGCATCCCAAATTTCTTTAGCCGTCTTATAAGATGAAACTCTATTGGACTCTTCAGGACCAAGCCTACAAATTACCAATCGTTTGGCTTTGTGGTTCTTTTCAACCATCTTGTAGTCAGCCTCATTGAACTCCTCTTTTGTTTTGGGTTCTTCTCGTGCACCAGCTCCTTCCCCAACAACTTTGGTCGGTATCAAATTTCCTTCAGACACAATCAACCAGAGTTGATAATCTTCTGCAGAAATATAGTTCTCCATTCTGTTCTTCCACCAAGTGTAGTAATACCCATTAAACTGTGGGGGCCTCAGAACCGACTGTCTTTCAGTGATAGTAGGTGGTGATTTGATCCTTCTCAAGGTGTTAACCTAAAGCGAGAAGACCTGTTCTGATACCACTTGTTATACTCTAAGCACCTCCTATGGACACTAGAGGGGGAGAGGATTGAATAGTGTCCTCTGATTTTCGTCGAAGAACCAGATTCTTAACGTCTAGAACCTTGTTCTTTTCACAACAGTTTTCACAAAAAATACTGCAACACACACAAACTGTAAACTTAAGGAACGTGGTGTTTTTACGTAGAAAACTCCTTGCTCAAGGGAGAAAACCCACGACCCACACTCAAGGAATTTCGAATCAATCTACTAACACAAAGAGCAAGTTTTAGATTACAATACTCTGTAACCAAGGGGCTACACTCTAAACCCTAATCACTCAAGAAAGCTACACTCTAGCTTTACAAAGTAATCTCTCAAGATTCACATACTACAGTTGCTTCTAAACTAAGCATGTAGGTAAACTTCAATAGTTGTCTTCACCAATTAAGTCACTTTGAAAGTTATTGGATCGCCTTTTGATTGCTCTCAACTCTCGTGGTGAATAACTATCTTCGGCTACCTCAATTACTAGATTTTATAAGGGCTTCGTAACTGTAGTAGAATTCCACAACGGAACCTTGCAAATATAGTATGTCAAGATTTCCTGCGAACCTTTCGTTGTTTAGTTCCAACTCTAATTCATACTTCAAAGACACAGCCATGACACAACTTCTGTTAGCTGACTAGGATACCCAATAGTTCACGCGCTACTATTCCTAGTTCTGCATGAATTTATATTCCATAATCTTTTCGACCAGTCATGCCCTTCTACATGAGGACCAAGTTCTCCTCCAAAACAACCAGTTCCTTTGTTTGTCATCCTTCAAAACACTCAATTCAACACATTGTTCACCCTTTTTCCTTCCATGACCACTTCTCCGCTCTATAGGATCTTCACAGTACATCCCACACATGAGAAGCTAACTTCATTTCCTCTGTCACATAGTTGAGAGATGCTTAGTAAATTGTGTCTAAGACCATCAACATAATATAAATTTTCAATAGCATGATCTAGTGATCTCCCAACTTTTTCTATGCCAACAATCTGACCGCTCTTTCCTCCTCTAAAGGCCACACTGCCTCATTGAAATGCCACGAGAGAGAGAAAATTTCTTCTATCTCCTATCATGTGCCGTGAACACCCACTATCAAAAATCCAGCTTAGGTTTTTCACTCTTACTCTAACCTGCAAAATAAAAGGGTTAGTTTTAGGAACCCAGACTAGCTTGGTTCCCTGCTTATGAGAGAATGAATGAATTAAGTCCTTCTTAGCCCAATCAGGTAAAGGACTCCTTTTATTCTTAATTTTAGCTTTACTTGCTGCCATGCAAATTTCTCTATAATGTCCAGTTTTGCCACAAAAAGTGCATAACATATTGCAAGGTAGACCTATGTATTTGCATTTAGGATTATATGAAGGCTGGGGTTTCTTAAAACGAAGACCTTTTTTCCCTTTGTTCTGGTTTTCGAGAACCCAATTCATTGCCTCGGAGGACTTTTTCCATTTGGGTAGCCTGGTAAGCTCATAATCAACCTTTTTAACATTTTTTAAGAGATCTATTCTTTTCCATTTCCTAGTACAAAATCTCATTTATTCTTTTAAGCTCATTCTCAAGAAAAGTTTGAACTTAACTGAACAATTGCTTACCATTACATCCTTCATTTTATTAATTTCCAGTTCAAGTTCTGAGATTTTAGAGTTATATACAAGATCCTGTCTCTTTAAGGAAGCATTAATTTCTTCAAATTCAGCATTTGCTTCTTCAAGGTTCTTGCATCTAGCTTTTAGGTCAGACACAACTTCAGATAGTTGGTCTTTCTCAGACTTTAACATTTCATAACCATCAATTAAAGTGGAAGTTATTAGCATCAAATTATCAGGTGAATATGTATGCAAATTATCTTTTAAATTAGAGAGACATACCTCAGTTGTGTGACCATCTTCTTCACCATCGGTTATCATGAGAGCAGCTTCCTTCTTTTGACTATCTCCATTGTAGATCTCCTTCAGTTTTTCCCATATTTCCTTAACAAGTTTGCATTATATCACTTTTTCCAAGACTTCAAACGTCATCCCATTTTTGAGTGCCAGCATAGCTTTGGCATTTGTTTGAAGCCAGTCCATGTCTTATGGATCCAGTTCCTCTACCAGATTTAGAACTAGTGATCCATTTGCAGCTCTCTTCACAGGTACATGGGGTCCTCTTTTCACAATCAACCAGAGAATCTATTCCATAGCTTAAAGAAACACTTTCATCTCTCTTTTCCATCTCTTGAAGTAGAACCCTTCAAACAATCGAGGTCTGAAAGGATTCCTTCCTTCCCTGATTTCAAATGAATCAACATCCTTTGAGCTCTCATATGTTAACCCCATCAATGCTAGTGGTGATTCATTATTTGACTCATTTCCTCCATCAGATTCACTATCAGTTGGTCCCCAAGTTGCGTAGAAGGCTTCCTTCGTCTTTCTTCTTTTAGCTCGGAAATTTGGTGGATGTCCGACCTTCCTTTTATCCTTGTATTTGTCTTTAGAAGTGTCCTTATCTTTCTCGTTTGTTGCTTTGTTCTTCATCCACTCAACTTCTCGCATTGGATAATCCATGACAGCATGATCCTTCTTGAAACATTTAATACAACCTGATTAGTCTGCATTGTCAACTATGTTCTTCCTCCCAGAGTTGTCCTTGATGTTCTTCTTGAAGCCTTTAAACTTACCTAGGTAGAATTGCTGTCTAAGAACACCAACCATAGCTGATTCAAAAGTTTGCAGGTCAACCTCAGCTTTTTCAGTAGCCTCAAGAGCAAGAGTCTTGTCCTTCTTAGGCACAGACTTGCTCTTGGATTCCTTCATCATCTAATGAGTCTTCAAGCTGCCTACAAGTTTCTCCAGCTTAATAGATCTGAGTTGCTTTGACTCAATGATGGCAGTCATCGTGGGTTCTTTCTGGAAGAACATTCAAAACTTTATCAACCATTAAACTTCAGGAAGCTCTATGTCCAGGATCTCACCTCATTTGTAATAATGGTTAGCCTTGTCATCGTATCTTGAATGGACTCATTTTCACCCATTGTGAACAACTCAAATTGTCTTTTCACTATTCTCATTTTTGAGTCCTTGACATCATTGGTTCCTTCATGAGTAACTTATAAGGTATCCCAGATTTCTTTGGCAATTTTATAAGATGAGACCCTATTAAATTCCTCATGACCTAGTCCACAGATTACAAGCCTTTTAGCCTTGTGATTCTTTTCAATCATCTTATAATCTGCTTCGTTGTATTCAGACTTATCCTTGCGTTCAGTACAAGCAAAAACTCCTTCACCAACTACCTTGGTTGCAGTAAGATTTCCTTTCAGAAATAATTATCCATAGTTGATAATCTATGTGCAGATGTAGTTCTCCATTCTGCTCTTCTAACAAGCATAGTATTTCCCATTGAATTGTGGTGCCCTCAGAACCAAATATCCTTCAATGATGGTGGATGGTGCACTCATGATTAGATCATTCTCAAGGTGTTAACCTAGTAATGAGAAGGCCCGTTCTGATACCACATGTTATACTCTATGCACCTCCTAAGAATACTAGAAAGGGGGAGGGGGGTTGAATAGTGTCTTCCAATTTTCATCGAGGAACCTAACTCTGACACGACCCAAAATCCGGCTAGGCCGTGCGGGCACCCGACATCCTCCTCTAGACCCATCGGGCGAACCCTTACCAATTAAATTAGGAAAGTAAATATAATTCAATTCATAAATAAGAACAAGACTAAAAAAAGCACAAACATACTGATACTTCTAAGCTGTAAAAAAGAAATTACAGCTGACTACCCAACATACTAGGTTTAGGGTTATCCAGACTAGACATCTAAGAGTAAGAAAGAAGACAGATACCTCCTGAAGGGAGAAAATGCAACTGAAATAATAAACATAAAACTGGTGGCTATCCGGAAATAAAGCTGGCTCACTCCGACGGCTGAAGTCGTCTTCGCTCCTTCACAACGTGGCGAACTCGATCCTGGAGCGAACTTGCCGAAATGAAATAGATAGTCAAAAAACAAACAACAAACAAGAGTGAGTCAAAAGGAGTCAATAAGTGGGGCAGACTTGCCACCTCAAAGAATAGGATAGCTAGCCAGGGAGAAAAGAAACAGATAGACCAAATTCCTTTTATTTAAATTATAAAAAGGCAGAGCCAGATAACAATCGGAAACACGTAAGAAACTTATAAACTCAACCAAGGATGCGAGCCAGAAACATATCAACAAATAAGCAATGCACATATAAGTAGAACAGTAGTTATGTACCACAAGTTTACACAATGGTATGAAATAAAATGAGATGAAATGAAATTAAATATGATGCAAAGGGTCACATGTGTCAAATGAATGGAGCGGAATCCTCCTACTCAAGGGCAGAATCCTCCTACCCTCAATATGATGCAATGGAGCGGAATCTTCCTGCTCCTGAGGCGGAATGCTCCTACCCCCAATATAATGCAGTAGAGCAGAATCCTCCTGCTCCTGGGGTGGAATCCTCCTACCCTCAATATGATAGAATGGAGCGGAATCCTCCTGCTCCTGGGGCGGAATCCTCCTTCTCCTAGGACGGAATCCTTGTACCCCCAATACGATGCAATGTAATGCATATGAATGCAATATGATGCAATAATAACCCTTCACCGGCGCGGGACTCTCATCGACAGCTGGGACGTATATACCAACTCACAGCCAGAGTAAAATGCTCAGATCTTCAATACAATACCAACAACAGGACATAACATACAATATATAATGTAATTCCAAAGCTAAGGCTTAATGAGTACGCCTATCAGCAGCTATACATGTAAGAAACACGTAGTAGAAAATCGACGAGGCCAGGTGCCTCCAAAGAAATGGATATAAACACTTACCTTGTTCCAAAGCTAGCATTGTTACTCAACAACTGCATTATCTTTTGGATTCACTGCTAATGATCCTGCTTATTCAATAAGCAGAAAATATATCAAATTAGGCTAAAGGCTTCATTCCTCACATCTTAGGGCAATCCGATTAGGAACCTGATACCCTATTCGCATACGCAATACCCAGTGCAGGCCTTTGTACAGGGTTTAAGGTCACATAACCAAACCCTAAATAAATTACATTTATATGTTATCCATAACTCATTGAGTAAGAATATATAATCAATTTCATTATCGGGGTCCAATTGACCCTTTAAACTATTAATTGAACTTATTAAAACGATGTCTAATATCCCAATTTTTACCGTCAAAATATATTCAAACACATGTAATAAAATCCAATAATATATTAAGATCATTAGCTGAATGTATCGGGGTAAAAATGCTATCTTTCTCCAGCCCTTTTCTCATTTTCTGGTATTTTTCTTGTTACGTTTCTCTGTTCATTTCTGAATTTCATATCTCTGTTTTGTGTTTCCCGTGCACTTATGAGCTAAGGGATAATTTATCCCGTAGCCAATATAATCGCCTCACTCTTTCAATTTTGCTTTGCTTTCTTTTCTTTTTGTCTTTTCCTTTTTTCTTTTTCTCTTTTTCTTTTCTTTTATTTTCTTTTCTTTTCGTGATGAAAATTAAAACGGTACTCTACGGTATTCGAAATAATTCTAACTTTTCCATACAAGTTATACAAAATATATGTAACGCACTTGCTAAGGAAGATCTCTAATCAGACTCCCGAAACTCAATATGCAAATCAAATGGAAAAAGATCAAATTATTTAACTTTCGGCATTTTAGCGGAAACTAGCAAATCAAATGGAAAAAGATCAAATTATTTAACTTTCGGCATTTTAGCGGAAACTAGCCGAACAACCACGAAATTCACTTTCGAAAGTTCGCAAAAGTCATAAATAATCATACAAACTCAACAGCGCTTTCGGATTTCGAATCGGAGCTTATTCGCCAAAACCGAGCTCGAAAATTTCTTTTTAATATTTATCGACAATAAAAACTGAAACCTTCTTCCGATGCCTACCAAACGAGGTCTGATTTAGCTCAAATTTTATAGATAAGTCTCAATGGACCTTACGAATATTTTAAAATTATCGGCATGCCAATCGGAGTCCTAACTTCCGAAATGACTGACCGAGGTCGTTTCATTCTCCTCCACTTAAACTCTCGTTCGTCCTCGAACGAGCCTAAGTCTAAAGAAAAATTCGCATGGATAACAATAGAACTTGCACGACCTTCAAGAGCTTACTCCACGGGCATTATTTCGTGATTACAGGATCAAAATTATAACACGCATATCGAACTTTTGGAATAAAACATATCTGGATAATATGATAACACCATTGCCTGGATTATTCTGAGTATGACGATCCTTCCTCGATCACGAGAGGGGAGTTCTACATTTTCAAAACAAAGATACACGGAACGTTGGATGGATTAACATGATTCAGCCGATAATCACCTCTTCGATATACCTTTCGATATAGAACAGGTCGATGGAACTAAGAATTAGCTCACGCTTGATGCAATTGGGGGAGCTTTTGAAGTACCTTGTCACTACACACTATAGAAGATTTGATGCAAGCTATATTATTTTTACGAACACACTATGCAATATCTCAGTTGATGTTAGGTTTGTTCTGCAAGCTCCTTGTGGGAATGTAGTTACTCATATACTAATGTATGTCAAAGGTTCATCTGAACAGGGTCTATCATATAAGGATAAGGATCATACAAATACTACTGAATAGTATGATGCAGACCAGGAATGATCTTCAGACTGAACATCTACTTCAGGGTATTATCTTTGAATTGGAAATATTATGACTTGAAAAAGTAAAAATAAAAGAGACATGTAGTTGGACTATGAGCAGAGGCAGAATACCAGCAACAAAGTTGATTACATGTGCACTTATAATGCTAAAGTAACTTCTCAAAGAGTTGAGGTGTGAAGGAGATATGCCAATGATGGATGGATGACAAGCTGCACTAGACCTTTAACTCTAAATATTCATGAAGTAAAACGGTGTCAGTATGAGGATCCAGTTCTAGTTGAATACAAACAGATAGCCAGGAGAAAACCGGAGTCACCATACAGGGTTACTACTAACGGTGTTCTCATGTATAAAGATAGAATTTATGTTCCTGATGTTACAGATTTACGTCGACAGATTATGATAGAGGCACATTATTCCAAATATACTGTTCATCCAGGTTCGACTAAGATGTACCATTATCTTAAGCAGATTTACTGGTGGGACGGAATGAAGTGTGACATAGCAAAGTTTATGGCTCAGTGTTCTAATTGCCAGCAAGTTAAAGTCGTGTCGTTTTTCCAGACTTTATGCTTTCAGCAGATAGGTACGTATATATGATCAAGTTGCCAACTTATCTCTAGCATTAATAGATTATTAGTTGGTTTAGCAATGATCGACACTTATTGTAGGTTTCTGTCGTGGCCCTAGGTTGGGTCGTGACAAAAGTGGTATCAACGCCTTAGAGATTTAGTATTAACAGTCAGTATTTGGAGGAAAACTCCTCCACTTAAAGCACAAACTCATGCAGCTATTTGAATAGGAATAATCATCCTCGCACAACCTGCTGGATTAAGAAAGACTTAGCTAAAACAGAATGCGGCTCAGACCTGAGCTACCAAATTACCCTTTCGAGTTGCCAAACAGCTGCAACTCTCGATTTCATAACTCCATACCTTTGCCCTAAACACCACCGCCTGATGGATGATACTTCTATTACCCTTAGAAGCCTTGAAAAAAAAATATGCTTACTAGGCTATAGTAACACGTACTCTGGCTCAACACAGTGAGCATCACAAGCGGCTACCAACTACCCAAGCTCACTAATGCCGGACGAAGAAGAAACGGAAATTGATAATTAGAGCTTCAGAATGCTCATCTTCTTATTTGCTTGGCTACCGAAGCTAGACTACTTATGAGTCAAAGTAGCCCAAGAATCACAATTGAAGAAACAGATATTAAGTGAGCTTTATGGAACAACATCCATGCCAATTTGACCTCCCAATAAGAAGGAAACTCTGACAATTTACCAGAAACCCTTTTATAACCCAGACAAGCTCACAGGATAACATGATTTTACTAGCGTTTTGAACCAAGAGGAGATACGTAGATCGAATATTACTTACAAATCACTTTACACCGGAAGAAACAATGACACTTCCTAATGGTGACGAATAAGAATCCCATCATCCTACCAATATTGTTTTCCGAGGAGAGAGGTAAAATGACTTGACATAATAACACAAAGTGGCACAACAGGATGCCAAGCAGACAATAGCGACACTCGCTGTCAAATTTCTCATATTTAAATCAGATCAACTAGGAGGGTCTCAGAAAATCCAGGAATAAATCATACAAGAAGCTCACCACTCTACCGCAACTGATTCTTAATAAAAACGACATCCAAGAAAATCATGAAAACATGATAAGACAACCATTTCCAAATCGATCGGAAGAATCAAAGCTTACACACATATAAGTGAGGAAGAAATACTTGGGTCTACTACATCAGATACCTCAACATCATGCCAGACTGGTAGTTCTTAGAACTGCTTCTGTGGCTGAGCCGAGCCGCTACCCCGATAACTACTTCTAGAAGAATCACTACCACCATGCTCTCGACCTATATTGAATGAGGGCATATCTCTGGTTGATTAAGATCTAAAGGAAATCCCCTGCGACTGTGTAGGTGCCTGATAACAGAAGAAAGGACGATTGCCTACTTGTCGGAGTAAGGGAAAACTCCTCAAAGGATAACCAGACTCATGACAATGATAACACCTTTTCGACTAATATGGAAGCTGGAAAGATTGTTGATAGCTATAAAGAGAAAAACTAGGTTTGATATGGACGAACTACTAGCGCACTCTAATAATCGCGTGACACAAACTGAGATAACCTGGAAGGTGACCTCCGAAAATAATCAGAAGTCTTACCTACACATGAGGTACCATGGTTGCCCACCAGGGCCACGAAATTTCTTGCTCTCCCGCTCTAACTCTTCCCCCTCTATCTTATGGTATGCCTAATACCTTTGAGCAATATCAACAACGACATCAAATGAAGTCTCAACCTCAATTCTTCAAGCCATCTGGGATCTCAAGGTACGAGAGAGGTCATTAATAAATCTTTGAATCTCTCGATAGGCTCATAGACTAGTTCTGATGCATATTCAGCCATTCTATAGAATTCAATCTCATATTCTAAAACATCAACAAGCTATCCGACAGGCTACCCTGTCCAATCCACTCAAACTGGCAACACTTTTCATTTCGCTCGCTACTCGAAAGGAACTTTTCCACGAATCTAGAAGAAAAACCGAACCAAGTTAGCTAATAAGAGAGCGGTCCACCGATCCAGGGCTGGACCCTGAAACTGGAAAGCAAAATAATAAATAGCATACCGCTCGATATAATCAAGAGCCTGAAGGATATGCTGACATTATCTTATTTTAAATATTTACACATGGATTATCTGATGCATGGCTTAAGAATATCGGAATGTTCAATAGGGTAAGATACTCAGACCGAGCTATTACTCAGGCTAGCTAACCAGCCAGAATAACTAGAGGCACAACACACGCTGCCTCCGGAACATAATTTACAACAATAATATTTAAGAACTAGAATAGGAGCTCCCTGAGACCGAACGTCTGCATCTGTGGCCACCTGATAAACTACCTAGCGAATAGTAGGTTCTTGCAGTATCTACATCGCCAAGATTATCGTAAAAACATCGTAGGGAGCCAAGGGAACCACAAAGCCCTGCTCCTTTACCCATCGCGAGCTTGTACAACTAGGACCTCCGTAACTAGATCGTCAGCACGATCAAAACTCTCGGGGCTTCGTCAATGCTAGCCCCAGGCTAGACTGCTTCATCTTGAACTCATACCGTTTGTTGATTTGTCACACGAGGGTTCAGAATTACCACGAAGGACTTAATGAAATTACTTTTGCATCCTAGACCGACGCACGATCAGAAAAGAAGGAAGGCAAACTTCCTAAATGCCATCATAGCCTCTCGTAGATAAGTACGGATGTGTACGTACCTAGCAACGAGACTCTACTAGACACTGTCTTAGTCTGGGTAGACGGGTAGACTCTAAATTAGGCTTTGATACCAACTGACACGACCCAAAATCCGGTTAGGCCATGCGGGCACCCGACATCCTACTCTAGACCCATCGGGCGAACCCTTACCAATTAAATTAGGAAAGTAAATATAATTCAATTCATAAATAAGAACAAGACTAAAAAAAAGGCACAAACATACTGATACCTCTAAGCTGTACAAAAAAAATTATAGGTTTAGTGCTATCCAGAGTAGACATCTAAGAGTAAGAAAGAAGACTGATACCTCATGAAGGGAGAAAATGCAACTGAAATAATAAACATAAAACTAGTGGCCATCCAAAAATAAAGCTGGCTCCCCCTGACGGCTGAAGTCGTCTTCGCTCCTTCACAATGTGGCGAACTAGATCCTGGAGCAAACCTGCCGAAATAAAATAGATAGACAAGTAACAAACAGTAAAGAAGGGTGAGTCAAAAGGACTTAATAAGTGGGGCAGACTAGCCACCTCAAAGAATAGGATAGCTAGCCAGGGAGAAAAGAAACAGATAGACCAAATTACTTTTATTTAAATTATAAAAAGGCAGAGCCAGATAACAACCGGAAACACGTAAGAAACTTATAAACTCAACCAAGGATGCGAGTCAGAAATATATAAATAAATAAGCAATGCACATATAAGCAGAACAGTTGTTATGTGCCACAAGTTTACACAATGGTATGAAATGAAATGTGATGAAATGAAATATGATGCAAAGGGTCACATGTGTCAAATGAATGAAGCGGAATCCTCCTACTCCAGGGCAGAATCCTCCTACCCTCAATATGATGCAATGGAGCAGAATCCTCCTGCTCCTGGGGCGGAATCCTCCTGCCCCCAATATGATGCAATGGAGCGGAATCCTCCTGCTCCTGGGGCGGAATCCTCCTACCCCCAATATGATAGAATGGAGCGGAATCCTCCTGCTCCTGGGGCGGAATCCTCCTACCCGCAATATGATGCAGTGGAGCGGAATCCTCCTGCTCCTGGGGCGGAATCCTCCTGCCCCCAATACGATGCAATGTAATGCATATGAATGCAATATGATGCAATAATAAAGCTTCACCAGCGCGGGACTCTCATCGACAGCTGGGAAGTAGATGCCAACTCACAGCTAGAGTACAAAGCTCAGATCCTCAATGCAATACCAACAACAGGATATAACATATAATATATAATATAAATCCAAAGCTAAGGCATAATGAGTACGCCTATCGGCAGCTACACACGTAAGGAACACGTGGTCGAAAATCCACGAGGTCAGGTGCCTCCAAAGAAATGGATATAAACACTTTCCTTGTTCCAATGCTAGCATTGTTACTCAACAACCACCTTATCTTTTGGATTCAATGCCAACTATCTGCTTATTCAATAAGCAGACAATATATCAAATTAGGCTAAAGGCTTCATTCCTCACATGTTAGGGCAATCCAGTTAGGAACCTAATACCCTATTCGCATGCGCAATATGCAGGCCAGACCTATGTACAGGGTTTAAGATCATATAACCAAACCCTAAATAAATTATATTTATATGTTTCCCATAACTCACTGAGTACGAATATATAATCAATTTATCATCGAGGTCCAATTGACCATTTAAACTATTAATTGAACTTATTAAAACGATTTCTAATATCCCAAATTTTACCGTCAAAATATATTCAAACACACATAATAAACTCAAATAATATCTTAAGATCATTACCTGAATGTTTCGGGGTAAAAATTCTATCTTTCTCCGGCTGTTTTCTCATTTTCTGAAATTTTTCTTGTCACGTTTCTCTGTTCATTTCTCAATTTCATTTCTCTGTTTCGTCTTTCCCGTGCACTTATGAGCTAAGGGATTATTTATCCCTTAGCCAATATAACCGCCTCACTCTTTCAATTTTGCTTTGCTTTCTTTTCTTTTTGTCTTTTCCTTTTTTGTCTTTTTCTCTTTTTCTTTTCTTTTATTTTCTTTTCTTTTCGTGACGAAAATTAAAACGGTACTCTACGATATTCGAAATAATTCTAATTTTGGATACAAGTTATAAAAAATATATGTAACACACTTGCTAAGGCGGATGTCAAATCGGACTCCCGAAATTCAATTTGAAAAATAATGGAAGAAGGCAAATTTATTGAACTTTCAGTACTTTAGGGAAACTAGCTGAACAACCTCAAAATTCACTTTTGAAAGTTCACAAAAGTCATAAATAATCATACGAACACAACAGCACTTTCGGATTTCGAATCGGAGCTCATTCGACAAAACCGAGCTCGAAAAATCTCTTTTTAATATTTATCGACAATAAAAACTGAACCTTCTTCCAATGCCTACCAAACGAGGTCTGATTTAGCTCAAATTTTTACAGATAAGTCTCAATAGACCTTATGAATATTTTAAAGTTATCGGCATGCCAATCAGAGTCCTAACTTTAGAAACGACTAACCGAGGTCGTTTCAAACTCTTAATCGCAAGAATGCAGTTCTTGTGTAATTACTCGATCAAGGCCCTCAACACTTAAAGTAAAATTGTAAGTAAAGGACACAGTATTTTTACGTGGAAAACTCCTTGCTCAAGGGAGAAAAACCACGACCCACACTCTGGAATTTTGAAAACACTTCCACTAACACAAAGAGCAAGTTTTAAATTACAAACTGTGTAACCAAAGGGCTACACTCTTGACATGACCCGGAATCCGACTAGGCCGTGTGGGCACCCGACATTCTTCCCTAGACCCGTCGGGCGAACCCTTACCAATTAAATTAGGAAAATAAACATAATTCATTTTATAAATAATAACAAAACTTAAAAAAAACACAGATATACTGAAACCTCCAAGCTGTACAAAAGAAATTACAACTGATTACCCAACATACTAGGTTTAGGGTTATCCAGACTAGACATCTAAGAGCACAAAAGAAGACAGATACCTCCTGAAGAGTGCAAAATACAACTGAAATAATAAACATAAAACTGGTGGCCATCCAGAATAAAACTGGCTCACCCTCCTGAACAACGTGGCGAACTCAATCCTGGAGCGAACCTGCCGAGACGAAATAGATAGACAAGAAACAAACTACAAACAAGGGTGAGTCAAAAGGACTCAATAAGTGGGGCAGACTAGCCACCTCAAAGAATAGGATAGCTTGCCAGGGAGAAGAAACTGATAAACCAAATTCCTGTTATTTAAATTATAAAAAGGCAGAGCCAGATAACAACCGAAAACACGTATGAAACCATAAACTCAACCAGGGATATAAGCCAGAAACATATCAACAAATAAGCAATGCACGTATAAGCATAACAGTAGTTAAGTACCAAAAGTCTACACAACGATATGAAATGAAATGAGATGAAATATGATGCAAAGGGCCACATGTGCCAAATGAATGGAGCGGAATCCTCCTGCTCTCAGTATGATGCAATGGAGTGGAATCCTCCTGCTCCTTTGGCGGAATCTTCCTACCTTCAATATAATGCAATGGAGCGGAATCCTCCTCCTTCTAGGGCGGAATCCTCCTACCTTCAATATAATGCAATGGAGCGGAATCCTCCTCCTCCTAGGGCGGAATCCTCCTACCCTTAACATGATGTAATGGAGCGGAATCCTCCTTCTCATAGGGCGGAATCCTCACACCCTCAATATGATGCAATGGAGCGGAATCCTCCTACTCCTAGGGCGGAATTCTCCTACCTTCAATATGATGCAATGGAGTGGAATGCTCCTACTCCTGATATGATATGCAATGTAATGCATATGAATGACATATAATGCATATGAATGCAATGTGATGCAATAATAACCCTTCACCAGCACGGGACTCTCATCGACAACCGGGAAGTAGATGCCAACTCACAGCCGGAGTACAATGCTCAGATCCTCAATGCAATACCAACAACAAGACATAACATATAATATACAATGTAAATACAAAGCTAAAGCGTAATGAGTATGCCTATCGGCAACTACACACGTAAGGAGCACGTGGTAGAAAATCCACGAGGCCAGGTACCTCCAAAGAAATGGATATAAACACTTACCTCTTCCAAAAGTTAGCATTGCTAATCAACAACCGCTTTATCGTTTGGTTTCATTTCCAAACGATCCCACTCTATGCAATAAGCAGAAAAATATATCAAATTAGGCTAAAGGTTTCATTCCTTACATCTTAGGGAACTTCGATTAGGAACATGATGCACTATTCGCATATGCAATGCGCAGGTCAGGCCTATGTACAGAGTTTAAGGTCACATAACCAAACCCTAAATAAATTATATTTATATGTTGCCCATAACTCACTGAATACAAATATATAATTAATTCCACTATCGGGGTCCAATTAACCCTTTAAACTATTAATTGAACTTATTAAAATGATGTCTAATATCCTAATTTTTACCGTCAAAATATATTCACACACACGTAATAAACTAAAATAATGCATTAAGATCATTACCTGAATGTCTCGGGGTAAAAATTCTACTTTTCTCTGGCTCTTTTCTCATATTCTGGCATTTTTCTACGTCATTGCATTTTCTCTTTTTTTTTTTTGCTTTTGAATCGTTTATGTTTCTGTTCCTTGTTTCTCGTCTTGTTTCTGTTCCTTCATGATAAGCTATGGTATTTTATATCCCTTAGCCACCCACCGCCCTTCTTTCTTTTCTTTTTTTTGTCTTTTCTTTTTTCTTTTATTTTTTTACTTTTCTTTTCGGGACGAAAATTAAAACGGTACCCTACGATAATTCTAACTTTTGTATAAAAGTTACATAAAATATATTTAACACACTTGCTAAGGTGGATCTTAAATCGGACTTCTGAAACTCAATATACAAATTAAATGAAAAAAAAAGTCAAATTATTTAACTTTCGGCATTTTAGCGGAAACTAGCCGAACAACCTCGAAATTGACTTTCAAAAGTTCACAAAAATAATAAATAATCATACGAACCCAACAGCACTTTCAGATTTCTAATCGGAGCTCATTCGCCAAAACCGAGTTCGAAAATCTCTTTTTAATATTTATCGACAATAAAACTGAAACCTTCTTCCGATGCGTACCAAACGAGTCAAATTTTACAGATAAGTTCCATGGACCTTATAAAGATTTTAAAATTATCCGTACACCATTCGGAGCCCTAACTTCTGAAACGACTACCTAAGGTCGTTTCATTCTCCTCCACTTAAACTCTCGTTCATCCTCGAACAAGCCTAAGTCTTAAAGAAAAATATTCGCACAAATAACAAGAGAACTTGTACGAACCTCATAAGCTACTCCACGGCCTTACCTACTGATTACAGGATCAGAATTGTACTACGCACGTCGTACTTTTGGAATAAAATATATCTAGATAATATGATAATACCATTGCACAGCTTATTCTGACTAGAGTGATCCTTCCTCGATCACGAGAAGAGAGTTTTACATTTTCGAAGCAAAGACACACAGAACTTTGAATGGGTTAACATGATTCAACCGATAATCACCTCTTCGAGATAGAACAGGTCGATAGAACTAAGAATTAGCTCACGCTTGATGGAATAGGGGGAGCTTTTGAAGTACCTTGTCACTACACACTATAGAATATTTGATGCAAGCTATATTATTTTTACGAACGCACTATGCAACATCTTAGTTGATGTTAGTGTTGTTCTGCAAGCTCCTTGTGAGACTGTAGTTACTCATATCCTAATGTATATCAAAGGTTCATCTGAACAGGGTCTATCATATAAGGATAAGGATCATGCAAATACTACTGGATAGTATGATGCAGACCAGAAATGATCTTTAGACTGAACATCTACTTCAGGGTATTATCTTTGAATTGGAAATATTATGACTTGAAAAAGTAAAAATAAAAGAGACATGTAGTTGGACCATGAGCTAAGGCAGAATACCAGCAACAAAGTTGATTACATGTGCACTTATACTGCTAAAGTAACTTCTCAAAGAGTTGAGGTGTGAAGGAGATATGCCAATGATGGATGGATGACAAGCTGCACTAGACCTTTAACTCTAAATTTTCATGAAGTAAAACAGTGTCAGTATGAGGATCCATTTCTAGTTGAATACCGATAGATAGCTAGAAGAAAACCTGAGTCCACCATATAGGGTTACTACTAATGGTGTTCTCATGTATAAAGATAGAATTTATGTTCCTGATGTGGTAGATTTACGTGGACAAATTATGACAGAGGCACATTATTCCAAATACACTATTCGTCCAGGTTCGACTAAGATGTACCCTGATCTTAAGAAGATTTATTGGTGGGACGGAATGAAGTCTGACATAGCAGAATTTGTGGCTTAGTGTTCTAATTTCCAGCAAGTTAAAGTCGTGTTATCTTTCCAGACTTTATGCTTTCAGAAGATAGGCACGTATATATGATCAAGTTGCCAACTTATCTCTAGCATTAATAGATTATTAGTGGGTTTAGCAATGATCGACACTCATTTTAGGTTTCTGTCATGGTCGTAGGATGGGTCGTGACAAAAGTGGTATCAATGCCTTAGAGATTTAGTATTACCATTCAGTATTTGGAGGAAGACTCCTCCACTAAAGCACAAACTCATGCAACTATTTGAATAGGAATAACCATCCTCGCACAGTCTGCTGGACTAAAGAAGATTTAGCTAAAAGCTTAACGTAGGCAGACCTAAGCTACCAAACTACCCTTTTGAGTTGCCAAACAGCTGCAACTCTCGAGTCACAACTCCATACATTTTTTATAAGCACCACTGCCTGATGGATAAAATCAAAGGTCAAATGACGCCTCTCATTACCCTTGGTGGCCTTGAAAAACAACAATGTGCATACCCGATTACCTTGACACGCACTCTGGCTCAACACAGGGAACATCACAATAGGTTACTGACCGCCTAAGCTCACCAGTGCCAAATAAAGAAGAGATGGCCACGGGCTGATGATAGAAATAATTAGAGTTTTAAGAAGCCCATCTTCTTATTTATTTGGCTACCATAGCTAGACTACTTACGAGTCAGGTTAACCGAAGAATCGCAATCGAAGAAATAGACATTAAATGAGCTTTATGAAACAAAATGTATGTCAATTTAACGCCTATAAAAAGGAAACTCCGATAATTTACAAGAAAACCCTTTTATACCGAGACAAACTTGTAGAATAACATGACTCTACTAGCGTCTCGAACCAAGAGGAGACACATAGATCTAGTATTACTTACTAACCATTTTACACCGAAAGAAACAACGATACTTTCTGATGGTGACGAATAAGAATCCCATCATCCTACCGACACTGAGTTCCAAAGAGAAGTAGACTGACTTGACATTATAACAGAATGAGGCACAACAAGATGCCAAGCAGACAATACCGACACTCACTCCCAAATCTCTCACATTTAAATTAGATAAACTAGTAGGGTCTCACAAATTCCCTGAATAAATCATACTAGAAGCTCACCCCTCTACCGCAACCGATTCTTAATAAAAACGGTATCCAAGAAAACCATGGAAACATGATAAGACAACCATTTCCAAATCGATCAGAAGAATCAAAGCTCACACACATATAAGGGAAGAAGAAATACTTGGGTCTACTACATCGGATGCCTCACCATCATCCCAGACTAGCAGTTCATAGAACTGCCTCTGCAGCTGAGCTGGGCCACTACCCTAAAAATCACCTTCTGAAGAACCACTGCCACCACACTCTCAACCTCTACTGGATGGTGGCATTTCTCCAGCTGATTGAGATCTAAATGAAATCCCCTGCGACTGTGCAAGTGCCTGATTACAAGAGAATGGATGACTGCCTACTTGCTGGAGTAAGGGAGAACTCCACCAAAGATGACACGCTCGCGACAATGATAATACCTTTTCAGTGAAAATTGAAACTGGACAGATTGTTGATAGCTACAAACAGAACACTGGGTCTGATATTGACGAACTACTGGCGCACTCTAAGAATTTCATGACAGAAGTTGAGATAACCTGGAAGGTGACCTCCCAAAATAATCAGAATTCTTACCTCCAAATAAGGTACCATGGTTGCCCACTAGGGCCACAGGATCTGTTGCTCTCCTGCTCTAACTCTTCCCGCTCTAACTTATGGTATACCTCGTACCTTCGGGCAATATAAACAACGACATCAAATGAAATCATGACCTCAATCTCTCGAGCCATCTGGGATCTCAAGGAAATAGAAAGATCATCAATAAATCTTTGAATCTCTCGTAAGGTTCATGGACTAGTTCTAATGCACATTCAGCCATTCTATAGAATTCAATCTCATATTCTGAAACCAATAGGCTAACCGACAGGCTACCTTGTCTAATCTATTGAAACTGGCAACACTCTTCACCTCGCTCGCTACTCGAAAGGAACTTTTTCACGAATATAGAAGAAAAATCGAACCAAGTTAGATAATAAGAGAGCGGTCCACCAATCCAGGGCTGGACCTTAATACTGGAAAGCAGAATAATCAACACCATACCGCTCGATATAATCAAGAGCCTGAAGGATATGCTGACATCATTGTATTTTAAAAATTTACACAGGGATTATCTGATGCATGGCTAAGAATATCGGAAGGTTCAATTGGGTAAAATAATGCAGCCTTTTCAGATACTCGGACCGAGCCATTACTCGGGCTAGCTAACCAGCCAGAATAACTAGAGGCACAACACATGCTGCCTCTAGAACACACTTTACTGCGGTAATATTAAGAACTGGAATAGGAGCTCCCTGAGACCGAACATGTGCATCTGCGGCAACCTGATAAGCTGCCTAGCGAATAATAGGTTTTTGCGGTATCTGCATCACCAAGATTCTCATGAAAGTATCGTGGAGAGCCAAGGGAACCATAAGGCCCTGCTCCCTTGCCCATCGCAAACCTGTACAGCTGGGACCTCCGTAACTAGATCGTCAGCACGATAAAAAACTTTTGGGGTTTCGTCAGTGCTAGCCCCAGGCTAGACTGCTTCGTCTTGTACTCATACTGTTTGCTGATTTGTCCCATAAGGGTTCATAATTGCCATGAAGGAATTAACGAAATTACTTTTGCATCCTAATCCGACGCTCGATCAGAAAAGAAGAAAGTGAAACTTCCTAAATGCCATCATAGCCTCTCGTAGATAAGTACGGACGTACGTATCCATCAGCGAGACTCTACTAGACACTGTCTTAGTCTGGATCGACTCTAACTTAGGCTCTGATACCGACTGACACGGCCCAGAATCCGGCTAGACCGTGCGGGCACCCGACATCCTCCTCTAGACCCGTCGGGCGAACCCTTACCAATTAAATTAGGAAAATAAACATAATTCATTTTATAAATAATAACAAGACTTAAAAAAAAACACAGACATACTGATACCTCCAAGCTGCACAAAAGAAATTACAGCTGACTACCCAACATACTAGGTTTAAGGTTATCCAGACTAGACATCTAAGAGTACAAAAGAAGAAAGATACCTCCTGAAGGGAGCAAAATACAACTGAAATAATAAACATAAAATTGGTGGCCAACCAGAATAAAAACTGGCTCACCCTGACAGCTGAAGTCGTCTTCGTTCCTGAACAATGTGGCGAACTCAATCCTGGAGCGAACCAGCCGAGACGAAATAGATAGACCAGAAACAAACAACAAACAAGGGTGAGTCAAAAGGACTCAATAAGTGAGGTAGACTAGCCACCTCAATGACTAGGATAGCTAGCCAGGGAGGAGAAACAGATAAACCAAGTTCCTGTTATTTAAATTATAAAAAGGCAGACTCAGATAACAACCGAAAACACGTATGAAACCGTAAACTCAACCTGGAACATGAGCCAAAAACATATCAACATATAAGCAATGCACGTATAAGCACAACAGTAGTTAATTCTACACAATGATATGAAATGAAATGAAAGATGATGCAAAGGGTCACATGTGCCAAATGAATGGAGCGGAATCATCTGCTCCTAGGGCGGAATCCTCCTGACCTCAGTATGATGCAATGGAGCGGGATCCTCCTGCTCCTAGGGCGGAATCTTCCTACCCTCAATATGATGCAATGGAGCGGAATCCTCCTGCTCCTAGGGCGGAATCCTCCTACCCTCAAGATGATACAATAGAGCGGAATCCTCCTACCCTCAATATGAAGCAATGGAGCGGAATCCTCCTGCTCCTAGGGCGGAATCCTCCTACCCTCAATATAATGCAATGGAGCGGAATCCTCCTGCTCCTAGGGCGGAATCCTCCTACCCTCAACATAATGAAATGGAGTGAAATCCTCCTGCTCCTGATATGATATGCAATGTAATGCATATGAATGACATATAATTCATATGAATGCAATGTGATGCAATAATAACTCTTCACCCATGCGGGACTCTCATCGACAACCAGGAAGTAGATGCCAACTCACAGCTGGAGTACAATGCTCAGATCCTCAATGCAATACTAACAACATGACATAACATATAATATGCAATGTAAATCCAAAGCTAAAGCGTAATGACTATGCCTATCGGCAGCTACACACGTAAGGACCACGTGGTAGAAAATCCACGAGTCCAGGTACCTCCAAAGAAATGGATATATACACTTAGCTCGTCCAAAAGTTAGCATTGCTAATCAAAAACAGCTTTATCCTTTGGTTTCATTGCCAAACGATCTCACTCTATGCAATAAGCAGAAAAATATATAAAATTAGGCTAAAGGCTTTATTCCTCACATCTTAGGAAAATTCGGTTAGGAACCTGATACCCTATTCACATATGCAATACGCAGGTCAGGCCTATGTACAGAGTTTAAGGTCACATAACCAAACCCTAAATAAATAAAATTTATAGATTGCCCATAACTCATTGAGTACAAATATATAATTAATTCCACTATCCGGGTCCAATTAACCCTTTAAACTATTAATTGAACTTATTAAAGCGATGTCTAATATCCCATTTTTACCGTCAAAATATATTCAAACACATGTCATAAACTAAAATAATGCATTAAGATCATTACCTGAATGCCTCGGGATAAAAATTCTACTTTTCTCCGGCTCTTTTCTCATTTTCTGGCAGTTTTTCTACCTCACTGCATATTCTCTTTTTTTGCTTTTGAATCGTAAAATCCCTTAGTCACCCACCGCCCTTTTTTTTTTTTTTGGTCTTTTCCTTTTTCTTTTTTTTTACTTTTCTTTTCGCGACAAATATTAAAACGGTACCCTACAATATTCGAAATAATTCCAACTTTTTCATAAAAGTTATACAAAATATATTTAACACACTTGCTAAGGTGGATGTTAAATCGGACTTCCGAAACTCAATATATAAATTAAATAGAAAAAAGTCAAATTATTTAACTTTCGGCATTTTAGCGGAAACTAGCCAAACAACCTCAAAATTCACTTTCAAAAGTTCACAAAAATAATAAATAATCATATGAACCCAACGGCGCTTTCGGATTTCGAATCGGAGCTCATTCGCCAAAATCGAGCTCGAAAATCTCTTTTTAATATTTATCAACAATAAAACTGAAACCTTCTTCCGATGCCTACCGAACGAGGTCTGATTTAGCTCAAATTTTACAGATAAGTTCCATGGACCTTATAAAGATTTTAAAATTATCAGCACGCCAATAGGAGCCCTAACTTCTGAAACGACTGCGAAAACGACTACCTAAGGTCGTTTCAACTGTAGACTCTAATCACTCGTAAAGCTTTACACTAGCTTTACAAAGTTTTCACTCAAAGATTCACCTATTACAATGACTAATCAATTAAGCAGATAGGTAAAACAATCAATACGTAACACTAGGACAACTTCAATAAACAACCTAAACACTTTATCAAGTGTTCCCTGAGTTCTTCAATGGTTGTCGCCACAGTTAAAACACTTTGTTGAATCGCCTTTTATTTGCTCTCAATTCTTGTAGTTAATAACTGAGATCGGCTGCCACAATTACTTGCTTTTATATGGGATTTATAAACCTAGGAGTGTTTCACTAGGAAACCTCAAAATTATGATGAGTCAAGATTTCCAATGATACAGTCCTTGTTTAGTACGACCAACTCCTGTTCATACTTCAATGAGATAGCCACGACACAACTTTTTTTGCTGACTAGGATACACATATACACACGCGCCACTACTCTTAGTTCTGTATGGATTTGCATCCCACAGTATTTTTGATCAGTCATGCCCTTCTCCTCATTGACTAGGTACTCTCCTAAGTCCTTCATTTGTTATTCTTCAAAACAAACATCTCAACATAGATGATCCGGACAGTTTAAAACTTTTGTTTGATATTTTATGGTAAAACTTCAAAGAGAATCAATATGAACCATGTACATATCTCACAAAGAAAATCTGTTGTGGCAAGATAGTAGCATCTCTCTACTTCTCTTTACTCTTCAAGCTTCTGTTCAAGGTGACATAAGCTGTATTTCGAAGAATTGGGCTCCTTTATTAATCCTTCTACCTTTCTTCTGATAGATTATCTTCTAAAAAATTACTTGTTGTGGACCTTAGTTAGAAAAGGAGAAAACGTGATGATTATTCTCCTAGGGGAGTTATTGAAGCTTCCAATAAAAGTCGTGATAATGACTCAAATCTCCTAATTCTAAGCCCTTGGATTCACAAATCTGCTTACCAAACTCATGGATGCCCTCCCGATGGCACAAGTTCTTCAAAATATGGACGAGAATTTCCTTGAAGAGATTGCCTTCCTTTCCACCTCGAGCTATTCCAAGGCTATCGAGAAGGAAAAGCGGAAGTGTGAGGAAAAATGCATGAACAAGCCTCAACAACTTCAAAGCTTACTGGAAGAACTTGGACTTTTCTTGGTTTTGTTCTATGTAAATTTCTATCCTCTTAATTTCCTTTCTCTATTAAATTTATGTTTCTTTGTTCATAATAATTTTATTAGTAGATCATAACCATTTCTTTTCTTGTTTATGTTGCAGAGAAGGAGACACTAGCAAGTTTTTTTCCCTTTCGGTAGAATAATACCTTTCTTTTGTGTTTTATAGGGCTCATGTTTTATGATAACAGTTATGTTAGAATCGATTTGCACACATCTTGACTATGCCACCGGATATTTGTCACCTCCTTCGAAATAAGATCTAGGCAAATGGAGAGAAATTACATCAAGTAGTAGCTTCATATAGCCTTTTCTTGTTCTTAGCATGTCATCTGTACTTCTCTTGTTGTTTTCTTTTTTCCAACTGTAATGGAGTGGGAAGGGGGAAGGGATTTTTTTTGTTATCGTTATTTTCAGAGTATGAACTAACTGGATATGATACTCCTTACAGCGTATGGTTGTAAAGCACATCTTATGCGGTGCTTATAGTTAGTAAGATTCAATTGTTGGAATTACTTGACATTAACTTGTTTATTCGGTTTTAACAAAACAACTAATTGTGAATAGTTGTTGGACAATACGCGGGCTACATATTTGTGATTTCATGATGGGCCTAAATTATTTCTTGTATTATGTGTGGACTGGCAGTAGTTGTTTAACCTAGATCCGATTTTAGGCCAATTAACAATTAAATTTATATTTGTCGAGTCACGATCAATAGTTGAGATTAAGAGTTTGAGCGACGAACCAAAATGGTGTTAATACGAGAACGAGTTATAAGTATAAACTAATAAAGATAAAATATAAATGAAAATAAGGAAAGGTAACCGTATTGTATCGTTTATCTTCGGGGAGATCTCTTCGATACCAATCGCACTTAGAGGATCAAAGAACTAAAATAATAGGCAAATATGAGTAAAAGGAGTATCTGAGCAAGAGTGAGAGAGTATTCTTATTGATATTGTAGACAGGAAGTTAAGTAGTTTTACAATGGTTCTGGGTGAATGCTATTTATAAGTCTAATAGGTACCCGTTGGGATTCGTAACCGCTGGGCATAGATCCGTCTGGATATGTAACTGCTGGACACGTATCCGTTGGATGCATAACCGCTGGGTTGCAATGATTGCTTTAATGACCATTAATTGAATGATCGTGGATGATCATGTTAATAACTGCTCACTTAGACCGCGTTGACTGATGAAGTGTTTCATAACTCCTTTGGGTCTGCTCGTGAGAAACGTCTGCCCGTTAGATGTCTGTTTGTTGGACCTTCTGCCCGTGCCACGTGGTAGAAACGTGTCACCTTTTTACGTCCAGTTAGCTTTTAATGGAGTGGTTCTGCTGGCTGATAGAGAAGATGGGCGAACCTCTGGCACTTGTCGCATTTTTTGACGAATACGTTCGTATCTTTCTCCATTTTGTCCCAATAATAACCTGCGCGAATCAACCTTCGGGTTAATGCCTTGCCCCCGGAATGATTTCCACAACAACCTTCGTGGACTTCTCTCATCACATAATTGATTTGACTTGGTCTGAGACATTTTGCGAGAGGTCCTGCAAACATCCGGCGGTAGAGTTCGCTGTTGAGAATTGCATACCGAGCAGCTTTTACTCGGAGTTTGCGAGCAGCTTTTGCATCTACGGGTAGAGTTCCATGGATAAGATAATTTGTTATCTAATTCTGCCAGTCCCAAGTAGCGTTGAAGGTGTTGACTTTGAACTTTTATCTGTCCATGGTCGTGTAGAGAAGTTGAACAACAGCTGAAGAGCTGGCTGCCCCTATCTCTGCCACTGATCCCATATTTGCGAGAGCATCAGCTTCATGTCTCTTCCCGTGGAATCTGAATTGCTTCCCATTCATCAAAATGTGCTAGGAGATCTTTTACTCGGGCGAGGTACACTTGCATCTTGGATTCCCGTGCAATGAAACCTCCATTTAATTGATTGACCACCAGCTGAGAGTCGCTTTTTAGTTTGACGATGGTTGCTCCATAACCTCGGGCTAGTTCTAATCCTGCAATAACGGCCTCATATTCGGCCTCATTGTTAGTAATAAATGGGCACTTGATAGCCTTCCTGCCTTACCGTCTCACCGGATGGAGCGACGAGAACTAATCCAAGCCCGGACATTTTGACGCTCGAGGAGCCGTCGGTGTGAAGGGTCCACGTGCCAGGCGCCTACCCTGTATAAAGAATGGCTTCTCTTTCTGCCTCGGGGTTAATATTAGTGCTGAAATTTGCCACGAAGTCTTCTAAAACTTGTGACTTTATTGCTACCCTAGGCTGGTAGGTAATATCAAATTCAGCTAATTCTATAGCCCATTTTACTAACCTTCCTAAAAATTCAGGTTTGTGCAGAACATTTCGTAAAGGAAAGGTTGTAACCACAGCTATCGAATGACTTTGAAAATAAGGGCGTAACTTACGAGCAGCAGTTACCAGTGCCAATACCGATTTTTCTAAAGGTTGATAGCGTGTTTCTGCGTCAATTAGAGCTTTGCTAATGTAATAGATAGGAAGTTGTTTACCTTTTTCTTCCCGAACTAGGACGGTGCTTACCGATGATTCTGAGACTGCCAAATAAATTAGCAGCTGCTCACCCTCTTGAGGTGTGGAGAGCAGTGGTGGATTGGATAGATACTTTTTCAGATCCTTCAATGCTTGTTGGCATTCAGGGGTCCATTCGAACTCCTTATTTTGCTTTAAGACATCGAAGAAACTCTTGCATCGGTCAGATGATCGGGAAATGAAGCTGCGTAGGGCCGCCACTCTCCCCGTCAGTTTCATGACATCTTTCCTATTGTGAAGTACATCTGGGATTGACTCAACGGCTTTAGTTTGAGCGGGATTGACTTTAATTCCACACTGAGAAACGATGAATCCCAGGAACTTCCCCGATCCGACTCTGAATGCATACTTCTCCGGGTTCAGCTTCATGTTGTAACGATCCAAGATTCGGAAAGCTTCTTTCAAATGTGCCAGATGGTCTTCTGCTCGTTTGGACTTGATCAACATATCATCGATGTACACTTCCATAGTCTTATCGATATGGTCATGAAACATTCGATTGACTAGACGCTGATATGTTGCACCTGCATTTTTTATTCCAAATGGCATAACTTTATAACAATACGTACCTCGACAGGTTATGAATGCCGTTTTCTCCTGATCTTTAGGGTCCATCAATATTTGGTTATATCCGGAGTATGCATCGAGGATGGTGAGCACCTCGTGTCCGGCTCTTGCGTCGATCAGTTGATCTATCCTGGGAAGGGGATATGAATCCTTCGGGCAGGCTTTGGTTAGATCCGTCAACTCAATGCGGACTCGCCATTTACCATTCTTTTTAGGTACAACAACCACGTTGGCTAGCCAGTCTGGATATTTGACTTCACGTACTGACCCAATTTTTAACAGCAGGACGACCTCGTCGTTGATGACCTGGTTCCGAAAGGCTCCTTGTTGGCGCGTCTTCTGTTTCACCGGGCGATGATACGGATCGACGTTCAACCTGTGAGTAATGATGTCAGGAGAAATACTTGTCATATCTGCATGGGACCAGGCGAATGTTGTATGCCGCTCCTTGAGGAACTGCAGGATATCTCCCCCTAGGCGTTCGCTCAGTTCAGTCCCTAAGTACACTTTCCACTCAGGCTTATCGGCGAACAACTCTTCGGGTTCCAAAGCTTCCACGGTCGGCATGTGTTTTTCCCATTCATCCATCTTCGTGATGAATTCCGGGACCTCGTACTCAGCCTCTTTGTGCGGTGTATCTGGCCCCGGTCGCTGTAATTTCTATTTGTTCTCTTCGGATAATTTGAGAGCCACCAAATAGCAGTCTCGGGCAGAGCGTTGCTCTCCTCGGACCTCACGTACTCTCCATTCGGATGGGAACTTCAATACTTGATGATAAGTTGAAGGAACAGCTTGCATGTCGTGGATCCAAGGTCTTCCCAAAATGATGTTGTAGGCTAGATCCGCATCAACAACATGAAAAGTTGTTTCCTTTGCTACCCCTTCGGCGAGAGTTGTTAGGGTAATCTCACCAAGAGTCTTCTCGCTTGAGTTGTTGAAGCCGGAGAGAACTCGACATATAGGTACGATCTTGTCCGACAACTGCATCTCTCGGACAACCCGTGATTGGATAATATTTGCAGAACTACCCGCATCAATGAGCACTCTCTTGACATTGAACTCCGCCACGCGTAACGTTATGACTAACGCATCAGCATGTGGAATTGCGAGCCGTCTGCATTAGAATCCTCGAATGTGATTACTTCCTCCGATCGTGGGTGCTTGTTTTTTGTGATGGAGACCTTTGCATACTTCTTTGCGGTGAAGGTAACGGAGTCCACCTCGATTCTACCTCAAATAACATTAACTGTCCTCCTTGGAGAGGATGCTCGTGGAGGGCCAGGTTTGTTCTGCTGTGCTTTCGCGTGAGTCTAATTCCCCTTCTCGGTCAGGAACTCCTTCAAGAATCCCTGTTTCAACAAATGAGCAATTTCATACCTCAGGGCTTTGCAGTCCTCGGTGGTGTGACCATGGTCACAATGGAAATCGCACCACAGGTCCTGGTTTCACTTGCTTGGGTCGGTCTTCATGTCTTTCGGCCACTTGACCTTCTCTCCCATGTCTTTGAGTGCTGTCACTACTTCAGACATCTCCACGTTGAAACTTGACAGGCTTGGGGCTCCACGGAGGCTTGATTCTGAATCATCTCTCCGGGACAATCCTTTGTTGTTGCGATTGCGTCCTTTGGAATGGCTGCGTGACTGATCAGGGTATGGTTCATAACGTACGTCTTCCCTCTCGGTCTCTGTCTTTCCGCCGGGTCCACTATTGCGTGCCTGGGCCCTTCTTCACATTGGCCTAAAATGCTGCAGAGGAAATAAGAAATATGCAGAGGAAAAAAGTTTGATAATTCTTACCATTGAAGATTGGCGTAGTTAAAAAGCTTTTTTCTAATTCCATTTTTCTATATGTTTACTCTCTACTCACAAGTCCCTCAAGATGGCAGTGCCCTGATACCAACTACTCAACATAGCCAACAAGGTGAGATTGTTTGGGAAGGACTTTTCTGATGAAAGAATAGTTCAAAAAATTCTTGTAACTCTGCCTGAGAAATATGAAGCTACAATCTCATCTTTGGAAAATTCCTTCATTCTCATCATTTCAAATTCCCGAACCAGATTCATCACTTGCATATTCTGCACACGTTCATTCCCTTGGTACTCACTTTTAAGATGCTTCCAGATTGCTGTAGCAGACTCCATTTGCATGATTCTGGTGAGGATTGAAGGTGATACTGCATAAAAAAGACAAGCTTTGGCTTTGGCTTTCCTTGTCTTTTTCTCTTTGTGTATTTTAATCTGATTCATTGTTGGATTATCTCCAAGAGGATCCACTTCATAGTCCTCTTCTAATGCTTCCCAGAGATCTAGTGCTTCAAGATGAACCGTCATTTGAATCGCCCAAGCATGATAATTCTCACCATTGAAGATTGGCGTAGTTAATAAGCTTTTTTCTAATTCCATTTTTCTATATGTTTACTCTCTACTCACAAGTCCCTTAAGATGGCAGTGCCCTGATACCAACTACTTAACATAGCCAACAAGGTGAGATTGTTTGATAAGGACTTTTCTGATGAAAGAATAGTTCAAAAAATTCTTGTAACTCTGCCTGAGAAATATGAAGCTACAATCTCATCTTTGGAAAATTCTAAAGACCTGTCAAGTATTACTTTGCCAGAACTTGTTAAAGCTTTACATCACTTCAGCAAGTTCTTATTTCCTTTGTTCCTCTGCATATTTCTTATTTCATACCACATTGAAGTATGTGAATAATGTGGTCGCCAAATTGTTTAACCTAGATCTGATTTTAGGCCAATTAACAATTAAATTTATATTTGCGGAGTCACGATCAATAGTTGAGATTAAGAGTTTGAGCGACGAACCAAAATGGTGATAATACGAGAATGAGATATAAGTATGAACTAATAAAGATAAAGTATAAGCGAAAATAAGGAAAGATAACCGTATCGTATCATTTATCTTCGGGGAGAGCTCTTCGATACCAATCACACTTAGAGGATCAAAGAACTAAAATAATAGGCAAATATGAGCAAAAGGAGTATCTGAGCAAGAGTGAGAGAGTATTCTTATTGATATTGTAGACAGGAAGTTAAGTTGTTTTACAATGGTTCTGTGTGAATGTTATTTATAAGTCTAATAGGCACCCGTTGGGATTAGTAACCGCTGGGCATGGATCCGTCTGGATATGTAACTGCTGGGCAAGTATCCGTTGGATGCATAACCGCTGGGTTGTAATGATTGCTTTAATGACCATTAATTGAATGATCGTGGATGATCATGTTAATAACTGCTCACTTAGACCGCGTTGACTGATGAAGTGTTTCATAACTCCTTTGGATCTGCTCGTGAGAAGCGTCTGCCCGTTAGATGTCTGTCCGTTGGACCTTCTGCTCGTGCCACGTGGTAGACACGTGTCACCTTTTTAAGTCCAGTCAGCTTTTATCCAATACAGTAGTGTATGCATGTTTTTTGATAGCACTCTTCTAGTCAAACCATACCACATACCTTGGCTAAAATTATTGGTGGCATTCATCTGGTCAAATAGGGTGATGTTCTTCCAGGAAGATGTGAAGTGATAAAATTCTATCGCTACATTTTTCTTTACCATTTTCTGCTTTTCCTTCTTAATAACTTACGAACAGCTAAAAGTGGAAAGGAAGGTAGTCTCTAGATAGAACTTCTCTTCCACATTTTGAAGAAACTTATGCCAGCAAGAGGGGAATCTATGAGATTGACAAGCAGATATGGAATTCAAGGGCTTGCTTTAAGAGAACTACAGTCATTAGCCAACTTCTTAGGCATGCCTCAGCAACTCCTTATGGATATTTGAGTGTTGCACAACAACTTTTTTAACTTTGTTCGTTAGGAGACCTTGGCTCAGAAAGGAATGGTAATTATTGATGGTGGGTTTTGACGATAACTAGCAAGTAGGCAACTGAGAAAGTAAGTGTCATTATTGAAAAGGGATATAAAGAGGTGCAAAGAAAGCAACAGATGGAGTATAGTAACAAGCCCGCTTATGGTTACCAATAAATGTAGTAGTGATGAAGGTTATATAAAGAGGAGTAAAAAGAGTTGGTGATCGACTGCTTAAACACGTTCCGAACAAGATAATGCATATGTACTACTCGAAGCACGTTTTTAGATTAAAGAGGATCATATGGATGATAACACTTCAATTAGAAGAATTATTAGGAGAAAGGTAATTAGAAAATTTGTGTTTTTGTTCACCAAATTATTCTATATATATAGCTATAAGCTTCAACGGCTAGTATATAAAATTGTTCTGTCCAAATTAGTTCTTTCATGGAGCTTCTAAACTCTATAAAGGCTAGTTTGACATATTAAATTTCATATTGGTTAGTTTAACCACATATTGACTAGTTTGACATATTAAATTATATACCAGATAGTTTGACCATTTCAAAATAGAAAAAAATAAATAACTGGAGTAATTAATAAGTAGATGTAAAAAAAATTCAAAAAGAAAGCTTTCCAAATCAATGATGGAAGCTGTCACGGGGCGGTTTTTGACAACCAAAACCTGTCGAGGTTTGTCCCGTGCGGCGGCAACGCACCCTTGCGAAGCCCAGCCTTCCCAAGACTTTGTTTATATAATAGGGTCATTTGATTTCGTTTTAGTATTTGGAACAAACATAGGCAGCAAGGTAAAATAAACGAGACAACAACTTACGGGAGAAAACTCCCAACCAATGTATTTATATCTCAAGTCAAATACATAGGATCGACTTCGTCTTCGTCCTAAGCCAAGAACACAAGTCGTTCACGTCTATCTTTCTATTTTCGACTACATCTTTTCTGTCTAAGTATTTACAATGAATAAATGGACTAATATATACAAAGGGGTCAACCAAAAAGGCATTACAAATGGATAAGAGACGAAATACACTTGGCAGCCCACACTGCCCACGTTCTTGGCCACGCTGCCCACATTTCTCGCCCATGTTGCCCACGTTCTAAGGCCATGTCTAGGCCACTGCCGGCATATGCCTGGCACATGCGGCCAAGGCTTAGCCAATGTCCAGCCGCTTAGCCTACGCCTTGGTCCATCCGTCCCAACTTCGGCCAAGTGCCATGCACTACACTTAGCCAAGCCAATGCTTGCTTTGGCATCACGACACCATGTCATGACACCCCGTTGCCCACAACGTCGTTCGTCCGCTGTCTCGTTTCGTTTGCCACCCGTCAACCGAAACCGTTCATCATTGCCCTCACTTAGACAACCACAAGACACTAGGCTGCCTAGCCGTCATGCCACCAATCGTTAGATAATCAGCCCACACATGTTCTTGATCCAATCAAGCACATTTAGCCCGCACTTATCCAACCGTTCGTCAATCATGTTGTCTTCAACCCGTTTTTACCCATGGCCGAGCCAACTTGCCCAAACTCGTGCCATAGCCGAATCCACCAAAACTAAGGGTCTAACAAACCACCCGCACCACCTGAATTCGACGACCTCGTCGAACAGATTCAACAACACCCCACAAATGCAATGAAACGCCATCAAAGTCACAAAACCTGTTCGCTACATTTTTCCCCCAAGTGCAGCATTTTCCCATGCCTTTGCCCGTTTCCCTTGCACGTTTTTATGTTGTTGCAGCACCTCTGTTAAGCCCTCTAAGCTGTTCACCACAAACAGCCCGCTCCTTGTGTCCACCACTTGCAAAGAAATCACAAGTCTAACAACGTTGAGCCTTGTGTTGAATTCGTTTCCAATGCAGCCCTAAATTGTGCACAACAAATTCAACACGTTTCTCCCATTTGTTCATCTTGTCTCCTTCATTTTTGCAAGTCCAACACGTTGCCATGCTCAAAAATTGAGCAACCACACTGATTTATCCCGAAATCAGCCCACTTGAGACAGAAAAGTCATGTTTACTTACTTGTTTTGCCATTTCCAAGTACTAGACGGCCTCCCCTTGAATCAAAGCCATCCCGAGCCCTCTCTTGATGTCTTGATCAGCCCATCACACGCACCAAACAACCTGCTCGCTCTGATACCAGTTGTCACGGGGGCGGTTTTTGACAACCAAAACCTACCGAGGTTTGCCCCGTGCGGCGACAACGGACCCTTGCGAAGTCCAGCCTTCCAACACTTTGTTTATATAATATGGTCATTTGATTTCGTTTTAGTATTTGGAACAAACATAGGCAGCAAGGTAAAATAAATGAGACAACAACTTCCGGGAGAGAACTCCCAACCAATATATTTATATCTCAAGTCAAATACATAGGATCGACTTCGTCTTCGTCCTAAGCCAAGAACACAAGTCGTTCAATGGCTATCTTTCTATTTTAGACTACATATTTTCTGTCTAAGTATTTACAATGAATAAATGGACTAATACATACAAAGGGGTCAGCCAAAAAGGCATTACAAATGGATAAGAGACGAAATACACTTGGCAGCCCACACTTCCCACGTTCTTGGCTACGTTGCCCACGTTTCTCGCCCATGTTGCCCACGTTCTAAGGCCATGTCTCGGCCACTGCCGGCACATGCCTGGCACATGCGGCCAAGGCTTAGCCAATGTTAAGCCGCTTAGCCTACGTCTTGGTCCATCCGTCCCAACTTCGGCCAAGTTCCATGCACTACACTTAGCCAAGCCAATGCTTGCCTTGGCATCACGACACAATGTCATGACACCCCATTGTCCACAACGTCGTTCGTCCGCTTTCTCGTTTCGTTTGCCACCCGACAACCGAAATCGTTCATCATTGCCCACACTTAGACAACTACAAGACACTGGGCTGCCTAGTCGTCGTGCCACCAATCGTTAGACAATCAGCCCACATATGTTCTTGATCCAATCAAGCACATTTAGCCCGCACTTGTCCAACCGTTCGTCAATCATGTTGTCTTCAACCCGTTTTGGTCCATGGCCGAGCCAACAGGCCCAAACTCGTGCCATAGCCGAATCCACCAAAACTAAGGGTCTAACAGAAGCTCTCTTTGAGATACACCGAATTTTTCAACATTTGCTGCTTGAAACACACACTACAACATTTTAGGCCTATGGCCACACTATTTTTAGACAACGCCTGAAAAGTGTTGCCAAAAGTGATTAAGAGAACACTTTTTAAGCGTTGCCAATTGATGAAAAATTTAGCAACACTTATTACCTATCTTGCCACGTTTTTAAGAGTTCTTGTATTATTATACTATATGTTACTTTTCAAAAACGTACTCTAAAAGTTCTGTAAAATTTTACAATATATAATACTACTAACCCACTTAATAAAATATTTCCCTATTTCTGAAAAGTCAAAATACACTTTCCCATAAAATATTCCCCAAACTCTGAAAGTCAAATTGCAGCCCCACGAAATTTTTCACCCAAAACTCCCCGCGAAATTTTTTCTCAATTCCCCCCAAATCTAAACGCTGCTTTACCATCGAAAAATAATCACTGTACCCTACTTCATCCTACACCGCTGCTGTATTGTGCGATTTCAAAAACCATATCAAGAATTTTTCCATAATCTCTCCAAGAAAGCTTCAAGAATTAAAGGTAATGTTGCTTCCGTTTTATTCTTTCAGTTTACTTAAAAAGTGTTGGAACCACTTTTAGCGTCAGTCGAACCGACACTAAAACTTAGTTTAAACCCTGTTATTATACATTCAATGGAAACAGAGAGTTGACGAAAGATTGCTTCCGCTGCCATCCAATCGTTAGGTATTTCTTTGTCCAAAGGTTTTATCAAATTTCCGTCATGCTTCCGTTGTTGTGCTGCTTCCCTGCCATGCTCTCCAGTTTATTTTAGGTTTTATACTTTATTGAGTTCTATTGTCTCTTTTCTTTTCTTGGCACTCTGCACTTTTGAATCTGAAAATCACATCACCGGATACATGAACATCTATGGCTAACTTTCTCTATACTGAAAGCACGAAAACTCAACTTAATTTTTCTCTCGGCTCTTGTTTATTGCTCTATACTCTGCACTTTTATAATTTCTCATTGTAACATTAGTATAGAAAAGTTATCTGCTTTTTTCTTTACAAGTCTTATAGTTTATTTTTGATTTGTATAAATGTGATTTCTAATTATTGTAAGTCTAATCTCCTGTATATAAGTTGTAACAATCATCGGATGAAAGTCGCCAATTAGCCAACTGATCACTACTAATGAGATTAAGAAAAACCAAAAGAAGCTCTAAGATTTCATGTGCGAAGTATGATTCTGCAATTAACAAACTAGTGTTTTTGCTAGTACTTTGGTTCCTTTGGACTGAAATTGATTAAGTTGGTTCACTAGAAAGTAGCGGTGATTAGTTGATTATGATTGTTTTGTATTCTCTTAATAATATGAAAGGTTACTAGTACATTTTGTCAACAAAAGAATAAAAAGGGAACGGTTATGAAGATGATGTATCTCCTATGGGTTGGTTATATAATATGAGGCGTTTTTGTTATCGTCTATGCCTCTTCAAATTTTTCCTTGGTTTTGGTTTATATTTTGCTTGACTTTTCTTGTTGCTCTAACTTTTTCAAGTGCTTAGCTTTTAAAGTAAAGTTTATGGACCTGATTTTACTAATGCGCGCACATATTGACACTCTTTGTATGAGCAAAACTAGCAATATTCATGAGCTTCTTACTCAAGGTTAACTAGAGTAAATTCTTTGTAATTTTATTAATTTAATTGTTTAGTTTGCTTGGTGATGGTTATTTTGGGATGGCATATATTGTTTCATGTTGTAAATTGGTACTTTCCTATGCTTTTGTTACCTCCTGCCTCACCTTTGTTGTTGCTACTTCCGTTACTTCAGATTATTATTTTTAATATTCTGAGTTCTTAGCTTTTAAAAATATAGGGTATATGATCTTTTTTGTCCGGTAGTTTAGTGTAGTTTTCTAACTTCGTAAGGATGAATATTGATACCAAGCTTAGAGTCGTTACTGATTTAACGAGTTGGTTTGGTATTTACGAATTTTATTAATTTTAATTTTTTTTTCTCCATAGATTAGTCGACGCTCAGGATTATCTGTGTTGGACTTGAAGTTGGCTTTGGCTTAGGACAAATATCATGACCAAGTAAGAAACTCTTTATCAATTTTCGATCCATAATGTTGACAACTTCACTCTAGCTTTTTATGATTTATTTGTAAAGTATAGTTAATTCTTGCATTGACAATATATTTGAAGATCTAATTTTAGGAATTCAAATGTTCCGTCCAAAGATTGGATGGATTTACCAAGGTATGGCAAAGAGTATATTGATGGTGTCAACCATTTTCTTGACTTTGCGTACTCTTATGGAGATCCTCAGGGTGAAGAAATTCAATGTCCATGTGCAATGTGTTGTAATATCTATTGGTTTCGAAGGAGAGTAGTAATTAATCATCTGATAGGTAATGGTTTTATGAAAGGTTATACAAGATGGATTAATCACGGGGAATGGGAAATTCCAATGAATGTTGATGTTGACATGGATGATGATGTTAACTCGTATGATGACATTGATGGGTTGTTGAATGACCAATTTAGAGATATTGCATAGGCCGAAGGAGTTTATGAAGGCCCAAATGAAGATGCTAAAAAGTTCTATAACTTAGTTGATGAGGCAAGTCAAGAACTATATCCCGGTTGTAAAGAATTATCTAGATTATCATTCACAATCCATCTATATTTATTGAAGTGTCTTCATGGATGGAGCAATGCATCCTTTACTTCTCTTTTGGAGTTATTGAAAGAGGCGATACCTGATTTGAACATTCCTGTTTCCTGCAATAAAGCTCAATCTATGGTAAAGGATTTAGGTCTTGATTATGTGAAAATTGACGCATGTCCAAATGACTGCATGCTATTTTGGAACGACAGTAAAGGTGATGAATATTGTCACGTTTGTGGGGCTTCTCGATACATTGAACATCCTGAAGTAGATAGCGAGCTTAAGTCTTCTAAAAAGACTCATTGTCTTGCTGCTAAAACTCTGAGACACTTTCCACTAATTCCAGCAGAAGGAAAGAAATGGGTGATGGAAGGTCTTCGTGATGCTTGAAAGCGGCATAAGAGACGTATTAAGATGAATCATTTTGAAGGGTATGAAACAATTGAAGATACGCTAGAGAATCGTCCCGGGGAGATACCAGAAGTGCAATTTCGCCAATTGATTGAGTATTGGAAGCTTCCAGATGTCCAAGTGAGATCTAAACAGTGTATTTAGTCTCTTGAACCAATTGTTGCATAACATCTATTCTTCCCTTGCTGCTTGATTAATTATATACTTCTTGTGGTGGGATTTTAGGCCAGGTGCCATTTAAATTCTCAAAACAGGAAAAAACAGAAGTGGAGGCACCGAATGGGACCTCGTAATTTCGCCAGAGTACGCGTGGCATTGGTAATATTTACTGGGAAACTCTGACTTTCTTTTCTGCATCTGCGTACTTTATTGGAATAGTTTGAGATTGTTTTTTTACTTTCTTCTAATATAATTTGTAGCGTGCAACCAAAGAGAACAATGAGGAACCGTCTCAGTCTGAAATGTTTATTGCAACTCGTACAAAGAAAGGAAAGCAAGTTCAAGCAGATGCCCAAATTGCAATTGTAAGTGATTCTGCCGACTATGATCTTCTGTGTGAATTACATTCTTTTTTGAAATATTGGTGAACTAGCCGGTGAAGTAGATGAATTTATTATGGTATCATATTAGTCATTTGGAAGACTATTGACTATCGAAGAATACATTGGATTTGAAATTTAATTCACATAGGTGCTGGCTGTCTCCTTAGAAAATGTTCTGCAAGTTGATATTATAGTGAGGGATTAGGTGTCTTTGTCGTGAAGAGTAAATCTGCTTTCAAGCTTATATGGCTGGTAGATAGAGGGTGTAATTGTATGGTCATTTTTGGTTACTACGCTATCTGTGATCTGCTGAATAACTTGGTACCTGATTGGTACTCGCTTTTATAAGTTGAAGCGAGGCGAGATAATAAAGCACTCGCTTCATACAATGAAGTGAAAATTAGAATAGAGGTCGCTTCATCTAAAAACTATGTTAGATTTTAGTGTGTAAGTGCCTTATCAACAATTCTCTCACTTCATTTGAACTTAAAAGTCTAAAGCTGAGATTGCATTATTATCTGGCTTTCTGCCCGAGCTTTTAAGTTAGCAAAACAAAGTACCTTCCCCTGGCTAGCTGGGGAGGAATATACCATCATGCAACTAGTCACTATGGTAACTTTTGTAGATCAGGGTTCAGAAATGAGATGAAGTCCCAAAAATGCTTCCGTTCTACTGAATGAGCGAACTCAGTTGATATTGAACTCTCATAGAAATGAAAGTGTTATGCTAGAATTCATTTCTGGAGTTTGAAGATCTGTAAATATGAGGTGTATAATGCATCTGTTTCTAAATGATTGAAGGATAACCAGGAAATGATGATGTCATACTAATACTAGTAGAAGCAGCTAGTGACTGTAGTTCCCATGGTAGGCCCATCATCAGTTTCACTTAATGCTATGCATCAACTCATATGCCTGCCTTTCACTAAATGTAGATTATCTTTCATTTTGCTAAATCTAGATTTCCAAAGAAAGGATCTAAAACAGGAATACTATGTTGCCACCAGTTCTATAATGTATACCTTCTGAATTTATGAGATACATTACAGCAGTTACATAAAGATCAAAAGCACTAAGTTTCTGTTGGACGAATCAAGGATAGAGATGACCTGAGCCTTCAGTTTGAGAAGTAAATTATCAGCAGCTGAGTTTGTATAGGAGGTAAGCAAAATGGATGAATCTCTCATCCATAGTGCCTTCACAGCATAGACCATAGTGGACGTTTTGCCTGTCCCTGGCATTCCTAGTATTAGCGCATAATCCTTTGTTGTAAGTATCTGCAGTAATGACAACTCAATATCCCTCAATCAAAATTAGTTGCGGTTGACTATATGAATCCCACTATATGAATCACATTGCGTTGCTCACTTAGAACAGTCTGTATAAAACCTGATGTGTTTCAGGTCAAAATACAGTAACTATACTTTCTATTCTATAATCAACATTGTGTTTCCTACCGCTGCAGTTTCACAAATATTCTAGTCTCTCTAAATTCAAAATGCTTCCTAGTATGTTTTTGCATTATGTGATAGGCTAGAGAGGGAAGCAGCTTTATCTTTATAATTTTGTTCTGCTGCAGAAGAACAAGTCAAATAAACAGAAGCAACAAAATGTTCAGGGAGTAGAAACCATAATTTTTGTTTACCTGAGTGACGACTCAAGCTACTGTGCCACCATGTTCCTTTCCAATCATGCTGTGCACTTAGAATCATTCACTGTTATAAAAGGAGAAATCAATGGGCAGACCACTCGGAAAAGGAGAAAATAAAGTAGTTGAAACACAAGCGACACTTCAATTAGCTTTTAGGCCAAAAATATATATAGTAGATTGACTTTATTTTATTTAGAGGATATTTTAGTATAGCAAGTGATACATTAAATAAAGTCCGTTATCCTTTTTGTTCATTGTTCTTTATGTAACTCTATTTTCACAAATATTTTTCTATGACAGTCTGAACTTCAAAGTCGCCAGAACTTCGGGGAATCACCAGATGGAGCATTCAGGGCGGTGTTCGGAAAAGAGCAGCCTGGTCGCGTTCGATGCTATGGTAGATCGGTGACAACAAGTTCTCTGAAAAAAGATGAAGAAATCAACAAGCTTACACAAAAGCATAACAATGAAGTCTCTGGTTTGAAGGAAGAAATGCAAGGAATGAGAGAGGAAATTCAAGAATTGAGGAAATTGCGACATTGTTTTGCTCTATTGGTGCATAACAATCCTGGACTGAATGTTCAAGATATACCATGGTTCGTCGGATCTAACCAACCTTTTCCGGTTGATGCCAATAGTGCAGGGACTGTGAGAGGCCAAAACCATCCACGTTCTTCAGGATCAACTCATGGTCTGATTCTTGAAAAGGTACTTTTATTCCACATTCCCACCAAATTTAAATGCTTCCTAAGATGTGTTGAGTTTCTTGTGAAAGATCCTATCTCTACGTAACCAAAAACTTTTATGGATCTTTCACTATTATTGGTAAGGTTTGGGGTCTGCTATGTTCTAAAATAATTTTAGAAGGTAAGATAATATATGCTCATAAAGTGAGCAATTTTTTGTGCTATATCGAGAGCTCATTAAAACACTTAATTACTTAGTATGGTAGGCCTATTGTTAAATGACAACTTATTATTCAAGAATTTGTAAATTGAAAGATTTGTGAAACTGAATATTATGCTTCTACTGTGTGTTATCCTAGCGTTACTTTCTTGGCGAATGATCAATGTTTGGTAATATCTAATTTTTTTTTTTAAATGTTTAGGAAAATATGGATGATGCAATTGGAGGTGGTGGCTTATAGGAAATTTGATCTGTCGATGTGAAAGCCGAAGAATTTTGGCAATCAGGATGTTTAATATTCGTGATACTATACGAATACATTTGGTTTTCTAAATTTTATCGTACACATTTTAAAACATTATTTTGTTAGTACGTGAAGTTGAAATTTATTGCAAGTATATGTGTTTGACTTATTTTTGTTATTTATCACAATATAGTTGTTTAGTGCCTTGAGATTGATAATATTGCATATGCTTCAGTAAATGTGATGAAAGGATACATGCCAAATATAAATTTTAAGCACAACTTTAGCTGGGATAAAAATATTGATAACACATTAATAACTTGGCCAAAGCAACATCTCAGAAGTGTGGCAATAGGACCAACTAGAGTTGCCTACAGGCTGTAAAATTACTGCATATATGTTTAGATAAGGGCACGCTTGGTAAGAGTGGTGTTAAAAGCTACGCTTGTACAGTGTGGCTGTAGACTAACAATAACCACGTTTCAGTATCGTAGCTTTAGGTACCAGAAAGCGTTGCCATAAATGAAAAAATAAGTGTGGTCTTTAGTGCAGATAGGCCACGCTTTTAAGCGTAGCTTCAAAGGCGATATTTGAAAAGCGTGGCGGTAGATCTAAGGTTACACCTTTTTGGGCCACTCCGCACAAAGCGTTGCCTAAAGCTGAAAAGAGTGGCCTTTGATTAAAGGCTACACTTTTTGATACTTTAGGCTACACTTATCAAGTGTAGTTATAGGCGTAAAATGTTGTAGTGACATTTTCAGATGTGGAAAGGCAAATACATAGCAGACATCTTATGTACTGCTCGTAATACGTTTTCTGATGGACACTAGCAGGAAAAGACAACAAAGTGAGGTAGTGTATTACTATGAAAAGGGAAATAGGAACTAAGTTAGCTAATTACTATGAAAAGGGAGACAGGAACTAAGTTAGCTATACATCGTGTATACCATAAAAAACATGTGTTTTAAAAGTATATATCTGAAGAAGAGACAAGCTTTCATAATTTTAGATGTCTTTAATCGTGACTACAAAGTAAAACCATATTAAAGAAGTCCAAAATCATTTTAAATTTCTTTCAATGCAAAGATATAGTTTTAAGTTTACAATTGAAATTTAATGATTAGTTTTCTTATACTAAATGTAAAATTTTCTCTTCTTGATCATCGACAAGATATAATTCATAATGTTCATTTTACAACTCTTATGTTGAATGCTAAATGTATTTTCTTTAGTACGGGAGTCTTAAAGCCAAATACTATGCATGTTAAAGCACATGCCTTAAACACCTGGATGCTTTTTGTTTAACCTAGATCCGATTTTAGGCCATTTAACAATAAAATTTCTATTTACGGAGTCATGATCAATAGTTGAGATTAAGAGTTTGAGCGACGAGCTAAAATGGTGGTAATACGAGAACGAAATATAAGTATTAACTAATAAAGATAAAGCATAAACGGAAATAAGGAGAAGTAACCGTATCGTATCGCTTATATTCGGGGAGAGCTCTTCGATATCAATCGCACTTAGAAGATCAAAGAACTAAAGTAATAGGCAAAATATGAGCAAACAGGAATATCTGAGCAAGAGCGAGAGAGTATTCTTATTGATATTGTAGACAGGAAGTCAAGTTATTTTTCAATGGTTCATGGTGAGTGCTATTTATAAGTATGATAGGCACCCGTTGAGATTCGTAACTGCTGGGCACGTATCCGTTGGAGGCATAACCGCTGGGTTGTAATGATTGCATTAATGATTATTAATTGAATGATCGTGGATGATCATGCTAATAACTGCTCACTTAGACCGTGTTGACTGATGAAGTGTTTCATAACTCCTTCAGGTCTGCTCGTGATAAATGCCTGTCCGATAGATGTCTGTCCGCTGGAACTTCTGCTCGTGCCACGTGTCACCTGTTTAAGTCCAGTCATCTTTTATCCAATACTGATAGTCCCCGCACTTCTCGAGCACAGTATCTGTTCGAGGAGTGGATAGGAATTTTGGCGGGAGTTTTTGTAAACTTTTGTCTTTATGTGACGAGGCTTGGTGACGTACGAACCTTATCAGCTAAGTAACAAGCCCTTATGATGTGCGCATTTAATGCGCCGTATAAAATTAAAGTAACTGCAGCTGGCACGCCTGCATAATTGCAGTCCATTCTGAAGTGACTACTGCGTGTCCCAAGAGTAAAAGTAATGATTTTAACCGCATCAGTCACGTGCACACGTCGCCTGTTGATCACGAGGTGACCGCTGCTCTTCAGAATAATGATGACACCATAAAGTTTGATGAACCCTATTCTTTCTTTTGATGGCCAGATCGTAGTTTCTTTGAAAAAGGCCCTGTGGAAGACGTGGTGGTTATGGACTATGCACAACCCCATAGAAAACCACCCATCCACAACAGAGAACACTAGCTAGATGTATATCATAGTAGCTAGATGAAAATATACTTATGTATTTGTTTCCTCATTTCCATGTGAGACTCTTTGTTTTCAGTTTTATTTTCTTCGTTTATTGTTTTCGCAAATGAAGGAGAATCCTAGATAAGAATACTCCTATACGATATATGTACAAATAGCTAGAAATGACTAAGAATTGCAAAAACCCTAGCAAGAAAATATCAATTGTGTTATTGTCACGTGTTATACATTAATGCAGTGATTGAATGGGCAAGAAGAGGCTGAGGTTTAATTGGTGGTGGGGCTGAATCTTCACTCCTATAAATAGGGGTTTGCTTGATGAGAAACTTTTTACTTGTCTCTATTTCTTCTCCGCTGTTCTTTAAAAACCTTTGAAGTAGCTTTTGAATTCTTCTTGCTAACTTCATAATCTTTCTGAAATTATGACTTCAAGATCTAGGAAAAATCAAGGTGCAGACATTGCTGGTAGTTCCTCGTCGGCCACTCCTAGGCCCCGGGCTACTCAAGCTACTGCTACAGAAATTATCCCCAAGAAATGGGGTGAATCAGTAGCGGACTGTAACATTAAGTCCATTAATAATAGAGAAGGAGATACGTGCAACTGGCCGGCGTATAGGTTTAGATCTGGGATCACGAAGGAGGTGATCCCACGAGTGAGGATGGACTGTCACTGGGGTGATGAGGTTCCCCTCTTGCCTGTCTCCGAGGAGGAGAATGTTACTTCCCATAGGGCTGGGTGGACAGCCATGTGCACGTACAGTGGGATGTAGGTTGCCCCTACACCCTGTGCTGGAGAGGCTCTGCAGGGAGTACCAACTCTATCCGGGGCAACTGTGCCCCAGTATATATAGAATAGTTACCCTTTTAGATTGGTTTGCGGCAGAAACCGATCAATCTTATGGATACGAGCATTTTATTTCTTTGTATAGTATACAAATTTTTAAAGACGGTTATGTAAATGCTAGGATGCGCGGAAGCAACGGCTTGGTGCGCAGTTCTGAGGATACCGGTTACCGAGGCTGGGTACACCGATATCTGTTCGTGCGCTCCTCGGCCTTGACTTTTGGCGACAAGACTTATCTTCCAGAAGTCTGGAATAAGAAGCGTAAGTCCCCGAGTATTTTTTGAAATTTTTCGTGTTCTTCTCTCTTCTTCTTGTCTGCTAACTCCGTTCAACTTCTTTTGTAGCGGCCAAGTAACCCTACGATGGGCTCATATCCGTTAATGAGCCAACGGCATGGGTTGAGGCAATTTTGAAGGAGTTCGCTCCTGAGAGGAGAGAGTGGGCGCATTTTGCTGCTCATAAGAGTTTGATTGTGAAAAATCATGGTGAGAATATTTCTGCTTTCATGATTATCCTTCTTCTTTGAAACTTCTTCGTGTCTGACCATTTTACCTTTTTGTAGGTTTGGGTACTTCAGGAGATTTCTTTCCTGCTCCCTTGCAAGACGGGCCTTCCGAGCCTGTCGCTGACCCAGATGTTGAGGCCGCGGCTATACTAGCTTCGGTGGAGGCTCTGCGCAGCAGGGAGGGGGCGAGGAACTCTTGTCTGGTGGTCTGGGCTCCCTGAAAAGAAAGAAGAAGAGCCAAGATGAAGGCGGAGCACGGAAGAGGTCTGCTCGTAAGACTTCCGTGGCTGCCAGGCAAGCTTCATCTGCTGGGGGTGAGCCTTCATCTAGGGCCAGTCCCCCAGGGCCCGTAGAAGAGAATGTTCAAGCTGCTGTTGAAGTCCCCGAGTCTGCACGAGGAGTGGGTTTAGCCAAGGAGGTTATCTATGTTTCAGACACTGAGGCCGAAGTTGATGTTCCCTTTAGGCGAAGACCTCATCTTCGAAGTGACAGGAGAAGGGCCGAGGAGGAGGCTGTCCGTACTCCGGAGAGGAGTCCCCGAGTTAATGACGGGGTGGAGGCAGGTCCTTCTCGTGTAGACAGGGGAAAAAGAAAGGTGGGTGAAAAAGAAGAAGAAAAAGAAGAAGTGAAGGAAGAAGTTCCCCAAGAGGGTAGCCGGGGTCCTCGTGTTTTTCGTTTCGAGGACCTGGAGAATATGGCTACTGAGGGGGCGACACCTGTTGGTCTTCGCGAGTACGAGACGATAAATCCTGGAGTGGAAGGTGATTCTAACCTCTCATTGTTAAGATTCATCTGGCGGTCAGTCATTGGTGGCCGGACAGAGTTGAAGGACATCGGGGGTGCCCGTTACAAGTTTGGGCCAAATTATCCCTCTGAGCAGGCTTGGGAACCCAAGTACTGTGAGAGGAAGCATACTTTGAAACTTGCCCCTGACGTTAACTTCATAACCGGACCAGGCGGTTTGGCTAAGGCGGTCTCCTCGCTCATCGGTCCCCGTGAAGAATGGGTGCTGAGGGAGCTAAGCGATGAGGAGTTAGCCTTCCAGATTGCTGCCGACTCTGCCCGAGTAAGTATTTCCCGTTTTTGTGTGGGGAATAACTTTAGCCTCGGACTTCTAACTTTGACTTATTTTGCTTTTTCAGTCAAGTATGATGGCTGCCGAGCTCATGTTTCGCTCCAGGATTAACAACATCGATCAAGTACTTGATGTAAAGAAAGAGTTGCTGGATGCTCTGAAGGAGAACAAGATCTTGATGGAGCAGTGTGGTCTCCTAGGTGGTAAGGTTAATCGGTTGACTATGTCAAGAATGAGCGTGTTGAACAGATTAACGCACTCACCAGGGAGAAGGACCTTCTTCTCGAAGAGAAAGAAGGGTTCGCATGCTCTACTCAGGGTCTGGAGAGATTACTTGAAGAATGTACAACTTCTTTGAACAGCGCTATTGAGGATCGTGCATCTCTTGAGTTGGATCTGCAGAGAGCCAAAGAAGGATCTACTAAGGCCAGAGCTGAGCTCCAGGCTGCCAAGGATCAGGCCGCTCAATTGATGAGTGCTCAGGCCATTTTAACAAAAGACTTGGCAAACCTGCATGATCAGTCTGAGATTAAGGCCAAGCTTGCTGCGTGACACGACCCGCATTTTCGGCTAGGCCATGCGGGCACCCGACCACTTTTCCTAGACCTGTCGGGCGAACCCTATAAACAAAATCGATAAAAACGGCACAAAATTACCTTGAAAATAAAATTAAACATGACCTTAACAACATAAAATAACTCTCAAGGATAGACATATATACAAACTATCTGGACAAAACAACTAACTACCCAGAATACACAAGTTTAAAGGTTTCCAGATCAGACATCTAAGAAGGCCAAAAGATATATACACCTCCCAAAGGGAGCAAAAGTAAGGAAAACTGTAATATCTGAAGTTGGTGGCCCCAATGAACAGGATGGCTCACCGTAGACAGCTGAGAACGTACTACTCCTCAATCACGGCGCGACTGGCTGGGTCCTGGAGCAGAATCTGCCGAACGAAAGAAAACACAAGGACAAATAGGGGGGTGAGTCATGAGAACTCAATAAGTGCGAACAAACTAGCAACCTCGAAAAATAGATACGCTAGTCAAGGAAACCGAAGCAGACAACAATCAACAAATAAGCAATGCACATATAAGCAGAACAGTAGTCATGTACAGAAAATCTACACAATAGTATGAAATGAAATGGAATGAGATGAAATGAAATGATATGAAATGAGATGAAATGAAATGAAATGAAATGGGTCACATGTGCCAAATGAATGGAGCGGAATCCTCCCGCTCCGAGGGCGGAATCCTCCTACCCTCAATATGATGCGATGGAGCGGAATGCTCCTGCTCCGAGGGCGGAATCCTCCTACCCTCAATATGATGCAATGGAGCGGAATCCTCCTGCTCCGAGGGCAGAATCCTCCTACCCTCAATATGATGCGATGATAACCCTTCACCGACGCGGGACTCTCATCGACTGCCGGGAAGTATATGTCAATTCCAAGCCAAAGTACAATACTCAGATTCCCAATGCAATAGCAATAACATGACATAATATATAATATAGAATGTAAATCCAAGGCTAAGGCGTAATGAGTACGCCTATCGACAGCTACACACGTAAGGAACACGTGGTAGAAAATCCACGAGGCCAATAAAAATTAAAACGGTACCCTACGATATTCGAAATAATTCCAACTTTTGCATACAAGTTATACAAAATATCTGTAACATACTCACGAAGGCGGATCTCAAATCAGACTCCCGAAACTCAAAATGCGAATTTAAATGAAAAGAAGAAAAAAAAAAGGAAAAGGAGACAAAAAAGTTAGGCGGTGTAGCATATATGCACTGCATATATGCTAAAGCTTTTAGCAGAAGCAGTAAACGATTTCAGAGCAGAGAAAAATAAAATGGCGCAGAAATGGAAAAAAATACCAGAAAATGAGAAAAGATGCCGGAGAAAAATAGTATTTTCACCCCAGAACATTCAGGTAATGATCTTAATATATTTTTTGAGTTTATTACGTATGTTTGAATATATTTTTACGGTAAAAATAGGGATATTAGACATCGCCCTAATGACGTAAATTGATAGTTTAAAGGGTCAAATGGACCCCGATAATGGAATTGAATATATATTCAAACTCAGTGAATTATTGGCAACATATAAATGTAATTTATTTGGGGTTTGGTTATGTGACCTTAAACCCTGTATATAGGCCTGGCCTGCGTATTGCGTATGCCAATAGGGTATCGGGTTCCTAACCGAATTGCCCTAAGATGTGAGGAATGAAGCCTTTAGCCTAATTTGATATATTTTTCTACTTATTGAATAGAGTGGGATCGTTTGGCAATGAAATCAAAGGACAAAGCGGTTATTGAGTGGCTGTGCTAACTTTGTATCAAGGTAAGTGTTTATATCCATTTCTTTGGAGGCACCTGGCCTCGTGGATTTTCTACCACGTGTTCCTTACATGTGTAGCTGCCGATAGGCGTACTCCTTATGCCTTAGCTTTGGATTTACATTGTGTATTATATGTTATGTCCTGTTGTTGGTATTGCATTGAGGAACTGAGCATTGTACTCTAGCTATGAGTTGGCATCTACTTCCCGGCTGTCGATGAGAGTCCCGCGCCTGTGAAGGATTATTATTGCACCACATTACATTCATATGCATTATATGTCATTCATATGCATTACATTGCATATCATATTGGGTGCAGGAGTATTCCGCCCCAGGAGCAGGAGTATTCCGCTCCATTGTATCATATTGAGGGTAGGAGTATTCCGCCCCAGGAGCAGGAGTATTCCGCTCCATTGTATCATATTGAGGGTAGGAGGATTCCGCCCCAGGAGAGTGCAGGAGTATTCCGCCTCAGCTTTACATTATATCGGGTGCAGGAGTATTCCGCCCCAAGAGAGTGCAGGAGTATTCCGCCTCTGGTTTATATTATATCGGGTGTAGGAGTATTCCGCCCCAGGAGCAGGAGTATTCCGCTCCAGTTGGTTATCAGATTGGACTCCCCTCGAATGCAGGAGTATTCCGCTTCGGGATGGGATTACGGGCACATGTGACCCTTTGCATCACATTTCATTTCATTTCATTTAATTTCATCACATTTCATACCATTGGGTAGACTTACGATACATGACTACTGTCCTGCTTATATGTGCATTGCTTCTTTGCCTATATATTTCTGGCTCGTATTCTGGGTTGCCGGCATCGGGTTTGCACGCCGCAACGGTATAAATATATGGATCAGGTTGCACGCCGCAACAAGATGAATATATGGATCGGATTGCACGCTGCAACAGGATGTATTTCTGATTGTTGAAGTGTTTGGGATACCTATATGTTTTGGTTATCTTACGTTCCTGGTTATTGATAAGTTTGTCATTCCATACGTGTTTCTAGTTATTACCTGGCTCTGTCTTTTTATAATTTAAATAAGAGGAATTTTATTTATCTGTTTCTCCTCCCTGGCTAGCTATCCTATTCTTTGAGGTGGCTATTCTGCCCCACTTATTGAGTCCTTTGACTCACCCTTTTTTGTTGTTTGTTTCTTGTCTATCTATTTCGTATCGGCAGGTTCGCTCCAGGATTGAGTTCGCCACGTTGTGAAGGAGCAAAGACGATTTCAGCTGTCAGGGTGAGCCAGCTTTTATTCCGGATGGCTACCAGTCTATTGGTTATTATTTCAACTGCATTTTGCTCCCTTCAAGAGGTATCTGTCTTCTTTTGTACTCTTAGATGTATAGTCTGGATAGCCCTAAACCTAGTATGTTGGGTAGTGAGCTGTAATTTCTTTTGTACAACTTAGAGGTATCAGTATGTCTGTATTTTTATTTTAAGTCTTGTCCTATTTGTGAATTGTTATATTAATTTTCCTGATTTAATTGGTAAGGGTTCGCCCGACGGGTCTAGGGGAGGATGTCGTGTGCCCGCACGGCCTCGCCGGATTTCGGGTCGTGTCACTGCGCTTGAGGCCAAGCGTATATTGCTCGTGCAGATTCAAGCTAAACAAGTTAATGTTGAGGAGATGCTGCAGACAACAAAGAGCGCTGTTCGTAGAATAAGACCAGCATTGAATCTCTCTCCTGAGGAGTCTGAAGGCGAAGATGAAGATGAAGACGAAGATGACGGCGAGAATTCAGGGGACGATGTCAGAACTGACGGAGCTGTTGCGTCGAGTTCTGGTCGTAGCCCTAAATGTTGATGCCCTTTCTCAATCTTTGATTGATATATTTTTTTTATTGTCTGGCGAGAGCCAGATTTGTTTGTTTGTGGACAAAAGTCAGGTAAAGACTTTCCGGTCTCTTGTATGGCCGGTTTTATTTGGCCTTTGATCACTCTGTAAACTTCTGTCAGCCATTTTCGGCATCTTATCGTTTTACAGGATAATGTATATATGCTTTTAGATCTATTCAATGACTATATTTAGCCTGAACTTTTGATCTTTTGTTTGCATGTGTTGTGGCTTTCGTGCCTTATGATTGGGAATTTTCTGACGTTTGAACTTTATTAAGTTCTGGTCTCCAAAAGTTTGCCCGAATGTTTTTCAGTTAGCCTTTCGTTAAGAAGAGGTCGTAAGTTGTAAGTGGTCTGACCGAATTGTGGTCGTTAGAGTTTTAGCCAAATCATTGCTTTGTGCGTATAACCTTGCTTATCGTTTTGATAGTCGAAAGTTGTTGCACGTCTTTGTAGATTGGCTCCGGCCGAGTCGCTGGCCTTGTGAACGACTTCTCTTATTTTCGTGGAAGTTTTGTCACGTAAAAGTTTTTTTAAAAAAAACTTTAAAATTCGCCTTTTGGTAAGGTCTTTTGCCTTTGGTAAAGTTTTTTGCCTTTATGAAGGTCTTACCTGGCCTACAGGGGCCTCTCACCACCGCCCTTGTTTTTATGTTGGAGCACGTAAAGTGATAACATGAAAAGAGTTTTCGGTGAGTTATATATAGAACACATATAACCAAACAAGGAGTGTGTCCATTGTGGGATTCGAACCCTCAGCCGCGAAGTTGAAGAACTTCGAGCTCTACCAGTTGAGCTAAACGGATCTGACTTTGTTTAGGTCGTTAGTACCATTTAGAGAAAAAATATAATAAAATTAAGAACTTTCGTAAAGATAAAAGGTAAGTGTAAGATAACTAACTGTTTTACCACTTAAAAGTGATACCTTTTGAGGTGAACCATATTCCAACAGTTCGGGACAGTGGAGCCGTCTGGTCGTGCCAAGCGATAAGATCCCTTGCCGACTGAAGCAATTACTTTGTAGGGGCCTTCCCAGTTATGACCAAGTTTCCCTGAATTTGTTTCTTGTGTGCTCTGAGAGACTTTTCTGAGTACAAAATCTCCGACTTGGAAACTTCGTACGCGCAGTCCCCGATTGTAATATTGTTCGATTCGTTCTTTCTGAGCGACTACTCGTACAAGAGCTAGTTCTCTCCGTTCTTCGAGGAGATCCAGTTCTTCGGAGAGGTTGACTGAGTTTGATTCCTCAGTGGCATGTGCATATCGCAGGCTGGGCTCCCTTATTTCAACTGGGATTAGAGCGTCTGCACCATATACCAATGAGTAAGGAGTCTCTACGGTACTCATTTTTATTGTTGTGCGATAAGCCCATTGACATTCTTCCCCATGGGTAGCTAGCCTGAATGGTTTTTTTTTTTTCAATAGTTAGCTGCGTTATTTGGTTAACAAAAGGATAGAAAAATTCCATAGTTATGTTGATAACAGTTTAACATTTACTAAATAAAACGGAGAGAAGAAAATCTTGACCACCATACCCTTGTACGACGAGTTGTCGTGGTTCATCTTGAAGAACCAACATTCCTATTCGACTTGACATGGCATCTCTATATAGGGCTAATAAAGATACATGACTATTTGTGCTAAACTGCAAGAGGATTTTTAACAGAAAGATCAATTATAAGGACTCCAAGAAAGATACATCCGAAGGTAAAGTCGGGCTAGGAGTATACAATGTGAGTTGGGAAGAGGATTAAATATATGCCTAATCACAAAAAAAAAAAAAAAAAAAAAAAAAAAAGCATTTTGACGAGACATTGAATGTAGATTATCATAGTTAAGAGATAGAGAGAAATAAACTAATACCAAGGGTGGAATCGATGTCATGTTTATTCAAGGTAAGTTGATGATGGTATTTGAACACGCAAGTGATGAATCTTATGATGATCATATGGTTGATGCATGCTACATGGACGAAACGAAGATGTAAATAAATAAAGTTACAAATTTCAATCTGTTGTTTAAAAGCATAAATTTCCTTTTATTTTCTGTATTGGCCTAAACTGATTTAGGACAACAAATCGAGTTTGGATCGGATTTACAAGCAATACTAAGTATCAAAGTTGAGATAATAAGCGAAATCAAACGAAAATGACAAAGAAATAAACGAAATTCCAATATATGAGTTTGAGTGCAAGTTTTTCTAAAGTTTCAATATGTATTTCTGGATGATCTCAATATGAAACATACTACTATTTATAGGTACACAAAGATATAAGCCATTTTCCCATGTTGCCCATTAATCCGCCTTCATCCCACATCCTTTGGACGTGGAGTTAGTAGGCTTAAGTAGTGGGGAGTTACTCCGCTGTAACTGGGATCATTCACCGAAGCCAGAGTCTGTCACCCCGAAGATGTGAGCTAGTTGATTGACCGAGATGATAGCCCACCGAGGTGTAACACTGATTACGTCTCTAGTAGATGAATTCGGTAATCTCATTGTTTATCTCGAATCACAATTTGCAAATATCCGTTCGGCTCGCCTTGAACCATACAACCGATGTGCCACGTATGCAAGTTGATTTTTACCCAATACAGATAGTCCCCCCACTCCTCGGGCAAGTGCCAGAGTCACCGAGGAGTGGGATGAATTTGAGGAGGAGATCGACGCGGCAAAATACACACCAAGGAATTTAAAATTGATTCAATCACTTCATCTCCCTGTTGCGCCAAATGTGGCGACCGTTGGTTGGCTCAGAACGATCACGTCGTTTCCTTTGGTATTCCCAATGTTACAGTAATGATCACCTTTCCTCCTATTTTTACATCCACTTGAAAAATAATTTCCTCCACTTGTGATCACTCAGCAACAGTAGAGAGGAAAACTTCCATAGCCAGTCAAAAAATCCCAAAAACCCTTTTGTTTTCATGTTTTCAAGTTCTTAAGAAATCCTTTCCCTTAAAATTTTAACCATGTCTGCAACACATTCCATTCAAGGCTCTAGCGATTCCGGGGAAAAGACCTTAAACCCTACAACCATTATCGTCGACGACACGCCGACGGATGTCGCGCAACCCTTTCAGATCATCATGGTGCTTAGCGGCGATGACGAGGCTACATCTTAGGAAAGTGGCTCTAGGCGATGTAAGGCCACTGCAAGTTGCGATCAAAATGAGGCAGATGATGACGCTGATGACGACGATGACGATGACGTCATAGCTGATGACGCCGCTAACGTCGAGGAGATCAGCAGTAAGGGTGACAACACCGAGGCAACAGGTAAAACTGAGGTGGAAGCTAAAGCTGGTACCTCGAAGAAATCTAGGAAAAAGATTTCCATCGAGGAAGAAATTGATCCTCGGCTGGTTATCCCTTAAGATTTCAACAATTAGAAAGATCTCAAGGTACAAGTCCAATCAGAGGTCGAACACGATTTGAATAGGAACATACCAGTGCATCTAACTCCAAGTTTGATAACCGAGGACCTAATAGAAGTTGTTCGGGAAGATTGCAAATGAGGGCCCGAGGTGGAGATAAGGATTCCAGCCCCGAATAGTTGTTTCTCTCGCCATGTTCTTGGTTTCTTCTGTCTACACATACCCTTTCACCATAGGGTTCACTTTTCCAATTCACCGGATAATTGACACTTTTTGTCGAGCATACAATCTGTGTCTAGCTCAGTTGGGCCCCAGGGTCTGGAGGGTTGTTCAGGCCCTCGAGTTTTTGAGTCGATAAGCAAGGCTACCTTTCACTTTCCATCATCTGATTGCCCTTTACTACCCATATTTTCACAAGGCGGGTGTTGTGGCTTTGAACAACCGGGGCCAATATGCCATACTAAGCAAGAGTAAACATTACGACGACCAAGGATTGTGTTATTGTTATGTCCTAATTCCTACCAACCTATTATCAATTGATCCTGACTTCTCGAGGAGTGGAATGCCTGGCGTAAGTATCCTTATCTTAGCTTCTCGCTTCGGCTACTTCAACTTTTACTTACATTTTGTCACGTTTGTTGCGTGCAGCCAAAAAAGTCCTTGTCAACCCACCAGAGGACTTGCCTGAATGGTTTACAACGGTGATAGTGAAGCAGAAGCGCCCCCTCAGGTAATGGATGGTTATGGCTTCCGAAACGGGCAATCATTGGGCGTGCAAAAGACATGCTGAGTTACTCGTCATGTTTGAATTTTTTAGCATATGCTTTAAGCCAACATCTCTAACATTTTCCTTCTCTCATCTTTTAGGTTTTCATAACAAAGCTGCCAAGGATACCGAAGAAGAAAAAAAAGAAAAGGATAAGAAGAAGAAAGTAAAGAAGAAAGAGAAGAAGGAAGAGAAAAAAGTTATCGAACCTAAGGCGAGTGTCAGCCACATGTAAAGTTTGGCGACGAAGATCGCCGAGGCCAAAGGGTCCAAGGGCTTCCCAGGCCAAAGGACCTCAAAAGGCGACGATATCCTTGTTGGTCGATTTCTTTGCATCTCTACTTCTTCTTCCACTTTTTTTCATGAGATCTCTCTCCCTTCCTTCTCCAGATTCGAAGAGAAAGAGGGCTGTTTGGAAGAGGCCAACTAGTGCAAAGCGGCCCCGCATAGAGGTGAAAACTGCCCCAGCTTCCGAGGCCATGACTGAGCAGCGCCGAGGCTTGATTGATGAGCCTAGTGGAGGGATGCCCGAGGCGACTCTCTAAGAGACTCCTGGATCAGGCCCCTAAATAAACCGAGGTGATCAACCTCGAGGAAAGTGATCAAGAGGCTTCCAAAAGAAAGGGCAAAACCAAAGTTGGCGAGGGCTTAGTCTCAAACATAGTGTGAGTTGTTCATGAGCCCGCATAGACTTAAGCAGCAGGACCTAGGATCTTAGAACTTCCAACTGGTTCCAACCTGTTGGATGGTAATAAGCCTAACATCCTACGCCTTGATGCATTGCTTGGCCCTAGCGAGGAGAAAATCCTTAGCTCATTCAGCCCCATGAACATGATGGGTACCTCAACTGCCTCCGCCCTTTGTGTGAGTTCCCATACATCTCAATTCTTCTATTTCATCATTCCCTTGTTACTTAGCATTAATCACTCCCTTTTCTTGTGTAGAGCTTGGTCCTCGCGTTAAAGGCTACACACTTGGAGCGTGAACGAGCTGAACAAGTCCAAGATATGAAGAGTGCTTGGGAGGAAAAGAAGAAGAGATATGTGGTGCAAATCGCCGAGGTGCAAGCGCAGTTGGAAGCTTCGACAAAGAGCTAGGAAGGGCTTGTGAGACAATGTCCATGTCCGAAGCGGATAGGCGTGAAGCCTTGGCTGCTTCTGAGGCTCGTTTGAAGGCGCTGAATGATGAGTTTTTGGTTGAGCGCACGGGGCTGAATCTGGATATCGAATTGCTCCAGGCTGAGGTGACTCTTGCTAAGGCTGATCTCCTTGAGAATGGCGAGAAATATCATGCCAAGTTAAAGGAGCATAAAGCCCAACTTAGCAGGTTGCGGAGCCGAGTAGATCAGATGCCAGCGCTTGATGGCGAGGTTGCACGACTTCAGAGGAAGGTTGCAGACCTCGGCGAGCGAGCTAAAGTTAAGGCCACTAGGGTGAAGTTTGGGAAAGCATGGGCCATTGTCAAAACTCGACTCGACACTTTGGAGAAAGTCAAAGAGGGGGAGATCACTTTGGAGGAGGAGATTGTCAAGGCGCGAGACGTCGATGAAGCTCAAAAGATAGTGGATGAGCTTCCATCGAGTGGGGGTTCGGATGATGGTGAATCCAAAGAGGATGAAGGTGGCGAAGAGAGCGCCGACGATGGTGAAGGCGGGGAGGAAAGCGCTGAAGAGGGGAACCCCGAGGGGGGAGACAGTCCCCGGTCTTAGCATTTCCTTTGTAACTCCTCTCCTTAGTTTTTTGTTTTTGTTATGGCCTTCGAGCCTCTTGATGTAAACAATTTTTGTGGCCTTTGGGCCTCTTATAAATGAATTTTCTTTTGCTCTTAAGTGTTAGCTTTCATTTTGCCTTGGAAATTTTTAGGCTGACCACTTAGAATAATTTTTCTCGCAAGACTTGTTTTATATAGAATCGATGCTAGCTTGGAATGTCGTCTCGTTCCCGAGTTAAGGCATGTAAAAGATAACTTCGGTATATGAGATCGCAGAAATAAAGAGATATTGAATCAAGTTTACTTCATTGATAATATCAACGAGCCATAATAGGATTTACATAAGGCCCAATCCAGGCAAGGCTTAGGCACGAAATAAGCTAAAAAATTCCATTATCGCGACAAAAGTACAAAGTGCTAATCTACTCTTCGGGCATCAGTCCCCGGTTGTCAAATAGATAGACTTCAGCGGGAGAGGCTTCAGATTGACCTCAATTGCATCCAACTTCTCATATCCCCCTAGTGTTCGGGTGTGAATCTTGATGGAGAACCGAACACTATAGATCGTCTTCTCAGCTTCCTGAAAAGGTCAAGCAAAGCAAAACGAGGGGTAAGTTAAAGTTATTCGACCAAAGCTTAAGGAGCGTTTTCGTGTCGAAGCTGTAGGTAAAATTTTACTGATCATGGACAATTTTCCTTGATGCTAGAAATAATACCGCTTCAAATTGGAAATGTTCCAATTAAAGGGCTCGGGCTTGCCGTTCAAATCTTCAAGTTGATAAGTCCCCTTTCCGACGATTTCCTTGACTTTGTAAGGTCCTTCCCATTTCGCAACAAATTTCTCAGCGTTCTTCTCCTTGGTCGATTGGTTCGAAGCTCTCAATACTTAATCGCCAACTTTGAAATCTCTAAGTTTGGCCTTCGTGTTGAGATATGCTTTGATTTTTCTTTTCTGAGCTGCTAAACGGATCAAGGCTGATTCCCTTTTTTTCTTCAAGAAAATCCAATTCTATGCGCATAGCTTGCTGATTTGCATCTTCGATAGCATGGGCGTACCGAAGGCTGGGTTTGCCTATCTCCACGGGGATGAGTGAATCCATACTATAAGCAAGGGAAAAAGGATTTTCACCGGTGCTGTTTTTCTCCGTGGTCCGCATCGCCCACAATACTCCGGGTAGCTTATCAGGCCACAGTCCTTTTGCTTCATCAAATCTTTTCTTGATATTCTCCACAATCACTCTATTTGAAGATTTAGCTTGGTCATTGGCACTTGGGTGATAGGGGGTCGACACTATTCGATTTATCCCCATTGCCTGAGAAAGTCAGTGACAGCCGCCCCCATAAATTGTGAACCATTGTCGCAAGTGATTTCCCTTGGGATACCGAACCTTTAAATGATGTTCCTTTTCATAAAATTAATTACCTCCTTCTGCCTAATTTTGGCGAAAGCCCCTTCTTCTACCCATTTAGTGAAGTAGTCGGTTAACACAAGAATAAACCGAACACTTCCTTTGCCCTTCGCCAACGGGCAAATAATGTCTATTCCCCACTTCATAAAGGGCCACGGAGACACAACCAAATGTAAGAGTTCAGCCTGCTGGTGAATCATTCGGGCGTGACATTGACATTTATCACATTTTTAACGAAGTCCTTGCATCTGCACTGATAATTGGACAGTAATACCCAGCTTGAAGAAATTTGCGTACCAAAGATTTTCCCCTCGAGTGGTTTCCACACTCACCTTCGTGTATCTCCCTCATGACATACTTAATTCCCAGACCCAAATATTTGGACATCGGGCCGCTGTACATTCTCCTGTACAATTTCCCCAAAATCATTGAGTAGGAGGCTGCCTGAGTCCTTAACTTTTTTTCTTCACTCTTGTCGGGGTGGAGGGTCTCCGATTCTAGGTAAGAAATGAACTTGGTTTGCCAATCCCAAGTGTGGTCCACCAAATTGACTTCCAATTTCATGTTTTTTATTTCAGCTGAGAGCAATTGAACCACTGAATCAGTCTCCGAGTGTTCTTCTTCAACTGCCAAACCTAAGTTAGCTAGGGCGCCGGCCTCCGCATTCTCCTCCCGGGGTATTTGTTTGATTTTCCACTCTTGGAACTGAGCCAAGATCTGTTGTGCTCGGGCTAGGAACTGTTGCATCCTAGGCTCACGAGCCGAATAGTCCCTGAGCACTTGATTCACCACCAATTGTGTATCGCACCTCAATTCAACTCTTTCCATCCCCATTTCCTTAGTCAATTCCAAACCCGCTAGAGCAGCTTTGTATTCAGCTTCGCTGTTTGTTATCCTTTTTAACCAAACCGAATGTCTAAATCTTTCTCCAGTTGGTGCCACCAAGACTATTCCAAGTCCCGAGCCTTTGGAGTTGGTTGCTCTATCTGTTTAAAGTGTCCATATCCCCAATGATGGCCCCTTGGACATCAAATTCTCCTTTTCAGCCTCGGGAAGGATCCCAATGCTAAAGTCAACCACGAAGTCCGTCAAAACTTGGGACTTTATCGGCTGTTCGAGAGTGATATATGATGTCATACTCACTTAATTCTACCGCCCATTTGGACAACCTTCCCAACAAATTCGGTTTGTGCAATTTATTTGTTAAGGGGATGGTGGTAACTAAAGCTATTGGGTGCCATTGAAAATAAGGTCGTAGTTTTTGAGCATTTACAATTAAAGCAAGTGTTAACTTCTTAAGATGTGGGTACCTAATTTCAGTGTCAAGGAGCGTTTTGCTCACATAATAGATAGGTTGTTGCTTGCCATTCTCCTCCCAAGCTAGCACAGCACTCACTGATACCTCGGATACCGCCAGGTAGACCTACAAATAGTGTCTCCCCTTCTTTTTGGTTGACGAGCAAAGACGCATTAGCCAAATAGTGTTTCAAATCTTTCAGCACTTCTTTACACCCCGGTGTCCATTTGAAAGTGTTATTCTTCCTTAGAACTAAGAAGAATTTGTGACATCGCTCTGACGACCTTGAGACGAACCTACCCAAGGCAGCGACTTGGCCAGTTAAGCGCTGAACTTCTTTCACCTCGGAGAGATTATCGGGGATTTCAATTGATTTTATTTTTTCAGGATTAGCCTCGATTCCTCGTTCAGAGACTAGGAATCTCAAAAACTTTCCCGAACCAATACCGAAGGCGCACTTTTCAAGGTTCAACTTCATGTTGTACTACCATCAAACAGCGAAGGCTTCCCTCAAATGGTTTAGGTGGTCTTCCACCCGAACTAATTTGGCCAGCATGTCATCTATATATACTTCCATTGGCTTCCCAATGTAATCCTTGAATATGTGACACACCAGCCTTTGATAAGTTGCCCCTGCGTTCTTGAGCCCGAAGGACATCACCTTGTAGTAGAAAGTGCCTCGATATATGATGAATGAGATTTTCTCTTCATCCATCAGGTCCATTAGAATCTGATTGTACCCCCGAATAGGCGTCTATAAAGGTTAGCACTTTGTGCTAAGCCGTAGAGTCTATCAACCTATCTATTTGAGGCAATAGATAAGAGTCCTTAGGACAAATGTTGACACCCAATTTTGTCCCTCATTTTTTCTAAAAGTGGCTATAATTTAACTAAAAGGTGCAATTTGACTGTTTGTTCAAAAAATGCATTAAAAATCATGCTTTTACATGCGTTATCCTCTATTTATATATTATATACTTAAGTGTGGCTATATTACATAAATTTGCATAATTTAAGCTATTATTCAAAACTGTGACTATTTGTGAAATTAGTACATTTATAATATTAGTGGCTATATTATATAATTACGTCATTTAGGCTACATGTCAAGTTTGTTTCAATTTGTGATTATTTGTGCAAATTAGTAATTATTTGTGATTATATATATTTAAATAATTTTATTTGAGCTTATTTAATATTTATTTGTGCATTTTATTATGTACATCTATATTTTATTTTTACAACTTTAAATTAAATATTGGCCAATTAAAGTGTCCAAATTCCTTTTTATTATTAATTCTTCCATATTTCAAAATTACTACTGAAAATTCTTTATTTATCTTTATTTATTTACATTTTTACTCTAAACCTAGCCAAATTTCCTAACTAAATACGTCCTTATTATTATTTGAATTCATATATCTCAAATTTTTTCTTAATTCTACCTTGAATCGGGATTAAATGTAGTCTAGATACATCTTCCTATTCCTACTTGAATCTAGACAAAATGTGGTCTACATTCGTTTTCTTTATTTAAACTTGTCCAAGTTCATCCCCCCAAATCCTTATCCTAAATCCCTACAATTATTTGAAATCCCTAAAATCCCTCCCCCAATCTTCCTAATTGATTCCCTAACTCCAAAAATTTCCTCTAATCTCCCTAAATTATCTCTTGAATCTCCCAACAAATCTTTCCCCCAAAAATCCTATATACACTACTACACACATACATTATCAGACAATAACATACACGCGACCCCACCACCTTCTCTTCCCAAAAACATCCCCAACCTTCACTATCGCACACTGACCCCTCTTGACCTTCCTTCTTCAACACCACCAAAAATAGTGGTAAAACCACCATCTAAACAGATACAATACACACACATACCTACAGACCACATACACACCCCATATCTCCCCTTCCGTTGCCTTCTTCCTCTCTAATCTACAACCATCCTTCTCCAAAACACACCAGAGATACAAACACCTATACAAACACCCACAATATCTACCCATCACCGAGTACACGATCCACATAGAAGAGATCGGGACAGGGGACGAGGGATGAAAAAAAAACCGGCAAAAACAGTGAGAGCAGCGACGGCCTTGAATCTCACCGGAAATCTCTTCTCATCGACGAACCCTATTTTTCTGTCCTATTTCATTCATTTGGGAAGCACATATCACTGTTTCTTATGAGTTTTGCAGGTCATCTATAAGCCCGTTGTTTGCTGCTGGTGGTCGAAATTGCTTGCCGCTGGTGGTCAAAATCGATAAAGGAGATAATGGAAAGGGGTTGCAGCGACGTCGTCGAAGTAATGGCTGATGTCGCTCCCCCTCCGCCGTTTTTTATTGTGGTTCTGATCTTTGATTCTTGCTGTTAAAATTTTCTTTTCCGGTGACTGGTGGCGTTTTCTTTGTCGGTTCCCCTCGTTGCTTTGACGGTGGAGTTAATTCATCACTGCATTGTTCTGTTCCGGCTGAGTTCTAGCTGGCGATGCTCCTGTCTTGGACTGAATCTTTTGGTGTTTTTCCACAAGATTTTTTGCTTATGATTTCACTTGTGTTTGCTAACTATTGTTGTTTGTGAAGCAGTGAATTTTTCTTGGCGTGGACTTTGCGGAGTTTTTGACTCTGTGTTGCTCACTGGCATTCCTTTGACTACACTCGATTACTCTTTTTTATGCAGTGTTGGAATTGAAAAAATCCTGGAAGCTCTATCAATTTGAACAAAATCCTGTTTGAATTGCTTATGACGAATAAGAATTCTGAGGCGCACACACTGATCTGAACGTGATACTACACAAGGAATTGACGAGAATTGACGGATGCTATATCAACATTGGCCAAGGAAAATAAATTATTTATTTGAGGCCTATTTGATTAGTTTGAACATGATACTACACTTAAACAACCCCATTCCCGCACCCTTAAAACACACAAAAGGCTATGATGAAGTGTATAAGCCGTGACTACAAACGAGCTGGTGATGGAGTGATGAGACCGGTACTTGGCATGGCAACACGACCGGCCGGCGTATTCGCAGCCGTACCGACATCCCTAATCTCCACCCAATTCATACACACCTGAGCCGAAACTTTAAAAAAATCCCCTTCCCCTTTATTTTAAAACTATTATTGTTATTATTATTTAAATTATTATTATTACTATTGTTATTATTATCATTACTTTCATTATTATATAATTATTATTATTATCATTATTGCATTATTACCAATATTATTACTCACTAACCCATTTTTTTGTATTTTTCCGAGGTCAAATTGGATAAGAAGCGGCGGCCTATTTTCGAAAGAGAATAAAATCATTTCCCTATTATTTTTAATTATTATTTAATATTATTGGTATTTATTATCATTACTGTTATTACTAACTCATTTTCTTATATTTTGCAAGATAAAATTGGTTGATATACGACAACCCATTTTGGAAGAAAACAACTCAAAGAGAAATCCTTTTATTATTATTATTATTATTATTATTATTATTATTATTATTATTATTATTATTATTATTATTATTATTATTATTATTATTATTATTATTATTATTATTATTCTATTAGCATTTATTACTAGTATTTTTATTTATTATAATTATAAACTAACTAATTTGCTTTATTTTTGCAAGGTTTAATTCCCTAAGGAAGAAGCCTATCAACAAACTCGTCTTTTTGTTTAATTTCACATATTACATGCCTAATATCTAAATCATCTTTTAGTCAGTTTATTTGCTTAATTATTTATTTTGAATCCCAGTATAAATTCCGGCCGGTAACCACATTTGTTGAGCTCGAGAGGTGCCTAACCCCTTCATCTCGAGTTAACTTGAACCTCTTACCTGAATCTCTGACTAATAGACCAACTCGGAGTTAATTCTTTAAATGGAATTAGAAATTAATAGGTGACCTAATACGCCTAGGAAATTTATTAGGTAGCGACTCCAACATTTAAACTCAAACAAGTTCACCCAGTCAAATCCGAAACCCGACTCGCCTCGAGTTGAGTCCAAAATTGGGTATGACATAATGGCGACTCTGCTGGGGATATCAAGGTTCAAACTATAACAGACTTTAAATTGGGATTCTCTACTTGCTTTATTATTTCGATACTAACTTTTTTCTTCTTTTTCTTTTGTAGGATTAAGGTTTAGTTTTTATTTATGTGTTTTATTCTTGAATTATGTGATTGTATTTTATTATTTGTTCATGTCACTCACACCTCACCCACTCCTCGGAAACGACACTTTACACACACACGGCGATTACGTGGATCCCACGGTCGTTTCACCACCAAAACACCTGTTAAGAGGGACATGTTGGAATATAGTTGGTCTGTGGTACAACCAACAATTTCAAATGATCCCACTCCTTTGTCGTCTACCTTGGGGAACCGTGTCTAGAATTACCCCACTCTTAGTCTAGAAATCATGCATCATGTCATAATTAGGAGAATTTTGACTTCGGCTCACGCCTAAGCTAACGGGTTTTCGACCCTAAGGGACATTTAAATATGTTATATGTGCATTTATTTAGAATTGAACGTGTCTAATGTAGACCATTTATTCACATAAAAGTGAGTTCTCATAACAAAATCAATTATTTATTTCTACAAACAAAACCGATTATTTTGTAAAATAATTTTTGGGTTATGAACGAAATTAATTTTTCTACTTTTATGAAAACAAAATAATAGATTTTAAATTAATTGTTCAACTTTTTATATAAAAAGAACAATTATTATTTCCATTTACCTAAAACAAAATGTTATTTCTATATTTATACAATAAAATTAATTATTTTATAAAATTATTTTTTATGTTGATTTTGGGATATGAGAACAATTGGGATGATATAAAATACACGTTCAATTTTAAATATCATAATCAAACTGGAAAGGCTTAACATCCTTGGTATGTTAAAGTCCATTAGCCAACCTCGTTCAAAAGCGCCATCATATGACGCCTATCATGCATATTATGTGTATTGATCAGCTTTGCATGTAAAATTATTATCTGACTTGTTGTTTTATGTGTTAGTTTTACTCCCACTCTCGAGGTTGATTTGTGCATTTATTTCAAACTGATGCATTTTTGAACTTATGCCACTCCTGGCAACTTTCTAAATCGTGCGTTGAAAATACGGTGGTTGCAACCACCTCTCCCTCACATAAAAACTCCTTTAGGGGGGGACGACTTGGAATCTATTTGATCCGAGATGTTCCCGCTCCCGAGCCGTCCGCTTGGGAGGATAATAAAATCCCGGTCTAGCTATGCATTCCTCAATAGCGATGCTAGAAATCATGCATCATGGTATATCATTAGTCGACTTGTTCTCAAAACCGATAGGCCAACTTGTTCAAACAATCTGAACGGGTTTTTAACCCTGAAGAGCGTTGAACATGATCTATTTACATTTACTTAAAAGATTAAACGTGCAAACGTAGACCGTTTATTAACATTGTTCTGCATTCAGTGCCATTCAAAGGCACAAAGGTTACCTAAGAGGCTTTAAAAGCCCAAGGTGAATCAGAAATGATTGTTTATTCCTAAACGGTCGAAATTACTCTGTATTCAATGCCATTCAAAGGCACAAAGGTTACCCAAGAGGCGTCAAAAGCCCAAATTGAATCAGAAATGATTGATCGACAGTCAGATTTATTTTGTATTCAATGTCATTCAAAGGCGTGAAGGTAACCCAAAAGGCGTCAAAAGCCCGAATTGAATCAGAAATGATCACTTAAACAATCAAAGGTACTCTGTATTCAATGCCATTCAAAGGCACAAAGGTTACCCAAGAGGTGTCAAAAGCCCAAATTGAATAGAAACGATTGCTTAACCAATTAGAATTATTCTCTATTCAATGCCATTCAACGGCACGAAAGTAACTGATGAGGCGTCAAAAGCCCAAATTGAATTAGAAATGACTTTTTATTTCTTAAACAATTGGAATCGTTCTGTATTCAATGCTATTCAAAGGCATTAAATGGTAACCGAAGAGGCATTAAAGGCCCAATTTGAAGCAGAAATAATCGCTTGATAGACGGGATGACGCATAACGCACATGTATCCTTTAAACATTATATAAAGACTTGACATCCTTGGCATGTCACAAGTCCATTAGCAATTTCCTCCTAAAGTATCTAAAGGGTTCTCAACTCACGACACATCCTCTGTCGCATTGTTTTCAAAACTTGTGCCACATGTTGATCATTTTGCTCACAGTAAAGAGAATCTTAGTCATTTTTCTTCTTCCTTTTTCCCATCACCCTTCACCTTTTCCAAAAGATCATGGCCACTAGAACATTTGACATGGTTGTTGAAACTCCTCAGTTGCTCAGAGATTAGTGGGGAAATCTAAGCATAGATAAACAAGACCGAGTTAAAGCGGTGTTAGGGAACCTGGTTTCACTAATGGAGCACACTACGGTAGAAGAGATGATAGAGGCGAAAGTACATTATTGGGATGCAGACCGAGTAGTTTTCCACTTTGGGAGTATAGAGTTGACAGCACTACTGGAAGAAATAGGTGGGTTAACTCAATTACCATTTGAAAGTGAAGAAGTCTTGATGCCTAAGAATATTACACCCGAGGAGCTCTTCGAAATGGTAGGGTTTAAGCCTGAGTTGTGCAAAGACAGCATACGACAATCAGGAATTTCTCTAACTTCCCTCTACATCAAATTTGGGTATGGAGAGGCATTTCAAGAATCCGAGGACTATTTCAGCATTAGCCAGGCAGATTGGCAAGAGCGGAGGGTTCTTGCTTTTGTCACCAGCTTTCTAGGGACTGTCGTCTTTCCACAACACAAAGGACGAGTTTATGCTTGCATGATCACAATTGCTGATGTCTTACTCAAAGACACTAATAAGAACTACGCTTTGGTACTGATGATTGTTGCAGAGATGTACCGAGCTTTAGAAAGATGCAAGAAGGGCGCTGGTTTCTTTGAAGGTTGCAATTTGCTTTTTAAAATTTGGCTGATGGAGCATTTGCAAAGGATGGCTAGCACAGAGCAAGCTTTCCATTCCATACCAAGAGAAAACTACCTCTTGACTCATACCGCCCACATGGACAATGCTTTTGGGAAATGGGACCAACCAACAACCGCCAATGGTTGGCACCACATGTTCTGTCAATTGACACCTGAGAACATTCAATGGATGTTTGATTACTTTCCCAGCACAATGGTAATCGCACGGTCCGAAAAAGACTTATTTCTCATCGTAGTGGGCTTCAAAGGAGTTTATCCATGCACTCCTTTAAGGACAGTTAGACAAGCAGGGAGAAAGCAGACTGTACCTCAAATTGCAGACATCAGAAATTTCAAAGCAAATATTATCGGAGGAGTGATACCGTTCAAAGACAAGATAATAGAACTTCGGAAAGAAAGGCAACGAATGGGAATCGAGACTATTGGACGAGACAGGTTTGACGCTGGCTATGATGAAGACTATCCAGACTGGCTTAGGAAGGACATAGCAAGGGCAATTCAACAAAGTTCAACAACAAAAAGGAAAATGAATGCTGATGAATTAGAATCTGAGTACAAAAGGTTATGCAAACAACTTACCAGGGCACAAGAGAAAATGGCAAAGAAGCAAAGCTTGGTCGAAGCAAAGAACGAAGAAAAAGGCAAATGGCACAGCAAGGCAGAGCTTCTGACAAAACGCATAGAGTCTATTGGAGTATGGGCTGGCGAGGGGATGAACTCTGTGGTAAACAAAGGAATATAGGAGAAAGGAAGAAAGGCTTGGGAAATATTGAAGAATTTCACATTTGACATATCCCGGCTCTTAACTGATGCAGACAATATCATCTTCCAAGGGTACTCATCAGAGGAAAGCTTGTCCAAGGAAGACTCTACCGAGGAAGAAGAAGAAGAATCTTCTGGGGAAGGATCAGCATAAAGATGTTCATCTGGCCATGATCTAATCCTCTATCATTGTTTTCTACCTTTTGTACTGTTTCAATATCAGCCAATGTAACGAAAATCCAATAAAGTACAATATTATCTTTTAGGCTCAGCTTGTTGTTAGCAAAGGAAATTATGCATGTGGAACAAAGCATTTTTTCAAAAATCATCGTGCGTAAAACGATTCTTCATATTGTAGGATGCATTTCTTATTTGATATGTGTGCATTGCATGAATTTGTCTTTTGTTCTAGGTCTCTGAAGGAATTCTTTCTCCATATTCAATCGCCTACCGAAGTACCTCCTCTCCCCACTCTATGCCTATATCCTGGTATCTAAAATCTTTCGCATGTCCAAACTGTCTTTAATACATTCAAAAATCTGGCTCGAGTTAAATACCAAGGCAAAGGACATGGTTGATCGAGCGCACTTGTCAGGGATTTTCCGAACTAAGGAGTTCTTCACAGCAATTCCCACTAGCCCTCTCTTACCTCTACATTACCTCCACTGCACTAGAAACTACTAATAAGACTAGTCAGGCAAAAAATACGAGCCTTTTCAAAAGAGGAAAGATGAAGTCTCTTTTGTCGCAACCATTCAAGACCCTACCTTCAACCACTACTATCAAACAGCGCCACCATTTTATCCCAACCCTCATATACCACCTATTTACAACACTCAGCCCACTTGACCTATATTATACATCCCAACACCGAATCATCCACCATACCAGCAAAACACCCAATCCAACTACCGAAAGTACACTACCATATCCTCCTAAAGTCTCGTTAGCCAAATCCCACACTCAATTGTTCGAGAAATGAGAAACTGTCGGGCTTATTGCTCCAAGCACCTCAATTGTTCCAGCGAGCAATATGAAAGTTGACAAGGCAAGGAGAATGTTGGCCAGACTCGAAGGCACACATGACTCGCCTTAAGACCTTTTGACATCAACATCCAAGGATCATCTTTGTTGCACCTGTCTACATAGTCACACCACTTACAATGCATGACTGTGACCCAAAGCACTTTCCAACTCGTCCAAGCATTCGAAAGGCCAGAGAAAGATAATATTGGAAAGACAGAGGTGTAGCAAATACTTGTGCACAACAACCAAAACAAGCAAGTCGATTCAACTTGCAAAGGAGAGACAAAAATACAATGACAAAGCCATCATTATATGACCAACCTAGAGACCCCTGGAGCATTTGGGAAGCATATTTTTATCCACTAGCAAAGATAAAGCAAGGCGATGAAGTTATTTGAGACTCTTACCATAGCAAGGGTTGAGCTAATACAAAAGCACAGTCGAATAGACTTCTTAGAGCAATTTTGGTCGAAGTCTTTATTGGGGTGATATGAATTCTCATGATGACCACTACAAAAGGATGTAGCAATCTAAGAATGAACATGATACGTAGCCAACCTACATCAAGTTAAACGGCTCAACAATAAGATATTACCCAACATGGGAAGTTGGTGTAAGGATTCTATTGCAGCAATTGGTTGACAAGTATGAAAGACACTGAGTATCTCATCGAGGACACATAGCCATCATGATAAGACAAATTTCGAAAGAAAGGATGACAAACACACTCAGGGTCCTAGTATTCGAAATAAGCCAGCATACTTTTCTGTCACACAACATAATATATTCCTTACACAATGTCTTTATCCCTTTTCATTGATATTCAATTCCTCTTCTCCCGCTTAAACAAGCGTCGGTCGTATGACCAAAATCCTTGCCTTGACTGCTACATAAAGCACTTAGGCAATCTCTTGTGATAGCTGTACGATATATCACAATCTCTATCGTCAAGACTTCCAACTACAACCATATCAGGCTCAACACAATGAAAGAGATACCAAAAAGACAAAACCTCACGCCCTTATTCCTTTAGCCCAATCAAATGACATTGCAACCAACAGACAAACTACTCCTTCTATACCCATTCCTAAAATGCGATCCAACAAGATCTACACTCAAACATCCCGTACCATGGCACTACAAAACATCCAACACTGAAACACAAAGTTTGAGTCTGATTGGCCAAAGCAAAACAAATGGTACAACAACAACCAATAAAAGGGAAATTCCAACTCCCAAACCACAAACATACTCCGCCAAAGTTAGCTTCATACTTTCGAAAGCACGACCCAAGACAAATACAATTCTAGACAATCTCCAAATTTAGCAAAATCCGTATATCAAACCTCAGTCTGAGTATGCAAAATATCCGCATACTCATAGTCATCAATACATCAGTTCATCACACTAAAGGACGACTACAGACTCTAGCCAATACCTTGGTGATCAGTGCAATGCATCCACCTTCTCATAGAGATCTGTCATAAACAATAAACTGGGGCAGAATTTTTAAGGATCCCCTCAAAAATTCCCAAAAGACGCAAATTTGACACTGGGGCAGATATTTTTGAGGTCCCCTCAAAAATTTCAAGAAAAGTCTTTACAACAGCAACATGATAGCCTCTTTAGTACATTGCATGACACACAATAGCATCCTACTTGTTGCACTTTACTCTTGATGCATCAACTGAGGATACACAGCCCGACGTCGAATTTTACACTTACATTAGCTGAGGGCATACAACCCGAGGCGTCGATTGAGGGTACACAGCCCGATATCGATTTTTCATTTAAATTAGCTGAGGGCATACAACCCGAGGCGTTGATTGAGGGTACACAGCCCGATATTGATTTGTCATTTAAATTAGCTAAGGGCATACAACTTGAAGCGTCGATTGAGAGTACACAACCCAATATCGATTTATCATTTAAATTAGCTGAGGGCATACAACCCGAAGCGCCGATTGAGGGTACACATACCAATATCGATTTATCATTTAAATTAGCTGAGGGCATACAACCCGAAGCGTCGGTTGAGAGTACACAGCCCGATATCGATTTGTCATTTTAAATTAGCTGAGGGCATACAACCCGAGGCATCGATTGAGGGTACACAGCCCGATATCGATTTGTCATTAAAATTAGCTGAGGGCATACAACCCGAAGCATCGATTGAGGGTACACAGCCCGATATCGATTTGTTATTTAAATTAGCTAAGGGCATACAACCCGAAGCGTCGATTGAGGGTACATAGCCTGATATCGATTTGTCATTTAAATTAGCTGAGTGCATACAACCCGAAGCATCGATTGAGGGTACACATCCCGATGCCCTCAGCGTCGATTGAGGGTACACAGCCCGATATCGATGTGTCTTTTTAAATTAGCTGAGGGCGTACAACCCGAAGCGTCGATTAAAAGTACAGAGCCCGATATCGATTTGTCATTTAAATTAGCTGAGGGCATATAACCCGAAGCGTCGATTGAGCGTACACGGCCCGATATCAATTTGTCATTTAAATTAGCTGGGGGCATACAACCCGAAGCATCGATTGAGGGTATAGCCCGATGTTGATTTGTCATTTACATTAGCTGAGGGTACCCAACCCGAACAGTCGATTGAGGGTACACAGCCCAATATCAATTTGTCATTTATATTAGCTGAGGGTACACGGCCCCAGCCCGATGTCGAAACTGACACCGCAGAGGGTACACAGCCCGATGCAAATTTTGACATTGTAACAGGAAGACAGCCTGGAGGGTAGACAGCTCGTTGAAAGGACAACATGACAAAAGGTATGCAACCAAATGAAGGAATGATGGGCAACCCTGCATGGAAAGATACATGACTCAATACAAAAGTAATATACAGTCCGACGTGACAAGCACACATTTAAAGGACAAAAAGCAATGGACATACAATCTGGCATGGCACTGACAAGATGATTCAACAACAGCGTGGCACGACAAAGCAATCACATCCTGACGAGAAGCACGTAGCAAATGGATATCCCCTAGAGGAAAGGCACGTATTCCCCAGCACTAAGGACCTGAAAGCGGACCAGACAAAGGAGAGCTCAACTCAACAGGGAAGTTTACTTTATCTTTTGTTTTATTTCAATTCGCATTTTCTTGATCTTGCTATAGGGACCCTCCGATCCCTCGACAAACTCCTGCGTCCCACTCTCACACCTGTTCCCAAAATCACTACCAGTTGTGCAACCACAAAACCTCAAAAACCTACCGCAGCGCTACCAGTTGTGCAACCACAAAACCTCAAATACCTACCATAGCGCCATCCCAAGACCCAATTCAAAAGGCCTGCTCCTACATATAATGCTTTTGCTACACCCACAAGCTACCTATTTTGCCGAGCTCCAAAGAGCTCATAGCCATGATTCCATACTCGATTCGGTAATCTATCCCATCCTTCATTGTCGATTGGGTAACGGCTCCGTATTACTTCCTATTCGTGCCTATCTGTTTGAATCGTGCATATTCATCGTGCTTTATTCCTACTTATTTCTCAGTTCATTCAAGACAATGTTAAGGCCAAGATGACTCCTCTATCGAGTTATAGTGGAAAATGTGCCCATGTAAACCCCTCTTTATGGGTGTGTCGTGCACTACATCTTCATAACTAGGACGTTTACAAGCCTATTTCACCACACTCGGTTTATCGATGTTATCTCGACTTTGACAACGCCTTTGTCCTACCTGCCAAACACCTATTCTGTCGAAGATTGACATGCCAAAAAGCTGATCATTTCATGCCCTCACAAGTAATCTGCCTGATCCTCCATTTTGAATCAAGATGTCATTCTGCATTTCCTTCAAACCAATGCCTACTTCGCCTATTCAAGCCTGCCTGCGTCAATCATGCGTGTTTTCGTGCCTAATCGTGCCCATCTATTTGAATCGTGCGCATTTATAAAGCTCGCTCCTCAAATCCTTCCCAGCTCAGTCAAGGAAAAATCGAGGCAAATATTACTCATTTATCGAGATGAAGTGGAAACTATGTACCTGTAAACTCCTCTTTATGGGTGTGTAGCGCGCCATATTTTCATAACTAGGAAGATTACAAGCCTCTTTTCCCACGCTCGACCTACTGATGTTATCTCATCTTCGATAGTACCCTTACTTTATTCAATATTAATTCCGCCGAAAAAGGCAAAGCATACACGAACCTAAACTTTACATACTTGGATAAGTTTAGTCTTTACATCCAAAATCGTGCGTCATAAACATCCCGCACAGGTAAAATGCCATTCTAGAACTACACACGGCCTGATTCTCGTGAAACCCGAGATATGTAGGCAACTCAGAGACCGGGGTTCGGCCAAAAATACCTCCAAAACTCCCATTTCCCCTTTGAATCATTTTTGCCTCCGAGTCGTGACAAAATTGACCGCAATGTCAACGTCTTTGCCCGAAGACTGTTTCATCATCCCCGGGCAAAGAGGGGCAGCTGTTGACACCAAATTTTGTCCCTCTTTTTTTCTAAAATTGGCTATAATTTAACTTAAAGGTGCAATTTGACTGTTTGTTCAAAATGTGCATTAGAAATCATGGTTTTACGTGTGTTATCCTCTATTTATATATTATATACTTAAGTGTGGCTGTATATACTTAAGTGTGGCTGTATTACGTAAATTTGCATCATTTAGGCTATTTATCAAAACTGTGACTATTCGGGAAATTAGTACATTTATAATATTAATGGCTACATTATATAATTACGTCATTTAGGCTAAATGTCAAGTTTGTTTTAATTTGTGATTATTTGTGAAAATTAGTAATTATTTGTGATTATATATATTTAAATAATTTTTTTGAGCTTATTTAATATTTATTTGTGCATTTTATAATATATGTATATCTATATTTTATTTTTTTCACCTTTAAGTTACATATTGGCCAATTAAAGTGTCCAAATTCTTTTTTATTATTAATTCTTCCATATTTCAAAATTACTACCCAAAATTCTTTATTTATCTTTATTTATTTACATTTTTACTCTGAACCTAATCAAATTTCCTAACCAAATACGTCCTTATTATTATTTGAATTCATAAATCTCAAATCTTTTCCTTAATTTTACCTTGAATCGGGATTAAATGTAGTCTAGATACATCTTCCTATTCCTACTTGAATCTAGACAAAATGTGGTCTACATTCGTTTTCTTTATTTAAACTTGTCCAAGTTCATCCTCCCAAATCCTTATCCTAAATCCCTACAATTATTTGAAATCCCTAAAATCCCTCCCCCAATCTTCCTAATTGATTCCCTAACTTCAAAAATTCCTCTAATCTCCCTAAATTATCTCTTGAATCACCCAATAAATCTTTTCCCCAAAAATCCTATATACACTACTACACACACACATTATCAGACAATAACATACACACGACCCCACCGTCTTCTCTTCCCCAAAACATCCCCAACCTTCACTATCACACACTGACCCCCCTTGACCTTCCTTCTTCAACACCACCAAAAATAGTGGTAAAACCACCATCTAAACAGATACAATACACACACATACCTACAGACCACATACACACCCCATATCTCCCGTTCTGTTGCCCTCTTCCTCTCCAATCTACAACCATCCTTCTCCAAAACACACTAGAGATACAAACACCTATACAAACACCACAACATCTACCCATCACCGTGTACACGGTCCACATAGAAGAGATCGGGACAGGGGACGAGGGATGAAAGAAAACCGGCAAAAATAGTGAGAGCAGCGGCGGCCTTGAATCTCACCGGAAATCTATTCTCATCGGCGAACCCTATTTTTCTGTCCTATTTCATTTTTTTGGGAAGCACATATCACTGTTTCTTATAAGTTTTGCAGGTCTTCTGTTAGCCTGTTGTTTGCTGCTGGTGGTCGAAATTGCTTGCCGCTGGTGGTCAAAATCGATAAAGGAGATAATGGGGAGGGGTTGCAGCGACGTCGTCGGAGAAATGACTGATGTCGCTCCCCCTCCGTCATTTTTTATTGTGATTCTTATCTTTGATTCTTGCTGTTAAAATTCGCTTTTTCGGTGACTGGTGGCGTTATTCTTTGTCGGTTCCCTTCGTTGCTTTGACGGCGGAGTTGATTCATCACTGTACTGTTCTATTCCGGCTGAGTTTTAGCTGGCGATGCTCCTGTCTTGGGCTAAATCTTTTCGTGTTTTTCCACAAGATTTTTTGCTTATGATTTCACTTGTGTTTGCTAACTATTGTTGTTTGTGAAGCAGTGAATTTTTCTTGGCGTGGACTTTGCGGAGTTTCTGACTCTGTGTTGCTCACTGGCATTCCTTTGAGTACACTCAATTACTCTTTTTTATGCAGTGTTGGAATTGAAAAAATCCTTGAAGCTCTATCAATTTGAACAAAATCCTATTTGAATTGCTTATGATGAATAAGAATTCTAAGGCACACACACTGATCTGAACGTGATACTACACAAGGAATTGACGGATGCTATATCAACATTGGCCAAGGAAAATAAATTATTTATTTGAGGTCTATTTGATTAGTTTGAACATGATACTACACTTAAACAACCCCATTCCGCACCCTTAAAACACACAAAAGGCTATGATGAAGTGTATAAGCCGTGACTACAAAAGAGCCGGTGATGGAGTGATGAGACCGGTACTTGGCATGGCAATACGACCGGCCGGCGTGTTCGCAGCCGTACCGACGTCCCTAATCTCCACCCAATTCATACACACCTGAGCCGACACTTTTAAAAATCCCCTTCCCCTTTATTTTAAACTATTATTGTTATTATTATTATTAGCATTATTATTTTAAATTATTATTATTACTATTATTATTATCATTATTTTCATTATTATAACATTATTATCATTATTTCATTATTATCAATTTTTTTGTATTTTTGCGAGGTCAAATTGGATAAGAAGCGGCGGCCTATTTCGAAAGAGAATAAAATCCTTTCCCTATTATTTTAATTATTATTTAATATTATTGGTATTTATTATCATTACTATTATTACTAACTCATTTTCTTATATTTTGCAAGATAAAATTGGTTGATAGACAACAATCCATTTTAGAAGAAAACAACTCAGAGAAATCCTATTATTATTATTATTATTATTATTATTATTATTATTATTATTATTATTATTATTATTATTATTATTATTATTATTATTATTATTATTATTATTATTATTAGCATTTATTACTAGTATTTTTATTTATTATAATTATAAACTAACTAATTTGCTTTATTTTGCAAGGTTTTATTCCCTAAGGAAGAAGCCTATCAGCAAACTCGTATCTTTTTGTTTAATTTCATATATTACACATGCCTAGTATCTAAATCATCTTTTAGTCAATTTATTTGCTTAATTGCTTGTTTTGATTCCCAATATAAAGTCCGGCCGGTAACCACATTTGTGGAGCTCGAGACGTGCCTAACCCCTTCCTCTCGAGTTAACTTGAACATCTTATCTGAATCTCTGACTAGTAGACCAACTCGGAGTTAATTCTTTGAATGGAATTAGAAATTAATAGGTGACCTAATACGCCTAGGAAATTTATTAGGTGGCGATTCCAATACTTAAACTCAAACGAGTTCACCCAGTCAAATCTGAAACCCGACTCGCCTCGAGTTGAGTCCACAATCGGGTATGACAACAAGCTTTGTTTAAATCTGTATAGTCCACGTACATTCTCCATTTACCATTCTTCTTGTGTAGGACTACAACACTGGCCAACCATTTGGGGTATTTGACCTCTCTTATGAAGCCATTCTCTTGCAGCTTCATAGTTTCATCCTCGATTGCTTTCTTTTTTACGCCGGTGTGCGGCCTTTTCTTCTGCTTCACCAGGGTGTAGCATGGATCCACATTCAGCTTATGATTCATGATCTCTGAATCGATGCCGACCATGTCTGCATGGGATGGGACTAGGCAAAGCAGTCATTTTTGGAATTCAACACCTCAACTATAGCTTTTTTTCAACTCCGGGTCCTACTCCGAGCCGACAAACACTTTCCTGTCTGCGAAATCCTTCTACAGCGTGAAAGATTCCAATTCTTCAATGGTTGAATCCTCGGCTTTTTGCTTCCGAGGTTCTTGGATGCATACCAGGATCTTTTCTACCTCCCCTTGGGGATCGATTTGAGGAAACAATACCCCCTCTTTGTTAGACCCCGGTTGCGCTGATTGCTATTTCTTTGGCTCATTCGGAGCGACTCCACTCTTTAGTGTGATCGAATAGCATTCTCTAGCTACCCGTTGCCCCCTCCCTAATCGAACGAATTCCCCATGGAGTTGGGAGTTTGATGACTTGATGAAGAGTAGATGGCACTGCTTCCATCGAATGGATCCATGGTCTCCCTAGAATTACGTTGTATGCCATACCCTCGGGCATGACTTTAAACATTGTTTCCTTAACGACCCCTTTGGCATATGTATTCAGCGTGATCTCGCCCAATATTTTTTCAATTGAGTTATTAAAACCAGTTAATATGATCGCCTTCGGGACGATTTGGCCTTTCAACCACATTTTCTTAACAGCCCCGTAGCTGCTTATATTAACAAAGCTACCGGGGTCAATCAAGACCCGCTTGATATCCGAATCGTTGATCCTCAGCATGATGACTAAAGCATCGTGATGGGAAAACATCATCCCATCGCAGTCATCATCATCAAACACTATCTCTTTACCTGAACCTTCTACTCGGGTCCTCTTCTCCATTGTTAATGATAGCTTGGCAAACTTTTTGGAGGCTGCGAAGTTCACACCATTCACTTCTGATTCTCCAGGGATCACATTGACAATCCTTTCGGGGGTAGTGCCTTTGGTGGCTGACCATCCCCCTATTCTTTTCGTAGTTCTCATTTCCTTTGTCAGTGAAAAATTCAGCCAACAAGACTTTCTTCAACAAGTGTGCCACCTCGAGGCGCAAAGCATTGCAGTCCTCAGTGCGATGATCACAACGCAAACTTTGGCCCCTCTTTTCTTGGGCTGCTCTCATATCCTTCGGCATTCTCACACCTGTCATCCCCTTTACGACGTTGACTAATTCTGTGGTCGACACGTTCAAATTATAATCAGGGATCTAAGGTAGCTCCCTATCTTTGGAGACCAGAGCTGGCCCTGAAGTACTTCTTCGGTTCACACTCGAATGAAATTTCCCTCGGAGCTGTTGGCTCACATGCTGATAACTAAGTGTTTGGCTAACATGCTGCCCCAGTGAATTTTATGGCTCGTATTGACCCCTTGAATTTCCTCATGGTGCCTCGACGCGACGTAAGGATTCAGGGCAATTTCTCTAATTGGAGCTTCGACCGGCTGCCCTCCATTCAGCTTCTTCCAGCCTTATTTTGGTAGTTGCTCTATTGTGCAACTCATCCCATGTTGAAGCTTGATATTGTTGGAGCTCCTTCCTTAGTTCGGCGACTGCCTCAGCGTTATGAATATTGATATTCTTCTAAATTGCCATGATGGCTAAATTGTCATCAATAGTAGGTAACTCCTTCCTTTCTACATGGAATCGTTTGAGGAAATCTTTGATGGGTTCCCCGAACCGCTGCTTGACTTGAAAGATATCTTCTTTCCTTGGAAGATTTTCTGGGCCCCAGTATGGGCCTTAATGAATGCATCGGCCAATTCATCAAAATTAGAGATAGATTCTGAGGGCAAGTGCATGTACCAACATAGCGCCCATTTTTCTAAAGACTCGCCAATTTTCTTCAAAAACATTGATTCCTTCTCTATATCAAATAAATCATTCCCCAAGACCATCGACATGAATTCGGTTACATGTTCGATTGGATCAGTGGTACCATCATATTTTTTTAGGATTTTCATCTTGAAATTCTTTGGAATTGGCACTGGAGCGGCCTCGGGCTTGTAAGACAACTGCCTACATTTTTCTATATCAAGCACCTTAGCTTTTGGGTCTTACTCACCCCGGAGATGTTTTCGAGCCGCTTTACTACTTGAGCTCGACTTGGGCTTCGATTTTCTGACTCCATTTCTCAAGGTCCACCGAGGAGTTAGTTTTCTCCATGTTGGGAACCGTTCTGAAGTGTGCCGTTGTGTTAGGCATAGTTCCCAAACCTCCAGATGTGGCCCCATTGGGAGGTCCCCCTGTTGTCGCGCCCATAGGAGCGAAAGTCGGGATGCCTCCAATTGGAGCCACGGGTGGGGTTCCACTTGGAATAGAATTGTTCCTCATAGAGACTGCTTCCAACGAGGCACACAATTTGAATTAAAGACCACTTGCTCGGTGTATTGTGCTTGAAGAGTCCGTAGAGTTTGGATGAAAAAAGTTTGAAAGGCATCATTGGACCCCGAGGAAGAAGGATCTGCTGATGGTGGTAGTATGGGTATGTTTGGATTTGGGTTTGCGTGAGCACCAATTTGTCCATCGGGAGTTAACTGTTGCTTGAGGGAATTTTCATAACTGTCGACCACTTTAACGAATCAAAATGCAGAAATGAATGAATCAAACGTCCAACTTTGGAACAAAGCGTTACTGCTTGTATCCCTACAGACGGCGCCAATTTGTATTGGCCTAAACTGATTTAGGACAACAAATCAAATTTCGATCAGATTTACAAGAAATCCTAAGTATCAAAGCTGAGATAATAAGCGAAATCAAACCAAAATTACAAAGAAATAGACAAAATTCCAATATATGAGGTTGAATACAAATTTTGCCAAAGTTTCAGTATGTATTTCTGGATTATCTCAGTATGAAACCTACTACTATTTATACGCATACAAAGATATAAGTCATTTTCCCATGTTGCCCATTAATCCGCCTTCATCCCACATTATTTGGGCGTGGAGTTAGTATGCTGAAGTAGTGGGGAGTTACTCCGCTGGAACTGGGAACATTCACCGAAGCTGGAGTCTGTCGCCCGGAAGATGTGAGCTAGCTGGTCGACGGAGTGATAGCCCACCGAGGTGTAACATTGATTACGTCTTCGGTAGATGACTTCGGTAATCTCATTGTTTATCTCGAATCATAATTTGCAAATATCTGTTCGGCTCGCCTTGAATCATATAACCGAAGTGTCACATATGCAAGCCAATTTTTACCCAATACATTTTATTTTTGTTGAAAAAATAACGATCTTTAACTAGCTCGAACATGCCCTGATATATCTTACAACTAGTTCGACGGAGTCTACTACTCTGATCAAACCCAAACATACGCAAGATTTTTTTTTTCAAAGCATATCACACACACACCCATAAAGTCGAAGATCTATCTATTCATTGTAGATCAATATTATCTCTAGATATATTTTCTTTATCATTTGTTTCGCTTTAATCCATAAATAATGAAGCTTTAAATATATTTTGAAGGTAAAGAAAGATTATGAATCAGTGTTGGACATGCTCTCTCAAATGAGCACCATATGTAAAGAGATGATGTAAAACACCCGTGGTCACCATATATTATTTATCATTTATGCAGCGATGTCTTCATAAACTTTCGAAATGATTAAAGTTTTCAAATATTAAGCCACGCGAAAATGAATTTGACGATTCATTTTGACAAGGGGATTTGTTGAAAAGACACTTAAATAAATAAAGCTCCGTTTTTTTAATAATGAAAACAATTTACAAGTTGTATTGGATAAAAGCTGACTGGACTTGAAAATGTGACACGTGTCTACCACGTGGCACGAGCATATGTTTCAACGGACAGACATTTATCACGAGCAGACCTAAAGGAGTTATGAAACACTTCAACAGTCAACACGGTCTAAGTGAGCAGTTATTAACATGATCGTTCACGATCATTCAATTAATGGTCATTAAGGCAATCATTACAACCCAGCGGTTATGCCTCCAACGGATACGTGCCCAGCAGTTAATTATCCAGACGGATCCATACCCAGCGGTTACGAATCCCAACGGGTGCCTATCAGGCTTATAAATAGCATTTGCCTTAATCAATTGTAACACAAATTTCTTTCCGTTCTACAATATCAATAAGAATACTCTCTCACTCTTCTCAGATATTCCTTTTGCTCATATTTGCCTATTACTTTAGTTCTTTGATCCTCTGAGTGCGACTGGTATCGAAGAGCTCTCCCCGAAGATAAACGATACGATATGGTTACTTCTCTTTATTTCCGTTTGTGCTTTATCTTTATTAGTTAATACTCATATTTCGCTCTCGTATTATCACCATTTTAGCTCATCGTTCAAACTCTTAATCTCAACTATTGATCGTCACTCCGCAAATATAAATTTAATTGTTAATTGGCCTAAAATCGGATCTAGGTTAAACAATTTGGCGACCACAGTGGGAGCCGGTCAATAGCCTTCGTAGGTTAATAGTTTATCTTTCTTTGATATTACACCTATTTTCGTCAGTCTTTTTGTTCTATAACTAACATGGCAGAAAGCAATTCTCTACGAACTATCATCGGCAGAAGTCAGGGAAATAGCCGTGCAGCGAATATTTTCAAAATAAAGCAAAAGCCTGGTGAATCTCTCCGCCAATACGTGGATCGCTTCCAAAGAGAGAGAGCAGTACTTCCCGAGGTGCCAGACAGATGGGCGGTAATCGCGTTTACCTACGGTCTGGATATTGGATGCTCAGTAGCTACGCGCAAATTATACGAGTCTCTCTGCGAGTCCCCAGCAGTCAGCTGGGCGGTTGTTTGCAATCGATACGCCTCAAGGGTGAGTATTGGCGAAGTCGAGTGACTCTTGGTGAGATTACCCTGACAACTCTTGCCGAAGGGGTAGCGAAGGAAACAACTTTTCATGTTGTTGATGCGGATCTAGCCTACAACATCATTTTGGGCAGACCTTGGATCCACGACATGCAAGCTGTTCCTTCAACTTATCATCAAGTATTGAAGTTCCCATCCGAATGGGGGGTACGTGAGGTCCGAGGAGATCAACGCTCTGCCCGAGATTGCTATTAGGTGGCTCTCAAACTACCCGAAGAGAACAAATAGCAATTACAGCGATCGGGGCTAGACATAACACCTGAAGAGGCTAAGTACGAGGTCCCAGAATTCATCACGAAGATGGACGAAAGAGAAAACCACATGCCAACCGTAGAAGCTTTGGAACTCGAAGAATTGTTCGCCGATAAGCCAGAGCGGAAGGTGTACTTAGGGACTGAACTGAACGAACGTCTACGAGGAGATATCCTCGAGTTCCTCAACGAGCGGCATACAACATTCGCCTGGTCTCACGCAGATATGACAGGTATTTCTCCTGACATCATTACGCACAGGTTGAACGTCGATCTGTATCACCGCCCGGTGAAACAGAAGATGCGCCAGCAAGGAGCCTTTCGGAACCAAGTCATCAACGATGAGGTCGACCGGCTGTTAAAAATCGGTTCAGTACGTGAAGTCAAATATCCAGACTGGCTAGCCAACGTGGTTGTCGTACCTAAAAAGAATGGTAAATGGCGAGTCTGCATTGACTTCACAGATCTAAACAAAGCCTGCCCGAAGGATTCATATCCTCTTCCCAGGATAGATCAACTGATCGATGCAACAGCCGGACACGAGGTGCTCACCTTCCTCGATGCGTATTCTGGATATAACCAAATATTGATGGACCCTGAAGATCAGGAGAAAACGGCGTTCATAACCTGTCGAGGTACGTATTGTTATAAAGTTATGACATTTGGACTAAAAAATGCAGGTGCACTTTATCAGCGTCTAGTCAATCGAATGTTCCATGACCATATCGGAAAGACTATGGAAGTGTACATCGATGATATGCTGATCAAATCCAAACGAGCAGAAGACCATTTGGCACATCTGAAAGAAGCTTTCCGAATCTTGGATCAGTACAACATGAAGCTGAATCCGGAAAAGTGTGCATTCGGTGTCGAATCGGGGAAGTTCCTGGGATTCATTGTTTCTCAGCGTGGAATTGAAGTCAATCCCGCTCAGATTAAAGCCATTGAATCAATCCCAGATGTACTTCACAACAGGAAAGATGTCATGAAATTGACGGGGAGAGTGGCAGCCCTACGCTGGTTCATGTCCTGATCATCTGACCGATGCAAGAGTTTCTTGATGTCTTAAAACAAAACAAGGAGTTCAAATGGACCCCTGAATGCCAGCAAGCATTGAAGGATCTGGAAAAGTATCTATCCAACCCACCACTGCTCTCCACACCTCAGGAGGGTGAGCAGCTGCTAATTTATTTGGCAGTCTTAGTGTCACGACCCAACTTAGGGCCGCGACGGATGACCAACACTAAGTGTCGATCATCACTAATCCTACTGATAATATGCTAACCATTATAACTAATAAACAGAATAAGCATAAACCTAGCTGATAAGGAGTATGCAATGCAAATAGTTGACAAGGCTAACATAAGCTGACATACATAACATACTGACTGCACCACACAGGGACATATCTACAGGCCTCTAAGAGTGATGAACTGAATATACAAAGGACGAGATAAGGCCCCGCCATACCCAAGCTGGTTGACTGTACACATACCAAAAGATAGGTAACTCCGGGAGTAAGCGGAGTGACTCCAGTAGCTGATAGATGGCCTACTAACATGGTCCAAGCATTGATCTATCTGCACCTGCGCGGCATGAAACGCAGCGCCCCAGAAAAGGGCGTGAGTACGATATGTACCAAGTATGTAAGCATGAGCATATAATATATTATAGCTGAATGAAACTGTAAGGCTGGAATATAACTATGAAAATATGAGCTGGAGCATAGCAATATAGCTGGAAATCTGAAGAACGTACTAAACATGATCTGAATATAAACTGAAGTCTAGCTGAATCTGGAACTAAAGACTGAGCTGAACTATACTGATAAATAACTGTAATATGACTGATAGCTGGTTACTAGAAACTGGAACTGAAAACTGTCAACTGATACTAACGCTAAGAACTGGTGGCCGATAACTGAGAACTGATAACTGTCAACTGATACTGACTACGCTAAGAACTGGTGGCCGATAACTGAGAACTGATAACTGTCATACTGACGCTAAGAACTGGTGGCCGATAACTGAGAACTGATAACTGGTACCGAGCTAAAACTGAACTGTTATCTGAACTGGTACCTGTCTGGTGTTATGGGCTATATCCCCCCAAATCAGGTAACTGAACATCTGAACTAGTACCTGTCTGGCGTTATGGGCTGTATCCCCCCAAATCAGGTAACTGAAAACCGGAACTAGTACCTGTCTGGTGTTATGGGCTGTATCCCCCCAAATCAGGTAACTGAAAACCAGAACTAGCCTCATGTATAATCATGCAGTGCATACTGTGGCTATATACGCGTATATAACAAACCTGGTGGGTGTTATGGGCTATATCCCCCCCAGCCAGTAATATCTAGTCTCTCTGGTCAGAGTGTGTGAATGACACCCGGTCACACTAGGTGTTTCAACTCCCGCATGAACCAGAGGGGCTGTATCCCCCAGACGGGTAGTATCACACGCGACCGGACTGTGTGTCCAATGTCCAGCCTCTATGGGGGACTCCAAATCACACATAACATGATCACAACATAAGCATAAGCATGTATGAGGCATAACACGTGTGGCAACAATATATATGGACTCGAAGGAATGATAAGAAAACTCTGGATTGAATTATAGACACAACCTGAAACTTAGAATTTGTCTAACTCTTGGACTTTTATAAAAATTTCGGCAGAGTTTCCTCTGAAACTGGATGATCCGCAAAAACAGAACCAGTACAATACTATACACGGGAATGGATACCCGGATAAGCTGATAACATAACCATGTTAAATGGATGACAAGATGAGACAACTGGATGACATAATAAATCCGCAGATAGAATATCTGGGCAGCACCACTATCCTGCCTTTCGACCTAATTTTCAGAGTGTAGATCAAAGATATAGACTTCATGGCCTTCATGAAAGTTTTAGATATATGTCTTAGAGTTCTGGGGATTCTTAAAGAATCTAAATATCAATTTTGTACAGGGAGTTATGATCAATATACTAACAACTGTCAAAAGATCAAAACAATTTTTCAGATTTTGAAACGTATTATCTTGCTGATTTGGACATCTTTCACCTTGGATTTTAGTACCAAATTAAGTATATACAAGGTTTCTTTGATGATATACAAGTACCCAAAAAGAAACACCATGTTTAGAACTAAGAAAAGCTTCAAAAGCTAAAGGATACATGCCTTACCAAACAAAGGTTTAGCCTTACATACCTTTGATGTTTCTAGCTTCTAAACTTCGTTTCCTTTGAATTCCACACCTCCCAAAGCTTAAACAAGCTATAATACAATATTTAGGTACTTTACTTAGCCATGAAGTAATTCTAAAACTCAAACTATAGAAGAAATTGAAGGTAGCATAATGTTACCCTAATCGCGTAGAGCGTTTTGACGCAATTTGTCTTCAATTTCGAGTTAAGGTTGATGTTGTTTCTTCAAAATCATAAAAATTAGCTTCAACTCAAGAGAGAACTGTTTCTATGGTGTATGTTCTGGAAATGACGAAGATAATACATTTTTTTCCTTTTATACTCGAAATATTTCAGTTACAGTCCTCTTTTGCGCTTATGGCCCTTTTTCTGGCCTGACTTCTGACGCTCATATCTTTTTATCTATAAGTTGTATGAACAAACCGTTAAAAGTGTTGGAAACTAAACTCCAAGACCTTCAATTTGGTATATGATATGTCCCCAAAAGACTTCATATAACACATGAAATTAATTGCTGAAAAAGCTCCGTTACAAGGCAATTCCTTAGTCGGTTTTTCCGCAACTTAAATCTGATTTTTCCCAAACTTTATATTCAACATATAAACATCATATATGGTCATATTATTACTTTAAACTCACTTAAATCATTCTTAACATGATATTATAATGATTTACGTCAATTTAGACGTACGGGGTGTAACAATATTCCTCCGTTAGGAACATTCGTCCTCGAATGTTAAATGAAGTATGTAGAAGCATTAAGCAACGATCTGTTACATACTCGAAGTAATGAAGAGATGTGTATATTTGGCTCTCATGTCATTTTCAGCTTCCCAAGTTATTTCTTCTATATTATTACTTTGATATAGCATCTTAACTAAAGGAATGTCTTTCGTCCTTAGTCGACGAATCTGTCTCTTTAAATTGCAACTGGCACCTTTTCATAAGTTAATTGCTCCGTGATCTGTACATCATCTACTGGTACAACTCTAGAAGGATCTCCAACACATTTTCTGAGCATAGAAACATGGAATACTGGATGTACCTCCTGAAGGTCTGCTGGAAGGTCTAACTCGTAGGCTACACGCCCAACTCGCGTGATAACCTGATATGGACTAATAAATCTAGGGCTAAGCTTCCCTTTTTTTCTAAATCTCATAACGCCTTTCATAGGTGATACTTTCAGCAATACCCAATCGCCAATCTGAAATTCTAAATCTCGACGTCGATTATCTGCATAGGGCTTCTGTCTGCTCTGCGCTGCTAATAATATTTCCCTGATCAACTTGACTTTATCAATTACTTGTTGGATTAAGTCTGGACCTATCAATTGAGACTCGCCAACCTTGAACCATCATATAGAAAACCTGCATTTGTGCCCATACAAAGCTTCATATGGCACCATCTGTATGCTAGAATGATAGCTATTATTATATGCAAACTCTATCAACAGTAGGTGACCATTCCAGCTGCCTCTAAAATCTAACACTTAAGCTCTGAGCATATTTTCTAATGTCTGAATGGTCCGCTCAGCCTGTCTGTCTGTCTATGGATGAAATACTGTACTCAAATACACCTGTGTCCCTAAACCTGTCTGGAACGATCTATAGAAATTAGCTGTAAACTGGTGCGCCCCCGTCTGAAATAATAAATACTGGAATACCATGTAGGCGCACTATCTCTCTGATATAAAGTCTGGCATAATCCTCTGCTGTATATGTAGTTCTAACAGGAAAGAAATGAGCTCATTTAGTAAGCCTGTCAACTATAACCCAAATAGAGTCATATCTGCTCCGCATACGGGGAAAGCCTGTAATGAAGTCCATATTCACTGCTTCCCATTTCTATGATGGAATCTCGACTTCCTGTAACAAGCCACTAGGTTTTTGATGCTCGACCTTAACCTGTTGGCAGTTAGGACATTGAGCCACAAATTCTGCTATGTCACGCTTCATTCTGTCCCACCAGCAAATCTGCTTAAGGTCATGATACATCTTAGTCGAACCTGGATAAACAGTGTACCTGGAATAGTGTGCCTCAGTCATAATCTGTCCACGTAAATCTGCAACATCAGGAGCACAAAGTCTATCTTTATACATGAGAACCCCATCGCTAATAACCCTGTATAGTGACTCCGGTTTTCTTCTGGCTATTTGTCTGTATTAAACTAAAACTGGATCCTCATACTGGCGCTGCTTTACTTATGTCACTAGGCAAGTAGTGGTTGCGTTCTGAACTGTAACTCTTGCGTCCTCTGAATCTATTAGTCTGACATCCATGCTGGCCAACTGGTAGAGTGTATGAGCTAACTTTATTTTCTCTGGTTGTAAATAAGATAGACTAACAATAGGCTTGCGACTAAGGGAATCAGCAACAACATTCGCTTTACCCGGATGATAAAGAATGTCCATGTCATAGTCCTTCAGCAACTCTAGCTACCGCCTCTATCATAGGGTTAGCTAAGCTCCTTTTGCTTAAATATGTACTGGAGGCTCTTGTGATCCGTATAAATATCAACATGAACACCGTAAAAATAATGTCTCCAAATCTTCAATGCATAAATGACTGCTGAAAGCTCAAGATCATGGATGAGGTAGTTCTGATCGTGCTTTTTCAGCTGCTTAGAAGCATAAGCAATTACTCTTCCATGCTGCATCAAACACAACGAAGACCAATTCGAGAAGCATCACAGTAAATGACATAGCCCTCAGATCCCTCTGGAAGTGTAAGTACTGGAGCTGTTATCAACCTGTTCTTTAGTTCTTGGAAGCTGTGCTCGCAAGAATCAGACCACTCAAATTTAGCTGATTTCTTTGTCAATTTGTTCAGTGGAGCTGCAATGGAGGAAAAACCCTCTATAAACTTTCTGTAATAACCTGCCAAACCCAGAAAACTACGTACTTCAGTTTGCGTCATAGGCATGGGCCAATTCTTCACAGCCTAGATCTTCTGGTCATCTATTTTAATTCTTTCTGCTGAAACTATGTGGCCAAGAAATGCCACTGAATCTATCTAGAATTTACACTTTGAGAACTTAACATATAATTGTTGGTCCCGATGAGTACCCAATATTGTGCATAGGTGCTCTGCATGCTCTGATTCAGACTTTGAATAGATGAGAATATCATCAATAAATATAATCATAAATAAATCTAGATAAGGCCTGAATACGCTGTTCATCAGATTCATAAATACTATTGAGGCGTTAGTGAGTCCAAACGACATCACTAAAAACTCATAATGGCCATACCTAATCCTGAATGCAGTCTTAGGTATATCAGATTCTCTGACTCTAACCTAATGGTAGCCTGATCGCAAATCTATCTTCGAGAAGCACTTGGCACCCTGGAGCTTGTCAAACTAGACATCAATCCTGGGCAGAGAGTATTTATTCTTAATAATGACTTTATTCAGCTGTCTGTAATCTATGCACATGCGTAGAGAGCCATATTTCTTTTTTTACAAATAGTATCGAGGCTCCCCACGGGGAATTGCTGGGTCTGATGAGGCCTTTATCTAACAAATCCTTCAATTGCTCCTTAAATTCTTTCTGTTATACAGGTGCCATCCTGAAGAACATGCCCCTGATGGCGTGCTGATGCTGAGCAAGCAACTGGTGATCTAGCTGGCTAGGCTGTACAACTGCCACCCCTAGGCGGGCAACCTTTCATGAAATAGCTGCCTCGCGACAAATATAACAAGTATCAACTCCTAACTGACATGGACCCAAGTGGCGTCTACCACAATCCGAACATCTGGGATATGTCTGACTGGCCGGTATAGAAGTACCACGACACTTTAATCTTGAAGTCAGTGATGTGTGACTAGATCTAGACTGAGGAGATCTATCAAATCTCAGGCCATGAGACTATGGAGGTATACTAGCTGGTGGTTGTCTAACACTCTGCTATCTACTCGCTCCAGATGTCTCTCTAAATGAACAAGACAATCTGCCCCTCTTGTGTAACACTCTATCCCTGTCGGCTCTCTGTTTTTGCTTCCTCTCCTCAAGTAACAAAGCAAATGCCTGAATCTTATGTTCATACATGACTGCATAACAACTGTCATACGCTCGTTCACTAGGTGTGGAGCTAGTCCCACTATATACCTATGAATTCTATCCTCCATACTCACTACCACCGTAGGGGCAAACCATGCTAAAGAACTAAAGCAATAATTATACTCTTCTACACTCAAACTTCCCTGTCTCAAGTTCAGGAACTGATTAGCACGGTCTCCCTATGCCTCTATAGGCATATACTGATAAAGGAAGGCATCTGAGAATTCCTTCTGAGTCGTGGGAGTAGCATCGGGCCGTCTAGATAGCTCCCATGTCTGATATCACCCTGCTGCTAAGTTATCCAATCTGAATGCATCCAACTCTACTAACTGTGTCTGACACGTGCATCAACATTCTGGCTATCCTTACTAGAAAATCCTGAGGGTCCTCTCCTGTACGGGATCCGGTAAAAATTGTAGGCTCTAGCCTGATAAAATCATTGATCCTGGATCCAACATCTCCCTGGGCATCTGGACTGTGTTGTCTAGTCTGAGCAACTACAACACTGGTCAATAATCTGATGGCATCCCTCATTTTCTGCCCCTAACTGTTGAGTAGAGGAGCTGGACGTACAGTAGCTGCGGTACCTCTAATATCGCCCTGACCTGAAGGGATCTGTGAGGCCTCAGATGGAGTCTCAGGTCTGGACTTCTCACTCTCATCCACCTCAGGTGACACTCTACTAGTACCCTGGCCGGCAATAGCCTTGCCCATCTGGGCAGCTGTTAGTTTCTTTGGCGGCATCGCTTTGCTGAAATTACTATTGTTAGAGGGCTGAATTCTATAATCATGGCTCTATCGCACGATCTAGAGAAGAAAGAAAGACAACTGTCCTGAAGTGCCTTGTAGCCTCCTATTCAAAAGTATGGCGCGCAACATACTCCTGAACAAGACTCTACTAGACACGGCCTGTAGATACCCTAGGACTGAACGGCTCTGATACCACTTTTGTCACGACCCAACTTAGGGCCGCGACGGATGACCAACACTAAGTGTCGATCATCACTAATCCTACTGATAATATGCTAACCATTATAACTAATAAACAGAATAAGCATAAACCTAGCTGATAAGGAGTATGCAATGCAAATAGTTGACAAGGCTAACATAAGCTGACATACATAACATACTGACTGCACCACACAGGGACATATCTACAGGCCTCTAAGAGTGATGAACTGAATATACAAAGGACGAGATAAGGCCCCGCCATACCCAAGCTGGTTGACTGTACACATACCAAAAGATAGGTAACTCCGGGAGTAAGCGGAGTGACTCCAGTAGCTGATAGATGGCCTACTAACATGGTCCAAGCATTGATCTATCTGCACCTGCGCGGCATGAAACGCAGCGCCCCAGAAAAGGGCGTGAGTACGATATGTACCAAGTATGTAAGCATGAGCATATAATATATTATAGCTGAATGAAACTGTAAGGCTGGAATATAACTATGAAAATATGAGCTGGAGCATAGCAATATAGCTGGAAATCTGAAGAACGTACTAAACATGATCTGAATATAAACTGAAGTCTAGCTGAATCTGGAACTGAAGACTGAGCTGAACTATACTGATAAATAACTGTAATATGACTGATAGCTGGTTACTAGAAACTGGAACTGAAAACTGTCAACTGATACTAACGCTAAGAACTGGTGGCCGATAACTGAGAACTGATAACTGTCAACTGATACTGACTACGCTAAGAACTGGTGGCCGATAACTGAGAACTGATAACTGTCAACTGATACTGACGCTAAGAACTGGTGGCCGATAACTGAGAACTGATAACTGGTACCGAGCTAAAACTGAACTGTTATCTGAACTGGTACCTGTCTGGTGTTATGGGCTATATCCCCCCAAATCAGGTAACTGAACATCTGAACTAGTACCTGTCTGGCGTTATGGGCTGTATCCCCCCAAATCAGGTAACTGAAAACCGGAACTAGTACCTGTCTGGTGTTATGGGCTGTATCCCCCCAAATCAGGTAACTGAAAACCAGAACTAGCCTCATGTATAATCATGCAGTGCATACTGTGGCTATATACGCGTATATAACAAACCTGGTGGGTGTTATGGGCTATATCCCCCCCAGCCAGTAATATCTAGTCTCTCTGGTCAGAGTGTGTGAATGACACCCGGTCACACTAGGTGTTTCAACTCCCGCATGAACCAGAGGGGCTGTATCCCCCAGACGGGTAGTATCACACGCGACCGGACTGTGTGTCCAATGTCCAGCCTCTATGGGGGACTCCAAATCACACATAACATGATCACAACATAAGCATAAGCATGTATGAGGCATAACACGTGTGGCAACAATATATATGGACTCGAAGGAATGATAAGAAAACTCTGGATGGAATTATAGACACAACCTGAAACTTAGAATTTGTCTAACTCTTGGACTTTTATAAAAATTTCGGCAGAGTTTCCTCTGAAACTGGATGATCCGCAAAAACAGAACCAGTACAATACTATACACGGGAATGGATACCCGGATAAGCTGATAACATAACCATGTTAAATGGATGACAAGATGAGACAATTGGATGACATAATAAATCCGCAGATAGAATATCTGGGCAGCACCACTATCCTGCCTTTCGACCTAATTTTCAGAGTGTAGATCAAAGATATAGACTTCATGGCCTTCATGAAAGTTTTAGATATATGTCTTAGAGTTCTGGGGATTCTTAAAGAATCTAAATATCAATTTTGTACAGGGAGTTATGATCAATATACTAACAACTGTCAAAAGATCAAAACAATTTTTCAGATTTTGAAACGTATTATCTTGCTGATTTGGACATCTTTCACCTTGGATTTTAGTACCAAATTAAGTATATACAAGGTTTCTTTGATGATATACAAGTACCCAAAAAGAAACACCATGTTTAGAACTAAGAAAAGCTTCAAAAGCTAAAGGATACATGCCTTACCAAACAAAGGTTTAGCCTTACATACCTTTGATGTTTCTAGCTTCTAAACTTCGTTTCCTTTGAATTCCACACCTCCCAAAGCTTAAACAAGCTATAATACAATATTTAGGTACTTTACTTAGCCATGAAGTAATTCTAAAACTCAAACTATAGAAGAAATTGAAGGTAGCATAATGTTACCCTAATCGCGTAGAGCGTTTTGACGCAATTTGTCTTCAATTTCGAGTTAAGGTTGATGTTGTTTCTTCAAAATCATAAAAATTAGCTTCAACTCAAGAGAGAACTGTTTCTATGGTGTATGTTCTGGAAATGACGAAGATAATACATTTTTTTCCTTTTATACTCGAAATATTTCAGTTACAGTCCTCTTTTGCGCTTATGGCCCTTTTTCTGGCCTGACTTCTGACGCTCATATCTTTTTATCTATAAGTTGTATGAACAAACCGTTAAAAGTGTTGGAAACTAAACTCCAAGACCTTCAATTTGGTATATGATATGTCCCCAAAAGACTTCATATAACACATGAAATTAATTGCTGAAAAAGCTCCGTTACAAGGCAATTCCTTAGTCGGTTTTTCCGCAACTTAAATCTGATTTTTCCCAAACTTTATATTCAACATATAAACATCATATATGGTCATATTATTACTTTAAACTCACTTAAATCATTCTTAACATGATATTATAATGATTTACGTCAATTTAGACGTACGGGGTGTAACACTTAGAATCATCGGTAAACGCTGTTCTAGTTCGGGAAGAGAAAGGTAAACAACTTCCTATTTATTACATTAGCAAAGCTCTAATTGACGTAGAAACACGCTATCAACCTTTATAAAAATTGGCAATGGCACTAGTAACTTGTTCTCGTAAGTTACGCCCTTATTTTCAAAGTCATTCGATAGCTGTGGTTACAACTTTTCCTTTACAAAATGTTCTGCACAAACTTGAATTTTCAGGAAGGTTAGTAAAATGGGCTATAGAATTGTCTGAATTTGATATTACCTACCAGCCTAGGGTGGCAATAAAGTCACAAGTTTTAGCAGACTTCATGGCAGACTTCAGCACTAATATATACCCTGAGGCAGAAAGAGAAGCTATTCTTTATGCAGGGCAGGCTCCTGGCACGTGGACCCTTCACACAGACAGCTCCTCGAGCGTTAAAGTGTCCGGGCTTGGATTGGTTCTCGTCGCTCCATCCGGCGAAACGGTAACGCAGGCTATCAAGTGCCCATTTATTACTAACAATGAGGCCGAATATGAGGCCGTTATTGCAGGATTAGAACTAGCCTGAAGTTATGGAGCAACCATCGTCAAACTAAAAAGCGACTCTCAGCTGGTGGTCAATCAAATAAATGGAGGTTTCATTGCACGGAAATCCAGGATGCAAGTGTACCTCGCCCGAGTAAAAGAGCTTCTAGCACAGTTTGACGAATGGGAAGCAATTCAGATTCCACGGGAAGAGAACCATGAAGCTGATGCTCTTGCAAACATGGGATCAGTGGCCGAGATAGGTGCAGCTAGCTCTTCAACTGTTGTTCAACTTCTCTACACAACCATGGACAGAGAAAAGTTCGAAGTCAACACCATCAACGCTACTTGGGACTGGAAGAATGAGATAACAAATTATCATATCCATGGAACTCTACCCGCAGATACAAAAGCTGCTCGGAAACTCCGTATAAAAGCTGCTCGGTATACAATTCTCAATGGTGAGCTCTACTGGAAAATGTTTGCAGGACCTCTTGCAAAATGTCTCGGACCAAGTCAAATCAATTATGTGATGAGAGAAGTCCACGAAGGCTGTTGTGGAAATAATTCCAGGGGCAAGGCATTAACCCGGAAGCTGATTCACGCAGGTTACTATTGGGACAAAATGGAGAAAGATACGAACGAATTTGTCAAAAAATGTGACAAATGCCAGAGGTTCGCCCATCTTCTCCATCAGCCAGCAGAACCACTCCATTCAATAATCTCTCCGTGGCCCTTCATGAAATAGGGGATGGACATTGTTGGACCTCTTCCCACAGCACCAAGGGGGATGCGCTTCTTATTGATCATTACTGATTATTTCACTAAGTGGGTCGAAGCGGCAGTATACACAAGGATACGACAAACGGAAGTTGTTGATTTCCTCTGGCGTTTTGTCATATGTCGCTTTGGAGCACCTAAGGAAATAGTCATGGACAACGGCCCGCAATTTATCGGCCAGAAAGTGACTAGGTTCCTCGACGATCTGCACATCAAGAGGATCATTTCCTCTCCGTATCATCCTGTTGCCAATGGAAAGGCAGAATCTACCAACAAAATCATCATTGAATCCCTTAAAAAGCGCCTCGAGCAGGCAAAGGGATGTTGGGTAGAAGAGTTACCTGGAGTGGTATGGGCTTATCGCACAACAATAAAAATGAGTACCGGAGAGACTCCTTACTCATTAGTATATGGTGCCGATGCTCTAATCCCAGTTGAGATAGGAGAGCCCAGCCTGTGATATGCACATGCCACTGAGGAATCAAACTCAGTCAACCTCTCTGAAGAGCTGGACCTCCTCGAAGAACGGAGAGAGCTAGCTCTTGTACGTGTAGTCGCTCAGAAAGAATGAATCGAACAATATAACAATCGGGGACTGCGCGTACGAAGCTTCCAGGTTGGAGACTTTGTACTTAGAAAAGTCTCCCAGAGCACACATGAGACAAATTCAGGGAAGCTTGGCCCTAACTGGGAAGGCCCCTACAAAGTAATTGCTTCAGTCGGCAAGGGATCTTATCGCTTAGCACGACCAGACGGCTCTACTGTCCCGAACAGTTGGAATGTGGTTCACCTCAAAAGGTATCACTTCTAAGTGGTAAAACGGTTAGTTATCTTACACTTACCTTTTATCTTTATGAAAGTTCTTACTTTTATTATATTTTCTCTCAAAATGGTACTAACGACCTAAACAAGGTCACATCCGTTTAGCTCAACTGGTAAAGCTCGAAGTTCTTCAACTTCGCGGCTGTGGGTTCGAATCCCACAACGGACACACTCCTCGTTTGGTTATATGTGTTTTATATGCAACTCACCGCAACTCTTTTCATGTTATCACTTTACGTGCTCCAACATAAAAACAAGGGGGGTGGTGAGAGGCCCCTGTAGGCCAGGTAAGACCTTCATAAAGGCAAAAGACCTTACCAAAAGGCGAATTTTTAAAAGTTTTTTCAAAAACTTTTACGTGACAAAACTTCCACGAAAATAAGAGAAGTCGTTCACAAAGCCAAACTTTTACGTGACAAGACTTCCACGAAAATAAGAGGAGTCATTCACAAGGCCAGTGACTCGGCCAGAGCCAATCTACAAAGCCGTGCAACAACTTTCGACTATCAAAATGATAAGCAAGGTTATACGCACAGAGCAACGATTCGGCCAAAAATCTAACGACCACGATTCGGTCATATTACTTACAACTTACGACCTCTTCCTAACGAAAGGCTAAGTTAAAAACATTCGGGCAAACTTTTGGAGACCAGAACTTAATAAAGTTCAAACTTCAGAAAATTCCCAATCATAAGGCACGAAAGCCACAACACATGCAAACAAAAGATCAAAAGTTCAGGCTAAATATAGTCATTGAATGGATCTAAAAAGCATACATACATTATCCTGTAAAACGATAAAATGCCGAAAACGGCTGACAGAAGTTTACAGAGTGATCAAAGGCCAAATGAAACCGGCCATACAAGAGACCAGAAAGTCTTTACCAGACTTCTGTCCACCAACAAACAAGTCTGGCTCTCGCCAGACAATAAAAAATACATCAATCAAAGATTGAAAAGGGGCATCAACATTTAGGGCTACGACCAGAACTCGACGCACCAGCTCCGTCAGTTCTGCCATCGTCCCCTGAATTCTCACCGTCATCTTCGTCTTCGTCTTCATCTTCGCCTTCAGACTCCTCAGGAGAGAGATTCATTCTTGTCTTATTCTACGAACAGCGCTCTTTGTTGTCTGCAGCATCTCCTCAACATTAACTTGTTTAGCTTGAATCTGCACGAGCAACGAACGCTTAGCGTCAAGCGCAGCAAGCTTGGCTTTGATCTCAGACGGATCGTGCAGGTTTGCCAAGTCCTTGGTTAATGCGGCCTGAGCACTCATTAATTGAGCGACCTGATCCTTGGCAACCTAAAGATCAGCCATGGCTTTAACAGATCCTTCATTGGCTCTCTGCAGATCCATCTCAAGGGATGCACGATCCTCAATAGCACTGTTCAAAGAAGTTGTACGTTCTTCGAGCAATCTCTCTAGACCCTGAGTAGAGCGTGCGAACCCTTCTTTCTCCTCGAGAAGAAGGTCCTTCTCCCTGGTGAGTGCGTTGATCTGCCCAGTCTACTGGACAAGAGTTTCTCGGCCCCCTCCCTGCTGCGCAGTGCCTCCACCAAAGCTAGTATAGCCTCAGCCTCAGCATCTGGGTCAGCAACAGGCTCGGAAGGCCCGTCTTGGGGGGGGGGGGAGTAGGACAGAAATCTCCTGAAGTGCCCAAACCTACAAAAAGGTAAAACGGTCAGACACGGAGAAGTTTCAAAGAAGAAGAATAATCATGAAAGCAGAAATATTCTCACCATGATTTTTCGCAACCAAACTTTTATGAATAGCAAAATGCGCCCATTCTCTACTCTCAGGAGCGAACTCCTTCAAAATTACCTCAACCCACGCCGTTAGCTCATCGACAGATATGAGCCCGTCGTAAGGTTGCTTGGCCGCTACAAAAAGAAATTGAACGGAGTTAGCAGACGATAAAAAGAAGAACACGAAAAATCTCAAAATATACTCGAGGACTTACGCTTCTTATTCCAGACTTCTGGAAGATAAGTCTTTTCGCCAAAAGTGAAGTCCGGGGAGCGCACGAACAAATACCGATGCACCCAGCCTCGGTCACCCGTATCCTCAGAACTATGCACCAGGCCCTTGCTTCCGCGCATCCTGGCATTTACATAGCCATCTGTGAAAATTTGTATACTGTACAAAGAAATAAAATGCTCATATCCAAAAGATTGATCGGTTGCAAACCAATCTAAGAGTGTAACTATTCTATATATACTGGGGCATAACTGCCCCGGGCAGAGAAGGTACTCCCTGCAAAGCCTCTCCAGCACAGGGTGCGGGGGTAACCTACATCCCACGGTAAAAGGGTAGGTGCACATGGCTGTCCACCCCGCCCTATGGGAAGTAATATTCTCCTCCTCGGAGACCGGAAAGAGAGGAACCTCATCACCCCAGTGACAGCCCGTCCTCACTCGTGGGATCACCTCCTTCGTGATCCCAGACTTAAACCTATATGCCGGCCAGTTGTGCGTATCTCCTTCCTTGTTATTAAAGGACTTAATGTTACACTCCGCCTCTAATTCACCCATTTCTCGGGGATAATTTCTGCAGCAGTAGCCTGAGTAGCCCGGGGCCTAGGAGTGGCCGCCGAGGAACTACCAGCAATATCCGTACTCTGATTTTTCCTAGATCTTGAAGTCATGATTTCAGAAAGATTATGAAGTTAGCAAAAAGAATTCAAAAGCTAGTTCGAAGGTTTTCAATGAACAGCGGAGGCAAGTAAAAGGTTTCTCAACAAGCAAACCCCTATTTATAGGAGTGAAGATTTAGCCCTTCAACTTCCTTCGAGACACGTGGAGGTCATCCAAGAGACTACGATCAGATCTGGCCGTCAAAAGAGAAAATAGAGTTCAACAAATTTTATAGCGTCATCATTATTCTGAAGAGCAGCGGTCACCTCGCGATCAACAGGCGACGTGTGCACGTGACTGAAGCGGTTAAAATCATTACTTTTACTCTTGGGACGCGCAGTAGTCACTTCAGAGTAAACTGCAATTGCGCAGGCGTGCCAGCTGCAGTTACTTTTTATACGGCGCATTAAATGCGCACGTCATAACGGCTTGTCACTTAGCTGATAAGGTTTGTACGTCACCAAGCCTCGTCACACAAAGACAAGAGTTTACAAAAACTCCCGCCAAAATTCCTATCCACTCCTCGAACAGATACTCTGCTTGAGAAGTGCGGGGACTATCTGTATTGGATAAAAGATGACTGGACTTGAAAAGGTGACACGTGTCTACCACATGGCACGAGCAGATGTTTCAACGGACAGACATTCAACGGACAGACATTTATCACGAGCAGACCTAAAGGAGTTATGAAACACTTCAACAGTCAACACGGTCTAAGTGAGCAGTTATTAACATGATCATTCACGATCATTCAATTAATGGTCATTAAGGCAATCATTACAACCCAGCGGTTATGCCTCCAACGGATACGTGCCCAGCAGTTAATTATCCAGACGGATCCATACCCAGCGGTTACGAATCCCAACGGGTGCCTATCAGGCTTATAAATAGCATTTGCCTTAATCAATTGTAACACAAATTTCTTTCCGTTCTACAATATCAATAAGAATACTCTCTCACTCTTCTCAGATATTCCTTTTGCTCATATTTGCCTATTACTTTAGTTCTTTGATCCTCTGAGTGCGACTGGTATCGAAGAGCTCTCCCCGAAGATAAACGATACGATACGGTTACTTCTCTTTATTTCCGTTTGTGCTTTATCTTTATTAGTTAATACTTATATTTCGTTCTCGTATTATCACCATTTTAGCTCATCGTTCAAACTCTTAATCTCAACTATTGATCGTGACTCCGCAAATATAAATTTAATTATTGATTTGCCTAAAATCGGATCTAGGTTAAACACAAGTGTAACTTAGGATGAAAAGGTGGCTTTAAAACTTAACTTAGGAGCAAAACAAAGAATAGAGATATACATGTGCTACACAGAGGCTTCTTGCGTCATAAAGTTATAAATTCGAGAGCCACAATTATCAGAAGTTTTTGAAACCTCCTCATTTTGATTTCCTGAGAAAGATCATTGTTATGTGACACAAACATAAATTGGAGTGTTTGGATAAGCAAATAGCTAGAGTGATAAATTAGAAAAGAGAAAGAGGGAAGATGTGAATCTTTTACGTCTTGAAAAAAAGTGAAATTAAACAGTCTGATATATAACTTCAAAGAAAACTCTGTTCAAGATCTTACAACTGAGAAGCGAGACATGCATCTTACTTATACTGTGAAAAATTAATTCTACTATGATATAAAATTTATGTAGATTTTACCGAATTGTTTATCGCATTCGAAAAAAGTATAGATATGTCCACGAAATCTTTCATTGGCTAGTCAAGCTGATATAAGCAATATTGACAATTTGTTACAGAATATGAAGATTAAGTTTCAAATTTCATGAAGTAGAATAAGATTACGTGGTAATGGTAATAAAAAAACATAAATCATGCCCGGGGCTGGTGTATTGGATAAAAACTGACGTCACCAAAAAGTGACACGTGTCTGCCACGTGGCACGAGCAGAGGTTTCCCCGGACAGACATCCAGCAGGACAGATAACTAGCCAGGCGATCATCACGAGAACACCCAGAGCGGTAATGTAACGCTTTCCAGATCAGCACGATCTAAATGAGCAGTTATTAGCCTAATCATGCGCGATTGTTTAATGAATGGTCATAAAGGCAGTAATTACACAATCCAGCGGTTAAATATCCAACAGATACGTGTCCAGTGGTTACAAACCCAACGGATGCCTATCAGACCTATAAATAGCATTCGCCCCGAATCATTGTAACACACTTTTTATATTCTCTGTCTACAACATCAATAATAATACTCTCACTTACTCTCGCTCAAATACTGTTCTTTGCTTACATTTGCTGGATACTTTGCTCTCTAGTCTTCAAGTGCAATCAGTAACGAGAATCCTTACCGGGCTCAAGAGATCCAATACGGTTACCTCTATCTATTTTATTCACACTTTAATCTTATTTATTTCCGATTATATCTTATTTCCATATCGTTAGTCATCATCATTGGAAATCATGCATATATTGATAACCTAATAATCAGCGCCATTTCATATTAAACTTGGTTAAACTCTTAATCTAAAGTATTGATCGTGACACCGCAAATACAAATTTAATTGTTAATTGGCCTAAAATAAGATCTAGGTTAAATAATTTGCGACCACAGTGGGAGCCAGTCAATAGCCTTTGTAGGTTAATAGTTTATCTTTTCCCAGCACCACATTTCTTTCTGTCGATCTTCTTGTTTCGCAACTAACATGGAAGAAAGTAGTTCACAACGAACTATCGTGGGCGGAAGTCAGGTACGTACCCCTTCACTCAGTCACAATTACTCTCCCGATTATTCGTCCGACGGGGCAGGAACAATCTTCCCAAGGACCGGTCAGGCAGCAAAATAGGCGTAGGCACTCTCAAAGCGCCACTCCGCCTAGGAGACGACGCCATAGGAGTCTTTCCCCTGGCCAAGGGAACCTCTAAGAGACGATCTTTGCATTTATGCAGGAACAAGCGGAGGTCAACAGAGGGATAAACGAGGCAATTAACTCTCTCCGAGGGCAAATTCCTCTAGTCGCAAGAGTTGATGCTGCAGCACCAGGACGGGATGCTCCTTCTTTGCACACTTCAATGCAAGGTGGGGAGCGAAACAACGGAGGAACCATGGATCCAACGACTCAAGTCAGCCAAAATCGAAATGGAGGATCTATGGCGTTCACGGAAATGAGCATCGTCGTGGAGGCTCTTACCAAGCAATTCAAGGAAAGCCAGGAAGCGCTTCAAAAGTCCCTCCACGAGAGGATCGATCAGATACCAGACGCTCCACCCACACTAAAGAAAGTTGATGTCCAACGATATTCCCAGCGGCCTTGGAAGAAGGAAGCAGCCCCAAAAGCAATACCCAAGACGTTCAAGATGCCAAACATTCCGAGATATCGTGGGACATCTGATCCCAATGATCATCTCATGATGTTCAGCAACTTTATTAAAGCTTGTGATCTCACCGATGAGGAGATCGAATCTGTTCAATTGAAGAAGTTCGTGGAGACCCTAGCGGATGGAGCTCTACGATGGTACTCAATGTTGCCACCAAACTCCATCGGGTCCTTCGCGGAGATGGCGGAATTGTTCATGAAAGTTCATATAGGCGCTCAGAAGACAGAAACTCGCGTGGAGGATATCTTTAAGATCAAGCAGAAGCCCGATGAGTCTCTCCGTAAATATGTGGATCGTTTCCAATGGGAATGCATGATGATACCCAAAGTACCGGACAGATGGGCAGCGATTGCATTCACCCACAGCTTGGATGTCAGGAGCTCGGAGGCTAAGCGCAGGCTATAAGAATCCCTTCGCGAATTCCCACCAGCCAACTGGTCGGATGTCTACAACCGCTACAACTCAAAGGTACGTATTGATGAAGATAAATTGATTGGAACAGGTACCCGAGGAAGGACTCAGTCGTGAAGCGGTGGCTCCGGCGGAAAGATGGAGTCAGAAATGTCAGACGTACGTTACGAGCCGTACCCTGACCAGTCATGCAACAACTCCAAAGGACGCAGCCGCAAATACAGAGTGCTATCCTGAAGAGACGATTCAGAGTCGAGCCCCCGTGGAGCCCCAAGTCTGCCAAGCTTCAACGTAGAAATGTTTGAAGTAGTGGCGGCACTCAAAGATATTGGCGAAAAAGTCAGATGGCCAAAAGACATGAAGACTGATCCGAGCAAGTGAAACCAGGACCTTTGGTGTGAGTTCCATCGTGACCACGGTCACACCACCGAGGACTGCAAGGCCCTAAGGTACGAAGTTGCACATTTATTGAAACAGAGGTTCTTGACCGAGAAGGGAAAGCAAACTCACGCGAAGGCTCAGCAGAACAAATCTGGCCCTCCACGAGCATCCTCCCCGTAGAGGACAGTCAATGTTATCTCGGGTAGGATCCAAGTGGATTCCGTCATTTTCACGGTGAAAAAGTACGCAAAGGTCTCTATCACAAAGACCAAACGTCCGCGGCCAGAGGAGACGATAACATTCGAAGACTCAGACGCAAATGATTTGCAGTTCCCACACGCTGACGCGTTAGTAATAACATTACGCGTGGTAGAATTTGACGTCAAGAGAGTGCTCATCGATGCGGGCAGCTCTGCGAATATTATTCAATCACGAGTTGTAAGGGAGATGCAGCTGTCGGAGAAGATCGTGCCGATATCTTGAGTTCTCTCCGGCTTTAACAACTCAAGTGAGAAGACCCTTGGCGAGATTACTCTTACGACTCTCACCGAAGGAGTTGAGAAGGAGAGGACATTCCACATCGTCGACGCGAATCTAGCTTACAACATCATCCTGGGAAGACCCTGGATCCATGATATGCAAGTTGTTCCTTCCACCTATCATCAGGTATTGAAGTTCCCATCTGAATGGGGAGTACGTGAGGTTCGAGGAGAGCAACGCTCTGCTCGAGACTGCTATTCGGTGGCCCTCAATCTGCCCGAAGAGAACAAATAGCAACTACAGCAACCGGGATCAGACGTGCCAGATGAAAAAGCAAAGTACGAGGTCCCGGAATTCATCACAAAGCTGGAGGCACGGGAAAGTCACATGCCGACCGTGGAAGCCTTGGAGCCCGAAGAATTTTTCGCAGATAAGCCAGAGCGGAAGGTCTACTTGGGGACCGAATTGAGCGAACGCTTACGAGGAGATATCCTCCAGTTCCTCAAAGAGCGGCACATGACATTCGCCTGGTCTCATGCAGATATGACAGGTATTTCTCAAGATATTATCTCTTACAGGTTGAACGTCGACCCGTACCACCATTCGGTAAAGCAGAAGAGGCGCCAACAAGGAGCTTTTCGAAATCGGGTCATCAATGACGAGGTCGATCAGCTGTTGAAAATTGGATCTGTATGTGAAGTCGGATATCCAGACTAGCTAGCCAACGTGGTTGTTGTGTCCAAGAAAAAGGGCAAATGGCGAGTCTGCATTGACTTCACAGATCTGAACAAAGCCTGTCCAAAGGATTTATATCCTCTTCCCAGGATAGTTCAACTGATTGACGCAACAGCCGGACACGAGTTGCTCACCTTCCTCGACACATACTCTGAGTACAATCAGATATTGATGGACCCTGATGACCAAGAGAAAACATCGTTCATAACCTGCAGAGGTATGTATTGTTATAAAGTTATGCCGTTTGGATTAAAAAATGCAGGTGCGACGTATCACCGCCTAGTCAATCGAATGTTCCATGACCATATCGGTAAGACCATGGAAGTGTACATCGATGACATGTTGGTCAAGTCCAAACGGACAGAAGATCATCTAGCGCACTTAAAGGAAGCCTTTCGAATACTCGACCAGTACAACATGAAGCTCAACCCGGAGAAGTGTGCATTTTGAGTCGGGTCGGGAAAGTTCCTAGGCTTCATCGTTTCTCAGCGTGAAGTTGAAGTCAATCCCACTCAGATCAAAGCTATCGAGTCAATCCCAGACGTACTCCACAACCGGAAAGACGTCATGAAATTGACTGGGAGAGTGGCAGCCGTGCGAAGATTCATATCACGATCGTCAGACCGATGCAAGAGTTTCTTCGATGTCTTGAAGCAGAACAAGGAGTTCGATTGGACTCCCAAATGTCAACAAGCACTGAAGGATTTGAAGAAGTATCTGTCCAACCCACCACTGCTCTCTACACCTCAACACGGGGAGCAGTTGCTGATTTATCTGGTAGTTTCAGAATCCTCGGTAAGCGCAGTTCTGGTTCGAGAACAAAAAGGTAAACAACTTCCTATCTACTACATTAGCAAAGCCCTAATTGATGCAGAAACACTCTATCAACCCTTGGAGAAGTTGGCTTTAGCGCTAGTAACTGTTGCCCGTAAGTTACGCCCTTATTTCCAAGGTCATTCGATAGTTGTAGTTACAACCTTTCCTTTGCGCAATGTCTTGCATAAACCCAAATTTTCGGGAAGGTTAGTAAAATGGGCTATAGAACTAAGTGAATTTGACATCACCTATCAGCCTAGGGTAGCAATAAAATCACAAGCCCTAGAAGACTTCGTAGCAGATTTTAGCGCTAATATATACCTAAGGCAGAAAAAGAATGTCATTCTATATGCTGGGCAGGCCCCTGGCGCATGGACCCTATACACCGATGGATCCTCGAGCGTCAAAGGGTCCGGTCTTGGACTGGTTCTCATTACCCCATCCAGAGAGACCGTCAGACAGGCCATCAAGTACCCGTTTATTACTAACAATGAGGCCGAATATGAGGCTGTAATTGCAGGATTGGAGTTAGCCCGAAGCTGTGGAGCAAACATCATCAAACTTAAGAGTGATTCTCAACTGGTAGTCAACCAGGTGACCGGAGGCTTCATTGCACAAGAATCCAGAATCCAAGTGTACCTTGCCCATGTGAAAGAACTCCTGGCTCAGTTTGACGAATGGGAGGCACTCCAAATCCCACGGGATGAGAACCATGAGGCAGATGCTCTTGCAAATATGGGGTCAGTAGCGGAAATGGGAGCGGCCAGATCCTCAGCTATCGTTCAACTCCTCTACACAACCATGGATCGGGAAAAGTTCGAAGTTAACGCCATCAACGCAACTT